>OX419344.1:19454724-19499724 GCA_948470475.1 Galaxea fascicularis
ATATTTTGGATTTCGTTGCTCATATCTCAAAAATGAAGTCGGTGACCCCCATTTTTTATTGCTCGAAAGTCATCAACAGACCAAGGTGAAACTTTTTGAAAAGTTTAGAAAGATTCTATGAAGCGGATTCAGAGCCACCTTAAAAAAATAAAAAAATTAAGGTGGCTCTGAATACGCTTCACAGAATTTTTTTAAACTTACAGACAGTTTTATCTTGGTCTGCCGATCAATTTCCAGCATTAAAAAATGGGGGTCACCGAGTTTTTGAGATACGACCAGCTAAGGCCGAAATATAGGGCGTTTTTACAAGGCTTTCCTGTTACCATGGTTACGTATTACGTCACAATAATGACCGCATTTTATTAAGCAATAATTGCTGTTTCATTTGGTAACATAACATTGTTACTATGCGATAGTGTTCAAGTGTCAATCTTTCTGATAAGTGAGGCTCTTGGAAGTGTTGAAACCGGTTTGAGCCACCTTAAAGTAAAATTTCTATTCTTCAGGAGCGTTTACTTTTGGGAAGGCGTAGAATGAAGGCATACCGAAAAAAGCTGAGATGCAAAATTTGTCATTGAAATTAAACTTTTTTTATCAGCTTTCCTGTTGAAGGAGAAAAAAGATGCGTTGACATTGTATTTTTCTCATCCAGATTCCTTCCAAAGAATTTGTTAATTCCGTGATAGCTATTAGCATTGTAGCGGCATCCAAGTGAAATATTTTTGTGTTTTCGAATTCATTCTAAGACCAAAAATTGGGAAAATAATTACTTACTCGATCTATAAAGTTGAAATTTAGGTAGGGCAAATGGGCCAAGAGGCGGGATTTGTTAAAATCAAATTATTACAACGTTATCGAAGAAATGAAGAGGATTGTTAGAATGTTATTTTTCTGAACCGCCAGATACTTCCAAGAGTTTCTTGTTTATTCTTTGTGGTTGTTGATATTTGTGTTTACGAAATTATCCACAAAGCAAAAATAAAGTAAATTATTTTCCTTCAGCCAAAGTTTGCTTCTACGAAGAAGAATTTCCGTTGCTCGAATGACCTCGCAAATTTTAAGACGAGATAGAAAAAACTATAAAGAAACAAATTTTTTGTCAAAAAAAAAAAAAAGAAAAAGAAAATGGCGGTGAGATGGTTTCGGGGCTCGATCGCCAAGCCCCACCGGAGCTACTTAAATATACGACGGCAAACACGTAATTCATGGCGTAGCTCTAACCACAAGGCCACCTAAGCGTTGCTAGGTAAAAAGGGGCGAACTCAACTAGAAATAGGTTGTGGGCCCTATTGTTTCCGGTGAATCTAATTAGTCCGTTTTGCTCGCACGCTTTGTAGCCATAGCAATATAGGTCGTGAAAGCGTGCGAATTGTATACAAAGAGAAAACTGTTTTAAGAACAATATTAGTTGAAATTAGTTTTTACTTTGTTTATTCCTAGCTTGAGCAAAATAATTTGCTGTCTCATTACGAATTTGCTTAAGAAAAATTCGTACGTTATAAATGAATTTCGGATCTCTGAATTGTTTGTCAGTGTGCAGAGTAAATCATTACAGGTTTTAGACTTAATTTAAAGTCAATTATTAGAAGTTTGAGGCAAGGTTTTTGCACAAGTCAATACATACAATAATACATGCATTTTGTGACTCAAACTCTATTCGTTTTGATTGAACGGGGTCAGTATGACAGTGATGCATGTATAATTAATCTATGGGGGTGTACGAAAATCGTTCCTTTATCTGGAATAATTTTGCGTATGAAGAACGAAATCTAATCAAAGAATCACAAGATTAATCGATGGCTATGATTCTATTGGCGATGGCTTTTGCGAGCGAGCACGATTTCACGATCGCTGACGATCGGTTAGCCACAGGAGGAGTTATGGAAATAATATCATGGGTGACAAATTACTCCTTAATTTTGGCGCGAAATTTCAGAGTTAATTTATAATTTCACACGTGAAATTACAAAATTGCCATGGCAACATTTTGTGTCAAGATGGCGCTCCAGGTTCAAAGATGTTATGGATATGCTTACGAACTCTTAAAGTTTTAACTTTGTACATTTTCGAATGAATTTCATCTAGTCCAGTTTGCTTTGGCCATATAATAAACTTTTAGCGACAATTTATACTTCAAAATGTGTTAACTCGGAGACAAGTACACAGATGACCGCGATCGGATTTTAGGCGCAGTTTACCCGGGTGCGGTGCCGTTTTCAGTTCATTCATGACGAATTATAGCGAATCATGTAACGAAGATTTGACAGTTGACTCAACTTTGAAACAGTTTGTAAACAGCAAGAAGGATTTCAAAGGGCTTTTTGTCGAAAAATTAAAAAAAAAATGTGAACTTTAGCCGAAAGTATGCTTTGAACATATCATTGCGTGGAGTTCTCGATACAATAAACAAGTCAAAAACCCACGATTGTGAGGGTAATTTGTCACCCATGATATTAATAGGTAATCGAATGGTATACTCGTGAAATTAAGGAATAATTTCACTCGTCACCATTTGATTACACATACTAATAATTTGCTTTCTGGGGATTGCAGGTTTTAGACTTAATTTAATGTCTTTAATTAATGTCGACTTGCTTGTCAATCATCAGTTATTAAAGCTCATGTTGGATGCAGCACGAAAGAAAGAGTCAACAAGCGAGCGAGGAAAACATGATCTTAACAGTGGAACACAAGGAAGAATAAACATTGTGGAACATTTGGACGCTTTTTAAGGTAGAATTAAATATTGTTCGAATCTTTAAGAAGAAAAATTTCATTTCCAAAACCAAACCAACTGATATATTTTCAATTCATAATTCCACGGAAACCAAAAAAATACTGAGGCCAGTTAGAGTTGATCTTACGTCATTAATGTCGACTTTCTTGTCAATTATTAGTTGTGAAAGCTCAAGTTGGATGCAACACAAACCCCAGGGGCAGAAAGAAAGAGCCAGCCAGGAAGCAAGCAAAGAAAACTTGATCTTAACAGTAAAGTGGAGCACAAGGGAGAATTAACATTGTGGACCATTTCGACGCTTTTAAGGTAGAAAATGTTGTTAGAATCTTACGGGGAAAAATTCATTTCCAATTCATATTTCTACGGAAACCAAAAACACTGAGGTTTTAGACTTAATTTAATTTAATGTCGACTTTATTGTTAATCAATAGTTGTGAAAGCTCAAGTTGGATGCAACACAAGCCCAAGAGCAGCATTAAAGGAAAAGCAAGGAAACATGATCTTAACAGTAAAGTGGATCACAAGGAAGAATTAACATTGTGGAACATTTGGATTCTTTCATTTTAAGGTAGAAAATGTTGCTCGAATCTCAAGCGGAAAAATTACATTTCCAAAACCAAACCAACTGAAATATTTCAATTCATATTTCCAGTGAAAGCTTAGAGTTTTGATTGAACACATGGTTCAAACCAGAATTTGTGAATAGGAGTTAACAATTTCAGGAACCAGGACTTTAGCAACCAGTTCGGTATCGTGCACTTATAATTTGTTCATGTTTAGGTTTCACTCGTAAACAACTTAGTCTTTTGGTTTTCGACATTTTGAAAGGAAACTTAGGCGGAATGAATTGTTGTTTGACAGTTAATTTTACCAATCATTAAAAAATTGTTATCACCAGTAATAGCATTTCAAAAATGTTAATTATCTTAGTACAACAAGTGAATAAAACAAAGACTTTATTGTTCCACTTTTCTCTTGTCTTTAATACAACAATGAATAAAAAAAGCGCGCTTTTAAAAGGGGCCTGGTAACTAGTCATTTTGTAGGCTATCTCTTTTCATTTTTTTTGCCTAGGAGAGGTTGCCGAAAAGAAAAAAAGATCTGCGCTTTCAACACGGGTTTAGCACAAAGTCAAAACATAACTTAGCATTTGAAGGGCTAAATCCGTAAACCCATACATATTTTTCCCGCCAAAAGACTTAGTTTTTTTTTGACTCCATACTCAAGATCCCCATCAAAAGCACAGCTCTCTTTTTCTTCTTAGCAGCAAACATAGGCATAAAAGAGCTATCAAGCCCCCTTTAAAAGTGCGTGTTAACTACTTATAATTAGACGCGGAAACCTTGTTCATGAAATAGGTAAACAAACATTCGGAATCCTCTCCTTCCATACACAAATAGTCTTTACTGGAACTGAATCCCGTTTCAGGAATACGGACGGTTTGTTTATTCTACAAATATATATTCTTTGAAATTCAAGCGTTTCTTGAGTACAAAAAACCGTGTAAGGTTTTTATTTTACTAATTTGCTCTATTTTGAGTTATAGACAAATTGTATCGAAATTCATTCTTCAAACCTCCAATATAATGCTCGATGGTCTCCACTAGACCATCTTAATTTGTTTTTCAAACTGCTCAGTGAAGTAGCTCTTAGCTTTGGACCTCTTTGAAAACTAAATAAACTAAACGCGCTTTTCGGGAGCTTAATCTCAGTGTAACGTTCCAGGGTCTGGTTATTGAAGTAAACTGTTTGAAAAGCTCACCCAGAATTAATTAAAACAAATTTGAAAGTCAATTTTCCCCTAAAAATAGATGTTGTTGTCATTGGAGCTCAAAATGTTCAAATTTGGCAACAACAAAAAAACGTTTTGTGAAAAAATATTGCCTGGTTTTATGTTATTAGCGATTAAGCTTACGTTCAAGTGATCCGGACCCAGAACTTCTATACCCTTATGCCTTTTAAAGTAGCGATCATAATTTGTTTTGACACCAAGATCAGAGTGAAAAATTACAAGCACAACGATATATTCGTGTACGTCCAATATTCGAAATTGAATCTAAGTGAATTCCTTAGCATGATCACTGCTTTGTTAAGTTTTCATTGGTTTTCTCATCTTTTCCTGTTAATTCGTTTGTTCGTCGCTCATTGTTCATTGTTCATTGTTGATTAAACGCGTTCGACTTACCTGTACTGTTGACCCTCATTGTTTTGTCACGTTTTTTGTGCCTTTTATGTCACATTTTCTCTCGTCTTTTCATCTTATTTCAAGGTGATGGTTTGAATTGTGTTGGTGTTGTCGTCATTTGTTTAAGAAATGTTTTGAAGATTTTTCAGTATATTCTTCCTTGAGGTTTGCATCTCTTGTTACTGTTTCATAATTGCATTGTTTGTCATTGCTTTCCAATACTTGATTTTTTTGTGTCATGTTTTGTTCACTGTTTTCTATACAGTCCGTTAATGTTGGAGAGGTATACGCCAGTTTCGTTCAGTTTTTGTCTAACCGCTTGTCTCACTTTTTATTTAACATTTTTCATCAAGGGTAAGTGTATCTTGGTGTCTATCTCCCAGACTTTCTCTTCATCGTGCAATTTTTATTAATCTTTTTTGTAATTTCCACCTTTATATCTTTGAACATGGTCTCAATTCGTTTATTTTTGTGTGGCTTACACGAGGTGCGTAGCCAAATTATGGCACGATCGGATTTATTTATTTTTCCACGAGAGTCGAGCGCCTGTCACGTGGTCTTGTAAGCCACACATGTACGTATTGCGGACCTAGTTTTTGTATTGCTGCTTTGTCTTGTTTTGTTCCTGTTTCTGCTTAATGTCTTCAATTTAACGCATGTTGTTTTCCTTTTTCCAGCTTCTTTTCCTTAAAATTTTGCTCTCATGTTATCCTGGTCTCATTTTTCGGCACAGATTTATCATTTTATGTTATTTTCGTCCCTTTTCCTCCACTGTTGTGCTCCGCAGTGATTCCAATTTTTGCATTTGTCCACAATTTTGCAGTCTCAAATAATCAAATCCATTTTCATCATCGCTTTCTTTTTTGCGTTGTATTGCTCGTTCTTCGTCTTGCTCTGTTTTGGTTTATTACTGTACCTATTTGCTGTCGTTTCTCTGTATTGTCAAAGAGTGACAGTAGCCGAGAGTCAAAGGTGGTTTTTCTGTCGTGTTCTGTAATTGTCCCACTTCTGTTATACTTTTTCCTCATAACTCAGTTGAAAAAAAATCGCTACAATGAAAGGCATAAGGGTCCTAGTAAGATAAATTAAGTCTTCAAAATGGTTTTATATACATAGATCTGCTGAGTAAACCCCATTACTATTTGGTAAATGTTTTTTAAGTACTGTAGTATAAATAATTTCTATTATTTTTCAAGAGAAAATCCCAAAATGTGTCCGACCTTCCACCACACCCTGAAAGTAACGCCAGAATTTAGAAGATGTGAAATCTTCAAAGCGTGACAACTCAACTGAAGGTCATTGGATGGTACTAACTTAAGGGTATGTGGATTAAATCATGCAAAATGAAACGTAAAATGAATTATGAACAGTGCTGGTCTGTAGTTTCAACCAGATGACAGATTACTTCTGTAGGTTAGAACAGTCGAGCTTTTCAAATGAATTCAAGCAGTCGTTCTCTCAAATCAAGCTTATTACGAAGCACTTTTCTGTGCTCTGTTTTTCAGTAGAATTCTGTGCAAGTTGGCGTTGATGATTTGTCCGTTCAAAAGAAACCTGCAATTATATTAAGGAGGCTCGCAGCAGTTTTATTTTGGCTTGGGGGTGTAGCTTTTGAAATAAAAATTTCTTACAGAAGACACGCTTCGATTTCCTTGAGAGTACAACATCTTTCCTACGTATGACCAAAGTTTATTTTCTCATCGGTTTCCAAGCAATAGCTGTTATCACAGCAATGGAAACGCAAGGCCGCTAATTTTAAAACAGGTCAATTATCTCGAAATCCAATCAGACACTTCATAACTAAACTTTGAGAGTCTAAACCACTCCAGTCCCGCAACTTTTAGGCCAAGTTAAAAAATAATTTGTAAGAGCGTTTTCAAATAAATTGCAAATAAATTTTTAAAGGCTCGTTTTGCTTTAATAAGAAATTTTTCATCTATAAGAAATTTTGATTTGAGAAGGTACTGAACCCCAGGCCAAAAAACTGCTGCGAGCTTAGTGACAGGACTTTCCCGGCGTTTTTTCTAAGTTTACAGAAGCAAAAAAATGGTTGACTTTAATTTCGCTTTTGACATCTTTAATGATCACTTCAATGAAAGCTGCCGATAAGCACTTTCATGTGGTTCTGTACTATTTTCTTTGCATGAGGTGGTTCTCGCTTTCGAGTCTGCTGATGACGAAGTCTTTATGTCCATAAAGCCTAAACGGCCTACATATTAAAAGTAAGACATTGTACTTCTGTTGGCATTGTTGTTTTGGGTGAAAAATTCAAAGGAAAGCTGTTAATGTCCGCCATACTTCAGTAGAATGCTGCACAATCGATCGGCTGTACCTGATGTTCATAACGTACGGGTCTGCACATAGTGGAAGCCTTAAGGAGGTCCGTTGTAGTTTTTTTTAGCTTGGGGGTGTACATTTTGAAATCAAAATTTCTTATAGAAGACAACCTTCAATTTCCTCGAAACTAAAACATCTTTTCCACGTATGACTAAAGTTCATTTTCTCATCGGTTTCCAAGCAACAGCTGTTACCATAGCAACGGTAACGCAAGGCCGCTCATTTTCAAAAAGGTCAGTTATCTCGAAAGCCAGCCAGACACTTCATAAGAAACGTTGAGAGTGTAAACTACTAGTCCCACAACTTGTAGGCCAAATTAGAAAAAAAAAAAAAAGGAATCTGTAAGAGCGTTTTCAAATAAATTGCAAATAAATTTTTAAAGGCTCGTTTTGTTCATTCCCGCATTTTTCTTCAACCTTTTTACACCATTTTTTTCTCTTTTGAAAGAATTATGACAGAAAAAAATTTCAAATCACATTGCGCGTCCTAAGTGATTGCAATTGTACGATATTTAAGTCACAATGCTCGTAATTTGCAAAAATTCAAACTTAAATATTCTTGCAGCCACAGCCACCTTGGACGCTCAAAGTGAAATTAAATGTTTTTCTACCATGATAATTCTTTGAACAGAGTAAATTAAAATGGTGTAAAAGTTTCCTGTTTCTTCAAAAAGCGCGAAGGAAAATACGGAAATGGTCAAAACAAACTTTTATTTATTTGAAAAGGGCTCTTACAGATTTTTTTCTAATTTGGGCTACAAGTTGCGGGACTAGAGTAGTTTACACTCTCAAAGTTTCGTTTTGAAGTGTCTGATTGGATTTCGAGATAACTGACCTGTTTTAAAATTAGCAGCCTTGCGTTACCGTTGCTATGGTAACAGCTGTTGCTTGGAAACCGATGAGAAAATAAACTTTGGTCATACGTAGGAAAGATGTTGTATTCTCAAGGAAATCGAAGCGTGTCTTCTGTAAGAAATTTTGATTTCAAAAGGTACACCCCCAAGCCCAAAAAACTTCTGCGAGCCTCCTTAATTGCAGGTTTCTTTTGAACGGACAAAGGCTACGATTGCGTTTCAGATTTAATCGTCAACGCCAACTTTCACAGAATTCTCTGACTGAAAAACAGCACAGAAAAGTGCTTCGTAATAGGCTTAATTTGAAGTTTAAACCATGAACAAGAATCGCAAGAACGACTGCTTGAATTCATTTGAAAAGTTCGACTGTTCTCCCCCAGCCAAAATAAAACTGCTGCGAGCCTCCTTAATTATATTCAAGTGCAAGCTTCTGAGTTGTACTTCGTTGAGGCGCTGCGTATTATTTTGTACAAGGTGATTCTAGCTTTTGAGTCTCTGAATGAAAACCTAATGCATGAACATTCAAGCAAAAGCTACTGAGGGATACTTCCCTGCGGTACTGTTCATGGTTGTCCTCTGCAAGGTGGCACCAACCAGTGATTTTGAGTTGCTTGTTGAAGATGGGTCTCATAAAAATTAGAAGCGATCAAATAAATGTCGTTCGTTAGGCATGTATAGCAGTTTCGTATATTTAATGGTGGATCTAATCAAGTAGTCCGTTGGGATGAATTTCTCTCAAGTGCGAGAATTTCACATGAAAACTACTGAACAGTACTTTCCTTCGGTGCTGTTTATCATGCTGTACAAGGTGGTTCCAACTTTTGAGTCTGTCAATGAAACTTTAAGTGTGACCATTCAAATGAAAGCTACTCAGCAGTACTTTCCTGCGGAGCCGTTTTTTATGCCGTGCAATGTGGTTTCCAAGCAACTCAGTCAGACGTACTATGAGAGACCTGGGGCCATTTACTTAATATTGAGAACTGCAGATTTTGGTGGTATTCTTCGACATATTTTATCACAATAAATAGCAGTCATCTGGTTTTCTCAGTTGTCCTGTACACAAAACAGCCAAATTTCGGGGCATTTGCGCGTGATAATTGTATTGAGAAGACTGAGCCGCATTGTTGTTGATCCTATGAGCAGCTACTCAAGCCAATTTATAGAGATCGTCACACACTGGTTTAAGTTACTGAAGAAAACCTGAAAAGAATACGAAATAAAACATCTAACCTTTACTTCATTGTCCCTTGGTGTTATGGTTCTGGCTGGTTTAAACGTCATTTTTTCGATTTTTTTTAACTCGGGCCAAAAACAAAATCGACAAAATGACGTTTAAATCAGCGAGAATACGCCAAGGACAATGAAATAAAGATAAGAACGTTTTCGCATTCTTTTCAGTTTTTCTTCAGCAAATCAGACCGGCGATTAACTCTATAATTTGGCTTAAGTAGCAGCTCATTGAAACAACTACGATGCGACTCACTCGTCTCAGGACAATTTGCACGCGCAAATGCCCCGACGTTAGGCCTTTTAGTGTACAGGACAACTGAGGGAACTATAACATTAAGTTAACTGTTATATTCACTTTGATTAAACTGTGGAAAATACCACCAATATCTGCGGCTTTCAATCAGTAAATAGCCACAGGTCTCACGTAGTACGCCTGGAGTGCCTGTGACGGATGGTTCTAACTTATGGATCTGTGGATGAAATCCCAAAGTGTGATCATAACCATTCTCTGAAATGCAGGCTACTGTGGTGCTATTTGTGATACTGTTCAACGTGGTTCTAGCATTTGAATTTGCTACCGAAAACGTACAGTGGGAACATACTGCTACGGTGGGTGGAACTGGTGTTCTGTGCACGGAACGACTTTCCTTGAAATAGGCTTTGTTACTTTCGAATGAGTAATTTTTACTTTCTCCAAATTTTTCAACTCAATAATGAATCTTCATTCTGTACACATTTCAATGCGACTATTATTCGGAATTTTTCTAGATAACTATAGGGTTCCCCGGGCAGATCTTTCTATCATCGAAACCATTATGATGAGCCGGGCCCAGCTGTTTAAAGCGCATTTGCAGTGACGTATTTCAAGCCATTGTGAGAGGAGCTAATCTGCAGTCTATTAAATTTCATTCAGCATTGCAAGTTAAAGTGCACCTAGCCTGAAAATATTTTTTTCGCTAAAGTAAATCTTTGTACCTGTTTGAAAAGCATTGCGCCCTGGTTTTTTCTTTTTTCCCAAATGTTGGCTTTTTATAGGCTTCCAAACATTTGAAAAGCTAAGTATCATTTGGTACACGACCGAGTGAGAAGGGGCGTGGGTCTACATGTATTCTTGAATTGAAGTCAAAAACTGTTTTGTATGCATGTCTACAAAGAGTTTGTGACGTCAAATCAGGAATAGACCCACGCTTCTTCTCACTCGGTCGTGTGCCAAATGAGACTTACTTTTTTGTATGTTTGGAAGCCGATAAAAAGCCAACATTTGGGAATAAAGATAAAAAAAAAGCGCAGTGCTTTTCGAACAGGTACAAAGATTTATGTGAGCGTAAAAATACTTGGGGTTTAGGTGCACTTCAAACACTTGCTTCGATAAAACAATTTTATAACGAACTTAGCTTCCTCTCGTACCACACAACTGAAATCAAAACTTTGGGTTTCATCAAACGTTTGCATTGACCTTCTTTTAACAACTGGGCCCCAAATGTAATAATTAAATACTGAAGCTACAAGAAATGAAACCTTGGCGTCAAGAGATGCAGTCCTCGTTCCACATTCCGCAGTCCAATCCAATGTTAGTAATATTCCCATCCACTGCTTGTGCCAACTGAAGGAAAACAAACGAGAACATAGCATTACTATCTTCAAGTTTCTTACAGAAGGAATTTGATTCAACTTGTATAGGGAACATACATTTTAGGACAATCGTTCCCATCTTAAGAGGCATTTGATATAAGATTCCACAAAATGCAAAGGAGATATAACTTCCCAATGGTTTGGTGGCGAAAAGCAGTCCTTGGACGTTTGAGTAAGGAGTATACCATCCCACACTTCAAGTATGTGTTGTTATACTACCCGTGAATTGTAGGCCTGACCGTAAAAAAATCAATTCCCATTCTTAGAGCAAATTGGCGAAGAAATCATATTGCCCTGGGATGTCACGTACCTATGTAGCTTAACTGAGTACCCGCAAAGGGGAAGGTTGCAAACTCACCTTTAAAGCCAGCTCCTGGTGTAGTTGTCCCCGTCAGTTTTCGACTAACGTATTCTTGCGGACGAAACGCCTACAGAAAGGAGAACAGCAATGTTAAGACTTGTGAGCTTGTGTTGATATCTCTCTTCCTGCCTCAAAACTTAGGGTATAACATCGGAAAATGGGGACATGGCGGATCATCGAGAGATCAATTGGCAAATGGGTAAAAAACAAATGGGTAAAAATCAATACTGTACCCCCCCCCCCCCCCAAAAGAGTTCTGTTATGTGCATTTAAGAGGTTCCCGTGTTGGCGCAACGTAAAACACACGAACCATTCTCTTCTATGATACAATAATAAGTACTTACCATCTGTGACGAAGTCGACATCCTCTTTAGTGGTGCTTGTGAGTTCCCAACTGAAACGTGTTCTTGGTGTCATTTCTGATCAGAAGGAAAACAAAGCAGTGGGAAAACTCAGTCTGAGGAGGTAGACTGGGTAAAAGGGAAAACACGCATGCAGTCGAAGATAAAGCAACGTCATCCTAAGTTAAATGGTGGCAGTGATGATGATGATGATATTATTCATGATGGTGATGATGTTGATGTTGATAATGATGTTGATATCGTTGTTGTTGTTGATGATGATGATGATAAGGATGACGTTGATGATGATGATGATGACGACATGTTATTCTTGCTTAGACTTCTTATTTTGACATTTATCCGGGTGGATGTATTGACAGAAAGCAAACACAGACCTGCACAATTACTTAAACAAGCCATGAAGAAAGAGGCTAGTTGGTGATGCCCTACTTGTGTTTGAAGAACTCCGAAGATTGACAGTGTGGTTTCGTTTTCTATAAGACAAAGCTTGTGCTTGTCAGACTTTTTCACACGTAAAGACTTCGAGCACAGTTTTTCCCTTAACGGACCTCCCAGACGGAGAAAATTACATCATGGCTTTGAATCCGATATAGACTTGTTTATATCCAAGTAAATTTTCAATATATTTGTAAAATTAATTATACCCAGAGATTATACCATAACATAAGAAAGGTTGAAATTTGGTTAGAAAAAGAAGCAATAGAGGTGACTTAGAAATCAGGCAAAGAGACCAACGCGTACCAGTAATGTAAACTGAGCCGTAATTCAAGATTGATTTTTACGGGTAGCAGGGGCCAAAAAAACTACCTTTAATTGATACCCAATACTAAAAAAATTCTTCGAGACTTAATTTGAAACGCAGCCATGGTACTTTCACCCTCGAGATTCAGTGCTGGTACAAGCCAGACTAGAAGTTACTCGTTCAGACGATCAAATAGGAATGTTTACGACTTAAGAACTTTTTCAAAACTGTAAATTTCAGATATCGAACAATATGCAAAATGACAGTTAACGGGAGTTTTGGCAGGACCATATATTTAATATAACCGTTTGCAAAAATGTGTCGAATGTTCCATCTATTGAACTTAACCATAAAGATACCAACAATTTTAGAACATAATACACAGATAAACGATATTTTACTTAACCAACCAATATACTGAAACAGTGGTCGGTGCTACGGTTATTTTGAAACATTCTGGTGACTCGGTTACAATGCGTTCAGATCAGTTAGTTATACAACTTCGTCGATTGTCGGAACCAGAAAGCTTATCTGAATTACTTACTGACATGAAATAAAAATTGAATTGCAACCTAACCATACGGAAAAATGTTGCATAATAAAGTCATCTGCATACCTCAGAAGCTCGGGCCTTCAGTAAGACAAATCTTGAAATGTTGAATGCCACGCCACGCCACGCCACGCCATGTTTGTGACCGTTGATTTTAAGGCGTTTGGAGCTACTGATGCGTTGTCGCCATATTGTCAAGTAGGCAGTAGAATGCCCTAAACCACTCTTGTAGAAGTCTGACGTTTCCCCAGCGCACAGAAAGATAAAAAAGAGCAACAAAAATATAGCTTTGGCGTCGTCCATCACGGCCATCTTTGTTCCTCGTGGTACTGACAGACAAAAAATACGAATAAATTAAAAATTAATCTGAAATTCAAATTCGAAAAATATTCATTTCATATGCAGACTAATCTGAGTCCATTTCAACAAGAGAAAACTAAGCTAGGGATGACAAGTAACTCAGAACTGAAAACAAAGATAAATAAGAAAGAGAGAAGGCCTTTTCTGTAAAAAAAAAAAGATCAAAAACGAGGAACCCAAATTCACATATAGCTGTGGTGTAGGGGTCCCTTTAAGATAAATTTCAAGATAAGACAATAATACACACACACACTGGCGTCATTCAAACCAACGAAATTTAAGCAAAAATTTGCAGTAGTCATATTTGTGAGCTAGCCAGCGAAAGAAAATTTAGTTTTGAATGTGTTTTCATTAATTCACATGTTATCTTTGCAACTCTGATGAAACAACAAGGATGGAGATTTCACATTTTTTTAGACTTGTGTAAGTTTTAATCTGTTTTAAGTTCTTTAATTATTTTACATGGTACTGTAATAAGGCAGTTTATTTTTAAGTTCATCTTGGGCAAAGCCGCCTTCCTTTCTCCGAGTTGCTGAGTCGTTTGAAAGTTCACTTTCGTAAGTCTGAAGTTTCGTTAAACACCACATTTTTGTCGATGATTCCCGGCTGAATTTACCCTAATCCTTTTTACATTTATTTCTTCTCTTTGCATTGTTCTTGTGTTGAACCATTTGCAAATGGGGAAATTTAAAGCTTTTCTTAATCCACGACGGAAGCTTCCCACAGATGTGACAAATGATCGGATTTGACATTGAAGGTATAGGAACTGCAGTAGAGAAAAACAGAAAGAAATGGTCGAGCGGAATGATTTGATATTTGAAACTTGAGTCTGCCAAAAGATCATCATCAAAAAAAAGGAAAAAAGAAAAGACAGAAAAGTGTCACGATACCAATGCAAAACTCGTTTTTATGGCTTGCTTTTTGTATTCGTAGAGTGACTGATATAACAGAATATAAAATTGTTATCAAGATCATTGGACCAATATAGGCCACGCCCAAACGTGTATAGCTAAAAGTTAAACTTGTGCCTTTCTCGCACGCAATCGGCCCCATTTTTCGTCTCCAGCTTAGAAAATACAAAACTGACGAGTATAAGAATCCAAGTGGAGGCGATTGCAAAAGAAACCTTGACGAGGTAAGATGAACCGTCATCGGCCACGCCACACCACACCACTGCTACTAACCGATCAAAAGGTAAACTACACGAACAGTAAGTGAAACAGACGTGGTGAAAGCTCCAGATCCTACACAGGATTAATCCTGCAGTACTATCGATAGCCGGGCCATTCTAAGGAACGGGCTATCTTCTCTCCATACGCGGATGGGGTTTGCTCTCAGTGGAAAATGCAGTCAGAAACCGCCATATTGACAATTAAGTAGTTCACGGTCTTTCTCAACTCTGGGCACTTATGCACAACAAAGATTACGGACGAATCTCCAACCAAATTGAGCAAGAAACCACTGATGAGAAAACGATCTGGATAATTTTAACTGAGAAAGAGAGTTCAAACTTTTCACAATGGGTAGACAAGTTTGTGGCCAAATGCATGTGATTGCACTGATCCCTTTAGCTTTGGCTTGAAAGCGTGTTGTCTACGTGCAATCAAAATGGGAGAGGAAATGACAACGGTTTTATTGAAGATGTCTTTATTTCGGTATTAGTCAGTTAATTGTATAAAACATGCCTTCACACTGAAGCAAGGCAAATTGGAGGGACTCAAATTAGGTTTAAACGGAAAATAAACTTATTCTTGTCAAGTAAATAATTACTAGTCTAGCTTATGGTCGGATTGAAACAGATCAAGATCGAAAGATCTTTACAAAAGGCGTGGCCAAGAACTCGTTTCTAAGGAACGTGACCACCATGGCTTGAGGAAATACGCATCGCAATCCTCTTTTTAGTAACGTAGTTGCGATCGGAAGGAAAACCCCTGAAGTAATTTCATCGGAAGTAAATTAACAGTTGACTTATTTATTGTAATGGGAATTGACTGTCCTAAAATTCATATCCTGTAACTATACTGATATTTATTCATAGTCTATCATTATGGCGACTGAATTTAAAGACAAACATTACACTTCCTTTGCTTTTAGGAAAGACGTATTATTCGATGTTAGATACCTTCAACCATTTTGATCAAATGCGATCATCTTCTGTGCGATGGTCACGCTATAAAATGACTTGCTCATTAGATCTTTTTCTCCGTGAACGCTGAAGTAATTTAGGGATCCTCCTTTTGTAAATCAGCGCAACCTTTGTTTGTTTTCAAGTAATCTTTTGTTTCCTGTCTCTTCAACGCTCGAACAGGAAGCCAAAAATTGATTAGTCTTTACTCTTGCCAAAACTAATTAATTAGAAATCCAGTTTTGCCAGAAAGGGCTATTTAAAACAACTCGTGTTTTTCTTTCGTTATCAGGAAAAAGATCAAAGAGGGGCCGTAAGGGGGGGTCATGCGCACAGTTCACGGCTATTAAAGATGGCAAATTACGAATCACGATAATTACTTTTCGAGTTTCACAGTTCACGGAAAATAACATTAGGGAGTTTACGCAACTACGACGCGACGGCAACGAGAACGCCACACAACAATGGGCTTAATGAGCAAAAACAATAGTTCTGCACGTGCGTTTTACCTTTTGGTACATTTCTTTGCTGCCATCTGCAGAACGACGACGTGAAATGACTAAATTTTCGGTTTTTACCCGAACGTCACCGCATGACAGCAACTTTTTCTTTCTTTTTCTTTACGTTAACACCGTTCACACTAATTCAAACCCTAGACAGTTCGCCAGCGCTTTTTAAGTTGAACAAGTTGGAACAATCACGAGAGAGTAACAAAAGCGGGGAGTTTCATTTTCAAATGACGTTTTCTTTCCCGTCGTCGTCGTAGTTGCGTAAACTCCCTATTGTTAACGAGGAACAAAGAAGACTCAATATTGACTCATTTCACTCTAGAAACCCTGAAAAGGCCACCAATCAATTTGTTTTATTACCTTCTGTCAAGTCCATCACGTATTTAACTCACGCAATTTGAGAACATCCAAAAAAAATCTTTTTTTGCAGACTCTTTTGCAGGTCCATTTTCACGGAAAAAAGTGCAGATTTCTGGTCAAGTTTCACGATTTACGAAAAATAACTTTTTGCTTTCACGTGTCACGATAAGCATATCATTCACAGTTCACGGATATTTTTTATAGTAACTGATCACGGAGAATAAAAACACGCGATCACGTTTCACGGCGGCCTCATCAAATGATAGACAGGACAGTTGTGCGTTTCTTACATGTGTGATATTATCATCTTAATCACTGTCGTGAGGAATTCATGAATAACTCACGGCCAATTGACTTACTAATTTTCCCTTCAGCTGTTTCACAACCAAGACTTTGATTAATGCAGAGCTTTGTAGTCACTGCCCGCCACATTAAAAACAGAGAGTTTTCTTTAATTATTAAACGCGATGTGCATAGTTGCGCAGATATTCTGTTCATAGTTGTTGCTAAACAAAGTGAAAAGCATTTGGTACTTGCCATCCGTCCATAACTTGTCAAATTTATTTAAATTTACTGGAGTCCACCATAACAGATAAGATATCACTTGTAATAAGTATATAGATATTTATACATGCCATAGAAAATACAGCCAATCGGAATGACAGAAAACCGTTGTATATTCGTCGGTATTCCACCGAACCTTCCCATCGTGCACCGTATAGATTATGCAATGCCACGTATTTTCTATGACATTGTACACATAGTTATGCAAGACGGGATATCTTACTCGTCACTTGTAATTTTCCTTGCATACACACTCGCCTAAAAGCCTCATTCAAGTCAACTGTGAGGAGAGTGTAAAGTTTCCCAAAAAGCTAACGTCATTGCAAAAGGAACAAAGAACAGATAGAATAATACCACCATACAAAGGCTTGTCGTTTTTTATGATCAGTTCGTTGAGGTGTGTGAAGCATTTTGTCTTGCCTTCGAAGAGTAACTGCTATAGCGGAATATAAAATCGTTATAAATATCATTGGGGCAAAATAGGATACAGTCACTCGTGTATAGCTAAAAGCTAAAAATGGCGAGGACGCTAAGTCTGCATAAAATAAGCTGACAAAAATACAAATCTGGGGAGTTTAACGCAACGGCCAAAATCCAAATGGAAGCGATTCCAAAGGCGCGAAATCTCGAAGACTGGATCAGACGAAATTTTATGGGCCAGACCACCGCTACAAACCGATGAAAGGCGATGCAAACGTGACTTTCTATGGAAATAATAAGGGAGACAGCCATGAGAAAGCTACTCATTTTGCACAGGATCAATCCTACAGGACCACTGATGGACCACTCCCAGGAATTTGCGCCCATCTCTCCGAAGCTTGCTGGAATTGATGTCAGTGGAAAAACGAAGTCAGAAATCGCCATACTGACAATGAAGTAGTTTACGTTCTTTCTCAACTCTGGGCGCTTATACACAACAATGATTATGAGAACATTTCCAACCAAACTGAGCAAGAAAATTGTCAACAAGAAAACAGTCTGGGCGATTTTAAGTGGAAAAGAAGCTAAAGGTTCAAAATTTCCGCACTGACTGAAATTTGTCGACATATTTTGAGATATTTGTAACCTCTTTGTTCGTTTTGGTGAAGAGCGTCTTGCCTCAAGACGGATCAATTTTGGCAACCTATCGAGCGTGTAGAAACAGTTATAGCAACTCCTCAAATTCGAGTTCTTCGTAAGAAACGCAGTTCCCTTGACGGAATATTTATGCGAATCTCATTTTTTATATCCGTATATGTACTATTTTACCTTTTTCGTACTTGTCATTTTAATGGAAAAGCTGTCTTTTTGGCATAAGAAACTAATATGGAGATCCCTCTGTACCAGATAAGATATATTTACCACCGGAACTGTTACCATATCAGTACTGAGTTATTTACCTTCTTCCTTCTTGTCATTTTCATGGCAAAGCTATCTTTGGTCTCATGCTTTGTATGGTGCATTGAAAGCAAGCCCAAAATTAATTAAGGTTTGCACTTGCCATAAAAAAAATCAATGTGGAGATCCCTCTGCACCAGATAAGATATATTTACATATAGCACTGGTCCTCTTACCATATAAGTATGGTACCTTTTTCCTCCTTGTCATTTTAATGGAAAAGGTATCTAAGAAATCAATGTGGTGATCCCTCTGCACCAGATAAGATATATTTATGTACATCGCGACTTTCTGTCAACTAAATACCAGTTTAGTAACTGAGGAAATGATTTTAACGACACAGTGTTCCCACTCGGCAATAACCCGTTGTTGCGTCAACTGTTAATTTACTCCCGATGCAAATACTTGTTTTCATTCCGGTCGTCACAAAAAAAAATTACAAAAAAGGGGATTGTAATAAGTATTTCCTCCAGCTACGATGGTCACGTTCTTTAGAAAAGAGTTCTTGGCCACGCCCAATTTTTGATATCTTTCGAGTTAATCTGTTTCAATGACCCATAAGCTAGATTAGCTGCTATCTATTCGTGTCAAAAGCAAAAATCAACCTTTTTTTTTCAAACTCAGAAAAGACGCAGAGAACTTCCTGTCATTAAGCTCGCAGCAGTTTTTCGGCCTTGGGGTGTACCCGCTGTTGAAAAAGAATTTCTTATAGAAGACAAGCTTCAATTTCCTTGCCACTACAACATGTAAAAGAAAAATGTAATGTAATTTGTTTACCCACGGAACACCAAAGAGCTCAAAAGAACTCGTTCAAACATGTCCGTGCATCCAGATCGAATTGGAATTTGGAAATGTTGGTTTTTGGGGAGAGGGGAAAACCGGAGTACCCGGAGAAAAACCTCTCGGAGCAGAGTAGAAAACCAACAACAAACTCAACCCGCATATGGCGCCAGGGCCGGGAATCGGACCCGGCGAACCTGGTGAGCGCTCTCACCACTGCGCCAACCCTGCTCCCCCAACAACATCTTTTCCACGCATGACTAAAGTATATTTTCTCGTCAGTTTTCAAGCAACAGCTGTTACCATAGCAACGGTAACACAAGGCCGCTCATTTTAAAAAAGCGCAATTATTTCGAAATCCAGTCACACTTCCAAACGAAACTTCAAGAGTGTAAACTACTCAAATCCCACAACTTGTAGGCCAAATTAGTAAAAAAAAAACAACTGTAAGAGCGTTTTCAAATAAATTGCAAGTGAATTTTTAAAGGCCCTTTTTTTCTCATTTCCCTGGGGCAAGTGTTCGGCATATTGTAATTATACGAGCGAATTTATAAACGGGTGAAAACGTTTTAGCAGAGACAAAATGGATGAAAACCAAACCACAGTCAAGTAAAGGAGTGAAATTTTAACTGGCACAGTGAAAATGTGGCAAATTAACGAGAACTTAACAAAACCTTAACGAAAACTTTACAAAAACATCAGAAAGGGAGCCTAGAAGCTGCGTTTCCTGATTTCGGTGCCATTTTTGAACTCCTATAAATAACCAAATAACAACAGAAAGAATAACGAGGGATCTCTCATGTGACTTAAAAAGAAGTAACAAAACTTTGAAAAAATGTTATTCTTTTTCACAGAATTTTCTGTCGCCTCAAAGTACGACTGGCTAACTAAAAAACATCCAGGATAAAGTTAAAGCCGTCATCTGGAAATATTCGGCCACTATACTCTCTCCTGTAATATGCCAACACAAATCATTGTAAGTTGGAGGTGTTGATGTTCATCAGAAAGGACCTGAATGCTGTTATATAAACATTCGTCAAAAAGACTCAAAATGCAAATTTTTATTGCTAATGAAAGGTCTGCCAACACATTCGTTTAAAAACAGATGGCTTTTGTTTTAAACCATAGCCCCCCCCCCCCTTAAAAAAAAAAAATATATATATATATATATATAATCCAGGTGATGTGATCAACAGAAGGTATGACTTGGCATTTTTATTACTAACTAGTTTCGTACCGCACGGGAAGTGCAGCACTCATCAGATAAAATAGCCAAATGCAAAGATCGTTACAAGACTCGCTGATTACAGACGCACTTGCGTGCACAATTTGAATTTAAATTTTAACAGCTTTTAGCGCGCGGAATACGCACTTGAACAGTTTTTAGCGCGTGACAATAGAGGAGGCAAGGTCGAAATTCAAGATCGCCTGGAGGATTTTAAAACAAACCTCTCCATATTGCCCTGCCTCAAACCGCTGCAATTTGTGTCTGTGGGAGAAGTTCTTTATCATTTGCAAACCGGAACTGGCGACCTTGAACAAGCGTAACGAACTGGTGACTTCCTGTAGGCACGCAAACAAATTTCTTCTAAAGAACTTTAAGCCTACTATTGTCACGCGTTAAAAACTGTTCAAGTGCGTATTCCGCATATATATATATATATATATATATATATATATATATATATAGCTGCCATCCTAAGCATGTTTTCAAGGCTATTCCTTTTGGAGTAGCCACAAGACTCAAAAGAAATTGCTCTGATGAAACTTTCCTTGCCGAGAGAACAGCTGAGTACAAAGGGTACCTTCTAAACCAAGGATATCCTTCCAAATTAGTTCATGACCAATTCTCCAAAGCCTCTGTTATTTCTAGGAATGATTTACTTAGGACCCGCGGAAAAGAAAAGAAGAAATTATTTCCTTTTGTTACTACTTTTAATCCTAATTTACCCGATGTGGGTAACATAATTAGAAAGCATTTGTTTATTTTACAATCTAACCCTAAATTAAAAGAACTTTTCCCTCAAGGCTCTGTCATACCCGCCTTTGGTCGGACAAAAAATCTTAAAGAGCTGCTGGCACCATCCCGTTTCAAAACCGCCGAAGAGGGACAGTCAACTCACCACATGAATGGTTGTTTCAAATGTGATAGGAATAGATGCGACCTCTGCCGTAATTTCTTTGTGGAATCTAAATCATTTCCTAGTTTTCAGACGGGCAAAGAATACACTATCCATTCCAGACTTTCCTGTGATTCTAAAAACGTTATCTACTTGGCTTCTTGCAAGAAATGTCGCTTTCAATATGTGGGATCTACCACCACTGATTTCAGAATTAGGTTTCGTAACCATAAGTCCGCTATGCTCACAAACAAAACAACTTGTGAGGTAGCGGTGCATTTCAACAAAATCCCACACACTCTAGGTGATTTTTCTTTTCAGTGCATCGATCAGGTGCGGGCTTTAAACAACCTTGAAGAGGTCGATAGGCTTTTAATCACTAAAGAGGCTTATTGGAGTGCCCAGCTGTTCTCTCTGGCACCTCACGGCTTAAATAAAAGGAAGGAATTTCATTCTAAAAACAGAATCTGTTATAATTAATTTCCCCCCTTTCAGCTTACGTTCTTGCGTGAACAATCGTTCAAAGGCCCTTTTCTTGGATTTTGTCAGCCTTTTGGGTGTCGATTGGACTCAAAGGCCCTGTTTGGGGAACTTATTACATTGTTTAAGGGCCCCTCCAGGGATTTTGTTGTTTGTCGGCCCTTTCGGGCTCCAAAGGCCTCGTTTTGGGATTTTGTCACGATGTAACGCTTGATTTCTACGTCGGGGTGGGTTACCTTTCTAATCTTTAGACATTCGCTTTTAATACTTGCATTGCTTCTTCAGTTGCTGTGTTAGTCGTAGCCAGATTTTTATTACTTAATTTTTATCCCTCTTTTGTTAGTTGTTCATAACGGCGTCTATTCAGTATTTTTTCGCTCCGCTGATTCTGCTTTTTTGTCGTCTGCTAATTATCACTACTTGTTGTTCTTTTTTGTAATCTCGTACCTTATTCGTTAGTCAGTTAGTTGTCAAATGTAATTACGTAATCTTTAGCACTTTTACCCTATTTAAGGTCCGTTTTTATTCTAAAGTTGTAATAACTGAAGAAGGTCTTCGACCGAAACGTTTTATTATAGTTTTTATCCTTTTTTAACGTCAGAAGTTGTCCATCCTCGCTTCCTTTTTAACGTTTTATATATATATATATATATAGTGAGGATGAAAGCAGTTTACCCAACGATGAACTCCCAGTAAGAGGATCCAGAGGATACGTGTCTCTCCGTAAATCTGTAGATAGGTATAATAAAACGACGAAGAGACAAACTCTTGACAGTTCCAGCGTTTAATCGACGTTTCGGCCTTCGGCCTTCCTCAGGATAGTTTAAAAGTTAAAAATTAAAAAAGCTATATACAATGGTTGTGGGTGGCAGAGTTACGGGCTTTTATAAAGTACACAGAAAATGGAAATTAAGGTTACGTAACAAAAGAAAAGGTCTTGATTACAAGCTAGGCAAAACAAAAAACAATTGATAAAAAGGAACAAACAGACTAATTGGATAGATCGTGTTATTACGTAACAAACTCCCCATTGAGGGCCTCTGAATGAATGTGCGGGTCAATGTCATAACAAGGTCCTCAAAGGGGGCCCCTAAACAATGTAATATATTCCCAATTGAAAGCCCCTGAATGAAAAACCAAACACAAACATAACAGAATCCCCCAATAGAGTTTTTGAACAAAGACAACAACGACTAAGTGAAGGCTAACAAAACAAAAGGGCAGGATTACAAACTGGAAACAAACTGGATTACAAACTGGAACAAGAGATGTGAAGAATATAAAGGATATCTGTGCTCACAAAATTACAGCAAGGAAATAGTGGACAGACAATTTGAAAAAGCATTAAGCAATGAGAGGTCCGAACTCTTAACAAAAAGAGTCAAGCCAAAGAAAAAGGTTTTTCCTCTAGTACTTGACTATAACCCAATTCTTCCAGACATCCAGCAGGTGATTAAAAAACATTCCCACTTACTTAGATTGTCTCCTGAGCTTTTAGAGATTTTTCCATCAAAGTCGATTTTTCCAGCTTACCGCAGAACAAAAAACCTAAAAGAAATCTTAGCTCCATCTAAATTTCGGAACATTGAAGCCAGAAATGAAACCTCGGAAGATGATCGAAGTTGTTGCAAATGTAACAAAAGATGTGACCTTTGTAAACATTTTTTGGTTCAAGATACTAAGTTTAAGAGTTTTGCTACGGGCCGCATATATAGGATTAATCAGAAATTAAGCTGCACTTCCAAAAATGTCATTTATTTGGCTGCTTGTAACAAATGCAAAAAGCAGTACGTGGGCTCCACTTCAACAGAATTCAAGGTTCGTTTTCGTAACCATAAATCATCAATGCTTAAGAACAGAAGAACATGTGAGCTGGCGGTCCATTATAATTCTTTTGAGCATCAAATTTGTCAAATTAGTTTTATTATTATCGAACAAATTGAAAACCACAAAAATGCAACCCATCTTGAACAACTGCTCCTCACCAGAGAAGCATATTGGACCTCACAACTCTTTTCATTATATCCACACGGTCTTAACAAAAGGCGTGAATTCAAATCCAAAAATCGTATCTGCTACAACAGTTGACTTTGTCTCTATTGTAGTGTAAATTCTTTTCAGCCCAAATTTGTAATCATCGTAATTTTTGCTGTCTGCAGGACCTCGTTAGCTCCCATCTAGCTTTGAATGTTTCCAGTTTGTAATCCTGCCCTTTTGTTTTGTTAGCCTTCACTTAGTCGTTGTTGTCTTTGTTCAAAAACTCTATTGGGGGATTCTGTTATGTTTGTGTTTGGTTTTTCATTCAGGGGCTTTCAATTGGGAATATATTACATTGTTTAGGGGCCCCCTTTGAGGACCTTGTTATGACATTGACCCGCACATTCATTCAGAGGCCCTCAATGGGGAGTTTGTTACGTAATAACACGATCTATCCAATTAGTCTGTTTGTTCCTTTTTATCAATTGTTTTTTGTTTTGCCTAGCTTGTAATCAAGACCTTTTCTTTTGTTACGTAACCTTAATTTCCATTTTCTGTGTACTTTATAAAAGCCCGTAACTCTGCCACCCACAACCATTGTATATAGCTTTTTTAATTTTTAACTTTTAAACTATCCTGAGGAAGGCCGAAGGCCGAAACGTCGATTAAACGCTGGAACTGTCAAGAGTTTGTCTCTTCGTCGTTTTATTATACCTATCTATCTATCTATCTATCTATCTATCTATCTATCTATCTATCTATCTATCTATCTATCTATCTATCTATCTATCTATCTATCTATCTATCTATCTATCTATCTATCTATCTATCTATCTATCTATCTATCTATATATATATATATTTAGCTTGAAGCGTTTATGCTGATATATTCAATTGCGCGATGGCGTTATATTTTCCACTTGAAAGCATTTTTATTCTGTGCAGATCTTCTTGATTTTGTCAGTGCTTCATGTTAGTTTCTTTACCATTCAAAATCATGCAAGAAATACAAAAGCTCCAAGTCGATTAATTTGTTTGCTCTAGCAGTCGGTGACTGTTTCCTTTGAAAAGTATTTCTAAAAGTCTATTTTCGCTATCACAAAAGCGAAAAAAGGGTTTCATACTTGAAAGCTCGTCCGAATTGTGCGTCTTTCAAGTGGAAAATATAACGCCATTATCCAATTGAATATATCAGCATAAACGCTCCAAGCAAAATATTTTGGAGAGGCCTATGGTTTAAAACAAAAGCCATCTGTTTTTAAACGAACGTGTTGGCAGACCTTTCATTAGCAATAAAAATTTGCATTTTGAGTCTTTTTTCGACGAATGATTATATATATATAACATTAACATGCTAACTCAGTTTACTTAACAACGATTTCGGATTTTTAAATGGAAAACACTGAGTACTGTTGGCGTATCACAGGAGAGAGTATAGTGGCCGAAAATTTCCAGATGACGGCTTTTACTTTCTCCTGGATGTTTTTTAGCTAGCCAGCTGTTGTACGACAGAAACGACAGAAAAATTAGAGAACAAACCCAGGAGAGGTAATTTAGCTTTGAGAGTATCTGTAAATAATTCAGAAGGTTTAAATTTATAACAGCATTAATGTAACAACCTTTTCAACTGAGAATCAAACACCGTAAGCTTTAGAAAACAAACCAGGAGTTGTCTTTTCGACTTTTAACGCTCTTATTACTAATGAGCTGCTACTCACCGTAAGACATCAAATATCAGTTTCCTTTGATGAAAGAAAAAACGATTCTGTAATAGCGAGAACGAAGATCAGTTTTCTAGAATCTTTTTTTCATCTCGGACTTTTCGTTTGTAAGACGTGGACTGAGGGGAACATGGCTTTTGAAACAAACGTATCAAGACTAGTAAATGAAAATATCTCTGAAGATTGCTGGGGGTGCGAGCTAGAGGACTGCGATGTCGGTTTTAACACGGCCTCAACGATTACATTTATTGTCCTTTCTCTTGTCTGTGGTATCTCTGCAATTGGAGGAAACTTGGCCCTTCTTGTCGCCCTCAACAGAACAGCAACATTTCGAGGTGGAGCAAATTTTCACTTCATTGTCTCGCTGGCTCTTGCGGATTTTTGCGTGGGATTAACGATGACTCCACTGTATATATGTTATGCCCTGGTGTATACGCCTTACTGGCTGATCAAACTGGAAGGCTTTCTTTGGATTTTAACAGTCACAGCCACGACTTATAATCTGAGTGTTGTGAGTTTAGACCGGTATATATCGGTAATATATCCCTTGCATTACCCACATGTCATGACAGAGAAACGCTGCCGAGTTATCATATCTCTTGTTTGGATTTTGTCTCTTATCTTTGGCTTCCCCAGACTAGTTTTGGATGACTTCGGGAAACTGGAAAAGTTATGGATCGCGTGTTCTGTCA
Organism: Galaxea fascicularis; assembly: GCA_948470475.1. NCBI lineage: Eukaryota > Metazoa > Cnidaria > Anthozoa > Scleractinia > Euphylliidae > Galaxea > Galaxea fascicularis. The sequence continues at coordinate 19,480,779 of OX419344.1, forward strand.
CCACAATCGCAATTCCATTGGTAATTATGTCTATTTGCTATGGCAAAGTGTTTTTAGTTGTAAAGAAAGCGAATAGATCGATTTCAGTTCGTCAGAATGCTCCGTTTTCCAGGGTAACGAACGGAAACAGAAAGGCTGCAGTAACAATCGGAATTATAGTTAGCTTATTCGTAGTAACTTTCATTCCCACCTCTGTTGTGTATTTTATGCTTTTAATCGAAGATGACCTTTGCAAAGAACTTCAGCTTAATGATATTTGGCTGTGGGTTGCGCTCGTGTCCTTCTCGCACTCTTCGTGTAATCCTTGGGTGTACGGACTCAGGTACCTTGAATTGAGGAAAGCCTTAACAAATTTACTTCCCAGTGGTACTTAAGGTCACTCCGTCAAAGTATGCAAATAATGTTAATGGATCTCTTTTCCTTAAATTTCTATTTTGTCATCTTAACAACCTGTTCGCTGCTAATTGTTGCAAGTGAAAGGTGGCAAATCGAAAATTCCAGACTGCGGCACAGGTAGCCCAGCAATGTTTTTGTAAACCCAAGGGTTTCTAAGCATGGCACACAGAAACAAGATCAAGGACTCTCCAATCCCACCACAAAGAAAAAGTCAACACTGCGGTATTCATGACCTGATGTTTTACAAAATTTACGAGAAACAAGTAGCTTTATTTGCATGACCATAACTTCATACAGTATTGCAAAAGCACGTATCTTAACAAGAACAATATAATAATGAAATAAGAAGGAAAAAAAATTAAAGATCATCAGTCTGATTTAGATAACATATTATTACGCAAATGTAAGCAATCGTCTTACAAAATAGGTTAACGGACAGCTGTGTCTGTCGTCTTTTTCTCCGTAGTGATGGAAATATTTTCATTAGTTATTTATTCACAGTTTACTTTCCATGTTTACACTATCTTTTTTAAGGTTTCCGATGTGAATAAAAATTCTTGAAGCGATACCACGTACAACGTGAAGCAGAGGAGATTTCCTTTTTTGTCCTAAAAATGCCCCCTATTGTGTTTTCACATCTAGGCAGTTGGCAAGAATAAAAATGTACGAAGACAAGCTATTTCGTTTCCTGCCAAATAAAGAGGGAAATCAATTGAAACAATCGATTTAATGTTGAGGTTCTTCAATTAATTCTCCGTTGTGTTGATAGCTTGACAAATTATAACCGCTTTCTTGTTGACCAACGCCCACGTTGAAAACTGCCATTACCTTTTATTGAAATAAAAGTGAAATTTGCTGAAGTTGTTGATCACAGTAAAGCTTTGTCGAAGTGTTCAGACCTTTTTGTGTATTTATACACTCGTGACAAAAGTTCAGTTTAATTTCAATAGGCTGGAAATATATGCCTCGCGGTCAGTCATAAATGAATACCTGTAGGCTTTCCTTCCCTCTGGAGTTCTTCGAGCTTGAATATTACCGTTAGCCTTTTCATCAGACTGGAGTTAAAAACTGGCAGCAAAATTAACTCCTTTGTCTGAGCTGCTCTACTTGAGGGGTTTAATAATTAAAGCTAAGGGCCTCAAAGTGAACTATGTACAATTTCCGACACAACCAATTTCCTGTGGTTTTAAAACACCATCACCGTTTGACTACAGCGAAAAGCAGAGAAAAACGTAAGCTCTGTGCACATCTTAGGATTTTAAACCCATGGTTCAAATATGAAATTTCTTATAATATTGCTCAATCGATATTCTTCAAGAAAAAAACTTTTTTTTATTCCAGCTAAAATTTTGACTGATTTAAATCTAATTTCCTTTAAGAAAATATTTAGCGTTTTTGCATGTAAGTGTTTTTGGTATTATTACTCTGGGTGCCATCCGCAAACCTTACTTCCGGCGTTTCTGCGCATGCGTCAACGAAGAACGACAACAACAACAACAAGAAAGCCGCCATGTTGGATTATAAAAAAGCCACTAAATCACAGCGAACATGCAATTAACATCTCTACCATTATGACTATTCTTATCATTATTTCATACATTTTTTTTATCGCACCTAGCGAATTATAAGGTTTTCTATGTGCAGTGTCAGTATTAGTTTTATTTGTAATCTTGTATTCGCACGTTGGACATCTTGTTTAACTCAACAGTGTTGAATGTTCTTAAAAAACGCAATTTTTATAAAGAAGGCCATGCAGGTATCTGAGGTTATCAACATGATGCCGTAGTGAACATAAATATAAAAGGTATTCATCCGTGTATGTGAATCAGTGAAGTAGCAAATTGCAATTCCTTAAAATCCACTTGCTAAATGAAGGCAAATATGGCCTCTGGGAAAACGCTAAACAAACGAAAGCGTCTAAACAGTTGCATTTTCGCATATCTTGATGACAAAGTGTTAAGGTGGCTCACACGGTTTCCAGCACTTTCCAGCACTTACACTTTGATCATTAATACTGATCTTTATACGTTATTAACTTTATAGTGGCGGTATCAAATAATGCTCGATCAATGGGGAACAGCATGTTTTCTTCGAAATGATAGGTTGCCATGGCATTCTATGGTAATTTTAGCTTTAAGAACAACTAAAAACTGAGCTGCACGGTTCCCATGAAATGATTAGCATAATAAAGTTTGAGCGGATCAAGAGCCATCTTAAATTTTCAAAAATTTAAGGTGGCTCTGAATCTACTCCTACCATTTTTTTAACTTTGATCAATTTTGGATCTTGGCATGCTTATTCCTTTTCAACAAAGAAATGACGATCACCGAGTTCAGTTTTGAGTTATTGTCACTAAAAGCTAAAAATTAAATGTGTCAACAGGTTGTAGTGTTGCTATGGTAACCTACTGGGTGGAAAAAAAATCATAACTTGTTCACCAATGATAGTCCATTTATTTGATACCGCTATAAAGATTGCGGGCAGCGATGATCCATCAAAGTACAAAAGTTGGAAATGCTGGAAACCGGCCCTAAGCTTCCTGAAACTACTGAAAAAATTCTTTTAACACCCTGGCCTTATGTTGGTTCTAGGGTTGACAGTAGTGACATTGAACAATTGAAAGTAGCTAAGGAAACAGTTCATATGTTTGCATTCGAATATCTGTAGTGATTCAAAGTGAGCGTTTAAGCTGATAAAGATTTGGGAGTTTCTTATCTCGCAATTTTACGGTAATACTCTTGTGAAACATCATTATTCACCTTTAAACGTGAACTGCATTAAAGATTTTATGGCTGTTGTAACATAAGAGTTTTGTGTCAATCTTATTTTGTCACATCTGTCATAACTACTTTCAACTGTTGAGTCTAGCGTTTTTCTGTTTATACAATTCAGTTCCCGTTCAAAATTTGTTCATGTTTTAGCAATGAATAATAAATAAACAAGTAATAATAAGCGATATAATTTCCCGACGTTTCGGCGACTTCATGACGCCATTATCAAGGGTAGAAATGAGACTAAAATTAACGATGCGAGTAATGGCGTCATGAAGTCGCCGAAACGTCGGGAAATTATATCGCTTATTTTTACCTGTTTATGTATTACTAAGTCATTGTTAATACGAATAATAAATGAGCAATTAATACCATGACTGAGAGCAAACACACTTGAAAAATTAATATCATGCGTTAATAGAATCATGACCTCTTTGGGGATCAACAATCTCTATTTGGCAGCAAAATATCTACCAATTAAATTTGTCGCGAAATCATCAATTATCAAAAAGTCGCAAAGTGAGCACTTGAGAAGTCTCAGTCGCCAACAGAGCCTTTGTACTTGAGAAAGAAATTTTTTAAGTTTTACTAGGTCTTTTCTTTGTAATTTGTTTAGCTTTTATTCACTTTATAGCCCACGGGTTACGCTGCGGTAGCGCCTCGCACGTGATGTTACTTAACTGTATATAGCGTACAGACGTATTAACTGCATAATATTAATAATAATAATAATAATAACGATGATGATGATGATGATGTGATACTTTTTTTATACAGCACTTTTTTTTTATTAAGGCGGCTACCTAGCTTTTAGTTTCTTCGAAATTTCGCTTAAGGCAAAATTTGGTAGTGAGCAACACCACCTGGAAATAATTAACAAAAACAGTTGCAAAAAGAAATTGATAACAATTTTGCTCTTTTCTCGTAGTGTAAATTGACATGAAAAGCTAGCGCTGCACAATAATACTGTGTTTTGTAGAGTAAAACACAAAAATGAAAGATCAGATCCAAATTTTTTATTTGGCTGTCGGTCGACTGCAGCCAGTAAACATATAGGACAACCAGACAATATGACAGCAGGATGTTTCAACGAAGAGACTGAACAAGTGAACGATGGTGACCGAGAAAAACGCCAGGACCGGGGAAATGAAAGGAGGGGGAGGGGGATATAAACTTCCCGCTTCCCCCGCACTGTTCGTCCTTTCCGAATTCTCCCACTTCCCATACTCCTCTCTCTCACTTTCGTTGAACGTAGCATAAAACGATAGTTCAAGACGGATTAAGATATGAGGGCCCAATGTAAGAGTTACCTTATTTTAATCTTTCAATCGAGACGAATTCCTACTCGTATTTGTTATCTAAGTTATGGAGCAGTCTGTCTTCTTCCCACATAGAGTTGCTTTTTATCTTGTCAATTCTACTTGTACGAAAGGCCAGTTGTTAATTTGTTGTCGAATCGAAGGGGTACGCTTTTCGCCATTGCGTAATGTTTCAGGCGACTTTCCCAAAATTTAAAAGCATTTCACCCTCAATAGCAATTTTAAAATGTTTTACGCTTTCTTTCCAAATTGATAATTTTGCTACATATTTAATCGGTAGATATTTTGCTGCCAAATAGAGATTGTTGATCCCCGAAGAGGTCATTATATTAAAGCATGACATTAGTTTTTGAAGTGTGTTTGCTCTCAGTCATGGTATTAATTGCTCATTTATTATTCATTGCTAAAACTTGAACAAATTTTGAACGGGAACTGAATTGTATAAACAGCAAAAACGCTAGACTCAACAATTGAAAGTAGTTATGACAGATGTGACAAAATAAGATGGACACAACACTCTGATGTTACAACAGCCATAAAATCTTCAATGCAGTTCACGTTTAAAGGTGAATAACGATGTTTCACAAGAGTATTACCGTAAAATTGCGAGATAAGAAACTCCCAAATCTTTATCAGCTTAAACGCTCACTTTGAATCACTACAGATATTCGAATGCAAACATATGAACTGTTTCCTTAGCTACTTTCAATTGTTTAATGTCACTACTGTCAACCCCAGAACCAACATAAGGCCAGGGTGTTAAAAGAATTTTTTCAGTAGTTTCAGGAGGCTTAGGGCCGGTTTCCAGCTTTCCAACTTTTGTACTTTGATGGATCATCGCTGCCCACAATCGTTATAGTTTGTTACCTTCATAGTGGTATGAAATAAATGGACTATCATTGGTGAACAAGTTATGATTTTTTTCCACCCAGTAGGTTACCATAGCAACCCTACAACCTGTTGAGACATTAAATTTTTAGCTTCAAGTGACAATAACTCAAAACTGAGCTCGAAGATCGTCATAATATGATTTCTTTGTTGAAAAGGAATAAGCATGCCAAGATCCAAAATTGCTCAAAGTTAAAAAAATGGTAGGAGTAGATTCAGAGCCACCTTAAATTTTTAAAAATTAAAGATGGCTCTTGATCCGCTCAAACTTTATTATGCTAATCATTTCGCGACAATAACAAAAAAAAAAAAAAAAAAAAAAATGGGAACCGCGCAGCGGCTCAGTTTTTAGCTGTTCTTAAAGCTAAAATTACCATAGAATGCCATGGCAACCTATCATTTCGAAGAAAACATGCTGTTCACCATTGATCGAGCATTATTTGATACCGCCACTATAAAGTTAATAACGTATAAAGATCAGTATTAATGATCAAAGTGTAAGTGCTGGAAAGTGCTGGAAACCGTGTGAGCCACCTTAACACTTTGTCATCAAGATATCCGAAAATGCAAATTTAGACGCTTTCGTTCGTTTAGCGTTTTCCTGGAGGCCATATTTGCCTTCATTCAGCAAGTGGATTTTAAGGAATTGCAATTTGCTACTTCACTGATTCACATACACGGATGAATACCTTTTATATTTATGTTCACTACGGCATCATGTTGATAACCTCAGATACCTGCATGGCCTTCTTTATAAAAATCGCGTTTGTCAAGAACATTCAACATTGTTGAGTAGAACAAGATGTCCAACGTGCGAATACAAGATTACACATATAAAACTAATACTGACACTGTACATAGAAAACCTGATAATCCGCTAGGTGCGGTGAAAAAATGTATGAAATAATGATCAGAATAGTCATAATAGTAGAGAAGTTAATTGCATCTTCGCTGTGATTTAGTGGCTTTTTTATAATCCAACATGGCGGCTTTCTTGTTGTTGTTGTCGTTCTTCGTTAACGCATGCGCAGAAACGCCGGTAGTAAGGTTTGCGGATGGCACCCAGAGTAATAATACCAAAAACACTTACATGCAAAAACACTAAATATTTTCTTAAAGGAAATTAGATTTACATCAGCAAAAATTTTAGCTGGAATAAAAAAATGTTTGAAATTATTTTTCTTGAAGAAAATCGATTGAGCAATATTATAAGAAATTTCATATTTGAACCGTGGGTTTAAAATCCTAAGATGTGCACAGAGCTTACGTTTTTCTCTGCTTTTCGCTGTAGTCAAACGGTGATGATGTTTTAAAACCACAGGAAATTGGTTGTCGGAAATTGTACATAGTTCACTTTGAGGCCCTTAGCTTTAATTATTAAACCCCTCAAGTACAGCAGCTTTGCCTGTCAACGTTGCAATATGATTAAGTAAAAAGTGTTCAAAAAGAGACAGGTAGTCTCATGTGAAGTTTAGAGCTAAATTCGGCCTTTTGTTGGATGTGACAGTAATACTAAAAAAGTGTTACATTTTGAATTGTTTGATTAACGAAATACAGCTGAACGTATTTGTTTCCAGGGAGGACCATTTACAGCTCAGACAAAAGAGTTAATTTTGCTGCCAGTTTTTAACTCCAGTCTGATGAAGAGGCTAACGGTAATATTCAAGCTCGAAGAACACCAGAGGGAAGGAAGGCCTACAGGTATTCATTTGAACTTTTGTCATAAGTGTATAAATACACAAAGAGGTCTCAACACTTCGACAAAGCTTTACTGTGATCAACAACTTCAGCAAATTTCACTTTTATTTGAATAAAAGCTAATAGCAGTTTTCAACGTGGGCGTTGGTCAACAAGAAAGCGGTTATAATTTGTCAAGCTATCAACACAACGGAGAATTAATTGAAGAACCCCAACATTAAATCGATTGTTTCAATTGATTTCCCTCTTTATTTGGCAGGAAATGAAATAGCTTGTCTTCGCACATTTTTATTCTTGTTAACTGCCTAGATATGAAAACACAACAGGGGGCATTTTTAGGACAAAAAAGGAAATCTCCTATGATTCACGTTGTACGTGGTTATCGCTTCAAGAATTTTTATTCACATCGGAAACCTTAAAAAAGAAAGTGTAAACATGGAAAGTAACCTGTGAATAAATAACTAATGATTTCCATCTCTACAAAGAAAAGGACGACTGACACAGCTGTCTCTTAACCTACGACGATTGCTTAGATTCGCATAATATATTATCTAAATCAGATTTATGTATTGTTAATTTTTTCCCTTCTTATTACGATATTATATTGTTTTTGTTCACATACGTGCTTTTGCAATACTGTATGAAGTTATGGTCATTCAAATAAAGCTACTTGTTTCTCGTACGGCAAGAAGCCTATCATAAATCAACGTAAATTTTAGGAAAACATCAGGTCATGAATACTGCAGGGTTGACTTTTTCTTTGTCGGGTGGGATTAGAGAGTCCTAGATCTTGTTTCTGTGTGCCATGCTTAGAAACCCTTGGGTTTACAAAAACATTGCTGGGCTGCCTGTGCTGCAGTCTGGACTTTTCGATTTGGCACATTTCATTTGCAACAATTAGCAGCGAACAGGTTGTTAAGATGACAAAATAGAAATTCAAGGAGAAGAGATCCTTTAACATTATTTGCATACTTTGAAGGAGTGACCTTAAGTACCACTGAGAAGTAAATCTGTTAAGGCTTTCCTCAATTCAAGGTATCTGAGTCCGTACACCCAAGGATTACACGAAGAGTGGGTGAAAGACACGAGCGCAACCCACAGCCAAATATCATTAAGCTGAAGTTCTTTGCAAAGGTCATCTTCGATTAAAAGCATAAAATACACAACAGCGGTGGGAATGAAAGTTACTACGAATAAGTTAACTATAATTCCGATTGTTACTGCAGCCTTTCTGTTTCCGTTCGTTACCCTGGAAAACGGAGCATTCTGACGAACTGAAATCGATCTATTCGCTTTCTTTACGACTAAAAACACTTTGCCATAGCAAATAGACATAACTACCAATGGAATTGCGACTGTGGTGACAGAGCACGCGATCCATAGCTTTTCTAGTTTCCCGAAGTCATCCAAAACTAGCCTGGGGAAGCCAAAGATAACAGATAAAATCCAAACAAGAAATATGATAACTCGGCAGCGTTTCTCTGTCATGACATGTGGGTAATGCAAGGGATATATTACCGATATATACCGGTCTAAACTCACAACAGTCAGACTATAAGTCGTGGCTGTGACTGTTACAATCCAAAGAAAGCCTTCCAGTTTGATCAGCCAGTAAGGGTCATACACCAGGGCGTAACATATATACAGTGGAGTCATCGTTAATCCCACGCAAAAATCCGCAAGAGCCAGCGAGACAATGAAGTGAAAATTTGCTCCACCTCGAAATGTCGCTGTTCTGTTGAGGGCGACAAGAAGGGCCAAGTTTCCTCCAATTGCAGAGACACCACAGACAAGAGAAAGGACAATAAATGTAATTGTTGAAGCCGTGTTAAAACCGACTTCACAGTCCTCCAGCTCGCACTCCCAGCAATCTTCAGAGATATTTTCATTTACTAGTCTTGATACGTTTGTTTCAAAAGCCATGTTCCCCTCAGTCCACGTCTGACAAACGAAAAGTCCGAGATGAAAAAAAGATTCTAGAAAACTGATCTTCGTTCTCGCTATTACAGAATCGTTTTTTCTTTCATCAAAGGAAACTGATATTTGATGTCTTACGGTGAGTAGCAGCTCATTAGTAATAAGAGCGTTAAAAGTCGTAAAGACAACTCCTGATTTGTTCTCTAAAGCTTACGGTGTTTGATTCTCAGTTGAAAAGGTTGTTACATTAATGCTGTTATAAATTTAAACCTTCTGAATTATTTACAGATACTCTCAAAGCTAAATTACCTCCAGTATCTCACCGCTGAGTCTAATTGACATCGCTCGAATTCATATTTGTCTACATCCTTAATAACTGCCATCACATTGGTTTCGCTATTCAATTTTAATTGGACAAATGCCTCCTCCCCCACTACTCCTAACGGATATTAATTGCGTGAAACTGCCCAACATTTTATTGGTCTTTATAAATACTAATACTGCGACAGGTGGAGTGATTCCCATCGATCTCAAGGATTTGCTATAATTGTCAACAAATTGCCATGCCATGTCAACAATTCAAATGATGATTTGGTCACCTAGCACGATACTTTGACAGGAGGTTTTAAAAGGAGAGATAATAATCATCGTTTTCCTTCCAAATTGACTGGTGACGACCGATTGTGAATTTGGTAAATCGCAGCTAACCATATGACTGAGCAAATGTATCGCGGCACCATTAATTTTACGGTGAATAGAAAGAAATCGTTAAAAAAAATAACGTCTAGGGCCTCCTTTATTTCTTTTGAACTCAGATCTAGAGTTTATCATGACATATTATATTTGAAGTGGCGTGTAGAGATATAAGGTCTTTCTAATTACGTACGAAAAACTCGAAAAATTAACGCCAATTTTCTCCACTGACTCTGAATATTTATGACTTTCTTCACATTTAATGAAAACGCAAAACACGTCTCCATTTCTCCTGGACTTAAACTAGTAACAAATTGTCAGGACATGAAGTGATTATCACAAAGCCATGTTTTTTTATTACTATTGGGCGAAAAAAAATTGCCGTTTCCTCAATACTTATTTCCTTACATAATTAAAATATTTTTCTACTGTTGACCGTCTTTGGTCAGTTCTCAATCATGCCAAAATGCTAAAAGACGTCTTTAATTAAAGAAAAACCCCAAACCAATGAAGCAGTTTATTTAAAAACTAAACACAGAGAAAATTACCTGTGTTTACTCTTGCCGAAATGTTTCAAATTCTCGCACGTCATCTTGAAGCCTGGTCAAAAGTGTACTTTGGATGACATTTCCTGCAAAAAATCGATTGAGATCTTTCTCCTACATTTCAAGGAATGTTCTTGTATGAGTGTAGGTCATTAAGTCGAATTTCTGTGTATTTTTCGTCGGAAAACAGCAAACTGACTTCCTTGACAGAGCCTCTTTAAGGAACGTTTAGATTCACGCTGCGACCATGTGGATAATCAGACATGGTTTGTTGCTTCTATGGTTTGAAGATTAATAAATGTAACTTTTAAGTTACAAAACCGTGAATGGTTTGAACCCAGGAGTCATATCATAACTAAGTGGAGTAGCCAATGTCAACTACGCTTAACCGACAGTCGACCAATAACATCACGACTCCGTTGATTAATCACATAAACGACCGGAGTATTTATACCACCTACTGACGTTACACAAATCACTTGACTCTGATGATGACTTCCGTTCAGGTTGTCGAAATGTCAGTCAATGTCACCACAAACAGTCCTTCTCAGGACTACTCTCACCATGACGATCGTACTCGTACTAACGCTACCACAACAGTCCTTTTATACCGGTTTTAAATGCTCACTAATTTACTAAATTTTTTAATAAGGTGGCAGGTAAAAGACCGTCGCGTCATCATCAAACTTTTTGTCTTTCATAAAAAGGGAGTTGACGGAAAAAAACAATCGGACAGAAGAGAAAATAAGATGAAATGGGAGGGTCAATGTGAAAAGAAACCGGCTTAATTATACTAGAAACTGCGGAAGCTCCATAGGTATTGGAATTCAGATCTAAAGACTCAAAAGAATAAATAATACAGAAAAGAAAATTAAAAGTAGAGACATGAAATGGGAAGTTGCATGATGCAGGAATTAACATCATCTGGAGATCATTTTCTTCACATCGTTGAAGGTCTGATCAGAAAGGACTGGTTCTGAGTATTTCAACTTTTAACTCCCAGAAGCGGGCATGTAACGTCTCCTTACAATATCAAGCATTGTCCAGCAGACAGGTAATGACAATAGACAAATTTATCAGCCAGAGGGTGTTAAATTATCCTGATATAATTCCAAGTTCTCTCGACTAATGTACAAGGAACCGTATACCAGCTAGAATGGAGAATTAATAGTCAGATTCTCTGTATGCAAGTACTCTGTATGTAACGACAGAATACCCAGGGTTGAACGTGCATTACTGACTGGCTATCCGAACGACGTTCGCGTCAGTCTTGCAGTGGAATTCCGATTCCCCCCCCTCCCCCGGCGAGGTACTCCGGATTTCAAGTGACAGGGATGATCGAATGGGGGCAAAGATGAAACCTCAAAAAATTGCCATGCCGAATTTCCGAGCCATAAAAATTTCCAGAAGGTACCAGATGATATAACACGAAAAAGAACGCATCTGGTGGTCATTGTAACAACACTCCAGGCACCCAAGATAACATTATGAAGAATGGCAACTCTAAAAGACGTTCCACCCTGGGCAAGAACATTACGAACAACCCTACAAAGTTACTTACAAATTGTTAGATAAATAATAGTCATGCTTTATGAATTATGTGGATCAATGTCAGTAGCTTGGCAACTGCGACCCACCCCTCCCCCAACCCAACATGTTATAATGAGTTAATAAGTCAGTGTTGGGTTAGGGGAGGGGTGAGTGCGCAGTTGCCAAGCTACTGTCATTGATCCACATAATTCATAAAACATGACTATTATTTATCTAATAATTAATTTGTAAATACCTTTGCATCCGTCGTGGCTTTGTTCACAGCGTAAATATCACTCTTAGGTAATTACCCTGAGCGAATTGATTAAAAATAATGCCTGCACTGACGTATGATTTTACAGGTAAAAATCACGCTACCCAAAAAATACTTGCCAAAATTTTGGTAACAAAAAAATTCCCGAAATCGAAAGTTTCAACCCCATCCCTCCCCCCCCCCCAAAAAAATTCAGCCCTGTCACTTGAAATCCGGAGTGCCCCTGCCCCTCCTGGGCTCCGATCATGCATAACGACCGATATTATTACACTCCACCGACGTGAAAGTGAAATGTATGGCACAGATCATCGTCACAACGAAGCTCGGTACAACAAATTCCGCATGAGCTACAACCTAGAAGAGTAAACTTTCAGAACGGTTACCCCAATACTGATAACGAGTAATTGTCATCACGCGGCTGGCGCTCAAGGGCAAAACAGATCAACCGAGCTAAAAACAGTGCAATAATATTGCATATTTTATTGCGCAATGCTTTACGCTTCGGTAAAGAGTTCATTATATGCTCCCAAAGAGCACACGTAATCTGCTTTTGAGCCGGCTTGACAAATAACCTCCGTCATAGCGAACAATTTTACCAATCATCAGGCACTTCGTGGGATCCATTGGACTGTGCGCCAGATCTTGCCCACCAGCCCCCACTCCCAAGGGGCGAAAATCGCCGACTGTACCACATGCACACCAGATGATCATCTATGCGTCACCAACTGTCAACAATTTTAGCTAGAATTGACCCTTTCAAATTTCCCTTTAACAGTATGGAACCGCAGTCGCTATCTACTGCACACGAAGCTTACGATACTGCCTTCCAGGCGTACGAAGCAAAATCAACTGTACGAGAAGTCCGCAGAACCTACTCGCTCGATGCAGCCGGTCACGTTATGCAGAAGATTGCACACCATGCACGGAAAGCTGAGGTATTCCATGTGCTCAGTGTTGGAAGCGGGGATGGAGAGAACGACATTGAAATTCTCAAGATTGTTGCCAGGAGCCTTCGCTCGTCACTTGGAGAGGATCACAAGCCACGCATACAGGCCTGTAATGTAGAACCAAGTTCAATAATCGAAGATTTCAAACGATCTGTCTCCCCGCTGCCAGACGAATTAGCCAACCTGGCTGATGTGTCGTTTGAATGGCAACAAAGGACACTCCAAGATTTTCACTCTATTTCAGAACAATCTAAAGAGAGGAGGTATCATCTCATACATTCTATTTGTTCCCTGTATTACATGGACGCGGATGATTCATTAAAAAAATGCTACCAGCAGCTCGCAAGCGGCGGCGCATTGTTTTGCTCTGTCGCTGGAGAAGAATCGTACTTTGCGAAACTTGCAAAACAAGGCAACCAGAAATGGCAACCGATCCCCAGTTTCTACTCTGGAAAAGACATCGTCGCCATTGCTGAACGGAACAACTGGAGTTATGAAGAACTGCCCACGGTTAAATATGCAGCCGACATCACCAGTCTCTTTGACAAATCGTCACAAACTGGAAGCCTCTTGCTGGATTTTATGACGCACAAGACAAACTTTCGAGAAACGGCTGACAAAGAATTATATGATGAGATGATGGATTTTATAACGGCGAACACAATCACTGACGAAAAGGGAAGAAAAATGATGTCCCCTGAACTAGCGATTGTCATAATCTACAAATAGTTTGCGTGACAATCGTATGTCAAAATATTCACGCAATATTTGTCTTAACTGCAGTAGTTGTATTTGCGTGACTTTGGCAGCTGGTAAAACCGTACCAAATCGTGTTGATGTATTAACCAGTACAAATTTAGGCAAGATTTTCACTCAGCCCCATATTATGCGTGCATTTTGTGTGGTATGACAGTGATGCATGTATAATTAATGTATAGGGCTGTGTTGAAATCTTTCTCAAATTTGTTTTCATTTCAACGAAACTGCCAATCTCTTGGACACTAGGATTACTTCTGGAAAGATTTCTGCTCAATCCCTATACATTAATTATACATGCATCACTGTCATACTAACCCTGTTCCAAAACGAATAGAGTTTGAGTCACAGAATGCATGTATAATTATACATGGGAGTGGGTAGAAATCTTGCCTTATTTCAGTGCACAGGCAAACCAATTAGATCGGAGAAGGATTAACTGCAGGCCATGACGGAAATTGCGGGTGGACCTCTTGTCTGATTGGTCACTTGACAATGAACGTTTTCGTCGCTACACCGATGTACTGCTTGGAGAATTTGTCAACATAATTGCTTATTCGCTATTTTACTCTGCCATATTTTTATGGTTGGGTTTTGGTAAACCCTTTTGTGACCATTGTTTATCTTTTCAATATTTGCAGGTATTTAACCCTATTTAGGCTTTGGTTGATGTCCCATTTACAACGCACAGTTTTGCCTTTTTTAATAGCTTTTTTATCATTTAGTTGTTACTGGAATTATTCAGTTGCTTTTCTCCGGGGTTATGTAAAACACACACTATGTCCCGCCAAATATGGTCATGGCGCTCTAAATTCAACAGGTACCCTGCGATATAGCTTAATTTTGTGTGTCGCGCAGAAAAATGGCAGTTTCCCCCAGCTTTGCTGCAGTAAACTCAATGAATTGTGCTTTGTTATCAACGCATTGAACAATAAAACAGTTATCCTACTCAAAATAATTAAAATTGTATTCTCTTCCAAATCTCAGCCTCGGGTTTATTCTTAAAATATTCTTAGAATTTTGACAATTTCAGCCTCAATGTTCTTATAAAATATATTCTTATATATATAAAAAAAAGAGTGTGTCAGGTGACATTCTCCACGATTTAGCAGGACAATTTTCAAATGTATGTAGCCTGCGAAATGAACAAGCTCTTCATTTGGGCTTTTGCTTCATTTTGCTCTCGAATGGTGAGCGGCCAAAATAGACTGCTAGCAGTCCCTTTCTAGATAGTCGCGAAGGTGCGCGAAATAGCCGAGCGAGAGCGGGAAACTGGAGCGAACGAGCGGAGGGGGCGTGGGGAAAGACGCCTCTCCCCCAGTCTCTTCTCGTGTTTTTCTCCTTGCTCCAGTCTCGCCGCGCTGTGCGCTCTCGGTTCCGGCACGCTCTCGCGACTATCTAGAAAGGCATGTACTAAAACCAGGAACACCGGAACACCGGAACACCGGAACTCCGGAACACCGGAACACCGGAACACTCCGGAACACCGGAACACCGGAACACCGGAACACCGGAACAGCCCGGAACAGCCCGGAACAGCCCAGAACAGCCCGGAACAGCCGAAAAATCCCGAAACACCGCATTTGACGGTGTTGTTTTGTTTTCCCATTACAGACCACGGTAAAAAATTAAAATGTCAATGTATTTTGTTTACCCATGTAACACGAAAGAGCTTAGAAGCATACTCTACAAATATAAAAAAAGTGAAAAAAGACAGAAAGAAAGAACGAAGAAATAAGAAATAACAGGAAAAAATAAGTTAATAAATTACCCATCACAGACCGCGTGATATTCTCAGGAAAAAAATATATTCATATTCACGCGACTAATTGAAAGTTTCTCAAGACTATGATCACATAGGGGGAGCTGGAATGGTGGAATGGCTCTCGTCTCCCACCAATGTGACCCAGGTTTGCTCCCCTGACCCGCCGTCATATCAAGGTAGAGTTTGTTTTTCTCCGGGTTCTCCGCTTTTCCTCCCTCCACAAAAACCAACACGTCAAATTCGGTGTTTCGGGATTTTTCGGCTGTTCCGGGCTGTTCTGGGCTGTTCCGGGGTGTTCCGGTGTTCCGGGCTGTTCCGGTGTTCCGGGGTGTTCCGGTGTTCCGGAGTGTTCCGGTGTTCCGGTGTTCCTGGTTTTAGTACATGCCATCTAGAAAGGGACTGCTAGCAGTCTACGGCCAAAACCTTAGCTTTAACCGCGCAGTATTCGAGAGCAAATCGACGCGACCATCTCTCGGAAAAACCCCAATGGAGAGCCTGTTTCCACGTTAAAATGAGTGTACAATGACTCACTTACGTCTGTGAGTACAGTTACGATTACGAAGCTCAAGAATAATAAAACTGCTGCTGGAACCAAAGTCAAGTATTGGCCGCTGTTGTCACGGTCCAGTTCGTGGTTAAATAGGCGCGAAGCAGCTGAAGGAGAGACCGAAGGACAGGCGTTGGGAATTACGCGGGGTATTTTGACCTCCTACCCTGAACCTCTTTGTCAATGCTAGGGGAGGGGTGGGTGCTGTTTGCTCGGATCGAGCCCGAAGACGCCTAATTCAACTGATTGTTCTTGACGTACTGCAAAGCATCTGCGTAGCCATTCCCGTATATTTTACCGAGTAGCCGTTTTCTGGGTGGATACAAAATGTTCGCTGCTCTTTGCATGTTTTCCTTACTGACATATATGTGCATATTCCTCCATCGCATTTCAGACAAAACTCGGGATCTATCCCGCGGGCAGATCTCACTGTTCCCGCTGAACGGAGACACTCGAATGGTAAATCCCTCGGGAGGAATTGGCTGATTATCAGTGAAGCCACCGTCATACCATGACTAGAGAAAACAAAACAAAAAGAAGAAACTATTTCAAAGCCTTCATCCCGCAGCCGAGTTCTTGGATTTTGTTCAACTGGTTTAGGAGTTGGCGGACCATACTTTTCCCTGGGATTGTAGAACCTCGCACCCTTCGATCGAACTGCCGCTATCTAGATAAGGGGGCACCTCAGGGGCGTATGCAGGATTTTGCGGGGAGGGGGGGGGGGTTACATCTTAAGGTATGTCCCATCTACTCGGGCAAATAGCCATGTGACGAAGAAAGGCGATAAGCAAAACAAATAAAGATTAATGGCGAGAGGGGTTTCGTCCAAACCCTGAACACCGCCCCCTCTCCCCTTTTTACACCAATATACCCTCAGAAGTTCAACTTACGCTCGCTCTCACAAATCTAGATGGTGGCAGTTTGATCGAAACGTGCAAGTTCCGAGAATCCCAAGGAAAAATCAGGATATTATGAATAATCTGAGAACTCATCAACTGTTATCACTGTTACGGCCAAGTTCGCGACGAAAGCCTGTTCTGAACAGATACTGTATATCAGCGTGTTTTCCTTATTTCACTTCAGTTCCAGGATGGCAGCAAGGCTGACTAACATTAATGATCATTTTCTCAAGCACCTTTAGAGTAATTTGCAAATGATTCCATTCAGCGGTAAAATGAAATCTGCCCAACGACAGCGTGATTGCGTTCTTATGGAAACTGTTTTACAAGCCAAGGCTATAATAGGGACATGAAGGAAAAGATTCAGTTTTACTCATTTACCCAAGATACTATATCTGCACCTGCTCAATTCAGACTCCATAAGCGCAAACAAGCAATGGTGCACACTCCCTCAACCACCAGTCAAATGCTGTTACCGTTGTTGTTGTTTTGCACTGTTGGTATCAAAATTACAAATAAGCAGAGGCTACCACAGCTTTTCGGCCACATCAGCATTGTTATTTTGTTGCTTTTATTTTAATTCCTTTCTTTACCAGTGTGCTACGGTGAACGGTAACCGTCCCAACCTGCCAGCAGATTATATTTTAAAATGTGTATACCTCCCACAAATACGTTTCAGAGCCATGGTCTACCGCCATTCTAGTAGCACCAGACGGCTAACTGAATGGTTCGCGGCAGCTCTTTCGAATGAAGAAAACATTTGCCTAAACACCCCTTGTCTTAACATACAGGTGCAGACAACTATCTTATTGATTTCGAGGCCAAAAACCTGTTCGAGAACGTTGCGCTACAACTGAGATTGTGATTGTGGTACAGACGAACAAATAGCATTAAGAGCGTCAAAGAAGGAATAAAAATGTCTAAAAGAAACAGATTCCATTTTTCGATGCATGAGAACTCTGACAACGTAGATAACGCACGGAGGACGCCAAAACGTGGTAAGAATATCAGTCACGTTACACGCTTAAGGCTCGCAAGGTACTTCTCTGTTCTAATATCACCCTGACGTCATCCATGCGTTTTCACCGTACAAACGCATTGCCAAATGGAATCTACATGCATTTGTTAATTAACAGACTGGTTTGAACCATCCTTTTACCTTATACTAGACACACTGTAGTAGAAGGTCCTTGTCTAATTATTATATACATGAGTAAAACTGAAACTCTGTGCCCAGGGGGGATACTCGGGATTTCAAGTGACGGGGATGATCGAATGGAGCCAAAAGTCAAGACCCAAAAGAATTCCTAGGGCTTCCAGCAAAACCCAAAAAAAATCCCTGGACCAAACACGTTTGTTCGCAGAACTACGCCAGGGCACTACCGATTCTTTTTAATACCCCCAAAAAATCCCTACTCAAATCAAGCTACCCAAAAAAATACTTCCCTAATTTTTGTACCCAAAATAAACCCCGGAACCGAAAATTTCAAACTCAAAAAAATCCTTCGATCATCCCCGTCACTTGAAATCCCGATCAGTATCCCCCCCCCCCCCCCCCAGTTTGTGTGTTGAGTAAATGTGTATTGTCAGAGTGTGAAGGCATTAAGAAGCGAATTGACGATGTGGAACGCGAAATTGTTTGTCACGCAATTGTAGCAGCGACCTGTAAATATAGGCTCCTTTTAAAATAGATAGTTAACCCTTTCACTCCACGATCTCAAAATTAATTCTCCCTACTGTCTGCTATACACTGCTTATTCCGTTAGTTCTGAGAATTTGGTGTTAAATCAGACAATATCCCCCATTTGATTTTCATCATTTGATTTATTCTCAATTTCATCACCTGTCTTCTTGAGAACGTAATGATATTAAAAGTAGAAATGACTTGGTCACTCCTGAGAGTGAAAGGGTTAAAAATGTCTAAACTAGAGAGCTAATCTTGTCGACTTTGCATGGGTAGGGAAGATTGCCAAGTAGCAAGAGAATAATTGCACAAGTTCT
>OX419344.1:19502224-19519724 GCA_948470475.1 Galaxea fascicularis
AAAGAATAAAATCAAAGAAAAAAATCATTTGTATGCTTTAACTCAGAAATTAAATAGCATGTACAGAATGAGTATAGTGAATGAATTTTTAAATAAGTCATACTTAAATTCAAGCTGACTGAAAGATTTTGTTCAGTTATTAATTTAAGCTTAAGTTTTTATGTAAAGATGTATTATTATACATTGGTGTCACCAGCTCGATTTTGATTGGCTATGAGCACACAGCTAATTCTTGCTAGCTCTGTTTCTCTTACGTCATACCTACAGACCATAGTTTTTTATAATTATAGTAGAGTTGACGTCATACCTACAGACAATAGTTTTATACATGCAAAAGTGACGTCAACTAATACACTAACCAGCAGTTTGATCAGTTTTGTTATGGCGGAGTCGCCAGTGCAGCTCAGGAATATGCATAATAAAACAATTATAGGATTTGGTTTTCGCATGACAGCGATAATTATCAAGGCTTCAGTTTGTGTTATCCGCCTCAGCCTTCGGCTTCGGCAGATAACACAAACTTTGGCCTTGATAATTATCGCTACCATGCTCAACCTCATCCAATAATTGTTAAATATTAGCAATGAACTATCCCCAAGACATGATGTTGGTGGCGGATGAAATTATTGACATGGAAATTACTTGATGTCAAGTAGGAAGTGCAGTAGTTTGAATGTAAACATGCAGGTCTTTAGTGTCAAGTTGATGTGAGTATCCCAAGAAGGCCTAGCCAGATAGTACAAAAAATGCACTTAAATAAAAGGGTATTAGGCCTGAATCAACTGCACATTCATTTCTACACACAGGGATATTTCACCTCTACATGTAGGTAAAATTATTGTAAGTCAGTCTTACTTGGATCAAGTCTTCTTTTGACTCGAATTCCGATATAATGACATTTTCCCTATCTTTTAAACTTGTTACAGAGATATGAAGCCTCCCAGAGGCAACCTTGTGTGAATTTGATGGCAAATGAAGTTCAAGTCCTTTCCTCAGATTTCCTACCAAGTCAAACTGAGGATTGAATGGTCCAAGTGGATGTTTTCGAGCTTCATTAGTGAGCTCAATCACATAATCAGAACACTTGTTCAAGGGAGCCGATGTTGCTAATACCGCAGCAACTAGTGATCCAGCAGAAGCCCCTGCAAAAGCTGTTACACCCTTGAGAAACTGTGGTGCATGTGAGGTTAGACAGGCTGCGACCCCAAGATGGTAGACGCCAAGGAAGCCACAGCCTGCAAATGAAAGGTTCATGGGATCTGAAAAAAGCAAATATTACAAATGCAGGGTTAATGTGGAAGAAAATACAGCCAATCAGAATGCAAGAAAGCCATTTGTTGGTATTCCACCGAACCTTCCAATCAAATAATGTACAATTGTATGCCTGTGTGGAAATCTTTCCCATGGGAATTTGCCTATGACTGTTAGAAAGCACAACTTACAAGTCATTCCAAATTCTTGTCACTTAACAACGACAAAGCCATGTTTCAACGTGGTATTTTATAAGTTAAAAATTTCACAACACAGGATTCGTATCTTCCTACCAAGTCCGCAGTTATTTTGTTGAAAAAGTCAACTCACATGACTTCAAGAAAAACATACAGTTTGGTGTGTTAGTGCATCTTCCTTCAACCTACCAGCGCGGCAAAAAATAAGCACTAAAAACTGTCTTAGTTTACGCAGGTTTAATAACGACTGTACTCGATCGAACGCAGAAAAGGAGTGCCGACATCGCAAAACGCTTTTCGAGAGAAAAAATAACCCATATTCGAAACCACCACACAGATAAATACAGTCATTAAGGATCCGACTACAAGTTAATAAGATGGAACTGAACCAAAACATACCTTTTGATCGGGGCAGGCCAGGGAAAAAAATGCACACCGCAATCAAGCCCTTCGTGCAGTTTCATAACAAACTATGTAACCGGGCCTCTACGTGAAGGAAAAGCTTTATGTAAAAAGAAATAATAATAAAAATAAAAATAGGAACGACAAACCGGACTGGACTTGGAGGTTTGGGTTTGTAATATTGCTTGATTTCACTCACGTGACAAGGCGGCCATGTTGGTGGTCAAAACAATACAATTTTGTTTTGCATAATTTGCATAAAAATAAAGTTTAGTTCCCAGCGGAGGAACAGACTATTATTCTTGACCACCAACATGGCTGCCATGACGTCACATGTAATCCAGCAATTGTTGTCTTGCTGACAACTTTGGAAAATCTCTACCTTCTCAGTAAATTTCTATGAAGAACTAAACTTTCGGTTACTTTAACTCATTGTACAACCCAGTATTAACAAGCCAAGAACATGGGATACAAAGCAATGTTAAGGAAAGTTTCTCGATTTAATTATTGGTTTTCATGTGACATCATAAAAGACTAAAATTCAAAAGTAAACAGACGTTTCCATTCTTAGCTCCATCAAGTAAAAAACATTTTAGAAATGTATCTGCTTGCATGTTTTCAGCTCAGTAGCGTGCTTTGTTTTGAAAATAGAGCAGTTTGAATTTTAGATTTATTCACAGTGTGTGACATAAAGATGTCTGCTCACAAGCATGTCACATACATGAAAACATCCCTTCAGCATTTTTAAGAGGACTGAAAAGCCAGCATCACAAGAGAAGCGTCTGTGTGAATGTTTGCAAGCTCAAAAGAGAGAAGAAAGCCTTTGAGATAGCCAAAGTAAATTCCAGGTGTTTTCACCTGTTTCTGGCCACCATATTTGAGCCCCTCAGAAGGACTCAATCGTGGCTCATCCATACTAAACTCTGTAATTAATTTGAGTGGTACATTTTGCCAAATAACTCGTGTATGGGATATCGCACAGCCCTGAGCTCTGTTTATTTATTACTCTTCCACAATATTTCAGTCTTGACTTAATCTATTGAATGATTGATTATTTTATTTTTTAACTTGTGTCACTTGTGCATGACTGAAAACCATGAATATACATTTGATACAGGTTTTCAAGTTAACAAAATATTTGACACATATTATACTGTAAAACCTACCTATATACATGCAAAGTGTTTTCTAAATAAAGACATGGCCATCTAGTAGATAAACCTGAGGCAGCAAATCAGAGGTTGGAAAGGGGGGGGGGTCAGTGGCCAAGTAAAGCAGTGAAACTACCCCCTGTCACAGACATTAGGGAGTTTATAAATAAGGTAGTGCAGGAACTGCGACTGTGAAGGACAACATCATCAGGTTTAATTTACTAAGCAAAACATCAACTCCAACATTCATTGCACTTTTTGGGAACATTTCTTCATTATTTTACATTTCATGGAGGATGTAAACACCCAACAACACATTAATTTTTTTCTTCTGTTTAAACTTGGAACCAGTCCTTAGAATTTGGCTGCAGACTTACAATTTAGAGAGTTGGAAGAACTGCTATGAAGTTTGAAAGGATGCGAATTCACTTTGTAGGTGATGTTTTCACCACCATCATCACCGTGTTATCTTTTGGTATTTTTTGGTAAAATTGTTTTCAACTTCCAAAAATTCAGGAAGGGGGGTGGAGGTATTAGCCCCCTCTGCCCCTCCCCCAGTTAAGGGCCTGGAAATGAACTTGTGTATGTCTAGAGTTTTTTTTCATTTTGATTGCATGCAATTTTGTTCCAGGTTACAATGACTTGTAATAAATAATGTTGCTATTATTATTATTATTATTATTACGCTGAAGTTATATGAGATGACTGCATGTATACAACTCACAAATAATAACACTGTACATTGTCGTAAAAGCCACAGAGACTGAAACACCCATAGACCTCTCCTCCTTATCCCCCCCCCCCCCCCCACTAAAAATAATTATTATGGTCAGTGTATTGTAAATGTGTATGAAGAAAGAGAACAAAGACACCTAATAGTATTTTTTCAATTTACAAAATTCAACATGTAATTTTTAGCTTTTCTGGATCTTTATGCATGATATTCAAGGAAACAAATTAAAATTCACTTCTACATCAAAATTCCTATGAGTACTCTGTTTCTTGAAACCTACAATAAAACAAACAGAAAGTTAACAATAACAGAATGACATAGAAAAATCTCTTTGCCAACTAAATACCAGCTGAAAATACCAAATAGCCAGATACAGCATGTAGAATGTAATTCTACACACCACAATTGGGGATGAGGGGTTTACAAAGTGTATTTCTGAGGATATAAATGCATTTTAGATATACTGTAAATGGAACAAGTCTGAACAACAGTGAATTTTCCTCAAGCCTACTCCCTAGAGTCAAAATAATGTAATCACTGTGTTTATGTATATTCACTGTGGTAGTATAATTATTTAGATAATGAGGCATGCTTTACTTGCACACTGGACAGCCATAAAACACTGTTTGGCCTTCATCAGCTGACCGTGTTTGTCTTGTGGTGTATGTCATGCCCTCGTGGCCACAGTTAGGACATTTTCTGTCAACCTGTAATCACATTAAAAAGTTTGATAGAGGAATGCAAAAGCAAGGTAATTAAGAGTCAGTAGAAAGATGTACATCGCTAAGCATTAAAAGAACAAACAAAACACAGAGCTGTTACTTCATCATGGAATTTTGAAGTAACACTTCTAATACATGTAGATCAGTAAAATTCCTTGCTTATCTCAAAGAGAAAACTCTGTTAACCCTTTGAGTCCTGAGAGTGCCAAATGGCACTTATAGATTTTACTCTGTCTAACGCCAGACGATTTTACTCGTCAATGGAGAACCCCTTAGGGGTGAAAGGGTTAATGGTAAGTCCATGGCTCAGTTAATTTGTACCCCTCAGAAAAACTTCCAGGGATAAAAGACACTGTAGAGTGGGGGTGGAATTCTGCCTTTGAAGAGACAGGTGCATTCACATCTCTTGTGAACATGACGGTTTGGCCTACAAGGAGAAACTGTACATGTACAATAATAACCAAGTTCCTAAAGAAACACATCAGTAAATGACTTTGTTATGGTATTGATACAGCCTCTGCCATCTGGACTATTCTCAAGTCACAATTATTTTAAAGAACTTCATTTTATTTAATTTCAGGGAACAAAGTGTTATGTTTTCTTATGAATACCATTGGTCCTATTGACTCGTCAGTCGTTGATTTTGTTGTCTTTTCCTTGCGAACATTGAAAACCTTCCGTGAGTGAATTTCTATTCCTTCAAATTCTGCACAAAGGAAATAACTCATTAACATATGCTCAAGAAAATATTTAAACACACTTTAAAGCACTTACATACAAAAATGCACAAGGAAGAAATGCGCACTTCTGAGATGCAAGCATTTTAAGATCTAAAATCCTAACTGTGGAATTTGCTATCAACATCCACCAAGCACCCTTACAAGTAAATCTGCACCATCTCTCCTCCCTTAGTGTTGAACCCTCCCACACCAACCCATACTGATGCATGGAATAATGAAAACACAAGGCATGTCACTATTACTTTACTGCACAGCTCCAGAAAATATCCATACTCACCCCCCCCCCCCACAACATGGAAGGATTATGGCCTAAATAACAATTTTAGGTGAGGGGGGGGGGACATAAGCAAAAGACTTCTATGGAGGAAGGGGTATGGATATTTTATGAAACCACACATTCTATCACATGAGGTGGAGGGCACACAAAAACGTAGCCCAAAGCTATGAAATGAACTACAGCTGTACATAAAATAATGCAAGTTTCAAATCGTAATCTTTAGCTTACTGTATGTTTCGGAAAAATTCAGGATAATTTTTGTTGAAGATGTCTGGTGACCAGTATGGAAGATGGCAAGATTTGTGTTATATCTTGGAGACTAACAGAATGGCATGATATTCAGCAAAAGGGGGTTTGATCCCCTTGAGCCCTCAGAGGTCACTCATTTGTTTGTTTTTTTTTTTTACTGTCTTAAGAGTTTTAACCTTCAATTTCCACCTATGTTGAAAGGAACGTTTCCCTCCAAAGGGTCATTCCATTTTTTATCCGCACCACCCTACGGATGGCAAGTTTTTGCAAAGGGGGGGTCGGATTTTTTCTTCAAAGAAGCCGACAAAAAATCAACCCTTCGGATTTAGGGTTCGGATTTCAGCCATCTTTAGGGGCGGGGTGGGGGGGGGGGGGAGGTACAGATAAAAAAATGGAATGACCCAAACCGGCGGTCTATTTTACAGGTCACATTCCACAAGTCAATGTACAGGCCGCCGCGCTACAGATGAATAGACCAGCCCAAAAGAGTCTCCTAGCCCTTATCACTATCCAAAATTTGTTTTACAGTGTAGATCCGTGTGAAACTGTTTGGCTTTATAGTTACCAATCGATAAAACAGTCACCTGTTCCTCTGACCTGTGGAATGTGACCTATAAAATAGATAAGCACACTTAACTGAAGGTGATCAAGGCCTTACCTGACACTACACATACGTATTAAGCTGACTGTTCAAGTGTAAGCTTACTTGTAAAAAGCCACGTGAAATCAATAATCAAGCGCCATAGCCTCCGTTAGACCTTACCAGATGTGTCCTTCTGAAAATTACAAACACTGCAAGATACAACATCCTCTAAACCAGGGAGAGGAAGGATCGATCCACAGCTGGGACAGAAATCTGGATCACACTCAAAAGCTTCAACTTTGGTCGCCATCTTCGATTTTATATGGTAACCGCTGGATAAGGTTTGCGTTACGGCGGCTCAAGGATCGAAGCTCACATTGTTGTTACCAGACTCTCGCGATTTTCTGAGGGTGGCAAAGGGGGAGGGATTCTAGGTTTACGTTTCCTTTAACAATTCACGAAAAGCAAAGACATGAATAAAGTCAAGGCTCACAGTAAATTTAACATTTATTTCTCTTTTCACGCAAAGTAACTTTGCAAAATCACGGTTCACTCGGGAACTGATGGAATCACGATTCACGAGGAAAAAAATCCGTTTCACATTTCACGGGAAACGAAAAGGCCGATCACAAATCACAATAACACCCTGTCTTTCACAAAGACAGACAAAAAGGGAATTCGAACTTTTCCCAGTCTTTGTCAGCACCTGTAACCCCACTCAACTTCAAAGGTTGAGTCGGGGCTACAGGTTCTGAATCAGTCTTCTAAATAGCCGCGCGTCACAAACTGAAATTCGGAAACTCAACTTAGATGCCAGGGAACTGATGCTACTTTAAGGCAGTTGGTAAAACGACCAGTTATCCACTCAATACGAACCGCAAAAAAAGTACCACGTACAAGATCAGCCGTTGACTTACTCTCACTGGAAAAGTTCACATGAAAGCTGTTGGGAATTCGATAACTGCTTGACAACACTATGTTTTCCCCAATGAATCTCGTGCTAAAGCCACTCACACGACAGAAACTTGTTCATAAGAAACAGATGTATTCCTCTCACAATGTGCCTAGTTCGATTACAACACACCCTCGATTTTCTAGAACAAAAGGCAAAACAGATCGTACATTGCTTCCTTTTGATTGGCTTCAGTTACCAATGACTGACAGATTCGATATGCCTCTCCTTGTAAACGTACAATTTATGACAACAGTTTCATGGTTAGATATTGCCTCAGTAATGCATATGATTTGATTCGCAGAATTATGACCGGTCATCATGATGCTTGCTTCACTAGACTGGCAGGATTTTCCGGCTAACACCAATATGCCGGCAATTTAATTTAAAGTCTTACAACTGCCATATTAAATAAAGAACTGATCTGACTGGAGATGGCATAAAAACACCCACAAATAAATCAACAAACATTATTTCAATTAAAAACAAATATAGATAGACTGTAAACGTACATAATTAGATCTTCAGTAAAAATCAAAGATCTGTTCAGTTGCAAATGTGTATCCCTGTGTAAAACGAAAGCTATATAATTTTCTGTCTAAACTCAAGGCCTAAGTTTTACATTTCTCTGGACATTCACTAGCATGGAGTTTCAAGAAAATGCTTACGTATTTTTCATGTTTAAACTACTAATATTGTAGCGTGCATATTTTATAGTGAGTAACCATCACCTTGATCTTCTTGATGCTGTAAATTCAATCTAGTTTTGATTGAGTTGAGCCGGAGGCTTAATTACTAATTCAGAAATCCCATAGTTCCGTTTAGCCTCGGCGCCACTATCTTCATGTAATTACGTTTTTGTGGCACTTGTAATTTAGTGTCTGTGGGGCAAACAAATAAAACACTTGTAAATGCTGTAAATAATGTGCTGACGATTATTTGATTTGACTGTCAGTTTCAGTTGATTGCAGTTTTGTCTTCATTATTAAATTCATTTATTTTCGTAATAAAATTTACTGCACGTTCATAAAAATTGACTTGTTAATTAATGTTCCTAACCGGCTATCTTGAACTATGGAAAATCTCCAACTTATGTTTTGACAAATCTGGATCAGTGAAATAAGTCACTCCGCAATGCCCTAGCTTAATCAACTTTATAAACGCCATCATTCATCCAAAAAGCTAGTACTGCGCAAGCCACTAACTTCGTGTTCAAGTCTGTTTGATCACCTCATTTTGCAGAGGATCTTTTCTCGAATAGGAACAGATTAATAATAGCGACACTGCATGCTAGTAAGGACCTTTATTGACAATGTTTTTCAAATAAACTTACGGTGACGTTTAAAAGTACAAATATTTAAGTTCGCTGTGTCTGTCAGCTTCTCACGGACTAAATAAACTTAATATTCTCCAATAATAAACCAGCCTGAGGTAAGGCTGCGATTAAAAAGAAACTTTGGCTTTTGCAGTAACAATTGTTGATGTAGTTTTATATTGACGATATCCACTAAAATTTTTCTCAGGGGTAACATCGCATCAGAGTTCCTAATTTAAATGGAGTTCTAAGTGGAAAAAATCTTAAACAAGAGGTGGGTAACGTAAAGATTAATCAAGCTTTGTGATCTCAGTTTCTCGCTCACATAAGCAAAGGCAGTATTCATTCCCTGGCCGGGTCTTTTGAAAAAAAAAATAATAATAAAAACACAACGGGTGGGTTCGAAGCTTGGAGAATATAAATAATAACTGATATTGTTTAGACGTTATTTTTTATATTCTTAGTCTAATACCTATTTGCCATCATGATGAAATACAACTCTCGCTCTAAGAGATCTTGGTACTGTTAACTTACAACGAATATTGTTTCAAATTTTCAGTTTGCTAAACAGTCATTCAATATAGGGTGATGTATACATGTTCTTCTGCGGGCCTCGTCAAGAAAAGAAATTTAATCCGCTCTGTTTGAAAACATCAAACGAAAACCACAATAATTCTCTTCATAGTTACTGTTAACACTAAAAAATTAAGACTATAAATATAACAGGAAGTGTGTGGGTTCTCTCCTATAAGGTTATAACCGTCAGTCAGAATCAAGGCATATGGCATTGTAAACTAAAAGCATGCATCAATAGTAGCCACGTTAAGGTAAAGAAAGAGCTGACTGAGGTCTTATAGCAGGTAAAGCAGAATTTCTAGTCAAAATCTCAGTACAAAAAATGGCAGAAAAACACAGACCTACGGTGAACTGAGACGAACTGAAACGGCGAACAAAGCGCAGAGATAGGAAATGTTGATAAGAACGGCAGTTACGAACCTCAATCTAAGAGCACTGAAAGGTGTGATTTAAGGCTGATAACATCGTCAGCTCATTGAAACCTCAACCTTTTGTCTTTGTTTTTATCTTTGTTCTTTATTTCTAACATTATTTATTTTTCTTTTATTTAATTTGCTTGTTCTTTTCCACACAACACCATAACATGCAGTCTCATTAACAAGATTGATATTAATTTGATTCACACTTGTGTTTGCCCGTTTCAAGTGAGTGACTGAAAAAGTTTCGAGTTGCATACATCAATCAAACCAGGCCACTTGAACTCGTTTGCCTTTTTTCCGGTTCCCTTTGTTGAGAATCTTGGTTTTACATCTCAGAGATAAGAGATACTAAGGCAATTCCGATTTGATTAAGTCAGTAGCAAATGTATTAAGTTTGCTTTAATTTATTAAGGTCGGTAGCTAGTTTATTAAGTTTACTAGCTCCCCATTTTATTGAGTTTGTAGTCAGTCATTTTACTACGGTTGTGACAATTTAGTATTCGATTCTTCATTTTATCAAATAATTATGTGTACTGTTAATTGTTTGCTTTTGTTAAGTTTGCAGCCTTCTTGCAAAGGTGGTGTGTCTTTTTTACGTTTGTATTACTAGTAAGTTGAGAGCATTTGATTAAGTTTGTGTACGTTTTATTAACTTTGTGCACACTCAGTTTGTAAAGTTGTGTGCGCGTTACAACGTTTGTGTGGTCTTGATAAAGTTTGCATGAGTTTAATTAAGTTTGTACGCTTATATTAACTTTGCATGCATTGAATAAAGTTTGCCGACTTTTTGTTAAGTTTGTGTGCACGGCAAATTTGTTAAGCTTGAACATGTTTTCCCGTCTAAGTGTAATTATATGTATTTTGTCCACATCGATCACCATAGCCCTTGCACGTTGCTGTATGCATAATTTTTTTTTTATCTCATATTGTTCCTTTCACGTATTTGCAGGGCAGGTGGACACAGAATGAGAGTCATTTTTACTCCTGCGTCCTTCCTCTTTACTCTAATTACTTTTGGTTTTACTATGGGTGTCTTAGTTATCGCTACTGAAGAGATGCGAAGCTATCAGTCTGGTGATGTTACATTAGGGGGCCTGTTCCTCTTACACTACACCACAGAGGATGGCAGATGTGGCAAGTTTTTCCCCATTGGCCTTGGTCACGTGAGAGCAATGATACTTGCTGTCGATAGAATCAACCAAAATCCAAACCTGTTGCCAAACGTGACTCTGGGGTACGACATCCGCGATTATTGTGAGAGCACTGCTATGGCGATGAAACAGACATACGATTTCGTCAGAAGAAATGATGTTGCTTTTAATTCAAACAACAAAACTTGTTCATCTTCATCAGAATTAAATCAAGTGCGCAACGACGGTAACCCGATTGCAGCAGTGATTGGCCCAACAGATTCTGGAAGCGCAGTGGTCGTCAGCAGTCTGTTGGAAGTAGCAGGAATTCCGGTTATAAGCCACTCGGCAACAAGCAACGAGTTGAGCTCGCCGCAATACCGTCACTTTTTCCGCACTGCACCTCCAGATAGCCAGCAGGCAAGTGCAATGCCAGATCTCATCCAACATTTCAACTGGAGCTTTGTGGCTATGGTAGCGATGGATGATTCCTACGGGCGAAATGGAGTATGGGGGTTGGAAACCGAGGCCGAGATAAGGAAGTCATTTTGCATCGCATTTGCGGAATACATACCACGCCGAGAATTCAATGCAAAGTTGGTAAGAGCTGTGAGTAAACTAAAAAGCTATCCAAACGTTCGAGTGGTTCTCCTGTGGCTTTTTGGTGGTTATGGAAGGCTTTTTTTAAAGGAAGCAGTGAAGCAGGAGCTGAATGACCGCACATGGATTCTAAGTGATGCTTTGGCAACCGAAGATGATGTGTTTGTGGGGGTCAACATCACCGACCAAAAAATTCTCCATGGTGCGCTTGGTGTACAACCTCGACATTTAGAAAATCAGATTTTTGCGGAAGTTGAAATGGAAAAAAAGGGTTTAAGAATTCCGTGGTGGGAAAAATTTTTGAAGGATCAAAATAAATCAAAGTGTTTTTCAACAGGCCACCGGAATCACTGCCACGGAATGGTGGTTCGCTCTATTTACGACACCTATATTCCATATGTAGTGGATGCTGTTTTCGCTGTAGCCCATGCCTTGCATAAAATGGCAAATTGTTCAACATCCAAGGACACAATTCCTGGCCATGGAGGCAATTGTCCTGGTATTCGTCGTTTGGTGAATCTACAAGACGTCGAGAGGTATCTTCGGAAAGTCGACTTTCAAGGAATGACAGGAAGAATTAGTTTTGATGGGT
Source organism: Galaxea fascicularis (assembly GCA_948470475.1). Classification (NCBI taxonomy): domain Eukaryota; kingdom Metazoa; phylum Cnidaria; class Anthozoa; order Scleractinia; family Euphylliidae; genus Galaxea; species Galaxea fascicularis. The sequence goes on from OX419344.1 coordinate 19,514,114, forward strand.
CTGGAGATCCTGTATCATCTTCCTATGATATTGTCCACTTTCAGGGAAGCGGCACCCAATTGGATCAACACCATCCAGAAAAGCTTGTGATTGGCTCATGGGAAAGGGGAAGAAAACCAGAGCTCCAGTTAAATGATACAAAAATCGAGTGGAACACCAGAGCAGGACAGGTGACTCCAAAATCGTTCTGTCAGGATGACTGTCCTCCAGGGACGTTTCAGTCCAAAACCACTCCTTGTTGCTGGGAGTGTATCAAATGTCCCGCTGGAACATTAAGCACTCGGGTGAACAGTATTAACTGTACAGAGTGTCCTCGAGGACAAAAGCCTAATAATGGGAGATCTCGCTGCTTAGAGCTCCCTGAAGTGGGGTTGGTGTGGTCTAGTGTCACATGTGTTCTCGTCATTCTGTTTGAGACAGTTGGTATTGCATTGCTCACCATTATTAGTGTTATATTATACAAGTATCGGCATACACCTTTGGTGAAGGCCTCAAATCGTGAATTGAGTTTTATTCTTATGATAACAATCTCACTGTCGTTCTCTGTTTCCATATTCACTCTCTGCAAACCAACAAACGTTTCGTGCACTTTGGGAGTTTGCTGGCGCTCTACAGTGTGGGTAATGTTTATTTCCATCTTGATACTTAAAACCATGAAGATCCTCAGTGTATTCCGGATAAGCGTGATCGCGGAAAGATTTAAGAAATTCATATTAGCAGCTAAAAGTCAGTCTATGCTTCTTATGGCCCTTATTTCTGTGCACGTTTTCCTTCTCGTCCTCTGGATTACGTTGGATCCGCCTCATCAAAAACGAACCATACAACCAGCAGAAGAGACGATTTTGTTATCGTGTTCTCTTTACCGCTCTTCGATTGGACAAACATTTCAGATAGCTATAACCGTCTACACATCGTTCCTTGCAATCACTTGCACATTTTATGCCTTCAAAGCAAGAACACTGCCAGAAAACTTCAACGAAGCTCGATACATTGTTCTGTCTATGTACATTCTGTTTCTTTCATGTGTGGCGTATTACCCACTCGATCTTGGCATTAAGGGATCATATGCAATTAACGTGACCTGTATTGGGACACTTTTAACCTCTTATGGGTTACTTGCCTGCATGTTTGGTCCCAAGATCTACGTAATTCTGCGTCAACCTGAGCAAAATACTCACGAGGCCGTGAGTTCGCAGGTGTCTGAATATTCTTTTAGCAGTGTTCACAAAGGCAAAATAAGAGTTGCACCGATGCACTCAAACAATAACATTAGCCGCGTCTCAGTCGTTAGTGTAACGAGCTAAGTATTATATTTGACAGTTGCTTTCGCATATCAGCACAACATTTACTTCACTCAGTAAATTAGGGCAGTTTCCAATTGAGTGTCAAAAACACCAAAATCAAAGCAATTTATGGGCAACTCTGACCAATCACAACACACATGAATATGGCAATGAGCCAATCACGATTCGAAAAAATTACATGCAGACAGCGTTAAGCGCGGGAAAATTCGTGCGCACGAGCCACGATATGATTGGTTTTGGTTCGTTTCGGTTTTGCATCCCAAGAAGGTGGCGCGAGTTAACCAACCAATCACTGAGCAAAGTATGAGAAAAAATATAAAACAAAGCACGCGCAAACGATACTTATTTTCGACACTCAACTGAAAACTGCTTAAAACGTTGTGACTCAATTAGCATGCATAGTGACAATGGCAATGATATGGCTTTTCACATATATGTACACTACGCTACAATATCTAATATTTTAATATAAGAAAAAAACAATAGAACTAAACTAAACTTAATTAAAACTATGGGGTAGACAAAAGATGTCAAACAATGCATCTAAAACAACTTCTTCCCGTGCAACCACTGCAGCTTCACTTAAAAGGGGTCACATAATCCTTCACTGGAACCAGTCTTCCCAGAGCATCTAAACAGGGGAACTATCCCACGAGAAGAATTCTAATGGCAGAGAATTCTACTCACCCCTGGGGTTTATTGAGGCCAGTGCTCCAGCTCTAAGGAACACAAGATGTTCTTTTTTTGTCATAAAAACATTTCAATTCAAATCCTTTGAACTGATCTTGTTCTGAGCATACGTCTTAATGTAAGTTAAAATTAAGGGTGGTAAATACATAGAAGATATTACATGGCCGCGCGGAGATACGAAGTCAGTTTATTATATAAACACCAACAAAGTACAAAACAATTTCACTTTTTTTTTGTAGCCCTAAAGGCGCGAAAAGCGCGATTTATTATGTAACCATAGCAACGGTGATCTTTTCACGTGTGAAAATAACGTGTTATTAGCGACCTTAAGTACGCGCGTTTTTGAGACGCGAACGGCAACCGGAAGTGAGATGTTTTCCCTTTTAACTTGTCTTCACACAACTATATTTATATCGCTAAGTATCTTTTCACTATTAGAGACCCTAAGTTTAAAAGTCTGGTTGAGACCGCTATCCTGGGGTGCGAAATATTCTTTTCCGGTTGCCGTTCGTGTCTCAAAAACGTGCGTGCTTAAGCTCCCTCACGTGTGAAGATATCATGTTTTCACGCGAAAGCTCACCTGGCATTTCATTGGTGTTTACATACATGTAATAGAGCGTTTTCACTCTCGTGACCAGCGGCCATATTGGTTTAATGAAACAAAGGAAAATATTTGTATAAAAATAGAGTTCAGTTCCCAGAGGGTTAGCCTGGTACACCAATATGGCCGCCGTTTCGTCATGTGAACGCTCTCCCGTAGAAACGGCTAAGGGTGACAAATCAACGACGTGACTTCAGTCTAAGGTTGACTCCACCATCAATTATAAGAGTGATATTGGTTTTAAGGCGGGGCGGGATCACCGTGTCTGGTGCAACTTCAAGCTTGTACTTTTTCAATGTTCTTACCAACACAAGTTTCAGCTCCATGTTCGCGAATCTCATCCCAATGCAGTTTCGAGGACCCGTCCCGAACGGCAGATACAGGTACGGGTCTCTCGACTTCTTCACCTCGGAAGAAAATCTTTCCGGATCATATTTTTCGGGATCAGGCCAAATAGTTGGGTCTCTGTGAATACTGTAAATAGGAACGACAACTTGCCCTGCTTTCGGGATTGTCAGATCCTTCACCTTACACTCCTTTGTACATTCACGTATGAGAAATGGGACTACAACGGAGAAAAGGCATGAAATTAGTAAGAAGTCGATGGGTTTTGAGAGGGGTAGGGTGTAAGCTTGTCTGACAATTGAAGCACGCAGAGAGGAGGTTTCGTCAGTGACTTCAGGACTTTTACAGTATGCCTTTCCGAGTCACAATTTTGTTGTGACTTGGAAAGGCAAAAAAGATGCTTTTTTGTTGGGTGTTATTCAACTGAACGTTTCCTTATAACATTTTTACCCAGTTGTTCTGGTTGACGGAATGAGAGTAAAAAGGAACGTGTGAGCCAATGACAATGCTACGATTTTTCTGTTATTCAGTGATATTTAGCGTGGCAGTGGCCAACTTGAAAGCCTTGGCATTTTTGGTCACTGCGCACATTTTCAATGTATAGCCAATCTCGTCTGTACTTTTTCTATCGTCTTACTCTTTAAAGTGTAATAATTTTTACTGCTTGAGTATCAATCTATGAAAATAGTGTAAAAAAAATTGAAAATCTGAATCTGAAATCTGGAATCACCGAGACTTTTCAGGAGACATTCACCGAGACTAAGAAAAAATGTTCGTTAATGAGTTCAAAACAGTTTTTTTTTAAAGAAAAACCTTTGATAACCTGTTGGATGAAGTCGCAGCGTCTCAGCTATTACCATATCAAGGTAAGGCAGCTCACGCACGGTCTCGTACGAAGGCATTTCCTGCTCATTGGTCCACACAGTGTCGATCTCCTGGTGCAGTTTTTCCTGTACTTCCGGGTTCGTAGCCAGGTAGTAACAAGTCAAACTAAGAGTAACGCTTGTCGTGTCGGAACCAGCAAGCAAGAATCCTATGGCCTGACCTGCAACTTCATCGTCAGAGAGTCTTCTGCCACCTGGTTCGTTGGCTTTTAGCATTAACTCCAAAAGATTCTGGAACAGGCAAATAGTTAAGAGACTTGGGATCTTTACCAGAGGAGAAAAAGAAACTGGAAGATGGATTAATCTCTACCATTGGGCAGCTTACGTTGCGATTTTGCTCCCTCTGATTAAATTCCAAAAATGAGTTCTCTAGTTGCTTTTGTCTCTTAACTCTAACTCTCGAGATCGCTCATCGTAAGTACAAGTTATAAGATATAAGTTTTAAGTTTCTTATAAGTACAAGTTATTAGACCAAGTGGTTGCACTCGTTAGCCCCTTCTTGTCTCTCGAGGATACCGAGGTGAATGACAGCCCCCTTTAAACCGCTTGGGAAATATTCTTAACAGCCCGCTTTTAGGTTAGAGGACCTACGCTTTCAGAGGAATTGTTCATTGCCTTTTCCCGAGTAAAAAAATAACATTGTATATACAATCGTAAATGTTTTGAACCCAGGAGTCATATCATAACTAAGTGTATAATACGGTCGTCCGGGTGAGTGTAGTCCTGACTGAGGAGGACTGTATTAAGTGACATTGACTGACGTTGCGACAACCTGAGCGGAAATCATCATCAGAGTCAAGCGATTTGCGTAACGTCAGTAGGTGGTATAAATACTCTGGTTGTTGATGTGATTGTTCAACGAAGTCGTGATGTTATTGGTCGACTGTCAGTTAAGCCTAGTTGTAATTGGCTGTGAAGACTGTATACAGCGATTGGTGCGTTTCGATCCCTCTTTTGGTAGGCGAATGTCTGTACGTGTATTGTTAGTAAAATAAGTCGGTCTGTTGTATGTCTGCTGTTGAGTAAACACACCAATCACTGTTCACTCAACAACAGACAAACACCAGTCACTGTTTCCTCAAAAACACAAAACAAAAAAACCCAAAAGGGGTTCCAACTATGCTCCTCCCCTAATACAAGTGTCAAGTCAAACGCAAGGAAAAAGTAAGTATAAAAGGTCATTGAACCCTAACACGAGTCAGAGATCCGCCGCGATTGCAAGGACACCAAAAAACAGTGAGGAATAGAAACGTTTATCGAGTAGTCGTCAGTGTTAGGAATGTTGTGATACCTTTACGCACGCCTTGCGTGCCTGTTTGAATGTTCTAGGCATCATGGGATTGTAAAAGGCATGTGCTCGCAGAATGTAGTTTTCGCTGCACAGAAGTGAATTAAATGTTGTTGAGTTTTGATCGAATTTTGAGCCTGAAGTTCTCCTGACAGTGACCTAAAAACCATTTAACCTTTTTTAACACTCAGCTGGATGGTGTTATTATCCTCTTTTTTTGTTTACCTATACGATACTTTAAAAGCCACTACAAATAAATAACGGACACCGAGCTTATGAATCTGCAGACACACCACTATTGGGCAATTGCATTGGTAAAGTTAATTTAAAGGCACTGATAAAAGTTTACCTTCTGCGTGGGTTCCTCCTGTTCCTTTGATGCGATTATTACTTGGTTTACGACATTAAGGACGCCTTCAAAGTTTTGAAACAACCATGGAGACAATAAAGATAGGATTTTTTTTCCATAAGGCAGAAGGAGGCACATCGTAATTATCAC
>OX419344.1:19524724-19527224 GCA_948470475.1 Galaxea fascicularis
ACAATCTAATTCCTTTGAGCCAGATGCTTGTCATATTCGGTTCTACTGTTAATCGCAGTGAGACTGTATACGCATTTTATTGAGTTTAATTCTAACTCCAGCCTTATATTATTATTACCAAAGACAAAGGGAGCTAAAAGAACTGAATGCAACGGAGGTAGAAAAAGGAATCTACAAAGCCACCCAAGAAAACGCTCATCAATTATTGACTCTCAAATTGACCGGAGCTGGCCCAGTTCTGTTTGTATAAAACATTTTACCGTTTTCTAGTTTGTTTGTAATGTTCAAATGCAAAACAAACAATACTCTACCGGTGGTAGAAGATGTGGTATGATAATGGATAGGTTTTACTGAACATATATTAATGACTTCGTGAAAGAGGAAAGTCTTAATTAATTTCTGGTGGAGATCAAATGTAATTTACTACTGTTGGTATACCACGAAAAATGTCTTTGCTAATCTTCCGTCAAAGTTGGACTCGTTTGTTAGGGTTCATAGTCGGTTTTTGGATTGTTACTTCCCAGCAACAGGATGAGTCAAGTCTAAATGGTATGTCTAAAATTTTTTGTCTTATATTATACAGTTCACGTTTGTAGTGATACTGAAGATTAGTAGCCGTACGAAGCTCTTGGCTTATTCATCGCGTTTTATGAACTTTGAAGAAAGACTCTGCTGTGCTAAGCGGATCACCAGGTAAAAATGGTATGACAGCCATTTTTGCCCTCTGATTTTGCACGAAGAGTTGACTTTCCGAGACTTTTTTTAAAATAAAATTTTGAGCTCATTAATTCTACGAATGTTTGCAGATGGTACTACAATACCAACAACCCCAAATGGTGAGGAGAAGTTATTATTTCAATGAATTTAACACGAGCTAACTTAATATAAACGGGAGTTTTACTGTACTGTTATCTTTTAATTTGCTCAGGTAATACGTTACATTATATGTTTTAAAACACGGCTCTCCGTAGAGAAGTAAGCATAGAACCTGACGTTCCCTTTTCAACACCCCTCACGGAATATGCAAGTACAAGTCAAGAAACTTTATTTAGTTTTCTTTGTCTCAATTTGTCGCACTACCCCTGCATGTATTTGTTCACTGTCAACATTTCGTTCGCATCCTATTCACGTTTTCTACTTTCCTGCTGTCGAAACATTAATTAGTATTTGTCCCCCTCGCAATTGGAATAGTATTAATCGTCACGGCACATTCACACTCAGATTCACATTCCCACACCGCCCTTCCTAACTGAAACGTGTTTTTCAGTTTCTGTTGAAAAGTATTGCATGGTTTCTTAAAACATAACTGTTAGTATTGCTAGCTACTTTGGTGATATAAAACTAGTACTATATATAGAAGCTATGCCTTCATTTTTAATACCACACGAATTAATTAAATGACCTCTCTTCTCTCTTACCCCTTGTTGTTAGATAACAATGCCTTGGTACCAAATGGAGTTCACTTGTTTTGCCACCGAACCACTACTATTGACTTGAGAGTCAGTAATAGGTGTTTGTAATTTCGGCCTTCTTTCCTTATAAGAAACTTCATAAATCGTAACATATAGTAACATGCCTGTCAACCCAATGACTACTGAAAATCGAGATCCATGCATCTATAACAGCTGTTTCAACTAAAACAAATAGAGGGTGAAATAGCTAAACGCTCCGAAAAAAAGTTTGAATAATGTACACTTCATTCTAGATTGAAAGGAAAAAATCCGGACATCGCGTTTTTTTAATAAGACGTAACCAAGTGAAAACAGCAACACGTTTGATGGTGTTAAATGCTGCAATAGAAAAAAAAAAACAAAACAAAACAAAAAGTATGCAGTATTAAATTGACAGCTTGACTCTGTGCTTTAATTAAAAACACTTTCTAGTGTAAATGAAAGTACCATCAATCCCCGCGGAAATCATTTCTCTATCGGCAGTAACCTCCATGCCGAAATAAAGCTTAAATGATTTTTAATAACGATAAAGAAAACGATTGAGACATCAGGACTGTGTTGTTGTTGTCGTTGTTGTTGTTGTTGTGTGTGTGTGTGTTTTTTTTTAAACATTTTCTTAGCCATATACACTGCAGGCTTTAAATTATTTAAGAAGCTATACTTTCATTAAAATTTCCAAAAATCGCCCATCGAGTAAAATTAGATTATCAACAGCTACACCACTGGGGACACAACGCCAAAATCCACCTTTTTCAAGCTGCTATCCATTTGATTAATTACCTCTTCCTGATCGGTGGGCATTTACAGGGGGGACATTCTGGTTAGAATCTGTCAGTGGGTAAATGGGGTGAAGTGAGAATGAAAGAAAAATGGGTACAAAAGGATATAAATAGAAATCAGTTAGTCTGCCAATGGGCTCAGGGGCACCTTGTTGTGTTGGCGGACTATCTCGCCTTTTTCTACTAATTACTCATTTTAAATTTTAATTTTCAACCACCTTCAAATCCTGAACATTTTCCAATTTTCCTTAATTTTCAACTTCTCCCCAA
>OX419344.1:19532224-19619724 GCA_948470475.1 Galaxea fascicularis
GATTTGCGTGCCAACAATTTTCCGCTGCCAACATTGTACGCTTTCCAAACCTTTAAGTCTTCATCAGAATACCGGTAATTACGAAGAAGACTAACGTCTGGAATATGTGGTACGGTGAGCCTATTTGTCGACTCTGGACTCTCCACCACATATGGCACAACATTCTTCACGCCACCGTGTGACTCTAAAGCTCTTTTGATGTGCTCTGCTGATGTTATGTCATTTCCTTCGTTGAGAAACCGATTAACGTAGGCTTTCTGGTGAGCGGACCTTCTATCACACGGGCCTTTCCCAGATTGAGGCTCTGAAAAGTCATAGCGTTTGATAGAGACACCAGTAAGTCTACCAATATGCCATATGGGAACTAGTAATCCACCTGATGCATACGAGCCTGCGCAGTCGCTTCGATAAAATGCTTCATTGAGCTCCGGGTGTCTTGCCTTTTCCTCTTGGAGGCTGTGATACAAAACTGCAGCTACAACCTCGCTATTCTGGTTGATTGACTGGCGAAGCAAATGCGAGTATACAGATACTTCGCAATTCTTTAGGCTGGTACGACGTACACAGTACGAGATATGCCAACTTATGCCTCGTTTGCCGAACCATCCATCTGCGTTTCCTTGGTGGGGGGTGGGGGGGGGAGGCTTGGGGAATTTGTATTCTTTTGAACAATGATTACGTCCCTGAGGTTAGGCATTTGAACAGAAAAAAATGAAGCGAAGTCAAATCCGCTGCCTATGCCCGGCCTCCCCTCGCTGCGGTTTAACGTTGACAGGTGCATTAAAGCCCATACGGTGGTAGTTCTCGTGGAAAGCGATTACAAAATTCAAAATAGATTATCTTAATATTCAGAAAAAAAAAATCCGCTTGAAAGGTTGTTTGGACCCTCAGCATTCTAGTATGCAGTTTTTTTATAACGCAAGCGGCTGGTACGCTGTTAAAAGTTTATGAACTAAAAACACCCGATTACTACGCGATTATCGCAGAATAGCAAGTGCTGAAATCAGATACACAAAATAAAACCTATCCGACTAATACTGGAGAAATATTGGCGCAATCCAAGCACCCCGCTCTCATTTTAATTTTTTTCTGGCTCGCCGGCTGAAGTTAGGCATTTTGTCAGCCGGGAATAAACCCTGACATAGGTTTGAACCTCAAAGCCTCGCTTAGTCTAAAATAAAAACTTTCTGACTCCAATTTTGCAGGAATTGCTTCTGTTATATCAACTCTACTTCCCCCCCTTTTTTTTTTTGCAGAAAATTGGTTAATTTTTTTTGTCAACCGCCGCAAAACGCCTTTTTGTTCTCCATTGCTACAGTCAAGCTCTCTTCAACTAAAACAAATAGAGGGTGAAATAGCTAAACGCTCCGAAAAAAGTTTGAATAATGTACACTATATTCTAGATTGAAAGGAAAAAATCCGAGCATCGTGATTTTTAGACGTAATCAAGTGGGAACAGCAACACGTTTGATGCAATAGAAGAAAAAACAAAAAGTAGAAAAAAAAAAAAAAGAAAAGAAGAGAGAAAAAAAAAAAACGTTTTCTAGAGTAAATGAAAGTACCATGAATCCCCGCGGAAATCATTTCTCTATCGGCAATAACCTCCATGCCGAAATAAAGCTTAAATGTTTTTTAATAATGATAAAGAAAACGATCGAGACATCAGGACTGTGTTGTTGATGTTGTTCTTGATGATGTGTGTGTATTTTTTAAACATTTTCTTAACCATATACACTGCGGGCTTTAAATTATTTAAGAAGATATACTTTCATTAAAATTTCCAAAAATCGCCCATCGAGTAAAATTAGACTATCAACAGCTACACCACTGGGGTTGTGTTGTCACTTTTGTTGTCTTCCATTTCATTCTCACGGTTCCAAATAAACATTGTAAGTGATCAAACTGCAGAATTCGCATAATTAAATATCAGCAAATATATTTTCATTTTCATGCGCAAGATATTTCCATGGCAACTACTAAACTAAAAAAAATTAAGAGGTTCGTCGTTAAATCAAAGACACAAATTTGAGTTTATTTGTTCCATATTTTCGCCTCTTAGCTTTTCGGACTTTTTAATAAATGCTAACGCCAACAAAACTTGCTGATAATTTCAACAGTTAATTCGAAAACGTTTAAGCGCACTAGCAATCTACACTACTTCGCTAAATTTTTCCTTTCAACGTAGATAATGAAGAAGATTGGAGAGCCGGAATGCTTTGGGACTCGAACTGAACTTTATTTATATCCCCTTATCATGTAGGTCCACCTATAGGTCCACAGTGGACTAATTGGAGCCAGTGTTTGGGTAAATGCAACGTGAGGTTTCGAGTGAGGCGGTGCCTTGATGGCTGTGGTGAAAGCAATATGGAGATGATGGAGTGTTCTGATAATCAAAATTGTACTGGTACTGTAAAGCAATCATGCACTGAATCATGCCCAATTAAACTAATTAACTCAATGACGATTAGCTCGTTTACGAGTAATCAGTACGATTGCATTGCACAACATCACATCACATCGCATCAGATCGATCACATTACACCATACTACACTACACTACACCTCTATACACGACGCTACACTTCACTACATCACAACACATTACCTAAGACAATCACACTTGATTTGACGAGGGAGCATGAATTAGACATGTTTGGCATGGTTGATCGGCATGCTTGGTCGGCTTAGATTAAATGAGATTAGATTAGATTACGTTGTATTTCATTAGCTAGGTTTGGATTAGACTAGATTACGATAAATTAGATTAAATTAGATTGCACGGGATCGGATGGGATTACATTTAATTAGATGAGATGGGATAGGATTAGATTGGATTAGAATAGAACAGAATGAAATAGAACATATTAGATTAGAATACATTAGATTAGATTAGATTGGATTGGATTGGTTGGGATAAGTTGAGATAAGGTTGAATTAAATGAGATGGGATTAGAATAGATTAGATTATATCAGATTAGATTAGACTGGATTACATTGGATTAGATTAGATTGGATTAGATGGAATGGAATGGGATGGAATTAGAACTGATGGAATTAGATTGAATTGAATTACGTTAAATTAGATTAGTTTAGTTTAGTTTAGTTTAGATTAGATTAGATTAGCTGGGATGGGATTAGATTAGGTTGAATTGCATCGGATTAGATTGCATTTGTCTCATTGTGTTCAATTATATTTGGATCAGGAGAGCTAAAAATCACTAAACGCGGTTGGTCGCATTTAAAGCGTTACCATAGCCAAGGAGATCCTCTACTAACCATGCTCACATAGTCACAAATTAACCTGTTTTAGCTTATACTAAATTGGAATCTGAAGTGGAACTCGAGTATCATCAAAGCCTACTCACAGCTCAGATGCTTTTCTTGACCTGAATGCAAGGGATATTGGATGGGCGTAAAGGTCTCTTCCAGGGAATTAACTAGTGTGTCTTTCTCGTTTCTTAGCATTTAGTGCACGCGCCTCTCCTGTATTTAATTTCGGCGCTATGATCGAGCTAAAGCTCAAAACAAGTACAACATGGAAGCGATTTTGCCACCCAACGTGGGACATCAATCTAGCTCATGAAGTTTGCCGCGCATATAACTTCTCTTCAGCGGATAAAGTTGACTATGGGGGTCAAAAGCCTGATAGCTGTGCCATGATTTCACGATCAAACGAAACTACATGCAGCTCCTCGATTAACATGTCAGACCTCTGCAACAACTTCCAGAGAGCTGTTGCAATTTGTACAGGTATATCTAACTAGATAAACTTAACAGTTGACATCGGTAAAGGTTATCACATATTTCATGTGCAATTTCGAATAAATAAGCGCGAGTAATTTTTTTTGAAAAAACTACTGAGGTACGCAGAAGGCATTCACTTGGATCTTCCAGAAAATTCCGGAAACTTGTAAAAGCTTCGAAAATACGCCTTGGAGTTATTTTCGGAGATTTCCGGAGATTGTCAGAAGACGTCGGAGGGCCTTCAGAAGTCTTCGGACATCTTCGGAAGGTTACGTACGACCCTCGGAAATCTTCCGAAGGTTTCCCACGATCTTCGGCAGTCGAAATACGTTGGTTGTCCCTTGGCAGTGTTCGAGTCTCTTCGTTTAACTTTGGAAAACTTTCGTTGTAATCTGCACTGGTAACTTTGCACTCGAGTTACACTTTTTTGCACTCGTGTTACATAAAAATGTTCTCCTTGGTAGCCAACCAGAACTGAGTAATTTTTCATGTGTACTATTATTGATTTCACAGCGCATCCATCTGAATTGAAATTTAGTCCGCCTTTCTGTGAACAAATTTAGCATGAACTTTATTTGCTTTATACATCATTTTTCCAGTTTCTTTCACTCATGACGTAATTCGTGTAGACCAATCAAAACGCGAGATTTACAACGTCCATTGCATAACACTTGGCGATTTAATCGCGGCAAGGAACGTGGCAATAATTGGAAGTTAGATGCATGACTGGCCATACTTTTTTTTTATATATATATATATATATTATTGTGTTTTTGAGTTTTACATTTTTTAAGAAAGAAGAGAAAAGAGAAAAAAAATAAAATAAAATTGCTAGAGGATAACATAGATAAATGAATAAACAAAAATATTAATACAAGGTAAAGTTATTTCAGCTGAGTAATTGTAAAAGTTTTTCCCATTTCATAAAGTGCACGTTTAGTTTTTCCTTTTCTTTAGCCAGGTATTCTTCTATTCTAAAAATTTTTTTAAGGTGTGCGAGGAAAATAATAAAACTTGGGGTAATAGATTTCTGTCTGCAGAGAAGGATGGTCTGCTTGGATATGGCCATACGGATCCACTGGAAAAGAGCAAATGGATTTATCCCGCAACTGCCGAACTTTTCTCCCTCATTAATTATTGTTACCTGTTAGAAAAGCCCAATTTCGAGTGGAGTACTATTTCTCTAGGCCACCTCTTTCACGATTTTCATGAGCTCCAACTGAACAACCTCATGGTTGGCTGGCTTCCCATTTCTTGGGATATTCTTTGAAATGAGGCAATTTTCTCCAATTGATAAATTTTATAAACCCAATCCCAGGCCCTTACTCTTTACCGAAGTTTGTGGGACGTCAAGTCATTTTCGGCGTACTTTTCCTCTCTTTTGTAATAAATTGTTTTCTTTTCTCCTAAGTACCTGTCAAAATTAACGGTTCATACACTGGAAAACTTCGTTTTAGTCGCAATGGACATTGGAGACCGTTAGCCATCGATGGATGGGGTATGAAAAGTGCCAAAGTTGTTTGTCGTCAGCTGGGTTATATGGACGCCATTGCTCCTTTCTCTACTAATATCGAGCCGCTTTGGGAATCAAATACGTGCGTCCGTCACCTTAACTGTTCCGGAAAGGAAACTTTCTTGGGAATGTGTGCTCTTAACTTCAATTCACCCTGCAAACTGATGAGTTACGAAGCAGCAAGTGTGACTTGTGACACAAGTAAGTGTCTTAGAAAAATTGAATTTTGTGCGGATGCGTCTTTTGGGATGGATCCGAAACATTTTACATCATACATCCTTAATTTAGAGAAAAGACTCACGGCCATTCAAAAGGAACGTTGAGAAACAAAGCTGTAAAAGATGTAATACATCTATCGAGGTACGAAGGTGGGGCCAGGCAGGAGTGCATGCCACACCCTAAAAGAACGTAAAAAGAAGAAATGAAAAGTCGGGTCACTCGATGGTGTTAGATCACTTTATTTAGAAGTCACGTGAATGATGTACAATACTGAATTGCCGTTGGCCACTAGAGGCAGAGACGCCAATATCAAACAGTAGATCTAATATATAAAGCAAAACTCGTTAAATGGAGAAATCTTTGCTATCATGTATTTCAAAGGTATTAGAGTAATTGTATGGCCGCCCAGTTCGGATGGTACTGCCTTGCTATTCACCATCGCCGAGTCAAAATACACTTGGCCGGTCCCTGGGTCATATAAAATAAAATTGAAACATAAAACTGAAACATCTAAACTTTTTTTGTGCAGGAAATACTTCTCTCCGTGAGTTTCGTGTAGTGAAACTTGGTCTCCTTGGCGATCGCATTGAAGCCAGTTGTAATATGAGCTCGCCCCGATGGGTTGACGTTAACAACAATAGTGTTGTCGACAACGTTAACAGTGGACTCAAAATAGTTGAGAGCGCCAATAAAGTCACGATGATGATTGCAAAACTTACTCCTAAGAACGCAGGCGTATACTTCTGCTTGGGACCCAGCCACACAGGAAAATATGGTGCAGTGGTTATTTACGCTCGGGGTGAGTAATTCATAAAGCAGCCCAAGCGATGGAGAGTTACACTTGTGATGTAAAATCAAGAGCACAGTTAAACTCTGGAAACTAAAGTAACACTTCGGTTCACGCTTCTTACAGAAATCAGCGTGTTTTGACTTGGTGCGCCCCTCAGTAGATAAATGACGTTTTTTTTACTTTGTCTGTGCGCTGGTAGCCCCTACGCATACATTCTTTTGGCTCGTCACGCAATCTTTCCTTAGGAAGAATTGCGTGACGAGCCAAAAGAAGCTCTGCGAAGGAGGCTTGTGCGCTGGTTGTTAATTGTCGTGTTTCTTCTTCAGAACTTTGACAATGTTGGAACTTTGACACAAAAAAAGTTTTCAGAACCAAACGCACATGCAGACAGCCGATCACGATCATGACCATGCCTCTTTCTTACGCCTGTTGACACTTTCTTAAAGTGCCTATAACCCCAAAGTATTTTTTTTTTCGCTAAAATGCATCTTTGCACCTGTTTGAAACAAATTGCGGCATTTTTTCCTTTTTTCACGGAATCTTGACTTTTTATAGGCTTTAAAACAGAGCATCATTTGATTCATGACCGAGTCAGAAGGGGAGTGGGTCTATTCCTGATTTGACGTCACAAACTGATTTGCATGGCATTATCTCCTTGTAAACATGTATGCAAATCAGTTTGTGACGTCAAATCAGGAATAGACCCACTTCCCTTCTGACTCGGTCGTGAATCAAATGATGCTCTGTTTCAAAGCCTATAAAAGTCAAGATTTGGAGAAAAAAGGACAAAAAGTGCCGCAATCCGTTTCGAAAAGGTGCAAAGATGCATGTCAGCGAAAAAAATATTTGGGGGTTATAGGCACTTTAAGACCAAGGCCTCGTTACGATGATTATAAATGAGCAAGAAGTTGCAATGAAATTTAAGAGAAGCTGACGCGGAGACCAATCTTTCTGTAGCAAAGAAAACGGAAGCGCATGATGTATACTGGATTTACATGCATACATACGCATCATACACGTTAGACAGGACTTTGCCCTTTTTTGTATAATTTGATGGTTTCTTTTGATATTACAATTATCAAAATACGGCAACGGCAACGTTGAGGAATATCTTGGGGCCAGACTGCTATGACTGTCCCCCAATTCATAATTCGTTTCACACAAGCACTGGCCATTGCGAGGTCTTGGAACCAAATCTTGAAAAATGATGACATAGAATATGCCCTTGGCTTTTTATTATTCTTAAGCAACAAGCAGCTATAGTGTTATTTTTACAAAGAAAATTGCGGTCTCACTTCAAATTGAGCTTCGCTAACTCCGACAGCAACCATCTAAGATAACGTACATGCATCAGAATGTTTTTACCGGGAAAATTGACCGATATTCTGATTGCTCGCTAAAAATAAGAAGTACGTGGCTTAGGACCGTCTCACGGGAATTCTCTTTTTTTTTCTACCAAAGAGCCCAATGACAAGGTTTTGGACACAATTACTGGTCAAGTCCATAGGCGAATAGTCATCAATTGCACTACGAACGGAGTTCCACAGCCGATTGTATTGCCAAACTGGCGAAAGAATAATGTCACTTATTCGTGTGAGCCTTGCAAAACAAGCCCAAACAGCCTTGTTATAGAGAGCCTAAAATGGCCGGACGGAGGAACATACAGTTGTGAAACGTTACAGGTGTATGAAAACCGCACTGTCAATCGCTTGTTAAACTTCTTTGTCACAGTGCAGGAAGGTAAGTAATGAACTAGTTAACGTCTACTGCGGTACAAGAAGAGGTGGTATAGCAAGTTCTTGTACACTGAAAAGGTACTAAAGGTCAGCTGCACTGCTCCAAAGCAAAGTGACGACTGCGAGCATTAACCAATATCCACATATCTTATTATTATTATTATTATTATTATTATTATTATTATTATTTTAAATTATGAAAGAACTGGTTAGGTTACACTTGGTCTTTAAAATGTCCAATGAGATTCTGGTTCCCTTTTTATGCGTTCCTTCACTTCCCAGACAAACTATTTTCTCTTCTTTCCCACCTTTTATCAGAACTCCCTCTTCCGCTTCACTCTCTCCCGTCTACGTACCTCAGTTACCTTCTCTTACTCTCCCTGACTCCTATTTCAGTATTCCCCACTAACATATATGGGGAATACTGGGGCATATTGCCGAAACAAAACTTCAAATGTTAAGGTTAATTATCTTTATTGTTTTTAGTCCTTACAAGGATACCAACGGTTAAACCTTCACTAACGTCAATCAGCTCTTCGAAAGAGCCAAGCTTTAGAGTATTCATTAAAGCAAACACGCACAGGGACCTTTATATTGGAGATAACGTGACGTTAATTTGCAAGATTGAGGTGACTCGTTGGAACGTGACTGCCAAATGGCGTAAGAGAGGGAAAGAACCTGGAGATTTCATCAGTCTAAAGACCCAAAACTTTTCTAGTGACGATCTTGAACCAGAAAAAGAGTTTCATGAATTCGCATATGACATCATAAACATCGCTTCACATGGAATCTACACTTGCATAGCTGAGTTCTTTTATTCATTTTCATTACCACCGTATACAGAGGAGAGTGATCCGTACGAATTAAATGTTCGAGGTAAACGGTGTCATTTTAGTAGAGCTACCGCATCTTTTTTCCTTGATTAAAGTGCACCTGAACGATCAATTTTTTTCGCTAAAACAAATCTTTGCACCCGTTAGAAGTATTGCGCCCTTCTTTGTTTTTTTGTTTTGTTTTTTGCCAAACGTTGGCTTTTTATAGGCTTTAGCACACGACCGAGTGAGAAGGGGCGTGTGTTCTATTCTTGATTTGACGTTACAAACTGATTTGCATCGCATTAAGGGCTCGATTACATGGCGAATTTCAGCCCGGCTTCTGCAACAAATTTTCTTAAAATCAAATTGTCTATTACATGGAGAGGGATTCAGCCCGGGGCGTAATTCAGCCCGGGCTGAAAATCCTATCCCGGTTTGGCAAACGGGCCAGAAAATCTGAAAAAATCTCATGTAATCGAAACGGAATTTCAGCCCGGACTGAATAGTGAGCTTGGACATGCGCAGTGATTTTGGCGCCGAGGCTAATATTTCACCCGGGCTGAAGTTCGTCATGTAATCGCAACAAAATTTCAGCCCGAGCTGAAATTCGCCATGTAATCGGGCCCTAAGTCTTTGTAAACACGCGTGCAAAACACTTTTTGACGTCACATCAAGAATAGACCCATGCCCTTTCTGACTCGGTCGTGTACCAAATGATGCTTAATTTTTCGTAAGTTTGGAAGCCATAACAATTTGGCGATAATTTGGCAAAAAAGAAAAATGGGCGCAATGTTTTTCGAACAGGTGCAAAGATTTACTTTACCGACAAAAAATGTTTTGGGTTTAGGTGCACGAACGTTAATGATAATTGAACGAGCTAAAATTGTTGTTAAGGATAGTGTTACATAACACAGAGGAATTCTTGCCTCGCCAGTTATAAATATGTCAGGACACTAGGGCCCGTTTCTCGAAGGCCCCGTAACCTTTTCGGGCCCGAAAAGCCATTTCAAAACCTGCAATCCGGTTATTCTAAACACATATGATTTCACTATGATTTCAAGATACGAAAGGGCAAACTTAATGCAAAATTTCATTCCTGGAAGCGTCTTGGTTTTCGAGATACGTGGGAAATTATAGCACCCGAATTAGGCCCGAAAAGTTTCAGTACTTTAGAGAAACGGACCCCTGGATCCTCGAATGGCTATTGGAATCCACACAAAACAAAAATTGTTGGCTAACAATTCAAGCTATGTATAACTTCCCATATGTAGGATAAATATGATTTGGTATCGCAATTGAGTGGCTCGTTGATTAGGCTAGGCGACCTTAGAACACCTCAACACTTGAGCTCGAGTTAATCGAAAGTAGTCTCAGAGCATCAAAGGATTGCTAATTTTTTAAGTAGAAATTAACTCCCGTCTTTGCCACCGGCCTAAGCAACAGAATTATCGTGTAACATTATCATTAAAATTGGTATTATCATCATAATCATTATTATTATTATTATTGTTATTATTATTATTATATCATTATTAAACTCATTCTTTTTAAGAGTTAAGTTATATGTGTTTTGCAGTTTCCCCTTATTTTATAATTAGTGTTACCGTGTATTTCATTTTCATTCTATCCTGGAATATATATATATATATATAGATCACCCGGAATCACATGAAGACAAACAGACCAATGCTGCAGTGATATCTTTGGCTGTTTTCTCAGCCGTTTTGTGCCTCGGTATCGTGATTCTCTTCGTTTGTCACAGAAGAAAGATTGCAGGTAGGCTGGTAGGTGCGGTTAATCGTTTTAACATTGTTAATACTCAATAATAATAATATTCAACATTTATATTGCGCATTTTCTATATGAATAATCAAATGCGCGAGCAGAAGGTCTGGATAAATGCTGGTAGAAGGCAAGCACTAGGGGTGATCACAGCCAGGGTTCGTTACGTCCCTAGTGGTTCTTTAACGTCCCACAGAATCAAGGTAAAGAGCTATGAGACGGGACCTCCGGTTTTATCGTCCTTATCAGAGAAGACTAGAAAGTCTAGCTAACCATTTGCAGATGTCATTGCAAAGGAAGCACTTTCTGCTCAGTGTTGGTCCGACCGGGGCTTGAACCCACAACCTCCCGCACGGTAGTCCGGCACTCCGCTAACAACTGAGCTAACCGGTCGGCGGTGTTATACAGCATGTTGTTGGTGAACAAAGCTAAAATGTTTAGCACCCCAAGTTAGATGACTATCGACCAAAATTTTCTGTTGGATAAATGTTTTGATCTCGATCAAGCATTTTGGCCGATTTTTAAAGATGTTAATAGCCAAACCTAACGAAACTCACAATGATGAATATTCCCCCTCATATATCCCAACACTGAGATTATAGCCTAGCCAGCTTCGAAGTGATTGTATATCTGATGGAAGACTCTTTCGAGGGTTTGATACAGCTCCTCAAATTAATTATCAACATTTCTTGGAAAAATTTAAAGTAAGCGTTCACCAAATTTAATGATGATTACGATCACGCATCCACACTCCGTGGTAATGATTTCTCTTCTTTTCTCTTCGTGAATTATTAATAAATTTTATAACTGTTCGTCATGACCAAAAGGTTTGTAAAGCCTGAGAAATACGTGATCAAAGACCAGGATAATTTTCATCATGTGCCAACAACAATGCAAGACAGTATTCTCAGTATTGTATTATAAAAGTCCCAATGAACACCTTTCAAACTGGCGTTTGGGTGACACGACTTCGTTTAACAATTGGCAAAATTAACAGATTATATCGGTTTCAAACAGATGATTGGAAAAAAAATACTAAGTGTTTCTCAAGAAACTAGGGGATAGTAATGTCCTTTTAAACTTTTGGTAAAATTGGACTTGGAAATTTGCAGTGTTACCGTTTTTAGGCTATCAGTTACCCGGAAAATTTCTAAATTGACGAAGAAGGGATATGTGAAACGTAATTGGGCACAATCGTCCGCAGCGCTTTATGCAACTTATTTTGTTTGGTTGATGAAACAAATGTTGCTGTTGTCGTTGTTAATGCTTGGTGTGTATTGGCAATCAACAATGCTATACAATGTCTTACAGTTAGAATACGGCTGGCTTACTTTACTGACTGCTTGCTTTTACAGCTCAACATAATGAAGGCCCACGTGAGGTGGCAGATAATCTAGCACTTGAAACGTAAGTTGAATGTCGTTGTTTCAAGGGAAAAAGGGAAGGTTTTAATAATTAAAATGTGCATTCCTTGAATGAATTTGTAATACTGAAGTAAATTCCATGAACATTTCATGCCGGTTCATTTAAACTGTCTGCGTCGGTTTTGATTGGCTAGAGTAAGTAACATGGTTTACCAGTCTACTTTCACGACAATTAAGTTCGCTATATTTTCTCAATGACCTTTGCCTTTAAGGTCTAAAGCCAGTTTCTCGAAAGTCCCGAAAACTTTTCG
This sequence comes from Galaxea fascicularis, assembly GCA_948470475.1. Lineage (NCBI taxonomy): Eukaryota > Metazoa > Cnidaria > Anthozoa > Scleractinia > Euphylliidae > Galaxea > Galaxea fascicularis. The sequence continues at coordinate 19,544,499 of OX419344.1, forward strand.
GGCCCGAAAAAACGTTCCTAAAACTGCGCTTTGTTTATTCTATAAAGCTGTAAGTTTTTTACTGTGTTTTCAAGACAAAAAAGGGCATTTTTTTCGGAGAATTTCATGCCTGAAAACCGCTTCGTTTTTTAAGGCACATAGGGAATTATAACACCCGAAATAGGTCCGAAAAATTTTGGGGTTTCGAGAGACGCACGCCTGGACTTTGAGAATTCTCACTTCATTGTTAAGTTGCAAGTAGGCATTTGAGTAGATTTAACAGTTGTCCCATATACGAGTATACAAGTCTTTTCCAAGGGTTTTCTCAACACCTCCTATTTCCTTTAACATGTACTTTTTACTCTTGTTTTTTTTCTTTACCCCGATTCCGCAATTCTAGTGTTGTTACTGTTGTCCTCAGTTCAGTTTCTTTTGTGAGTAATTAGTAGATACCAGTAAATGTATGAAAAAAAAAATGTAATTATGATAGTATATGGTTGAATAAAAAATTTTGTAACTTGTTAACTGTTTTGCTTTGTCCTGTAGAATGGAAAATGATCAGCGATACCTCTCGGTAACCGGCTCTTGCTGGGAAGTCCAGTCAAAATTTGTCGTCCTTCAAAGTGTTCTTGGGAGTGGCTCTTTTGGTGAAGTTTGGAAAGCTTTTGCCCATGGGTTGAAAGGAATGCCTGGTGGAACAGTTGTTGCTGTTAAAAAGCTTAAACGTGAGGAATCGTCAGGCAGTAATGAATGTGAAAATTCTGTTTTAGTATAATTTCAGAGCTGAACAAAGTGTTTCCAGCAATCTGATTGGTTGAGCGGTACCTTATATGATGTTATGTTCACCACACTGGGCGGTCAATGCAAAGCAAAACAAAATGAGGGGGGGGGGGGGGGGGTTCCCCGCAGGCCCATGTGACCTTTACCCTGGAGATGAAATGTGTCGATCACCGATTTCTCTGTTATTCAGCTCTAACAAAATATCATTAAACATGTGAATGTTATCGAATAATCCCACCGACTTCGTTTCGGGGATTATTCGACGATAATTGTTAAATATAAAACTGAATAAATGTCACATAACTGAGTCCTGTAGGAACGTTAATCCAAATAGACCAACAGCAAGGATACCGTAAGTCTCTGTTTTAACTCTGTGGTACAATGTCAAGACTATTAGAATATTTTACTTATAATTTTCAACAATGCAAAAGTCTGACATGAAGAAAAAGTATTTGCGATCAAGGTGATGCTGATATCTGATTGTGAAAAAAAAGTGTTTAACTAGAATGTATAGCTTAATTTAAAAAATGTATGACAAATAATCAAACAATAGTTACTTGTTAATGTCATTTACAGATAACAGCTCTGACACAGAAAAAGAATCCTTGGTACAAGAAATTGAGTTGGGCAAATCTTTGGATGGTGACAGGCATCCCAACATTGTCAACTTTCTGGGCTGTGTATCAACATCGAGTAAGAAAATACACAAAGATTTCCTTAGCTGTGCTGATTACTGATTGTCATCATCATTATAATTGACATTAGCATTACCCTATCATTAACGTCATCATTATGACTTTCTTTGTTGTCACCACCACCACCACAACCACCATCATCATCATTACAATCATCATCATCACCATCACCATCACCATCATCGTCACCACCATGATCACCATCACCATCACCAACATCATCACTACCACCTTCATCAGCTGCAGCAGCAGCACCACCACCAATACCATCACCATCACCACCACCATCATCGTCATCTTCATCGTCACCAACATCATCACCAACATCATCACCACCACCATCAATGTCATCATCAACATCAACATCATCATCACCATCACCATCATCACCACCAACATCATAATCATCATCATCACCACCATCATCATCATCGTCATCAGCAACATCATCATCAGCAGCAAAAGCAGCATCATTATTATCACCATCATCATAAATGGTATTACGGAAATATCAATTAACATTTCTTGGGCGAAAAAATGCATTCCGTGAGTCTCACAATTCTTTTGAAATTCTCCAAACCATTTTTAGATCCAATCATGTTGATTTTGGAGTATGTGCAACACGGCGATTTGCTTGGCTATCTGAGGAAGAGTAGAGGAATGGAAGACAAGTATTACTGCTGCCCAGAGAGTTGCCAACAGGAAGTAACGCCATATCATCTCCTTTCGTTCGCCCAGCAGATTGCTTCCGGGATGAGCTTTTTAGCATCAAAGAATGTCTGTGTTTCATTTTCAACTACCTTCATCAGAATTTATGTGCTATTAGGACTAAATACTTGAGTTGTTGATTTGTCAACTTTTTTGTTCTGGTTATGAAAGCTTGGAGGTATGGTGACCAACAAGGGAGGATGTTGGCTCTTGCTCAGTTTGTGGCTTTGATAACATGAACTGGAGAGCGATAGCATTAAGACTACATTCTGATGATATTTATACTTACAGAATTTCACTGATTTGTCGTTAGATTCTTCACCGTGATCTTGCCGCCCGTAATGTGCTTGTAGGTGAGGGAATGATCTGTAAAATCAGCGACTTTGGACTGGCGCTAATCAGAGATAAATACCAGTATCTTTACTGCACCGCTATACGAAAGGTAAGTGCGCAATGAACAGTGGTATAGGTAGTAATTCTCATCGCCCAGAATAACGCGACACATCCGGGAACGTTTCATGCGGATTCTGGACTCTACACCAACTTCTTCGATATTTGCTTCAGAAAAATTAGAACGTTCCAATCTGTGCTCGCGGTGGCACCACGGCCGCGGGCGTGCCCAAACACGTATATTTGGCACATTTTAATTCAGTTTTACCTTTTTCTATCGCAAAAGGGCCGTCTGCCAATCAAATGGACCGCCCCTGAACACTTGTTTAATGACTTGCCGGATAAAGATGTCAGAGTATCGGAGAAAAGTGACGTGTGAGTATATATGGATGAATTAAAACTTGCATCCCTGTATTCTATACTGATCTAGGCATTGAATGCAAATACCAAGTTATTCTTTGACATGAAATTCTGAACACACGTTTTTGTTGGTAAGAGGAAATACTTTGTTGCAAGTTAACAAGCAGATGTGGCCGTGTGGCCTATTAAACGTTGCACAGATGACGTTATTGGGTAGAAAAGACGTCAATGACACACTCAGGGCTGCAGCTCACGTTTCACTTTTGTTCTTACGCATTTTAGTGTGTTTTCGTTTCTCTTTCCAGCAATTCTTTGTTTCGATACTTGTGTCCTGCATTTCGATATTTGTCAACAGCTTCAGCAACACTTTGTTTCACACATTGTTTGAATCCTTCCTGTTTTGTTGTATCAACAGATGGTCTTATGGAGTCGTTTTATACGAGATCTTTACATTGGGTAAGCCTAACCAGCCTGCATTAGTTGATGATTACTTTGAGTAGCATAAGCATGATAAAATTATTTGGTAAGATTAGTTAATTAAGATTAGCTAATTAGTTTTGAGTAAATAAAGTATGATACATTCAATGAAGCTAGAATGATCCTCGCAGTTGTGATCGTAATTGATGCAATTACGTAAAGAAGACAGGACCTCAATGGGGTTTGACGACCCTTAACCCCAGGCCTCCATACCCAATTGCATTCAATTGCGATCACAACTGCGAGGATCATTCTTCATTTGATTTCATTTCCGCGGTTCATATATGATTTATGTCATATACATCATACACAAAAGTATAAATTGTTCCTTGGTCCCCAGGTTCAGCAACAAAGAATTAACAATATAGACAATATAGAGTTAAATGACAGTGAAGTTTGTCTCTTGTAGGAGGTATGCCCTATCCTGGATGGAACGAGTGGAAAGTTGTGTACGAACTTAAGGTTAACAAGTATCGTATGAGTCAGCCAGAGCACGTCAGTGATGAACTGTGAGTAAATAGTTAAATATACATATACCACATATGTTTCAAGTTATTCTGAAATCTTGGGCATTGACCTTTTTTAGGGTTAGTTTAAAATTTTGATACAGGTGAGGTGAAGAGAAACTATTCACAACGGTTGATACTAGATCAGACTTGCAAGGTGACATAGTTTGAGACATCTTTCTGACGAAGAGATGATGAAGTTACTTCAATTCTAGAGTTTTAGATTGGCTAAGAGAAGATCGGTAAGGTTTACCCATTTTATGCATTAGAGACATTCTAAGGTTACAGGGAGATTTATCTCCGCTAAAAAAAGATATGGTAAATGTCAGGTAAATAAAAAGCCGTTGGCAAAGGTAGAAAGAGCAACTTAAATTAGTGACTCGGAAATGGCAAAGTTTGATAATTATATCCTCGAATTCTCATGCGGCGTGGCGAAGCTCTTTAAAGCTGAGTATTTTATAGCTGCTCCCAAGGAGACCATCGAGGAGACCGTATTTGGAATAGAAAAATGTGGGGAAACTAGAATCTAGAGTGTCGCGCGAGTGATTATGATATTGTTAAAGTAAACAAAAGTAAACAAATATAACAAAAATGTACCTTACTGGCATTCTCTGAAGTGTTTCTGAAAGTATTCATGCAAAAAGACGACAGAAGCTTACGTTTCAGGGCAATCACTTCAAACAGTCCCACAATCCCTTACGCTCTTGCTCGACCCAGGCATTTTTTTTTGTATTTAGAAATTACCGCAATAAGAGTACTGTATTCTCAATCAGTTACCAGATAATGTTAGACTGCTGGAGTGAGGATCCTAATAACCGCCCAACTTTTGATCGTCTTTACGAAATAACAACAGGATTCCTGCAAGAGGAGGTATAGTAATCTGTTCATCTTTATGCATATTATGCATTGTTTGAATTTATCAAGTTAAAGATCACACTGTTTCAAACACAGGGTACTCACCAGATTGTCACCTGAATATTGTAGGTTGATTGGGCGGGGAGGGGGGGTTCACGGGTAACCAAGGACCCCCCCCCCATTCTTAGCTACGCCCTTGGTTGCTAAGAGAGCGCTGTGATTCTATTTCCAGCTAATTAAACAGTTTAACTTTGTACACCATATTGTTATTTGTTAGGCGTCACGCTGGTCACAAATTAATTGTGTGTAATATTTTGTGTCACGCGTGTGCCCGTCAGCCACGATTTTCCAAAAAAAAAAAATTACCAATTACATTAGAGATAGACCATTAGAAAAGTGTTGGGGGGCCGGGGCGGGGGTAAGCAATGGGGACCTTTTCACGTGCATAACAACGACACAACAACAAAATCTACCTCCTTATTTTTGTTTCAGCATTATGTTGATCTTGATATGTCCAAGTACGAGGCAAGCCTTTATACAAACGTAGAGGAGATTCTCTAATGCTCAAACCACATCATCTGCGAATGATACCTTAACTAGCGGACGCTGATGAAGTTAAAAACACCGATGATACACTTTAACTCCTATTCCTGGAAAACTGGACAAGTAGTACATTGTTTTAACGGAGTGACATCTTCCTAAGCGCGAAAGAAATACATTACAAATACACCTTTCCATGAATTGCATAAAACTCACGTAAAACTTAATTAACGACACTGGAAATTTTTTCTTGTTGTACATATTTTTGTCTTGTACTTGTAACTCTTGATCTTGAAATATTTTTAGTAATAGTGTTTCTAGTGAAAATGATATATATGAAATAAATCATATATGAGCTGCGGTAATGAAATCAAGTGAAGGATGATCCTCGCATTTGTGAACGCAATTTTATGCAATTGCGTAAAGAAGCCTGACTCAGGACTTCAACGGTGTTTGTTAGACAAACGTATTCATCCCGTCATTCACGATATGTATAAACAATAACGTCCTGACGTCAATGATAATACTGACAATAGTAACCATAATTGTGATAGTTAAAGTAATACGGTGATGGTAGTGGTAATTAAATCGTTATGGTAATAGCACGTGTTAATCGTAATGGATGGATGGACGGATGGATGAATGGATCGTAGTGATAATAGTAATGACAATGATTGTGATAATGATAATGGCAATGGTAATGATAACGATGACAACGACAGCGATAACGATGATGACAATGATAATAACAATAATGATGTTGATGATGACAATGACAACGATAATGATGGTGGCAATGATGATACTGATAACGATAATGATGATGATGATGATGATAATGACAAAGATAATGACAATGACAACGACAACAATGGCAATAACAACGACAATGATTATGGAAATGGTAATTGGTATGGCAATAGTAAGAATCGAGATAGAACAATAACTTTGATAGCTTCTACTTGCAGCCATAATAGTTAGCAATGACAACAATCTTATAGTGAAACAAATGTTTAAAGGTTTCAAGAATGAAGTTGGCAAATAGAGAAAAATGTCTAGCATGTAAATGAACTTCTGTTATTTATTAATACCATAGTTACAATAAAAGTATCTCGATTAGAACAATAAAAATATAATTTGATTTGCAAACGTTAAACTTTATTAATACAGGGACAACCATAAGAGCAAATAAGTCTGGTGACTGAAAAAGTCGCACTTTCAAAGCATTAACTTACTTGACTTTTAGGAGACTAACGATTAAAGGCAGACCCCTTTTTTATTTCCTCCCCTCCGTTGTCCTCGAGATGGACGGGTAGGTTTGAAGCTTAACTCAGCTGTTAAGAGGTGTGTGTAATGTCTTTTTGAGGCTTGCATTAACAGCCCCAGTCTCACCGAGAACGCCAACCGTGTTAGCACCGATGCGAACCAGATGATTTTTTTCAGTTCTTCTCCTTGGTATCTCACTACCGATTACCCCTTTATCCTTCGATAAATGTAGCTCGTCTCATCAACACTTCACGAAAACACGGTCAGTAAGATGAGCTACACTCCACAAAGTATCAGGAGCAAGAGGAACTTAGACAGCCAAGAGGTCGTTGTAGCATGCAATCTCTAAGGTAACAGTTCCAGACATTCTCTCGTTTTCTTTCAGTCTTCTTCCCATCAGCTGATGTGACAACACCACAGTTCTGTTGTTTATGTCAATTGCCATTTTTGCTTGGCCCAAAAAGGAGTCAAAAAACACATTGCTGTCCCAGATCTGAAATAGGAACGGTAATGGGTTACGAGTGGTTTTGTTATGTGGCGACATAACTATCGACAATGAAGCGGCTCGCCAGTTAAGCAATAACATGAAGAGACCAATGAAGAACGGATTTCGCCCCCGAACCGCCTCACGGCCGTCTCCATTTTCTGATACCATCGAAACTATAGCAGAAAACCTTAGAGGGCAATAAAAATGCTAGAACGTCACTAGCCACTAATAAGACTAGTAATAGTTGACACTAGAGCTGCCCCCGCTGTGAAAAAGCGTTAAAAAGTTGGGAGTCTATTCGAAATCATCCCAAAGGAATCCCCTATTACATAGAAGGGCGGCCATCTTGGACTTGCCATTTTAGATATTTTTGACTTGCCCAAATCATCAGAGGGCTGCGCAAAACTAAACGTAGGTAAATAAAAAAAAAAAGCTATTGAATCGGAGAAGGCCCCTTCTTTTGATTTTTAATAATGTAAGTTGTAAAAATGTTTGGTTTAAATGGATGCTAATTCAGTTGTATGGTTTCCTCTAACACCAGTTACTATTGTCTAACCTGCACTACCAGATGCGTTTTCCACGGTCGCCTGACATAAAACAGCGCTCCTGAATTCCACTCAGGGTTTTGCGTGCTATTGAGAGTAGGAGTCCTGACTGTTTTCCCTTCACAGGTGATCAGAGCGTAAGGATCAAGACCTGATTTAAATAACTGACATTAAATTTCGCCTCAAACTTTGTTCGGATTGCTGCGAGCCTAAGACTGTGGAGGACATTCATTTTGTGTCGAAGTACAATCAGATAAAAACAATAACGACGAGGACAATGACAACAATGACGATAACGATGACGATGACGATGATGGCAATGGGAATGATTTTATTTAAGCATTATGCGTATCACCAAAAATCAAAACTGAAAAAGACGACGAAAAAATAATTAAGACAAAACAAAACAAAACAATCTTTCAGTCATCAAAAGCTTCATCCATGAGATAATGAGATTAGAGTTTTTTTTTTAATCATTGGGAATAAGGTTCTAATAGAGGTGAACAGAATAAGAAAGCACCTCATACACCTCTCTCCTAACAGACACCTTTTAAGCCATAAAGGTACCTTTTGAATAGTTCCTATAATATCTAGGGGAAGAGAATCATTAATAGATCACTTCGGAGAAGACTGGAATCAAAAGTGGTTTGGAGCGAGGTGTTGATGATAAACTAATTGGCAGAAGATTTTGATCCTTTAGTATTATGAAAAATGTTAGATTCGAGAAATTTCTGAAATAATTACTCTTTCGCAGCTTGGGTCACCCTGTACATTCCCACAATCACTTACGCGCCCACTCTTGGTCCCAGGCTATCACCATGTTTAAAGTGAACTTGTTCTGTTGCATGCCACAGGATGTTAGTGACGGCATTTGTCAGAAATGTCTCTGTACTATACTTACTGAAGAGGAAATTAATACTTACTTAGTAACACGGATGTCTTTTGAAGGCCAGCAGCAGACTTGACCAGTATTGATAGGACACACACAGGTGTACGAAACCGCGGAATACAGCAACAGAGTTTACTTCCCGTAGGGTGGTGCTTGTCCAAAATCCTGAATTGCACAAGAATCAACAGGGAGACAATAAGATGGCATACTACGAGTACCAACAAAGCTTTTCATACCTTTTATTGTAACAGACAACAGTAAATATAAACTGAAAAAGGATAACCATTGTCGTTATCATAAGTAAACCATACATGTACGCATTGCGGACCTATTGTCAACATTGCCATCAATGGCAGCTGCAGCACCTCAGTTTTTAAAACTATAACAGCAGCAGGAAAACATTCAGCGACAAAAATCGGCCAAAACAGCAAAAACAACAACAAACACTGACGTTGTAACTTGAAAGAGAAAAGGACATAACAAACAAGGTTAACCTAGAAAATTTGACATCCTGTTGAGAAAGGCGGAGTCTCGCAACAGGTGTTTTGTGCACACCTACATTAAGATCTGGGCCAAAGGCATGAAAAACTGTAAAAGCAGCAGGAATGCGCATGTATTCCGGATATCAAACAAACAAACAAACAAAGACTCGGTTAGAATTTCCTCTTGTGAATGACCGGCATTTCGTTTTTCTAATCCTTCGAAACGAGGGGCGCCGAACCACTCTTCCCAACACCCACAAACAGCATAAAAAGATTCAGGGCAAAAGAAATCGTTAATAGCTCTCATTAAAGGAGCCATGTCATAGGCCAAAATTCGGTTCAAATCAAGACTAAGGTTAATTCATGAAAGGCGAGCAAACCAAAACCAACTTAAAATGGATCTTACTAGATACAAAGGATGAGATGGACATCCGTTTCTATCCTGACTATACTTAGCCAAGGGCACTAGTTCATAGTTTTACTGCCCTAGTAGAGCAGAATGCTATTTTGGTTTCCATCACTACAAAGAGGTGACATAGCCCCCTTAATCGCAGGGGTTTTACCGCACTTTGAAATTACTCACATTGCATCAGAGGACTTCTCAGTGAATATCCTGATCAAGAATCTGCCTGGTTCGTCCGGATCGTAAGTTGATGGTACAATCACATATCGCCCCCGTTTCAGCTGATACCTATTCACCACCTCCCTCATATTAATGAAAATGGAGTCACCCGCTTTCTCAAACATCGAATGTATACGATATTTGCGATTCTCTTCCACCTAAAGAAGATGTATGGACATTGGTGAATTCTAAGATTTTATTGAGAAAGCAAAAAGCTGTTGCACGAGAGTCATGTCCGATGTTAAAAAAAAAAATCCATTTCGCTAATGAAAAATCATATTGGTTTGTCATACGAGTTAGCGTGCCAGGGACGACGTGAACTGTGATCTCAGGGCCTGCGGTAGAGCCCGCAGGGAGCATATCCGCGGACACGTGTACCCCTAGAATCTCGAGCCTTCAGCACTTGTCATACGCCTGTCAGCATAGAATACGAAACGTTCCTTCTATATGCAGAAGCTTTGCCCCACCAGCAATAAATCCCTACGCCGCCCCTGGCGTGGTCGTGTGTATGCTCACTGGTGCAAAGAACAAAACGAAAACCATGGACATTCTTTGTTCAGTCTAGCTACAATTCCTCACAATGAGACACGAAAAACGAAGAAAATAACAGAACCAATGCTGTTCTTATTGCTTTACTGAAAACGTGCTTGTAAGTATATGTAGCCGACAGATAGGCTTTCCTTGAACTGATTGTCTACTCAAACATTTCAGTTTACCCCAGTTAGTGTTTGCAGTTCCAGGATTTCGCGCTCGATTTTCTCGACCAATTTTTGGGAAAAAAGGTTGGCTGATCGGGGACTTCTTTCAGTTTATTTCGCATAAATACCTGTTATTAGTGTATACCACACAAGTGAATAGTGTTTTTCGCGCGTCCTGATTGATTAACTCGGAGGTGATTAGCAAAATACTACTCACATTCGAGCCGCCGAATTAAGAGAAACAAAACAGCCTCCCGTATCGGTCTCCGAAGAAGAAATTATTTGAATCAACGCTAATTATTCAGCTTATACAGTATATACCAAAACAATTATTCACCAACCGAGTTCGAGGTCCTAGCGGTAAGTTATGGACCTACTTTTTTCCCGTTCGCTTATGGCGCGCGGCCACAAAACAAATGGGAAAAAACGAGGATCCGTAACTTACAGTATGGATCGAGAAAACGAAGGTAGTAAGATATTTAATCGGGCGCGCGCGACGGAAAGGAAACTTTCAAATTTAGTGGGCCGATAAAAATCTCACTGATCGTGCACATTGTAAACATTGAATGGCACTCGTTACCTTCATGATGTAATATCCAATGGTGAGATTTTGCCCGCCTTCATCTCTGTCGACCCTGGTGTCTTCCTGCATCAAAGCAATCAAAACTTCTCTTTCGTCATCGTCTTTGATGGAGAATGCGTACTAACAGAGAAGAATATCCCGAAACTATTAATTTTCGTGAAAATGCACAAGCCAATTGTGAATAACGTTGAAGACCAACGTTAAAGCGGTTGACTGAATAAAGAGTTACAAATTAGACTTAAGGCAAATCAACTGCACCATATTTAATTTATTCTAAGGGGTTTAGGGAAGCAAACAAACATACCTGCGGATTTTTCAGGAAGGTGTCTTGGTATGTCACACATCCCCCCGCAGAGATTCCAGGCTTCCACTCGTTGATATGTTTAAAGAGATACCATCTCTTGGAGAACGAAAACCTTGAGGTGTTCATTATGTGACACATGGTGGCCTTGGTGAAGTAACGACAAAAGTCTTCAAAAGCCATCCTATAGTATCGAGAACACTGCTTTGTTAATGCTGATAGGCACAGGGTACTGAAAATGCGAGTCTGGGGCGTGTTATATCGTTCAAATGCGAGACCATCGTTAGCGCACTTCCGTGAAACAGCGCTCTGTAATTCTATCGATGGACTCAACCTGCATTCACGCCCATACAGGAGTGTGACACGTCTCGCATCACTTACCTGTCTGACATGTTCAAGGATTTCAAGACCGGGCATGTATTCATGGTCTGTCTGTTGGACGGGCTGAGTTCTCCCACATTTTTTTTATTGTTGGATGGTGAATGGGCAGTTTAAAAATATATCCCTTAAAAATCCCAACTGGCAAAGATGACATAAGGAGATGTGGTTTATACACGGTAGCCATCTTGTGCCTGCCATCTAGGGCTTTTTTTTTCCCAGAGAACCACCAAAATTGGCCAAAACTCCAAACCAAAACAAAAGAATCAAAATTGACATCATCATCATCAAATTGTCATCCCTGCAGTTGACTTAGTGTCATCCCTGAAGATGACCTAGCGTCGAGAGTTTTTACCCTTTTTAATACTTTTTAGCCTAGTAAATATTTTGTCATTTTAAATCCAAGCGAATATCATGGACAACGTCAAAATTATCGGAAAGAATAGAACGCTGGAAAAAGGGTATTATTAAACGACTTATAAATTTATTATGTTAAAAAAAATGTCCTTCTCTGAGTTATCCCCAAATAAATTTCTGGATAAGTTGGCGCGTTCTGTTGTTACATTTCCAAAAAAATATATCAGTGTTCCGTGTTCTGATCTACAACAGCACCAAGAGATGGATTTCGTGGGCAGAGAAGTTACATTTACAGTCTACAAAATTTTCTAACCAGAATTCTCCATCGTTGTCAGTGTTTATTCCTAGCTTCTCTCGTTGACTTTCATCGAGATTTTTCCACTCTGCCGAACTGTGGAAAGAAAAGAAAATTAAAGCAAAAGCTAAAATCAGAGAAATATAAACAAACAAACAAGCCATGAAAGAGAACGAATGAAAACAGGACAGAACAAACAAGCAGAAGTTATTTGTCTATTTTCACCACTTGGTTAGGTGAATTTCTCAAAATGAATTGCTTAACAAATAGATTCTATTTGGCAGTGCCAATGTACTGTTATAACAGACGAATGACGTCAAAACGTGGTAAGAACAGCGTGAATGATTTTCTTAAACATTTTCACGTCCTCCGTTCGTTATCAGAGTACAGAAGCACTGGCAAATGGAACCTATAAGTTTTATACATTGTTATGTAGTGGCGCTCGACTGACGCTGCTTGAGTTTAAGTCATTTTCCACAAAGAAACGTGTTTTTTTTTTTTTTCTTGCTTTTGGAATTTGTCTGCAGACTCTGGAAGACTTTTTTCTACGTATTCTCGGTTTTCACATGACGTCATCAAAATTAAAAAATAAGGAATTATCTATCCTTTTGAGATTTTAGTTTAGCTAGTAATTAGAACAGCTGAAGACTTATCTTTTCACAAATTTTCAGTTTGATTGGTTTTTTCGTCTTGTGATAAAGCAAGGTTGAATTTGCGTGACACGATATTAAACTGGCGGCCGAGAACGCTGTCACGTAGGTTAAAAAAAGTGACTTGCAAACTGAACAGTCCTTGAATGAGAATAAGTACTCATGTAGATGTTTATGAGCCCTCAGAGGACGACTGTGGGCTTTTTATAGCAAAACTCGATGACATATGTTTTTGTTAGCTTCCGGCCGCCATACAAAAGCCTTAAAATTTAAGTAGAACATTTCTTCGAATATCTCCCGCACGAAACATCGCACAGACCTGACTCTTTGCGAGACTGTTTGAATATTCATCTTCTTTTGTCACTTTGATTCTTGACTTTATTTGTTAAATGGTTTTGATGATGGTGTGACAGTGAAAACCGGCAATTCGTCATTGCCCAATCTCGGAAAATGTCCTCTAAATTTTCAAAACTTTCCGCCATTTTAGAAAAACAGAGGGAAAAAGTTTTAAGTGATGATGTACGTCTCTCCTCTAATAAAGCACAAGTAAGAACCAATCAAAATGGACGCATAATACAGATTACTATATAAATGTTAATCGCTAATTCCTCTGAACCAATTAAAACCTCGAGGTTTCACTGTCCATTGTATCAATTTCTTAGGTTTACCCATCACTCCAAGGGCCATTCCACTCCTTCTGACCCCAGGGATTTCGCAGCCTGATCAGGTACAAATGCTCTCGGTTAAAGAGATTGAATAAGCCTTCGCCTGTGGTGACCTACAAAAGAGATCGTCTTAGAGTAAATTAACTTTCAGATTTTACAGTATATCGTATACGGTGTCAAAAATGTTCAACTCCTGTTGAAGTAAATTTAAAGTAACGTCCATCCAACATTCCATTTATTCTCGAAATGCTGATTTAAGTTTAAGCCATCTGAACGCTTCGTTCACCGTTTATTGAGCAAACACAGCCGTTCAAAAGTTCAACTGAGAATTTGCTTCAAGTTCTTTTCTATGGATGTTTTGAAACCGTTGCCATGGAAACCGGCATTCAACTTCCCTTTAATTCCTTACATATACCCCGTTGTGAAGGTTATCTGGATTATTCGTTCTGAAGCCTATACTGCGACCATCCAAAGTGGAAGCAATTGTGTGGGGATTGTAGTGCCAGTCATGATTCCTTTTGTTTGTTTCTGGACATGGTAGGATCATGGGTGTCCTCGCTTCGTCCTACCCACCTTCTTAATCGAGGTTACGCTGTACGCGTGTCCCATCACCAGACCATTTTCTGTGCGTCTTTCCATGTCTTCGTTCCTTTTGACCTAAAAGGTACAAAATAGTGGAGAAATTTGCAACAACCAATGATGACAAAGGCCGTGGCAGCTACAATGACGGTCACAATAACAATGGCAATGGCAGCGGTAGGGACAGTGGCAGATGCAGGAGCCGTGGTAACCGATTTGCCAATGACAACAGCAAAATGTTAACTAAGAAACGAATTCAAGGTATAATTAGCATTGGCACTGAAGTGATAACACACCGATATAGAAGCGCCAATAAGGGACCTCTCGCCCATAGCTTTCTGCATGGTCTTGAAGTACGCTAGCCTGCTATCTTCATCTTCACTGAAGCTTGTCTCTCGTAGATTAGTTGACTCGCACACTCCACCCGTGAAGTCCACCAGGGCGTCAGCAATGCTCCCCGCCTCTAAAGCCTCGTAACTTCCCGCTAACCTGCAATGAATCAATGAAATTTATTTTCCTTATGATAGACTATGGCCTCGCTCACACTGTGCACTTCTTAAATAAAGCAAATTCCTGAGCATTTTATGTCGGTTCATTTGAACTATCTACGTCGCTTTTGATTATTGGCCAGAGTAATGAACATGGTTTACTTTCACGACAATCGAGTTTTAGAAAACCATAATGAAAACTGACCGGACGGGTTGACGCGAGCCGGTCTGGAAAAAAGCCGTCCGGTGCCGCACTTGCGCGCCCCCATCTGACGCACGTAATCGCGTCCCATCTAAGTCCAAAAGTTTCCACACTTCGTGATCATATGATCATATGATAATATGCTTATTGACTGAGTAAGATCGGGCCAGCCGGATGGGAAAATATTTGGCTGAAGGTCAGGACGTACGGACCTAGAGCGAAATATTCCCATACGGCCCTCCCGCTCAGTCCGCTCACTATGGAAATTTTAAAATCTCGGTGTCGCATGAATGACTGATTCTCCATGTATTACGTACTTTGCGTATGCCTTCTCAACCAACGATCCCCAGAATTCGTTCCTCTGAGAGGAGCGGACAAATAGCAGTTGTCCATCAATCGTCGGAAGTAAATCGTCGATGACAACTTCCGTCAACTCGCCCTGCCGCCAGAATCGGAAC
Organism: Galaxea fascicularis; assembly: GCA_948470475.1. Taxonomy (NCBI): domain Eukaryota; kingdom Metazoa; phylum Cnidaria; class Anthozoa; order Scleractinia; family Euphylliidae; genus Galaxea; species Galaxea fascicularis. The sequence continues at coordinate 19,559,734 of OX419344.1, forward strand.
CTGAATATGCCATGGTACTTGCTGGTTTCTTGCGGATTCCACTCTTGGTCATCTATGTCAGGGATGATCTTCACGGGGTAACAAGAGAACTCAGTCAACAAAGGTGAATCTTCCTCTTTTCTTGTGGGGGGATGTGAGAGGATTACCGGATGAGTCAGGTGGTAGTGTTGTTGTGTAGTGTGGTACACCTTACTGAACGTTTTAACAAAACAATCAATTCTTTTTATACAGCAAAACACGCATATGAAATCGGATGAGACCTTATTCATCGTCAGTTACTTCTTGTGAAACAAGTCTGAATGCGACAATTGTTAGCCTATTAACTTTATTGTGGCAAGGTGATACATGCCTTTTCCAAGATCGATGATTCCAAGGCCAGTGTGGAACAAGCAGCCACAAACCAGCAGTTACCCAGCTTTCCTTGCGTGATGTCATGGGTACTCATTCCATCCACAAACAGCCGCGGGAGATCTGGAGAACAGATATCCTGTAAAAAAAAAAAAAAAAAGCAAACAAACAAACAAAAAACAGATTGTTTTTAACTCAAGAGTAATTTCATTAACAGATTTTCACCGTGGTCCTTCAACAAGTGACTATTAAATTTGAGTATTTCCTTAACTTAAAAATAGAAGAACGAGCGAACCGGAACGAACAAATGATTGCCGGATCGATCTAGCGAACGAACTAACGCACGAACGAACGAACGAATGAACGACAGACCGACCTATCGACCGGCGGAATGAACGAACTATAACGAATGAGCGAAAGCAACAACGAACGAAGGAATTAATGAACAAAAACAAACGAAATAATTAACGGTCGGTCAGAGCATACGTTTTCCCTGGATATAGCAAAATCGTAAACAAAATGGAAAAAAAAAATGAATTGCATTAAAGATCGCAATTTTTGAACAAATAACTTGTTTTGGTGATCTAATTGCGGCTGTTATGATACACAGGTGATCACTGTTTTTAAATATTCTTTGTTGTAAGATGTGTTGGATTTTCCAGAATGTTTTAAATTTCTCAACATCTTTCAAAACATCCTTGTTTCTACCAGAAACACCTGTCTGCAAGAACACGGCTTGAACTTTGAAAAAAAAGTGTACACTGTTAATTGCGAGTTTGAATAGAGATTACTAAATTCAAATCCACGGTTAAATAAAGGTCTCTCGACAAAAATCCGTAACTGATGAAGTATTCAAAATAATGACTTGACCATATTAACAAACTACGCAACAAAAACAATACAGTTTTAAGAATGAGAAAACATGTCAAAAAATTGACCGTCGTTGTTCGTGGTGTTGCAAGCTATTCAGGTTTTGCGGTTTATCGAAGTCACAGCAAGAATGAATCATGTTAATTTCAGTTGCAAACTCCGGTGTTGTCACGCGAGCTCAATGGTATTGTTTACGAGATAGGGCGGTTAAAAATAATGCCTTTATTTGCAACTTTTCCCCTTTAATAAACTACTCAACAAAAACAATATAGTTTGGGTGTAGAGTAAAACAAGAAGGCCTAAATTACTAAATGTCAAACTACGCGTCCGAGGCTTTCATGTTTAGCGGATTATCGAAACCATAGCAACAGTACATTATGCTAATTTCAGTTGGAAACTCTTGTATTGTCACGCAAGCATTGGATTTTCTCTATTGTTAACAATCACTCTCTGCGTGTAGAGCCTAATCTATGTACTTTATTCAGTGAAACTATAAGTACTCCAGGACCTCTACAGGATTTGAACCCGTCATGTCAAATGGGAGCGATGCGTCAATGTTGGGAAAGAAAGTTAAAAATCCAGTAACAAAACTTTTCGACATACCTTCGGTCTCTTCCACTCCACTGGTTCGGCTGGTGAACGGCTAAAAAACAACGATTTGTTGTCCGCCGGAAATTCGGAATCCACGAAGGGTCTTCCTTCTTTTTCGCATTGCAATTTCAGCTTGCTGTATTGCTGATTCCTGAAATAATGTAGCTTTACCATGGCATTCCTCTTGAAATGACGACACAATCACGTCTGATCGACTTATTCTCATCACGCACCAGGGAAACAAGGAGTAGATGTTATTTTCATGCACACATCACCTCTTTTGATTTTCATGGTTGGCCGCTTGGCAAAGTGAAGCCTGGGTCGAGATCTTGAAAGCGAGGCCAACGCCGCCAAGATTCAATCTGGTTTCCAAATGATCTCAACGGTCTGCGATCGGTCTGCGACACTATCGGCGACAATCGGCGATCTGTCTGCGTCACGTCGCAGGTATATGGAAAATGTGTCTTCGGAGTTTTTTCGGCGGTCTGCGGCACACGATCTGAGTGATCGGGAAAGTAGAACTAGGTTCCGGCTTCTTTCCCGATCTGTGCCGCAGGTCGTACTTCACCGCAACATGGGTCTAACATGTTGCAAAGGGTCCTCAAACTTCAAAGAATTGAGGTAGATCTCTAATGGGAACTTCCATCGCAGTTGTTCTTGAATTAGCGATGTGACATTATTCAGACTTCAAAATCAGACATAAAGATAGCATATTAAAATCGAAACACACGAAAACAGCCGCCCGACCAGTAAATGCGCTGCCATTACATATCATATTACAGGTACGTTGTGACGCTTGGAAACAAAATTTGGTTTTTACCAGATCTCTGCTCTATGAAAAAGCAACTAGACATAGAGAATAAACAGCTGTGTGTTTCAGATCAACTCAAGAATCGAGTACATGGTAAACGTAAATTTTCAGGGCTAACATCCTTCGTTTTAAAACCCAGTTGGACCGCCATTTTGAATTTCTTGACGTCTTTATATCATCCGGAAAATGTTCGAAAAGATTTACTAGTAAAATAGCGAAGAATAAAAGAACAAAAAAAAAGTCAAATTATACAGGTGTGAAAATTAAATAGGGTAAAGCTAAGCCTATGAAAAATGCCAGAATAAGGTCAAAATCATTTCGCGATACAGACACCGTGTAATTCAAAGGTCCAATAGACGGGGGGGATTCTGAGGGAGAATTCATGAGAATCACCGATAGACCGATCAAACAACAATGATTCTTAGTCATGGCAAACAGCACAGCTTTTAAAATACAGCATTCATTATTTAAAGTGTTACTGTTTATTAGCCCAATTGAGTACCTTATACTTTGTTCTAAAAATTACACAAGCGCTAGAAACCTCTATCTACCTGAAAAGCTATAGCTATCAGTGCAATTTGTGAATTTTCAGTTCATAATTTTCAAACTTCGATTTACCTTTCTTACCGAGTAAACACGTAACCCTAAAGGACCACGCCTTAGCCAATAATCATCGGAATTATAATCCATCAAACATTTTCACACGTACGCGATTGGCCTAACCGCATCACGTGACTGAATATGCCCAAACTTAAACCGGAGAATATCCGATGTTAGTATATACCACACAAGTGGATAGTGCTTTTCGTGCGTTCTGATTGGTTAACTCGCAGGTGATAAACAAAGTACTATTCACCTCCACTGCGGTGAATAATTGTTAAATATTCCCTAAGTGCGTGCTGCGAAAAATATTTAAAGGACAACAAAGACAATAACCTCCACTTGGTTTAAAAACTATGCTCGGATATTTGTCAATGGATATTATCAGTTCCTCGGAGCTCACAGTTTTCCTCGAGTTTCGCTCTCGGGAAACTCTTCGCTTCTCGGAACAGATAATGTCTGCGGACAAGTATTCGAGCATATTTTCGTGGAGGCTATTGCTTAGTTATTCCGATGATTATTTTAACGTATAATTATCGGTGGTAAATAGCACAACTTTGTATAAAATTACTTTGGCCAATGGAGTTTTAGTTAAATAATGTAAATACAGACCCTAAGCATTTTTGACTCACTCGTTCAACGAGTAGCAACCGCAATTTTCACGTTGTGTGGAAAAATATTTCCAAGTGTATTAAACATCAAGAGCGCTGTTCCATGACAAAATTACATTTCTATCGATTGCTTTCCCAACTCCTGGAGTTCAAAACTGAACTTAGTCTAGCTTGTTCTGCAAGGGTGTGACTATAGAAAACCAGTACAAAACTACATTAAGTTTATTCTTTATGTTCTTTAGAAAAATACTAGCAAAATCGTTTATATCAAGAAACTATTCTTCACCGAGTCTAAAATCGCGGTTATTAATAACTTGTGCATGAGACCCCTTGGACTCGGGAGTTAGGAAACCGAATTGGCATACAAATGATTTGGTATTAAGGTTTGCAACGTAATGATGTCTTGAATTGGATAAAGCATGTTAAAATTAGTAAAACAGCCGAAGTTGAACACCACAATTTTCAAGAGTGCGCGTTCACAATGGTTCACAATGTTTTTTTTTTCTTTTAACAAATTAAAGCTCCCAAAGAGACACTTTTTAAGTTTTTAGAACACTCAAACCTTCGTCGTTGCCAACTCTTAAAACGTCGGGAGATTATAAACAACTCAGCCAATATCCTAATTTCAATTTACTCTTTCAAATGCTAGTCATAAAAACTACAGTCCAGAGCAGAATACATTTGAATGAAACTAAGGCCAAATGAGCCCAGCTGCAAAGGCCCACCATAAATCAACTAGGGATTATATGACAAGACGCCTTAAATACGTTTTTAACTGAAGGAGAAAAAAAACAGCACCGCTTCAAACTTTGCGTGCATTGACGCACTTCCTTATAAAGGAGAAAAAACGAAATAATATTGGAGCGAATTCGAACATAGCAGAAATTGTGGTGACGTGTTCGAAAACTGTTTTCAGTTTCAATGCGCTGAATACTAAGCCTTCGACTTGAGGCGAAAATAGCGTTCGCAGTAAGCACAACAACATAGTGACACCTGTTAGGGTTGCGCCTAAAACCAGCCTCCCTTAAGACAAAATTCATTGTTCATGGCGAATTCATTATTAGAACTGAGATCATTAGATTGCCATAAGATCTTGATAGCATTTCACTTCCACTGTAACGGCACCTGGCATCTTCACCTGGTGGTTTCGTCGGCGTCCCATCAAATTGTGCGTTTCCACGACCGCTTTGTTGTTGATGTCAATGTTTAACTTGGCCTGGCCCATGAAAGCGTCCCAGAACCAATTCGAATCCCACACCTAAATACGAGTTGTTAATCATAAGTAATGTATACCGAACCAGTCGAAACTGTTTTTCGCGCGCTTTGATTGGCTGCTAAAATTCCATATTATACTTAATCACTCCCCAGTATTCTTTCAATTTCTCGCGTGTTTTGTGTTTATTTTTGGCCTGTCGGGTGTTTCATTCAAGCTGGGTAATCACTGTTTTGGTGTATGCTGCAATGAATCATCGCAGCTTTGGTGATTTTATACACACTAGTTTTTGGTAGTTATGTGACGCTAATTTCGGAGAGGAGAGAAATGTCATCACTCGTCCCATTTCTACCAAGCTCACCTGTATGACCAGTCGAGCTTTTTGAGGTCTTCTGACGAAAAACAGAGCTCCAGTATTCCACTGAGGATTGAGAGAATCTTTCACCACAGGTGTCTTAACTTTGCGTCCTTCGCAGCAAATCAGGGCATAAGGATCAGGTGCTAAAATCGTAGTAAGAAGGTAATTACTGACACGTTGTGAGGGGAAGATGTAAAACTGAACAAAAAAGTAAGAACCTTTGACATCTTATATAATTACATTTCGTTTCATGCACCAACAAAGTGCCCACGGATTAATTTGCTGCTTTCGAGGATAGCATATAGTTCCCGGCCAGGGGTAGGGAGGTGGAGGGTATAAGGGTATGCGCCACCAGGAAAGGGATGGTTTCTGAGCAGTATAGTCTGGGAACGGGTATAGAAACAGAGTTTTGGTCTAGAATAGGGTATCATTTTCCAAGAGCGGATCATTTGCTTGAAAGAAGTTCACTATTTTTCTCAGGAGCCGAGGCTAAAAAAATCAACCCAGAAAATCTACCGGCCACTTTCTTAAATACAGTAGCAATAGCGTGTCTGGTGTGGGTAGGGGTTTTTGCTGTTTACCCTAGTATAGGGTTGCAAAATTGACGTGAACTTGGTCTGGTTTAGGGTAAGAGCTTTAGCGTCACACCTTGCCAAAAAATTTGCAAAGCGCCTCCGCCCCCCGTCCCTCCCTCATGCCTCCAAGTATTTACATTTTGTACAACGTCAGCGTTACACTGATTAACTTGAAAGAAAACGACAAAGTCTTTTTTCTTACTCATTGATAGTCGGCTCGTCTTTTGAAGTCCGCCGGCGGATTTGACAGTAACGGAAATGACGCAAACTGGAGTACGACACTGTGGGAAGCAGCACCAGATTTTACTTCCGGTCGAGTGCTCTTGGTCCAGGAACCTAAAATAAGCAGGAAATTAAGATTGAAAAAGGGGTTTCAACGTATTATAACTTTGCAAGGCCGCGAGACCGATCGAATGCTATCCTACATACTTTCCTATTCCCTTCCCCCAACCGCCCTCACAGAAGCCTGAAGGACAAAATTGGTATCCTTACATTGCTTTTGAAGATTTCTCAGTGAACACTCTCATGAGAAAGCTTCCAGCCTTGTTGGGTTCGTATGTCGATGGTACCACAACGTATCGCCCTCTCTTCAACTCAAACTTGTTCACAACTTCTCGAGCGTTGATAAAAATAGAGTCGCCGGCTTTTTCAAACATTGAATGCAAGCGGTATTTCCTGTTTTCTTCAACCTGTGGAGGTGTAAACGAGAGAATAGTTACTATTACACTGTCAATGGACTGAAAAATAGAATCCGATTGTTTTAAAGCTACGCCTACAGAAGCAACTTGCAGTCGGCAGGATGTTTAGAAAAGAGAACATCACCAAGGCGCGGCAAACTATTAAGTACCTTTAGGGATTGGCAGCGATGTACTTTTACAAACTTGCAAAATACATAAAAACTGTCATATTTAATTTTTGTCGAGTTCTTGAATGTTGTAGTTTATCACGGCAAAACCTAGCATGGACATCGTTTGTTACCTTTTTGGACTCAAAAACTACACGCAAGGGCAAGCTAACGACTGTTTTAGGAAAGGCAAGGGACCGCCTTCTGCAAGCGAGGCGAAGCGAGGCATTCTGGCCAGTTCGGATAGATAAAAGTATTATGTTCGCTTATGTTTATCCAGTGTTTACATAATGTTACGGTATCTCACGTAGCTGGCAGCTGGCAGAAACTTCCAACACCTGAGTAGCAATTCTCCCTTTGACGTCTTGTACTTTTCCTTGTTAATTGCTTAAGAGAATTTGGTGTTATATCAATAACACCCCCCAACTGATAAATTTGTCTATTCTCGTCATCTGTTTGCTTTATGATGTCAGTGAAATTGTGAGGAGAGGTAACATGTTAATCAGTCCTGGTAGTTGAAGGGTTGAACTCTCTAAATGTCCTTACCTTCATCACAAAGTAACCAATAGTCAGGTTTTCAACTCCTCTTTCCTTTTCTTTTCTTGTGTCTTCCTGCATCAGTGAAATCATAACTTCGCCTTCCTCCTGGACGCTGAAGGCATACTGACGTAGAAACAGGAGTGAACGAATTTGATTCAATTTGGTCGTCTGTAGAGAAGTGGGTTCTTATTCGTATTCCCTTTGGTAGAAACAGTACAAATATCCCCGAGGGTGTAGGGGGGGGGGGGGTCGTGAAGACAAGAAGGAGATTTGTTACAGGTTTTTACCTACAGAGCCATCTTTGTAAACTTAATGCATCGGTGAGAATCGAAAAGCAAGCGTAATAAACAAGTGTTGGTTGGTCACCTCAGGTCAGAGATAAACAAGCCACATTCTTACAGTTGTAGGGCAGCATTAGACAACAACGAAACAACGTAGAATGCCTTAGGTCAGAAGAAACAAGGTAAATGGACACACGCGCTCAATTAAGAGGGCAGGTATCCAGAACAGCCAGGTGTGAGAAGGTGTAAGGGGGGTGGGGGGGGGGGGATGAGTGGGGATCCTGTGGGGCACAGGCACTGCATGAAATAACAAATATAAGGGGGTATAATGAGTCCGTATACATAACGTATACGAATAGGTATACTGACGTGTAATGATAATGATGTATAAGGACTGAGTAATGATCAGTACACTTTTATTTCCTTATTCTTATGTATACAAGGAATTACACATAACCGTATACAAAGTGTCAGGGAATCCGTATATTCACTATTTCTTTAGGTATTCTTAAGCTCTAAACGTACTTATCTAAGGTTTGTTCAGATAATATTTATCTCAAAAAATTACCGAAAGGCAATTTTAACTGTATCTTTGAGAATGAATTTTGTCAGGATAGATGTGTGTACTGTTACATGTATACTGATCATTACACATAATTTTTTCAAGCACTCTAAAACTCAAACATAACTTATACTGACTGTATAAGACCTAATTACGGGACAGTATTCGTCATATTTTACGCAGTGAGGGCCGCTTCCAAAGGTCCAAGATGAGACTGCAGGAAGTCAAGAACATCACAGAAAGTCAAACCCTTCATCAGTGCGTAATGACAATTTGGAAATCTTCGCAAAATCGCAAGCAGTGCCTTACAACATCCTGTGACACTGACTCACCAGATATTTCAAGCCATATAGACACACTTTACACTAGTTTCAACCGTACCTGCGGGTTCTTCAAGAAAGTGCTTTTATTTTCAACACACCCTCCAGCTGTTGAACCCGGAGTCCATCGATAATTGTGCTTAAACACGTGCCACCTTTTCCTCAGTGAAAAGATCGACTTATTCAACACGTGACACAGGGTGGAGTTGGTGAAGTACGTGCAGAAATCTTCAAATGCCATCCTGTGGGAAGACAACAATTCGATATACATTTGTGATCAAGACCTCCCTTGATGCGAGAGCAAAAATTACCCATTGGGGTCGTCCGAAGATATTAACTCCGGAGACATTCGGGGGACGTTAACTTCAGTGAAGGCAAATCGAAAGTGCCTTTGAATCACTGAATTTGGAAAAAAAAAGCATTATAAACCACTCGCGGATATATGGTTTTGAATGCTCTGTTAGGTGACGTTTTTTAAGTCTCTGCAGTGTCGAATTTAAGTGCAAAAGCGCTCTTCAAAGCAAAAAGTTCTTTTCTATCTGCTCCGTTTATCCTGGACAGTTTTCTGAGTACATTTTACGCGCGTTCGGACGTAAATTTAGCGGGCTTTTACTTTTACATCCGCAAACAAAAAAGGAAGCGAGCTAAGAAGGGAATTCGTAAAGGTGAAAACTGAAGATCGACGTTGTTGCGTTCGCGGTTAAGCCGCAAAAGGGCTCGCAAGTCGATTCCGCCAGAGTTTAATTACGTACAAGAACAAGTGTACGAAAGGACAGTTAAAATTGGTGTCCGCACGCACATAAAATGTACGCAGCGGTAGAACCCACACTACAACGCTTCTCACGAGACCGGACATCGTGACAAAACAGTAAATGAATACCCAATACTCCTGTCACAAGATTCCAGATTCAATGTCTCTAGTACCGAGAACGATAGTTATACCGCTATGCTATGGTACAATTTATCATACTACACCACACTATACTCACCAAAATTCGCCATCGTTCTCGAATACGATTCCAAGTTTTTCTCTGTCACTTTGCTTTAGCTTTTTCCATTCCTCTGAGCTAAGGGGAGAAAGACGGTCAAGCCATTTTATTAAACACGTAATCATACATTAATTCCTTCCTTCTTTACATTATTCCTTCATTCTTTACAGTTAATTCTCAGAAAAGAAGCCTTTCTATCCGTTTGCAGGGCTGTCACTAATTTTTGCAGTAGGTGGGAATTAGTATAGGAAATCGCACGACATTCTCGTACAATTCGGGATTAATAGGTACGAGTGATTTTGAAAGTTCTCAAAATTACACTCGCCTAAAGGCTCGTGCAATTTTGAGAACTTTCAAAATCACGAGTATCTATTAATCCCGAATTGTACGAGAATGTCGTGCGATTTTTTATTTATAGTACATTCAACAAAATTACGAACTTATGCGCCGTTGTTATGGAGACTTAAATAGGTACTCCTACGGAGTACTATTTGGGATTAATTGTACCGCTCTCGACCAATCAGAATTGAGTAATTTTGTTGAGTGTACTATAATACAAAAAATAGTCGGGGATTCGAGTTGCTGTAGTGATGTCAACATGCTGGTTTTATATAAAGTAGCCAGGGATACACCTCGAGGGGAAATCCCTGGCCCCTGTCCCTTATGACAGACCGGCAGTACACAATAAGCATGTATTTCAATTTTGAGCAAAAGTAATAGTTGAAGATCAAATTACTCATCACTCCACGGTCCATTCCACTCTTTCTGTCCCCATGGGTTTCTCAGTCGGATCATATGCAGGTGCTGGCGATTGAACAAACTGAAAAGACCTTCACCAATGGTGACCTGGAGAAATCAACAAGACAAAATGTTACTGAGTTGATCACTGAAGAGGCTGAGCTGTGTAGGCTGCATTGTATTGCATTGTACCTTCTTCACAGCCGTAACTCCATAGGCGTGACCCATCACTAAACCAGTTTCTGTACGTTTTTCCATCTCATCTCTGCTCTTGATCTAGAGAATGAAACAAACACAAACAGTAATTCGATAAAGGGAGAGAAATGCAAGTGGTACTAACCAGCCAATAACCATGAATATGTTGTAAAATGGGACACAAACCAATTCAGGGGTTTCATTAAAAGCTGGCAACCGGCACAGACCACCGCCTACTTTGTCAAAATTTACCTCTTGCCACTGCCTAGTACTTTGTCTAGATTTTCACGCAAATACTTAAAGAAATCATCGGGTTGCCACCTACATTGGTTAGCTCAGACCTCTATTTAAAAAATTATTGAAACCACTGTTAGCCATGTTATGCTTTTGGTAAATGGCAGCTTACTAATTAATACAGCACCCCAATAAAAGCCCTCCTCCCTCACCCCTTACCCCCACCCTTGTCAATCTTGCTGTTCCTTTTCTATGAATAATATGTTTTTCAATAAAAACAACATTGAAAGAGGGAAAGGAAGCGAGGGTGAAGGGGAGAGGGGGGATTAGAACCTATTTATGCCTACACTCAAAAGAAGTGTACATTTTGCTTACTACAGTACTTGACTCAACAGTTTGTCAGCAACTGTTGTTACAGTGTACTTAATAAAATAAATGGAGGTGTACATTGTACTCACTCTGATGGAAGCACTTATCAAAGACTTCTCCCTCATGGCTCTCGCCATGCTCTTAAACAAAGTTTGCCTCTTCTCCACATCTTGACTGTACCCACCATCTTTGAGATTAACAGACTCGCACACTCCACCTGTAAAGTCTACCAAGGCATCAGCTGTGTTACCAGCCTCCAGAGCCTCATACGAACCAGCTAACCTAACAGAACACAATCAGGGGTTTCAGTATTTTTTTCAAATAGCCAACTGAGCTAAACAAAGCAGGTGACAATTAGTGAAAATCTAGACAAACTAGGTTGCAGTGAGCAGTAAATTCTGATAAAGACAGCAACATCTACAATGTAGAATTTAAAGATTTTCTACAAAATAAATACAAGTACTGTACTTAGGACTCAAATGCTCACTTTGCATAAGCCTTCTCAATCAAAGCACTCCAAAACTCATTCTTCTCAGTGGAATGGATGTACACCAATTTTCCTCCAATTGTTGGCAAAAGGTCATCAACAACGACTTCAGTCCATTGTCCGTGACGATAAAACCTAAATCTGAAGATGCCCTGATAATTTCCAACATGCTGGGGGTCCCATTCCTGATGCTTCATCTCTGGGATCACCTGGAATGTCATATACAGATTTATTCAGGGTAACCACCCACAGCGATAAAAAAAATCCCTGAATTTTCTCTGGTCACTAACCAATTTTCATTGACCACCGAAGAGCAATCTTTGGACAATAAAGCCAGCAATGAAGCCACAGAAATCAATTTATATGGAGTTTTTTTTTTTAATGACATTACCTTTCTTTACAAGGAATCTCCTTACCAAACCTAGTGGCTAGCCAAAAGTACATTAACATTTTCTGACTTTTCACTGAATTATACATGTAGGTAGAATTTAGATTTCCCAGACTAGATTACACATGAATTCAATCTCTTGACTTTTCCCTGACCTTGAAAAAAAATCCAGTTTTTCTCTAATTTTCCCTGACTGTGAAAACCGTGAATGCCAAGTAGCCACAGGTATTAGTGAGATACAGCTGGGCAGTTTGGTTTGAGTTGTTCAAATCTTGTGGCAGTCCTAGATAATTATATACAAGAAGAGTTGTACTGAATGAGCAAACCTTCTCCAGGAGAGATGGTTCCAAGGCCAAAGATGAACATGCTGCCACAAACCAACAGTTACCAAGTTTGCCTTGCGTGACATCATGACTGCTCATTCCATCAACAAACAGCTGCGGGGCATCTGGGGTACAGATATCCTGCAAAATTTAGGTCCAAAATTTATGATCACCTAAGAGGTGATATATATGTTGGGACAGTCTGTCTGTAAATAGCTGAGGTCTTGGCTTAAAAGATTGAAGTAATGATTCGCATAAGAACTATAGTGCTAAACGGCAATGCACGATGGAATGTTGACTTTTTTCATTGTTTACATGTAATCTAGCAATCTCATTGGTCAAAACTCAAAAAGTGTTTAAAAGTTAGGGTTAAAGGCATACTTACTAAGTATTAATTGAAGATTCAGATAACCTGTGCTGCCGTTGCACCACATCGAATTTTTAAAAGAAATTGTGTGGGGGGAACTTCATCAAATCATCAAAATTAGTGGCTATTGTGTTTAGCAGTTATGATTGGTTAGGCACAAAAATTTCCTAAATTTTATTTGAACCAAGTACATTTAGTCTAGTTCTACAAAGAAATTTAGGTAACTTTCAAGAGTTCCAGCTTTCTTCCTAAAATCAACGATATCCTACGTGGGGAAATTGCCATTGCCGCAGAACAATAGGGTTTGCTATAGTTCTTGTGTGAATCGTTACTTAAAGACTGAAACATGTTCTCACATTGCTCCCCAAGGGGCCATTCCAGCCAATACAAAACATAAGCTTTGGTGGGAGGGAGGGATGGGGAAAGAAACCTGAGGAGGGAGGGGGGGGAGGGGAGGGAGAGAGATGGATGACAGTACTGACAATGCTACTGTGCCAACCAGGGCATCACAAAAAGTTATCACACTATTCTGAGCCATTTGGCAGTTCCAAATTTCAATGAGGAGAAACAGTGCGTTCCACATCATAATTATGGTAATTTGTCTTACAGATATTCATATTTACAAAACAACGGGTCCATCCATTGTTAACTTTTAAGTACTTAAAGAAAATGGAAGAGAAAAGTATATCCCGAGACAGAAAAAAAAAACGCAAATACGCTAAGGAGTTGTTAGAAAATGTTTAAGCGATCGCATCCGAGGAAAGGAACAAAAAATTGTTAAATTTAACTTCCCAAAATTTAGTATGAAGTTGTCGTGACAGTTAACGTAAGTCGGTCTGACATATTAAAAGCAAAATGGCTTGATTTGTCTGCCAAAAATGATGCATCTATAATTTCCAATCGCCTGTCTCGTTGTGTAAAAAGAGTCACTTTGATTGTACCGGCCTACAGAGAAGAACAGTAAGCTTAATTATGAAAGCGTCATCCTTGAAGAGGTGTTTATGCGGAATTTTAAAAAAGCCAATATTCTAAGGATTATTAATTTTTAAGACTGACTTTATATGACTTTCATCGACCTCGCACGTAAATAGATTAGTACGATCGATAGACGGTAGAATTTTCTAATGTATAGTGTAATTAAAAAAAATTGGTCTGACAAAGAATCAATTATGGAATCATGGAATATCTGTCTGCAATCTGTATGCAAAAGCCTATTCTTTCTTATCAGCGGTAGGCTTTATATCCACAGAACATTTCAATTTCGAACACAATTACATTACAGCAAGCCTCCAGCTCGATGCTGCGACGAACAAATTTACAGCCGAGTCGGAAATAACCCCAACGCAACCTCGAATGTACTATCGGATCGCTATTCTTTACGTTCTAAAGAAACCCAGCTAAAACAAAATATGTTTTTACCTTTGGTCTCTTCCATTCGACTGGCTCAGGCGGAGTCGCTCGACTAAAGTACAACGATTTTGTTTCTGGTGGGAATTCGGGATCCACAAAGAGCCTCTCGTCTCTTTCGCATTGCGACTTCAGCTTGCTGTAACGTTGGTTCTTGAAATAATACAGCTTAACCATGGTTTATCGTGAAAAAGAAACAGCCACGTTGAATGTTGTTGGTCTAATTTGGAAGCAGAAATGTCCAGAAAGACTGGTGATCATTCGCGCGGAAAGCATTTACCTCGAAATGCTGCAATCCCATTGGCTATCACCATGAACGGAAGAAGGCTTGAATTACCAAAAGCGTCCCGGAAGTTGAGCTACATCGCTAGTTTTTGCGGACAGCGGGTTCATGCATGGCAACGAATGTTGTTCGTTGAAATTTCGACCGCCATCGTCCAAATTATAAGCTTTAGATTCTTCAGATCCGAAGATCCTATCGTTAAATTTGTCCCCCGATTAATGACAGCCATGCCTGGTAAGTCAGTGATTTTGATCGAGTGATTTCTCACCAGCAAGGTGACTAATTTAACGCCTCTGTCTTTGTGATCAGAAAAAGTTCGCCTCGCTAGTATTCATGAGGCGGTTCGTTATGGTGATGTTCTCGAACTTCAAAGTATGGTACAGCGAGGAGCAGGCATTAATGATCCGGATCCCAAGTTTAAATTCACTCCATTGCATTGGGCAGCTCATCACGGAAGCCTAGAGGTATGAGGTGGATTGAACCCGGCATATTGACCATATTGGCTCTGGTTCAACTCCAAATATAGCACCCTATACTGCTATTTTGATAAAGTCTTATATAATGAGCTTGATCGATTACTTTGTGTCAGTTAGATTAATTGATCTCTGAAGTGCAAATTGTATTTATCTGGAATCTTATTTTTATCTTCTCGTAATTATAATTAGGCTTATGTTAAATGTTTGTCAAAGTAGGCACCCCCCCCCCCCCCAAAAAAAAAAAGAAAAAAAAAAAAGAAAGAGAAAACAGTACTTTGCTGGATTCAACCATGGCGAATTGATTTTGAACATTGACATGTATTACCAACACCTAATATTATACATATTTTGAAAAATTAATAATATTGTGTTCCTACCAGTGTTGCCCTCAGTGATCAATATATTTTAAATCAATTTAATGCTAGCTACAAAAAATAGCAATATTTTTATCATCGTTAATTGAGCACTGACCCCTGTAAGAATTAGATTAGTGATTGATCGTCCTTATAATTTGTTATGAAAAATGAACAAATTAATTATTGCATTCTTGTTCCACAGTGTCCTTCAAAATCTGGCAAATCAGCCTTTCACTGCTGCATTTAACTTCAAATCTCAATCCAATCCCTGGCACACAATTCTTTGCATGTGCAGTCCCATAATTATAATTATACTTCTTGAAAGATCTTTAGCCTCCTATTGACCTAAATGGCAAAATTTGCCTGATCAGATACTGAGCGTACATCTAATCTTTAAACCCAGTAATAATGACCAGTAGTTGAAGGGTGGTTAATTTACAAAGGATCAGTTATATTTATGACTGTACGTCCTTGATCCAAAGTGTCACAAATAGCACAGTATTGAGTGTGCTCTGATCTCAACAGTCTTTACAAGATTGGGAGATATTTATTTTTCACTGGTCCAGTAGTAGTAATTCAATACCCTTAGAGCTCTGATCTCAACAGTCTTTACAAGTTTGGAAGATATTATTTTTGACTGTTACTGTACATGTATCTTTCTGGTTTTCATGCAACATGGTAAAAAAGAGGACCAGAAATAGAGGTCTGGACAATCGGCATCTGGATAATTGACTGTATTGCTGAGTGTGTAATTCTGTTCAAAACAAAATTCATGTCTGGAAAAAGACACATACCAAGAAAAAAAATCTTTTGTCAGATAGTTAAATAACTTTGATTAATGTTCTTGCATAAATTATTGATAGTGTTTACACTGGTTGCTGTGGCATGGAGCAGACCACTCAGACAAAACTCCACAGGGCTGGACTCCATCACATCTGGTGGCAATCAGAGGACAGGATGTCTGTCTGCAGGTGAGTAATAATTTCCTTACATTAGCAATCTTTTTGTTATCTCAAGTTGGCACAGTTCGCAAAAAGATTAGATGTATGGAGTACTCTGATTAAATATTTGCCAAGGCAGGATATTTACATGTACTCTCATCATTTTACAAAAAAATCATTGTTGTGACCATGGTCACTGTCATTGTTGTCTTTGTTGGTACTTTTTGCAATTTTGTTAAAAGTTGATTAAACCTGAGCATTTTTGTTTTCATTGTCGCTGAAATGATTATCCACATTTGCAGAAACCACAAAGTCACATTTTACCATCTGTCAATCCCATCACCTTTTTTAATGATACATTTCCCTAGGCTTGTGGATGGCACAGCCTTTTTTTCTTTTTACTGTTAAAAGTCCTTTGTCTGTCTTTAACTAGTTTGTGTTATTATTGCTGTTTTTTTTTTCAGGCTTTGGCTGCAAATGGAGCTGACCTCAATGAGAAAGATAATCGAGGTAATAAACTTAAGCAAGGTTTAAGGCCAAGGGGCTGATTGATAACCATAAACAAATAACCAGATCACACAATTTTGTGACATTTTCTGATCATTTGTTGTCACTTTGACAGGTTGCACTGCAGCCCACCTTGCTGCTGCCCACGGCAACTCTTACTGTTTGCAGTCAATATTGCGGCATGGTGTGGTAAGCTACATTTAGAGTAGGAGATCAGAGCAGTGTTTTTCTCAAGTAAATATCACTGAGTATACAAGGTGGGATTTGTTACATTTCAGGACATCAATGCCACAGACAACATGGGTTGGACCCCTGTGCACTGTGCAGCTTTCCATGGAAGACTGGGATGTCTGCAGGTGAGTTTGAGAATTTTTCTAGATTGAAATGCTATCTTCTGGCACCTACATGTAAAGTGCTTTCTAATCTTGCATACAGATAATCTGATTTTGAAAACAAAGTCTTAAAGTTTTGTTTGTTTTCATTTCCTTAAAGTAGTTCTACTTGTTGCCAGTGACTGAGCAAAATTATACTAGCTAAAAGACTTACATTT
Organism: Galaxea fascicularis; assembly: GCA_948470475.1. NCBI lineage: Eukaryota > Metazoa > Cnidaria > Anthozoa > Scleractinia > Euphylliidae > Galaxea > Galaxea fascicularis. The sequence goes on from OX419344.1 coordinate 19,576,868, forward strand.
TGTTTCTTCATAGCTTCTCTCCAGATGGGGTGCAAGTGTTGATGAAGTAGATCATTCTGGAAGTACACCAGGTATTAAATGCAATAATAAAATTTCCCTCTACTAGTCAGATGCTTAGTTCCATTTGACCTTCATTTGCATTAGATTCGGTACATGAGAAGCTCGATGTTTGAACCGGGCCTAAGATGAACATTGAAGTGAAACAATACCAACGGTACATACCTTGTACAGTGATGTCCATGATTTTAAATTTCACTTTACATCTTTTTTTTCAGCTCATTTGGCTGCCAGTGAAGGTCATCTGCCGTGTCTCAAGTTTATTGTCTGTGCTGGGGCAAGCATTGATCATACCCTGAATGCGCGCAACGATCAGGTATCCTTGATTCCAATAAGCCACACGCTTCATTCTCAATCCCAGAGCTCTTTCCTTTTGCGCATGTCTGATGGCGGGAAGAGTATAATTAATTTTGCTCCCAATAATCCATGTTAAGATCTGCATTTCCCAAATTACAATGTACTCATAGTCTCCTCTTTCGTCTTGGCATACCCATTACCAATGAAGCCGACTGGACTCTTCAGTGAGCCTTTAACAATTCATTTTCGGCTTGGTTTTTAGGGCGACACACCAAAAAATCTTGCTCAGCAGTTCTACAAGAAGGACTGTATTGATTATCTGAATGCAGTAGGTGAGAGGCAATTAGTTGTTTTAGAGCACGGTTAAGTTAATCCAGGGTTCAGTATGGACCTCGATTCCACATTAACTGTTGCTAGTTACAAAAACATTCCGGCATTAGTTTTGACCTGAGGTTTTCCGCTTTACCTTGAGCTTGGAGTGATTTCGTTTTAAACGTATTCTCAACAAGAAATACGTATCTTCCTTTGCCAGTTTTAGAAGTTTACCGTACATGTAATTTAGTGGAAATGCTTAATCCCAACGACACGGCAAGTATTTTAAAACCAACAGAAATTTCTTGGAACTTCAAAGTGCTAATCGGTCTGACAAGTTTTAAGCGTATTAATTTTTTCGGGGAAATATCTTACAGACGCTTGAAAGAAACGGGAATGAAATGCCCTATCTCGCGGGTATCTTGATTGCATATCTTTTGTTTAAACTCTGTTTCTTGTTTTCAGAATATGACCTGCTTCACCCAGAAGATGAAGAAAGTACGTTTATTTCTTTGTTTGGTGTTGCTGCACATAAAATTCCTAACAACATACATAACGACAACCTATTTATTAGTGGTTACAGAACATTGTTAACATCTCACTGTGGAAAAAAGCGATACCACGCGGTTGTTTACAGGGACAAGAACTACTTAAAATTGATGCTGAAACAAGCCTTTGTGCAAATTATGTAATTCAGAAACTCTTCGGATCAGTGGGTCCAACATTTTACTGAGTATCAAAAGGACAAATCTTCGCCGTTTTTGTTTGTCTGGAATGTCATTCGTCCCCTCCCTTAACCCGCGGGGGGGGGGGCACCCCCCCCACGTCCACCCCGACCCTCTCTCCCTCCTTCCCGCCTTGGGTTAGGGGGAAGAGACGGCGTTTTTGTTCACCTTGGTGACCCATAGACAATCCCACAATCGCTTGCGCGACGCTGTCGATTCAAGGTTTCTCACAACTGACCTGTGCTGGTTTGTTTTAGATCTAGCTTTTCCCGCGCATGTTGCTGCTTATAACGGTGATTTAGCCCAACTTAAGATGTTGATTGAGACAGGTGTCGTGTCAGTGAATGAGAGAGATGACAAAGGATCAACACCGGCACACAAAGGTACTGACACCACAGACCATAATAATAACTGAGGCGCTTTTCGCTTATTATTATTATTATTTTTTTTGACCGTTGAATCCTTAACTGCGGCAAACGAAAAAAAGGTAAGAAAAGTAACGTTTAGAGCTCAAAGATGATAAGTTTTTCGCGAGTCTGTGTGTACGGTGTGCTACGCAGATCGCACTGAATTCGAACGCACATTTTAAAGGCACTGAAGAAGGCAGGAGTCTTCTGTCGAAATATGTCAGAAATAATGATGTAATTATGGTGTTGTACGAAAACATTGTTGATAAAATGTTTGGTAATGTTGTCTTTTTTTAACAGCTGCTGGGAACGGTCATGTTCAAATTCTACAATGGCTTGTTGAAAATGGCGCAAACTGTGAGTTCGTCTCTGCCTTGTTTTGTTGTCGTTTGGTTAGCTTAATCAGTTAAACGTCATGCTGAGTTTCATGCCGATCCTACCGAAGCCTACGATCTTGCCATTTTGTTCTGTTCATCGTAAACGATGTCCGTGCGCCGTAAAAGAAAGCAGTTACATTTATTTACGGATGGTGGATGTTCACTATCACTGCGGGTACTCAAGGCAGCACTCATTTAACCCTTCAGTATGTCACTTCTCCTTACAATATCAATACATTGTCCCGGAAACAGGTGACGAGAATAGACAAATTTATCAGCCAGAGGGTGTTATTTTGATACAACTCCAAATTCTCTCAACTAATGTACAATGAACTGTACAGCAGCTAGAAAGGAGAAGGTTATAATCAGATGTCGCGAGTTTCTTAGTTAAGCAGCACAATTAAGAAAACTGGAATAAATACCCGCGTGGACCACGAATGTATGAATAGACATTTTATCGATAACCTATTTGTTTTCATCTTTAGTGAGAATAGTGAATTCCGCCGGGGAGACGCCCAAAGATGTGGCTCGTAGATTTGGACGACTTGGCTGTATCGCTCTTCTGGGAGGGGACTCAGGTACAGTCATGTGACCGTTTTGCAGATCAGTTAGGTGTCAATTTAATTTGTAATGCGGACACTTTTTAAGACGGACAGATCTCGTTGTTCTGGCGGGCCATACGTTACCACAACCACTGTTTTACCGATGGTAATCTTTCTGTGGACTTGAATTTCTTGCCTTTTTTTTTTGCAGACGACGAGGAGAATCGACTTGATGAAGGAGCAGAAGACTTTAAACCATCCGAACCACAGTCAAAAGCTGAAGCCAGAGGTTGGGTTGCGCCTTCAGTAGTTGTATGTCACTTACAGTATCAGGGCTCGAAATAACTAACTGGTAGGCGCCGGTCACCTTATCCGGGCAAACATGTTTTTGCTTGGGCATGACCGGTTTTTGGCCGGTCATCTCAGTTACCTCAGGTTGCACGAATGATGATGCTTTTCGGGAACATAAATAATGTCCCTTGTGATGATAAAATAACAATGAATTTATATCTAGACGAATTATCCGTCTTTGTCTATTGTATAAATTCGGCCAATAAGAACCTTCGAGTTGGCTTGATAGCTCAAATGGCAAGTAAGACTTTGTTCCACTCATTACAGATTCAAACCCAGTCCTTCTTACCAGTCTCTTTCCACTAATCTCCTTTACTCTTCACCTATATTTTTTGTAAATAATTAACTCATACTCTTCACCTACTTTTCCTCTGCACTTTTCATTCTGTTCTTTTCTCTATCAGCTTTTCCATTCCTTTCTGAGGACCGTAACCCCGAGGGGTACGATCCGGAATCTTTACCTGTGTTATCCGCAACATACATTCTGCAGGAAACAAAAGCTAAACAACTTGAAGACGCTCAAGGTACTATTAATATAAATATATCACTCTTTATTAACATAACATGATTTTTTCATGATTCATCACGCCATTCTCTTCAGTTCCCTATGTAACCTCTGGATATTGTGTCGTTGTCCTTCACTTTCGCCAAAGCTTTTCATTCTGTGTCACCTCAAACAGTTCTTTCTAGTAGTGCTTCGTATTGTGTTAAACAATATGGTTCTAAGTCTGGAGTCTGGATAAAATCCTTAAGCGAGACCACGCAAATAGTTACATTAAAGCTTGTAAAACAGTTCGCTCGTGAGGTGTTTCTCATTGTTCATGGTACAAGGAGGCTGTAAATAAAATGCGAATTGTGACCATTCAATTACAAGCTATTGAGCAACGTACTTTCCTGTAGTGCTCTTTATGACGCTATGCAAGATGGTTTTAACTTTTTTGCTTGTGGCTGAAATCGTTACTTGTGACCGAAAATGAAAGCTAATAATAAGTAATTTCTTGTGGTATGTTTTTTATGCTGTACAAACTGGTTCTAACTTAGTTTCGAGACAGCAGATTAAAGTTACTCAGCAATACTTTCTGGTATTACTTTTATTACGCTGACAGGATGTTCATATTTTTGAGTCTGACGATGACATTTCGAGTGATATTTTTCGAAGGCCGTGCTTGTTTTGTTTTGCGAGCTGGGTTCTTGGCTTTAGTTAATGGGTAACAATCTAATGCGTAACCATTGATGTCGAAGGTATCTGGGAATACGGTGGGATAGTATTAGTGCCATGCGATAGTACAAATAGTTTGTGCGTGGGGGTGGGGTAGGGAAGATGTTTGTGTATGTACGTAAACGACCGACGTTACTTAACAACCGGAAAACAAAACAACAAAAGTAATAAGAGCTCAAGTATGTAAAACAGCGACAGTTGTAATAAAAAACAAAACAACAATCTAATGCGTAACCATTGAGATCAAAGCTACCTGGGAATATTATGGTAGCATACAATTAGTCCTGTGAGGAGCTAACGTTTCGAGTCTATGATGTACCCCTCACGTTAATTAAGGTACCCTTACAGGAAATTAAATTGATAACGAATTCAGGTTGCAATGACAGCATACAGGAGCGCACCTCTATTCCACTTAGCGACATCTGTCAAAGGTCACCAGAGGAAACTAATGCCGGTATTATTTTCCTGTTCCTGTTGAAATTCAGGCCGAGCGAAGCGTAAAATTGACGAACTGGCTCATCTGTTGGACGTGGCAAAAATGAACTACAGACAGTTGGGCGGAGTTTTAGATGAGGATCAGAAGAAACAAGAAGAAGAGAGAGAAAGTGCCAGGTGAGGAAAGAAAATTCCTTCATGGGTGGGGGTGGAGATGCCTTGGTTTGCGGGCGGAAGGTTGGAGTCTAAGCTCGGAGCTTATAGAATCTCTTGTTTGTGGACCATTTATTTGTGGTCCAATTTATCAGCACAAGCACTGGATTTCGAATTTCTGACTGCTGTGCTACGCAGGATTTGTCTGCGAGTCAGAGACACACTTTAAACTTGAGCTAGAAAGAAGAGAAACTCGGACTGCGAGCTCTAGCACTTCAGCTCAGCTCAGATCATTCGACTTAAAGGACGGTAAAATCAGGCAAACTACAGAAGAGGATGAGGATTCACACTGATGTGCGAGAAAGAACTAACTGCTTCCACAAAGAAACATTGCAGTTCAAATTTCTAGCCATATGATAGCCCTCTTAGCGCTTACTGTAGCTTTGAACACAAAGACGCTACATTATACACTCATATATACACTCATTTGTGATATCTATTTCCGTTTGTATGTGCAGGGTGATCCGTGAGCTCGAGGCACAACTTGAATACGAGCGCGAAAAACGAGAGAAGTTGGAAGCACAGATGGACAAACTGCGGGCTCAGATTCACACTCTCACCCTTCAACTCGAAGATGAACGTGGTAGACACGTGACTGCGGTGAGTACACTTTTCCTTTACTCTTCTGTGGAAATGCCATACAGTTGCGGACACGAAGATCTTCCACTGAAATTCATTTGGCTTTATTCCGTCTCAAATGTTTCTCGCGTATACACAAAATTGTATGGTCATTTACCAGGTAATTAACACAGCGGTGATTAATATAGTCTTTTGATGGCCCTTGGCAGAATGTTTTTTAGTTTGTTTTTTATCAATCAAAATTTTTAACTGTTTCGATCAATTAGCCTCATTTGGGCGCGGCCTTCTGATATTGTTCATCCTCAGCGTCAGTGTTATGACTCAGTGTGGGGGAAAAGACGTTCGCAAGGGCAATTGCCAGATAAAAAGAGATTTGCGGGTAACCACACATTGTTTCGGACATTTATCAGTGATAATTCTAAAGCGCTTGAAAACGCATAAAAATTTATAGCATTGTTTTCCATGTGGAAAAACGGCTAGTTGCCCGTTGTTTTCTTTGTATTTTCAAAAAGCTCTTACTTAGTTTAGCTCTTTTTCTTGCATAGATGCTGACTGCACCAAAATGAATTTGTACTAGTATCATCGTTCTTAAGCATCCCTGGTTTCTCGGTCAATCACAAGACGCTTAAATATGGACAGTCGGAGGCACTGTCCTTTTCTTATCAATTTTTGTCGCTCGTAGTTAACTCTTTTTCTGATTTTCTTTGTCACTGCAGACTGAATTTCAAAGATCGTCCAATACGAGTCAGCAAACAGCTTTACGACGCAAAAAGAAGAAAAGCAAACGCTTGGACACGTCTGCAAGTGGAATTTTTGTCAGAAGAGGCGTGTCCAGTCCAGGAACAATCCACTGCCTTGACAAAGACTGACGTCGTTGTCAAAAGGGCAGATTAGACGGTTCGACTTTGTCGTATGCGACAAGCTTGTCGCGATACAAATTCTACCGTGTAAATGAAACCTAGAACTTGTCGCGGACCTCAGGTAAAAATGTAGTTGTTGGAGCCGTTTGAATTACGTTTTGATTAAACCATGCGACAGTCGTGTTCAAGGGCGAATGTTGTGTTAGATCTAGTTTTTTTGCTTGATGTCAGCAGCGCGCGCCGCAGAAGCTGCATACGTAGTAAACGTTGTTGTGTCTAAATCTCCCTGTAATAAGATATTATTTATACGTATGCGTTGAGGATTTCCACCTGAAAATCCGTTAAGCCCACACAGTGGCATGTATATCTAATTTCTCCTAACAATATCACTACTGATTCAAACAGTCACCTCACGAGAATAAACAAAACGATCGCCAAAGACGAAACGTCCTCAGTTTTAAGCATAATCGGCATATTCTTCCTACTTGTACCATACCCCTGAAATATAGGAGAAGCAATGGGGAGAAATTGCGTGTTCATTGTAAATACACTCCGCCGTAAACCAAATTTTATAGCAACAGAATTTTTGTTGCAATTTTATTATAATTACAATTGAAAACTAGGATTTTGTGAACTATACCCCTGTTAATGTAAATATGACCAAGGCTGTAAACATGTTCATATTGTTGACTACTGAAGAAAGATTTAAAGGATATCACCGTGCCTCCTATGAGCAAGAGTAAATCGCGCTTTGCCACGATTTATTTATGGATAAGTGTGCTTTTTATTTAATCTAATCAAGGAAGAATGTTGACAGTTCGCCTCGAAAGTGATATTAGCGTTGTAAAAATCAATTAATCCAAAAGAAAACTTATCGGATACAGTATTGGCTTTCTTGTTTACCACAGATGCACAACAAAGCCTTAAAAAAAAAACTTAACAAGCAAGATATTTAGGAAATAAAAATGCCGTATGGATTTTTTCATAAAGTAGAAGGCGATATATCAAGTTTTTAGACGAGTTGTATCCATCCAAGTATTCCCTCTCTGTTACAGCAGTTGTATAGATACTCAACGCCTTCATTTGTTTTTTCCTTTGTATTCTTAGTTCTTGAAGCCTATCTTTTTTGTGTAGGTTTTTCATTTCGCCTTGTTGTTCAAAGTGTAAAGTCCAGTTGTTCAGTTTCATGTTTATCGCTGCTCGTAGCATTTGTGTCGTAAGTAGAGTCACCGATAAGGTACGTTTGTATTTTAGCCGCGTGTTTCCTGTATTGTTCCAAGCTTTCTGTCGTCTTATCCTTAATATCTTTTTGTAATTTTGTCCTTTATAAGAACCGTTCTGGTACGGGGTTTGTTTACCTTACGGGACGAGTGACAAGGCGAGAAAATAAACGTAGAGTGCTGAGGTCTTCTACATCGACCACACTCTGCGGTAGAACTGTCACGTGATCAATTTAGGCCGGTCAACTCTAAACGTTTGGTGGTCAAACTGAAGTTGTTGTGATACAGAAAAATACTAAAAGTGAAAGAGATCGACAAACTAGCTTGGGACGTTGTTTAATTGTAATCTTTAGCTTTACAATGCTTGTATTCATTTGTTTCTTTCTGGCTATTATTTGTTTGAGATAGTTGGTTTCGTTTTCTAGGTGGTAACAGCAGTCGCGTTAATTTACAGATTAATTTATGAACGCCGTTTATATTTATTTCCTCGTTTATTCTGTCATGGTTAACAGTGTATATGTGATTACCAAGTGTATAGTTAATGTAAATGATTACAATTAAATATGATTATAGAGTGGCTTTAGTTTTGCATTGCTTCAACAAAACCAAAACTAACCGCGACTTGCACGCGCGTTTTTTCCGCGCTTGGCGCCGACTGTTTCGCCGGGGGTGCAATTTGTAAAACTGATTGGGGCTCTTCCGTTCTCGAAAGATGCACTTTGTTCCAATGTTGATCTAAAAGCGATTCAATAATCACCGGTGTATATAAATACTTACTTTGGGGTGACGCCTACCGAATTCGACACTCGCTGCCTCGTCCTATAAAGCAGATCCAGTTATCACAGATACCTAAACCATGTGGATTATCTATATTTGAATCTAACTGGACTCAAAGAGTCCAGGGGAGCTGGGTTGGCGCAGTGGTGAAAGCACTCGCCTTCCACCAATGTGTCCCGGGTTCGATTCTCGGGCTGAGCTCTGTTCGAGAGATGCCGCAATTGATTAGTACGATTGTTAGAAGACGATATCGATTCAAAACTCGAATCAAACCATGCACAGTTAATTTTTTTCCCATAAATGCAGCGACCTACCCTAATTATGTTTTATGCTGGTTTAAAGTAGTCTATCTTCTACAAAAGAGTGTGAAAGGGAGAAAAATTGCTAGTGAGCTCAGCTGATCGATATCCAGCCAAAGAGTCCTCAGATGTAAAAGAATTTAATTTTGGTAGCAATCTTCTGGGGTTTTTTTTTAACTCGTGATACCGCGCTAAGAAGCATGCGCATTTTATAGCCGATTGGGCTGTACATGCAATTTCAATAATTTTCTCATTTTTTTTTATACCTGTGGGGATATGACCACTCAAAGAAAAGCTAGTGATCATGAGCAGAAATTATCTGTGACGCTTGTAAGTTATTATGATGTGAGAGGTATTCCAAGATATAAGTTTTCAAGCTTGTGTAGACAAACTGCGATTCCGTTTCTGAATAGTCCTCCGACGGTGTGGCGTCACCAATATCACGGCGCTAAAGGCACTTGACTGACACATGTACTTTGATAATGCGCCAAAGTTCAGACATAAATGGAAATTGCTGAGACTGTTACGTGCAGGTAGAGTTTGTTGGTGCTGTAAAAATTGGACCTAACATTTGATATGATCAAGTTTGTGACCTATAAGTGCAGCCATGCAAATTGAAGAGTTAGGCAATATTGTCCAATCAATCGAGCATGCGTTGTCAAAATTTTAAATTTGCTTAGACAGTTTTACATTCGAAATTAAAAGGATTTGTTCAAGGTGCCGCTACCGTACACTCATGCACCAAACTTGAGAAAATTCGAATTCATCCAATGTGTTATTGAGAACCAAATTTCAGACAACAACTCGCTCAGATGGATCGACGTTGATGTTGGTACAACCCAAGCTCTTTGCACAGTTGTCCATCTTGATGAATGTCTCCACATGATAACTGCTGTTGGCACACGTACAACATGCCGTGTTCCCGTCACTGGCTTCCTCCTCTTCCAAACATGGCAGATATAACGGGGTCATGTCGTCATCCTCTAGATTCTCGTCACACTCCCCGTCGGCCAAGAGATTCGAGTTGATGTCGCTGGGGCAGCGACCCGACGTCAATATACTTGCGGTGCTTTTATTATATGCGGTTTTTACGGGTGTCTTGGGGAAGTTTACAATAGGGCGGCTTGTTACCTTCCCCGCGGAACCCATAGGGCGAACCCGTGCGAGTCGAGCGTTGTTCCTTTGTCTCGGAGTCGCTGGACTTCCTCCCTTTGGTTGACCTATTTTGATGGCTTTCATTCTGTTGGCAATAGATTGTTTCCTTGGGTTTTCAGTTTGGGGGCCATGATCTTTCTTAGTAGCGCATTCTTGAAATGATTCTAAATCGAGTGGCATCGAATGCTTGTCTCGCTTTTCACCTGCGTCTGTTTTGACTCTGCTATTCTCCAATAACGACTCGATATCGTAAACCTGACCAACGATTAACAGCGAATCTTTGAAGCAGTCCCTCAAAGACGGTTTCCATCTGAGCAGATCTTCGATGTCCCGCAACGCGTTAGCTTGAGCGAGCAACTGATCTTTGGCAGAGCCAAACGACGGCTCAGAATAAAATCCTTGACCACCGATACACTGCCAACCTTTACATCTTAAAAAATCTTCAACCGCAGCCCGTCGTTTGTTACTGCTGGAACTGTGATCTTTGCTTGATGCCTTCGGTTTGTCGGTCGTGTACTTAAAAAACACAGAGGCCATTTTTAAACGAACTCAGAAATCTATTGTGTTGGTTTTTTGCTTGAATGGTGTATTCGAAAAACACTGCGATCATTATCCAGTGCCTGTATGTAAACGTTTTCTTGCCTTCCCCAATCTCTGGACTGTTTGATTTTCCAATTTCGTAATTTGCTTGAAATGAAGTGTCAAGGAAGTTTAAAAGTTCACTTTTCTTCGCTTCGCTTGACAATCACGCACTTCAATGATTCCAACTTAAGCGTAATGGAAAATAAAATGCATTATGTTATTATCACTGACCGTGAGACCAGACACAAGCCGCTTCCAATAACAAAGAACCAATTGAATTCTCATTACATGTTGTTTGTTTTTCAACCAAGAAAGTACCCGCTTAGAGACCTACATAGAAATCAAAGTTATTAAAACCACCAGGCCCCTATATTAATATTTTACATGAACGTCGCGGAAAACTGAAGCAAGTTTCTAGTTTAAAAATCTATCAATCTGGGTATTCGGTTCGTGAATTCAAACAAAGAAAAAAGAGTATTGTTAAATACCTTCCAAAATTGGAGACGTCGAAGTCAAGGTAGCGTGGTTTGGAGACGAGAAAAAAGTATATATATTGCAGGTCTGGCCGGAGCCGGTGGCTCAGAGGTTATGATTTCGCTGGTTTGAAATTTCTTTAAAAGCTAACTTGAAAGTTAAAGGTATGAAGACCTCAAAATGAAGCCTATAACTCACTATAAGGGAAATACTTTGTAATAAGGCTTTTTTCTGTAATGATAAAATGAAATCAGATCTTTATGCTTGTAGCTTCAGTGGTGAAGTGTAGCAGACGGTTATGCTTTATTGATTTATTGGATAATGATATGAACATGCATTCAAAATGCCAAGTGATATAAAAGACGACATGTGTGACAGATCAACATAGAGAAAGTCGATTCTATCTTACAAGCATCGGGTCGTTGGACAATCGAACGACGTGTTTCATTTCCATGGATAAATCGAGCTTTGATTTAGGGCACTTACTACGGAAGAGCGTTGATAGGGTGGTGCTGTTGATTAAACGGGGTATCCAAAGCACACGCTTCTAGTGTGCACCTGTTGTAAAAAATATTTGTCAGCTGTTATTTCCTTTGTGGATTCGCTTTCCGTCTACACCTATCCGGTGATCGGGCATGCGAATCAACAACCTTTTAAATCGCTCTCCAGAGTGGAAATTTTTTATTACGCCAGGAATCCGAAATCGTGTAGACAGTCGAATCTGGATATTTTTTAATCCGATGACGCAACAAAATCAGATCCAGTCTTGCCGCCAAACTCGCACGCTTGTGGCGCATGCTCTGATGACAATATTCACAGAGGAGTCCCGGATACTAGAGTGAACGCTACGTGTTGACGTGAAATTTATCCGCAAAGAAAAAGTTGCGGATTCAAAAAATTGATATCACATTCGGATACGTGAGGACCGTTGGGCCTACATGAAAGAGGACGTTGCCGACAACTGCAGAACTGAGATGTGCATTTCGCAGAAATCTCCACGAGGCTCAGCTGGAAGATCTCTGCATTTACAATAGGTTCAATCAATTGCATTCAGGGTACACCGGGTCACCGTTACCGACCTAATCAGTTCTGCTATTGAGTAACTTAAAAGCACAAGTTAATGAGTAATCCGTATAGCCTACATTTGTGCAGTTTGTTGGAAACGCATGCTACGTTTGCACGTTCTTAAGATCACGTGGGTTGTTGCGTAACACCGTTGAATGGATACTTTGAATGGACACTGTTTTTTTGGCGCATATATATCGCGTCAACTTGTGAAAGTCTTTCCGGATAGAACAATAAGTTTCGTTTAAACTTGGAAGGGCTTGAATACTGATGTACTTTGAAAAAAAAGGATAAAACAGAAAGAGGTGAGTTAATGAGGTCAAATACATCAGCGTGAGCAAACGAATGAATTCGTTACGTAACGAGTAAACAGTGCGCGAGTTAAGAAAATAGCACGCGTCAGTTTTGACTCGCAATTCACGTCGTCTAAAGTTACTATTTAAAGGAGCCATCCATCCTTTGAGTGTATTTTTGTTTTGTTTTTGGTTTTTAGGTCAGGAATTTCCTAAACGTCACTTTAACTACAACTTAATCTGACCGTAATATAATCTCTTGTGAACAAACGTGAGCTTAAATCATATGTTTTTGATGTTTAAAACTTTGCTTAAAATGTTAGCACCAGTTTTGTTGAAACAGCCGTTGGATAAATATAAATTCTAATCAGGGCCATTAAGTGAGGTTTGCTAATTGGCTTCTTTCAACGCTCACTATGCATACCTTGGGGCAAAAGTGTTTCCCCTTGTTTTAAGCGTTCAAGTTTTACTAAAAACGAATAGGAAACTAATGTTTTCAGTGGTGTTATTCTGGTAAATGCTGTGACACAAGAAAGACAAACAGAATCATTATTTACATTTGTATCTTAATATAAATGGAGTTTATTAAAAGCGCTGAAAAGCAAAATATCCTTTATATGTGTTATACAAATATGCCGTAAATAATTATTTTGTTTGCATTTACAAGAATGACACCAAAATCATTAGTTTTCTTTTCTTTTTTGAGTAAAGGATAAATGCTGAAACATGGCAAAAAATTGGCATGACGAGTGTTAACACAAAGCAACCAAGAAAAGCCAGTTAACCGGTGTTATTACTGAATGTTATTCATATCTATACAACGGCTGTTTCAACAATTAAGGTATTAGCAAGGTATTAGCCATCAAAACGTGTGATTTAAACTCATGTTTGGCCTGCTGCACTCTTTCACTGCAGTTTGGATTATGAAATTATTATGGCACGGTTAAGGTTAAGTTTCAGTTATAAAATCGAGTTTATTGAATTCCTGACCGACACACAATGAGGAATTGATGGCTTTCTTCAGTAATTCAGATAACGTGAGTTGCGTTACGAAATCATTCGTTGGGTCACGCTGATGTATGGGTCCTGATAATCTAACCTCTTTTGCTATTTCATCCTCTTTTTAATGTAAAGCAGTATTCACACCCCTGTCCTATCCGGATAAACTTTCACAAATACAAGCGCAAAAAAGAAAATAAATAAATGATCCATTCACGGTGTCCAATCAACGGCGTTATGCAACAACCTACTTAGCTTAACTTTAAGAACATGCAAACATGCATTTTCCAACAATCCAACTGTACAAATATAAGTTTTAACACTCCTGGATGACCTCAAAACGATCATCAAGTGGCCGTGGTACACAGAACTGGTGCATTAACGATTCTGACGACGTTCAACTGAAAATGGATCAAGAATTGCCCAAAACTCGAAAGTCATCAAAAACGTTCTCCTCGGAGCGATTTCGTACTTTCGTGTGCTTCGTAGCTGTTGTGTTTTTGATCACCTGCATCGGTTTTCAGTATGTTTCCTTCGCTTCAGTGAAACGTAGGGTTGAAGACCTTGAAAACGAGCTGAAGGAACTCAAGGGCCGAGATGATCGAGCTGGAGGGTCTGACGAGAAGAAAGCGCTTTCAAGGCAAAAGAGGGCAGATGATCAGAATATCACCTTATCAGACCTCCATATGAAAATTGTCACACTGGAAAGCAAGTACGAGAAAAAGAAGCCTCTTCGATAAGTTGAGATATTTTGATTTTACAACGTGACAAAAAAGAAAACTAAGTTTAACTCATTACAAATTGGGAGTAAAATCTGCTATATCACCATTGTACTTGTTATCAGTTCTTTTGGAAACAAACCCTAAGCACTTTCCTCCCGATCTGCTCGCTTTGGGCAACTTCACGTATACAGAACTGTTTGTGCAAGGTTGGCAGGGCGATTGATGATGATTTATAAAAGTTCTTACTCTTCTTTTTTTCTCTCTGTTTCTGTCTCTCTTTTTATTTTTATTTAATATCTTTTTTTCATATAGAACACTCGAACTCGCGAAGGACTTGGAAGTAAAAACCACGCTTCGAGGTAAGAGAATTCCAGTGCTTGATTTCCGATTTCGTTTTGCTCTAGATCTATAGTGCAGCCGGGTTTCCTGCTAAGAAACTCTCCTGGCTCTTGGTGAATCATTGAACAAGTGTAGGACTGTTATGTTTTAAAGAGGCGGGGATCATCCAAGAGAAATGAGGTCTTCATCCCCTGACGTCTCCATCTACCTCTTTCTTATGATCATTTAGAGTGCCGAACTGCATGAAAACTAATTTGTCGTTGGGAGACATACGCATATTACTCAAAAGCTAAAATTGTAGGCCTCTTGTCCTGAAGACAGCCAGGCTTTGTACTTTACACATTTAAACATTAATGAAGGTGATATTTCCAACATGACTTCAAGTCTTTAGTTTTGTTCCGATAGTCTAATATTTCGTTTTTTGTTTGTGTTTCGTTTTGTTTTGTTTCTACCTTCTCTTGTGAAAAACAACAATGACATAACAAAACACAAGCACAAAAAACAAACAAAGAAAACCTTTCTTTCTGATTCATTGATGAAAGTTGTTTGAACCTTATATATGTTTTCGTTGATGTTCAATGACATCGAGTTTGGAAATGAAAATTAAAGCAGAATGATATTTCAGGAATAATCCCTGTTATTTCAATAATGCTCAAAAAGTCTTCTCCTGATCATCCATCTCTCTTTTCAGGTTTTTTCCATTAGACTGTGAGTATCACTAATCACCAGTTTTCTATGTTTAGGCCGAGACGGACGAGACGGTACGCCAGGAGCCCCCGGACCTGCCGGTAAGCAAGCAGTTAGGGTCTATATAGGGTAAACGGCGCTGGTGAGCAATTTGGCGGTGAGGTTCGGCCTTTGATTTTAATGTAGAAGCCTACAATAATCGCAGGGAGAAAATCTCACCGCTTGGCCTGGTGCATTTTAATTTTAGTATTTTATATATATATCTGTATTTTTACTTTTTAATTACACATAGTGAAGCGCATTAGAATATTTTATAACTTCAGCGCTATACAAGATTAAAATTAATTTATTATTACTACTATTAATTAATTATTATTACAAATAATTTTCAGGACGGGATGGACGGGATGGAAGGCAAGGACCACCGGGACCGCGAGGACTTAAGGGACCAAAAGGTAAACATTCAACATGAACGCTGTCTTTTGAGGGTTTGCTCACCAATGAAGATGTAGCATGACACGTAATTCAGTGCCAGTCTTCAGTGAAAGGATATATATTTAACAATTATCCTGCAAAAGCGCTAGGAATATCGACTGACAAATGGCAGACGAGGGCGTAGGTCATTTCGTGCTCGCCGTTTTTTGGAACCGCGTTTGAGCTGCTACAGTACCTTGCTGTTGGGCCGAAATTTTTCCAAACGACGTCCGCGTACTGTGTAAAACAATCACACAAGTGGCCTACACCAGAACTAAATTAATGGCTCAAAACCAAGAAAATTAAGCACATTAGTTATTAGATAGCTCCTGTGTAGTTCTTAATCATACCTTTGATTCAAAGTTGAAGAGTTCAATAATGTATCATATCTCGTGCTGTCTTTCCTGCAGCGAGCCAGCTCCTTATTAAAGTAACTTATTAAAGTAAGGAAGAGCCAACAAAAGACTAAAAATACCACTTTTGTCTCAGTCGTCTCCTTTTCTTCCCGTTCACAACGATGGCAATTGTGTAAAGCAACTGAATTTGTAACAATATTTAAATATTGGCAATGCAACTAGTACTTCATCACATGCTATACTTGGAATCCCCCTGGGGCTCGTCGAGCCCGTGCTTGGCGATGTAGTTTCAGTTTAAAGCGTGTTACCTACAATCACGCGAATATTTTTTCCACCCGAAAAATCATCATGCAGCTGAAAATTTAAGCGGGTTATTGTCTTTTCCCAAGGACATTTGCCATTTCGTCTTCCCCTTGTGTCAAGCCCTCAGTCGGTGAATGATTTCGGCAGCGCCAATGAAAATATGGATTAATATTATTGTAACTCCTTCGTTATTATTCCTGCTTGTTTAACTTGTTGGATAAAGTGAACTATCTGAGAACTAAGGCCCGATTCAAACGTCAAACTTCACATGTGCCGAATCTAATGCATATGGCGATTTTTCTCATTTGCATTAGATTCGGCACATGTGAAGTTCGACGTTTGAACCGGCAAGGAACAGCATTAAATTTAACCAATGAGTGAAATATTACCGTGACGAGCTCACGCCCTCCTCCAACTGATTGAAACCGACACTTTCCGGGATTGCTTTCAAGAGCAGGAAGGTAACAAAGTATATGCTTTGCATTTCTCAGAGCTAAAGGGCCAAAATGGTCAATTTTAAAAAACGCTTTTTTGAAAGACTGGCTCAACAAAGTTCTCAAACTTTTGTTCTAAATGTTCTCCCTGGCCCTCGAAAGAAACAATGCCAACCAATAAGCAGGGTATAGCTATAAATGTACCGCTGCATAAAATACCACTCTAGCTGGTCACCACTTGGTACATGTTATACGATCCAATAACTGTTCAATCAGTTACTAACAGAGATTCATAATTTTACTATTGTTTTAATCTAGGTGATGCTGGTGAAATGGGAATTCCTGGACCGACGGGACCTCAAGGACCGAAAGGGGAACGGGGACCAAGAGGACAGGCACTGTCTGGTGCAGCGTACAATCACTGGGGACGAACAAACTGTTCAGGAGATGCCTCTATGGTGTATTCGGGTAAGACGAAAGTCAATGTTCAGTGCTCAGTAAAATTAATAGCTATCGTTTAAATTAGGCATAGGAGACCCCGGTTAGTAGAAAATAGTTTCCCTTAAGCTTGGCTAGTTGGTCGGTTGGTTGGCTGGTTGATTGATTGATTGATTCATTAATTCTTTGTTCCATTGATTGATTGACTATTACAACCGCAACCACTACCAATCACCAACTTCCATTACTACTACTACCACCACCATACCTTAACGGCTCCAGCTAAGAGAGACTCGAGAATTAGGCTTAATGGCGTCGGATGTCATAGGTATGTTTATAATCACCAAATTTCTGTACATTAACCGGCAGGCAGGGAATACTTTTCAAGAAAATCCCGACTTTTTCAATAAACTTGTTTGGGATAAAACTTCATCCATCTTCGGTAAACGCAGTAGAATCCGATAGTGGGTGTGAGTTAAATACTAGGAATTGACTGAAAGGTGCCAATCTTTCACTGGCTATTTAGTTCTTTTTGTTCATTTAGGATCTTTTTTATGTCCCGTTTTCACTATTTTCAAGCCTGTAATTTGTCATATTTTCTACGTTTCGTCTCACGTTGTAATAGAATGTAATTATGTTCTACGTACATTTATTATCACTGTTTAATTAGTCATACTTTGTATTTATTTCTTTTCACAAAACTATAGTGCTATTTCCGGTTTGTACTCAATTCTTTGCGTCTCTTTGATAACAGGGGTGATGGGCAGCGACTTCTACACACATGAAGGTGGTGGCTCCAATTTCCTCTGTCTCCCCGACAATCCCATATACGACAAATACACCAGCGGCTGGCAGGTCACAGCGGCTATATATGGTGTTGAGTACGAGTCAGGAAACTTTCCAGGCTTTCCCAACAATATCCACGACCATAATGCTCCTTGCGCCGTGTGTTATGTCAGGTCACGTGGTTCTCAGCTGATGATCCCAGCAACCAACAGGTGCCCTTCCGGTTGGACCAGGGAGTACAGTGGATACCTGATGACTTCGCATTACGGTCACAAACATGAAAGTGAATATATCTGTGTCGATAAAGATGCTGAGGTTGTTCCCGGGAGCCATGGCAACGCCAATGGAGCACTACTGTATTTGGTGCAATCGACGTGTTCCTCATTACCTTGCAAACCGTACATCATCGGGCACGAGCTGACGTGTGTTGTGTGTACGAAATAGAAATAAAGTAAACACTGACTACATGGCAAATTCCCTGCCTCTATTTCACTTTGTGCTTTTTTAATTAAAGGTGCAATCGGTTTAAAGGGTTCAGTTAAAGTTCGCGGCAATCTCTAGCGGCACGAAAGTTGGCCACCAATATCCAATACTGTTTCAACCATTTAAGAGAGGCAGTCTCGCCTATTATTTTTTCCAGCCTTGTCGAAACACCTTCTCCTACCAGCATCGATTGCTGGTTTTCATGTGACGTCATGACGGCCATGTTGGTGCCCAACAATATTAGTCTCTCCTCTGGGAACTAAACTTTTTTTATGCAAATTCTGAGAAAAAAAAATTGTATTGTATTGAGCACCAGCATTGTCTCCTTGTCATGAAGTTGAAAACCAAAAACTGAAATTTTTCAGTCAAAACTCGCCTAAGTCGTCTTGGTAGGTCTTGGAATCCTTCCACACAAAGACCACCTAGAGAGACAACTTCACTCGTGAACCGTCATGTTTGATGCAAGGTCTGTTTGTTGTCCCTCTTCTCACCTCTGTTTTCTTTCAGAGGATTGCATCCATTCTTATACCGGCTTAATGACGCTGGCCTAGGGGCTTATGCAGAGAAAATTGATTCGAAAAAACATTAAAAAGTGATTGCACCTTATTGACTCCTTGACCCAACGTTGACTGCCAATATCAGTCACATGACATCTAAGCCTGAGTTCGTAGTGTCTGAAAACCGCAGTTATTTTAATGTTAAATCCCTACACGGAGACGCCTAGCACTACAAACTATTCGTCGCCAAATAATTACCTTGATGTACGTCAGTAATAGCTCGCCGCGATTAACTGAGAAGCACTGAGACTCTGCCAAACGCTTGGTGATTGTTTGTAACTGTACCGGTCTCGAGTAATCCCCCAAAAGCCATGAAAGATGTGACTGTTTCAGGCCGGATAAGCGAAACCGCGTAACAATCCTCTTACTTGCAGGGTTATCAATGGCATTCTGTTAACCCCTCACCCCTCCCCGCGAATAAAGTACCTGATACAGAATGTATGCCCCTGAGTAGATATATGGTCAGGGTGACCAAGGATTTGGGCCAAGCGAGAAACGCAACAGTTGACGAGCTAGTCGGCAAACATGTATGCAGTTTGGGCTAATTATAGTTACTTAAAGGAGAACTAGCATGAGCTGCGCATGCTCTAGTCTCCTTCGCAGCCGTCTTTTGGGATGTCACGCAACGAGCGTTGCGTGACATCCCGAAAGACGGCTGCGAAGGAGACTACGCATGCTACCGCTGACGCTCAAACTTGAAAAAGATTAGGCTAAGATTTTTTCAAGTTGAACCATGAAAACAAAATGGCGTCCTCAAGTGGGGGATTCGGCCTTGGTCATGGCGGTCGGAGAGACAATTCTGGTCGAAAAAAGATAGCTCTAACCAATCGCAAAGATCCCAAGGAGTGGTTCAAGTGCCATAAAAGAATTTATCTATCGACTACTATTTTTCAACTCGCACATGCGCAACTCATGGTACTTCCCCTTTAACCACCTTATAGTAGCATAAATACTTTTATTTACTCCTTATGTGAAATCATTTATTTAACTGAGATTTAACTGTAACTTACTTCCTATTTTGAAATCACTAGGTAACCGTAACTTCGATCACTAAGCGTACCGGCCTAGATTAGCCTTTGCTACCCGCTGGTTTGCTTTAAATTTGTATGTAAACTGGTTTTCTTTTTGTTTGTAAAGAATGTAACATATTGACTGAAAGACAGGAATAAATGTATGTATATGGATTCAGTTTGAATGACCGTAAGCCGTGCAACGCATACACTTCTAATAGACTATATCCAAGGAGTGTTACATCTTTTTAATATACGTTTTCACGTAACGTATCCAAATAGAAAACAGAACAAACAAACAAGGAGAGCTGTTAACGCAATCACTCCGTTTGTTATTCAGAGAATTTTTAAATTGAGTTTTAGATAAGTCGAAACGTGCGCGTGAAAAGCTGTTTTCTGGATTGTCTTTGCTTTCACTAAATTTTAGGAGAGACTTTCTTGAGGAACTTACGTTTTGCAAGGAAAACGATGGCAGATTAGCACTTGACTTGCATTTGCCGTAAAATTGACGTGCGAACAGGACTTTATGCTTTCCTCCTCATTTTGTCTTTTTCTCTTCCCCTCTCTTATGTCTTCTGTCACGGATTTAAAGCAAAAATAACGCCTGATGGGAAGACACCGTAAGATATATTATACCTATATATTGTAATGATAACTCTGTGTGGGGAGAGGCAAAAATAAAACGATGAACATTAGACTGCATGCAGTCTCTATTTATTGCCCTTTACGAAGCAAGTGTACAATATCCCTTGTAGAGTACGTCATCCTCATCATCATCATCATTATCGTGATTAAAATTATTAATTTTAATTAATTAATTAATTGATTTTGGATGATGGTTACGGTTATTATATACAGTTTTAGTATAAATCTACAAGCGTTCTATCACGAATGCCGGTCTCTGATTGGCTACTGTGTTACTCGCTATCTATTCTGTGATAGATAGTGAGTAGCGTTTGTTAACAAAATGGCTGCCGCTTCTTCGCGATTTCAAAGTGTCTTCGGAGAGAATTTAGATAACTTACTTGTTTAGTTTTGAACGACTAGCTCTCGATTTCTATGCGCGATAGCTGATTCAGGCTGCGCCCTTATCAGCTACCACGCGATAGAGATCTCGAGCTCATAATCTAATTGTTAAATAGCTACTGTGGGTTGATATATTTACTTATCAATGTCATTTTTGGCAAACTTGGACGATTTGAGTTTTGAAAGTCCATTCTTAGTCTTATAAATTTAACAAGAGACAACTTGATGTTATGAAAATCAAGGCTTTGAAAAGAAATATGTTTGCTTCAAGTGAATGTGATGGCGAAGATGGGGTTTTCTGCTGACCAAAGTGCAGTGTTGAGACAGATCACGTGTTTTCTACAGCAGAGTGAACGTGTGAAATTTTGATGCTGGTAATTCTGAACGCTAAAATTCAAAAGAAAGATGAAAAGAAAGTTGAAGAATTGCACGGTTGCAATTCAGACGTTTAAGGTAGAGTTTCGAAAGCAATTCGTTCTTTCTTGCGATAGTCACACCACTTTTCTCGACACAAGGTTCGTTGCTTGGACGACTGGTTCGCTGAGGTCTTAACATCTGTTGTGATTGGCCAGACTGGTTTACTGCGGAAATGCGAAGCTTGTGGGATATGGCTTAGAGTGACAAGATTACCCGCAAATTATTGTGTCTGGGAAAGCTGAAAGCCACTAACTGGCCACTTACTAATGAGTCTAGGTAAGCTAGAAGCAACTAGCTGGGCACTACGACCACTTATTTATTAGTGGCTTTCAGCTTACCATGGTACATTAATTTGTGAGGTATTCTTGATCATCTTTGGGCTTGGTTTTACGACACTCAAGCGAAGGTCGCTCTATCGCGAGAAAATGGGTTAACATGCATGGTTACTTGGTACAAACTACGCATGACAGCTGATGTCTTGCACCTAACAGTTTACAAGGTGAAGTGCCACAAAGACTTTCTACCATATTCAACGTTGCCCCATCTGAAAAGCCCGTACCCCCTGGTTGAGCTTCCTCGTCAACGCAGACAAATTCACTGGAATGGACATTTTCGTTGCGAGAAGACATCAGATAGCCCCGATATTCCAAGGCCCATGCCACTGGACACACGTTGGTTGCTGGAATAATGATTTGAGATCCACGATATTCCACGTAACATGCAGCGCATACAGCGAGATTATTGTTGAGATCGTTCTTAAATCCATGGAACTTTGTGTGGTATTTAGTGCCGTAGATAATCGTGCCTCCTTGAGGACTAGGGGGGTAGGGATAGGTACTGTTACTTGGAAGACATATGTTGTTGGAGCCGCCCCCTTGGTTTGAGTTAAGATTGCTTGCCATATAACCTGCAAACGGTTTAAAATTGAGACAACGTGTGCTATCATTAATGTATCTGATCTCGTTGCCCCTCTTTACCTGCCAAACAGTGAGACATGCTGGAAGCAAGACACACTCCTCCAGAAAGCTGTAAGCTAAGACAGTGTCCTTTTATTGGTAGCATAATGACAGTAAACCTTGTTAACGATTTTATTTGAATAAAACGTAATAAAGGCTGGCAAGAAGGCAGACGGATGGCAGGTACACACAGAGACATACGGACAGGCAAACGGAAATAAAGACTGACCGATATTCGACAGTTTTTCTTTGAAAAAATCGCTAGACCATATTTACAACTATACCTTCTTTCAGTGTAGATCTAAATGCGTGGATAACAAGCCCACCCGACTGACCAAACCCCTCCCCCTCCATTCCTCCCCCCTCGGCTGCCGCTCCACCCCCCACCCCCCCCCCCCCAATCATTGGGGAAAAAAGAGAACTGTGGTGTTATTCTTACCATGGTACACCAAAGTGGCACTTCCGGGACAGTCGTTTCTTCCCCAGTGGTAATATACAACACCTGGTAGCCACTGCTCACGTTTTGCTTGTTCAGCGTGTTGTGCATGGAGCTTGTAAGGCCGTTGCTCCGGTCGACTACCGTGTTTTGATTCACCTGAATTTAAACCGGGAAAAATAAATCAGACGGAATATTAATACAGCGAATCTGCCATATTTCGAGCCCTCAAATAGGCAAAAAAAAAAACAAAACAAAAACAAAACAGGAAGCTCTTTTGCGTGTCACATCTTGATCAGTATTGTGATTTAATATCTATTCACAATGCTCGAAGGGTGGTAAGAAAGGATTGTCAAGTTGATTAAGGGGCAAACAGGCTGAAAATCCCAGAGTGGCAGCCTTGTCATGACAAAACTCGGGGACTAGCTGACAGATTAGAAGTCCAAAATTGCCGTTATTTATTCATATAGTTTGTTTCCAAAGCACGACAGATATAAAAAATAACGATGAAAAAAGGTCTGGTTATACATTCTCGCCCGTGTTACCGTCACTGGAAGGTAAATGTCGTGCGAAATTACTAATTACCTGTGTGACATGACATGATGAATTATACTTCATCGCAATCAATCGCATTAAAACAGATATATTTTTACCCGTTGTTATCGCCTTTACAAGACTTATGCCCTGAGTTAAGCTTAAGCTGAAAAATTCAGTCATAACAGGAACATGTAATAACCTTGGCAACATGACAAGTTATTTTTCATCGTAAGCCGACCTTACAGAAACAATAAAGGTCTGGGAAGATGTTTGCTTTGGTCACCTTCCGTCATTTCCCTCTTAACACACCGGTATATAACTGTCTGTAGTCATGTGGTAAATAAAATAACATTTCATAAGTTCCTTTCTGTTTTGAGAGCTTTTACTTTACGTTGCGTTATCGTATCGTTCCTTTTTTGAACTTCTGAAAGAATCAAGTTCAACACAAGGATATGTTTCTGTTGTTTTGAGTGATATAAGTAGCCTGCGCTTCGGAAACTGAGTAGCTGGCGAAAACGCCGGAAGCCGGAGCTTCTTGAGAACACTCAATTTTACTGTCTGGTTAGAGCCCTCTGAACAAGGCAAAAACATTTGACCTTAATACTCTAGCGCACTAGCAAACAAGAATCACGCTTGTCATTCAGCATGATTAAAGCTTTATATAGTCATTTAGTTTCACGAAAGTTTTCTGCCCGTAAGAAGCCTATACCCTAAATTTTGGGGCGCATTTCCTTGAGAGGAGTTTTCTTAGTTAGTTCAATCCACACGTGGACAAGTTAACCTTAATTGTCATGCAAAGTTCTCCCTGTATCACTCACTATTGAAAGACATTTTTACTGAGTATGGTTTCGACGTGCTCTGTAATTGGTTAGAAAAAACCGGACAACCCTCTCGACCAATCAAGAACAAAAACAAAACTATGACGTAAGCGACAAGCATTTGACTTGCATTCTGATTGGTCCATTAAGCTGACTACTGTTGCTGCGATTGGCCACAGCCATTGCCCTCTGTTTGGTGCCCTATTGTCACCATTATTAGATCTTTATACAGTAAGTACTTTAAAGATGAAAATCAAAATGAAGATTGTTTTCTCACAGTTTATGCGGATCAATGAAAGTATCTGGGCAACTGCCAGCACCTACCCCTCCCATAATCTAACATTGACACTAATTTATTATCTTATTACAACTTGTTAGGTCAGGGGAGGGGTAAGTGACCGTGTACACTGACCTGACAGGGGTAACACTCCTTTTACGCCCAAACTATCTAAACGTACAGCTTCTGGGGATCTGTAGAAGAGAAACACGGAATGCAATGCGATACGAAATACTACAGAATTAATAAAGAAGTCAAATGAATGAATTACAAACGGAATTACAAGAAGCAAACGGTGGAGCCGACGAAGCAAACATACATAATGAGCTTAGTAGCTCAGGAAATAAAGCGCATTGACTAGTTTTGTTGGATCGTAGTACAAAGGTATAAAGCAAAACAAAACAACAACAAAGCGACAAACAGACGAACTAAGACAGACCAACTAAAGATGTTTTTGTAAATAATGGTGTTGAGTATCAGGGTGAATTTCCGTTTGGTGTATTATATTATATCACATGCTTATAGAGATTGTAGATGAAATTACTATGCGTCAGCCTTTTAAACCCCGAAGGTGACCAATGTTTAATTTTTCCTTATAGCAACAATACTCAATCAAACATAAAGGTTGTGAGAAAAAAAGGAAGTGATCAACAAGTAACAAAGGTCTTGATTGTTTAACAAATTCTCCTATAGAGAAGAGTGCGGAGAATTTAGACATGCTGATATTTTTAAAGGGTTAACAGTTTATCACATGAAAGTAGTGACCAATCATAAAACAACATTTTTTTAAATAAAAAATATGCATCGAATTTAAAATAGAGTGAAATACATAGCGTATAAAGTGTGCGACTGTAGGATGCCATTGGCTTCATTGCGGTTTCGTTGGCGCCACAGTTAACGAGATTATGTTGTTCATAATCCGAAGATTACCCAAGATTTGTCTACGTTCGAACAAAGTTTCTGTTATTTGTATTTAAATCACCCAAGTGCCTTGTTGATAGCATATGCTCTTATACATAAAAAGCTACAACTTCCCCGATTGCGCCAACCCTAACATTGTCTCTCGATCCAGCGAATTATACAAGCTGCTCTTGTTATATTGCTTTGTTATGTCGCACCAGCTCTTGAATTTGCAGCCAAAACTCAGATTATGTAGATGGACAATAACCCTTTCATGTGGAACGGAAATCAAATCGTTTAGTCGGACTACTGGGCCGGCTTGAGGACTACTCCGGCAGTGTCTACGTTCGTTCTAAGTGAAAGTCTACAGGTTCACCTTACGCAGGATCCAGTATTGTGTTCCAGGTGATGGATCTCGGCTTTGTTAAAGGATAAAAACTATGACTATTTAAATTAAAATCAAGTAATCAACTGATCAGTACATTTTTTCAGCGGTGTGTATTGTTGAGAAAATTCGCCTTTAGTTTTAAGTGCATGTTTATTCAGTGTCGAAATAAAATTGAAAGGCGTGGTCACGACTTTCTCTAGTGCTGTTATGTTGTGCCGTGCATGCGTCTGTAATAGTAAACATTAAATGCAACTTTAGGGTATAGCTTACCCCTTACAAATGGGATTCACCTCAGCGAGCCTTTGCCAGGTGCAGCGCACGCTTGCTTATGTGCAATGCCTCTATCTTTTGAAACGTAAGGTGAAATCGTAATGTCCTCTAAATCAAAGATAGCTATTCATTATTTCTTTCCGTTAGAGCTTTTGATTACAGATTTTCAAGCTGGCGGTTACCGCTGCGAAACCATGAAATATTATAAAAAGACAAGATCTCATAATGATGATGATAATTAAGATTTTGCGCGCTAGAAAAGGCACAGCGATTCTTTTCTCACCTCCTTTTCAGTGTGCGAACTTTCTTCGCCTGGGTTGAGGAATCATTGATGGGCCTTTTGTCCAAAGCGACAGCTCCATGTCGACCGAGTCCCCCTTTGTGCTTTGAATGAACATTCTTCAATTCCTCAGCCATAGAATCGAGCCTGTGCTCAAGGAATGACAATCGCCTCTCGATGGAAACAACACAGATAATTAAAAGAACTATACATGATATCTGGCATACTACTTGCACATAAGTTGTGGAACATCGGCATCTCCTTGGTGTAGAACTTGCAGCCTCTTCCAGCTTGGTATACGGTTCTTGCGCCATTGAAACTTTTGGCAATGTAAGACAGGCAGTGTTCGATCGATCACTGAAAGGCTATTTTTGTCTACAAAAAATGCACCCCGGTTATCCAATTTAAGCTGCACCCAGCGAGGTCCTGTAAAACAGATTTGTGTGTCTTGTTACCGACTTTTACTCGCCTTGTAAACATTCGCACTTAATCCTCTTACTTGATACAGATTAGTAGATACTTTATATAAGCCCAAAAGCTATGAAAAAGGATTGGTAAAATAGCGTTCATTTATAGGTATCGTACAGAGAGGTACCATTCAGCTTGTTTGAAAACAATATAATTCACTTTTTTGCATTTTTCCAAGAAACCTGAATTTTTCTTTTACTTGAGACGTTGAGCAATGATCCATTTCCCAATCGTTTAATCTATTTAAGTTGTCAATCTTGCCAAGGTCATTAACAAGTTTTAATCCGTTCGCACACCTTTTACACCCTACAAATTCATCACTGTTTTCCCACCGTCATTTAGGATCACGGAATCCAAACCATTGACGAGTTCGGTTTTTGCGCTTTGTAGGCATTTCTCCTCCAATAAGGGGTTATTCCTTGTGACAACACGTAGGTTGAATTAGCTGCCCGATTCGTGATTAAGAGAATTCTTCAGACTGTCTGTTTCATTTTGACCACAGCAGTCAAATTTGTAATTATCTTTACCGCCATTTCCAGCAGCGCCAAGTACTTAGGAGCCGTATATATAAGGCTACAGTTCTTTAATGACTCCAATTCGTCTCTAAACTCTCCAAAGTGTTTGGGCGTGGCAATTGACAAATGTCAGTCCTTTGGCTTCGTTGGTGTTCTTTAATTTCCGTGGCTTTGGACTGAGCCGCTGTGAGTGGGGACCACCAAGATAACCTACAATTCTCGAAGCTTGCTTAAAATACATGGTTGATTGTGATCTGGGTCGTACATTTGCAACCACAACTTGACGTTTGTTTGTTTGTTTGTCCTTACTGGCGCGGTTTTCTCCTAGATTCCTTCAACCTCCATCAACCCTACCCCCGTCACGACAATGTTGATAGCGAGTGGAATAATTTGACATAAAATATGCCCAAGATCAGAACTGTGTGTAGAAGAGAGGGAGAAGTTGGTCGCGCGGATCCTAGTCAATATTATCTGCAAATGTCTGGGTTACGACGTATTCAGATCACCTGAGTGTTTTATGAAGAAATGCAACATCAATTGTTTTGATTTAATTTTTAGTGTAAAATGTTCAGACAAATTAATTAAAATTTAGCATTTGGAGGTTAGGCTACAAGTGCCGGCGTTTGTTATTACACTGAAGAGCATACCATTTACCGATAATCCTTTCTGTTTTGGAACACTTAATCACCCACTTCAGGTGCAGTCTGTTCGATTATTTTCCATATTTATGGTTCTGATACGGCTACCAGTAAATGTGTCTGATCAACTTTGAGCCAAAAAATGCCCTCTTTCAACTGGCAAACCGGGGCGTCTGTTTTATCAACTGGGAAGTGAGAAAATCGTCGGGGGTTTTTCATAAAATGACGCAATCGCGAACCCCCGTATATCAATTCTTGGAAGGAAACAATATGCCATTCCACATTCTCAAAACACCATGATCTACAAGGTACCAATATGAAACTTGCTTGGGGGCAAGTAACTCTGACAGCTTTTCAGTCATAAGTCTCTCTTGCGTGTCACCGTTTCTGGTTGATATCGATGGTCAAAACGGGTGACATAACTCAGTCATTTGTTTTCTATTCAAGAAACCCGGCTGGTGTTAGAATAAAATATGTCATTCAGACGGTAACAAGCCGTATTCAAAAGTGAAAAAAAAAAACAGTGGCCTCTTTTCAATAAATAAAATTGCTTCTGGCGACAAAACACGCACCAAAAATGCCAACCACAGGAATCGAGGTATAGTAATTGTATCAATATAAACTTTTTCAGTAGCGTGGTGTTACGTTTGAGGGCCAGAATCGAGTGTAACTAACAGTCAATCTCGCACGTTTTGTAATAATACATTTCATCGTTTTCCGTGTCAAAATCTTAAAAACGCAGTCTTTAAGTAAAAATAATTTTCTTTAACTTTTCCTTTGTTGTAACATTGTGGAGTCGTATACAATAGTTTCTAATTATGTTTGACTGGCATTCCATGTATATAAGTTGTTGCCTTTCTGTTTGTTCGTCGATTTGGCCTTGACGATTCAGAAAGTAAATTAAATAATTGTCAGTGTCTTTCGAGCAGGAGACTGTTACTTTTAGACAACTGTGGAAAGGCGTTACGAGTCTAGCCAGCTTATCTTAATACGAAACGATTTATATCAGTTGTAGTTATTTCGTTACCGCATTGCCATTTTGAATAGCATTTTTTAACAACTTCTCGATTAGGAAACAATTCTTTTACGAGGCTGGGCTGGTAGCATTAATGGCGCACCAAGTCGGCTTGTGTCGGCACCAGTCATTTAAATCGGTTGCAATGGTAGAGGTCGGCGCGCAACTTTGGCCTGTGCGAGAACAACACCAAACTGGAAAATTTCGTGTTTCAGCCTGTACCATTTTGTTATCGAATTCTATTTTAAGTTGCATTAAACTATATATACATGTAGTGTGTTTCCAGTTAACTGATTAGCCCAGCTGAGGTGAAATTACGATAACAGCATTTTTATGAAGTTCATAAGCTCAAGTGCTGGATCTTTCTCTAAAATGCGAATTTTATTATCCAATGACGTTAGAATGGGTGCCAGCCATGGCAAAATAGTTTAAGGGTCGCGAATGTTTTTTTAGGGTATAAAAAACATTCTGCAAACAAACGACGAAATACACCATCCTCGCATTTTAACGATTTGGGGTGTAGCCTTAGAGTCTAAATGGAAAATTAGATTACGGCCCAAATAAATGGCCACGGCAAACATTATCAAGATTTTTGGTATTGAATCTAGGTAGAGGTTAATATATAACGCTTGTTATGTCTTCTTGTTTTTCAGAGAGCCACGTTTGTTGCCTTTATTTTTATCACAGCTGTGGTTATCCACGAATCCGAGACAGCCAGTGGTAATCCTTGTTCAGTTATCTTACTCCGGCAGTGGATAATTAGTTAATTATTTTAATTCACTTGTGCCACACAATCGTAATTATGCACAATCCTTGTTCAGTTATCTTACCCCGGCAGTGGATAATTAGTTTAATTGTTTTAATTCAGTTGTGCCACACAATCGTAAAACGAGGTATAAGACAGATTAATCTAACCTTAGCTAAGCAAACAACAAACACTGAGGAAGGACAAAAGACATGCACAGAAGCTTAAGCTAATCCAGTTTAAAAGTCGACAAAAAAAATTAAAAGAATTAAAAAAATTATGAAAAGACATTACCGTTATGTATGTGAAAGCCAAATAGAGACAGTGAAAGGCTTCTCGATTGTTCTGTGCAAGCGCCTCGCATATCAGTAGTCACTAATAATTATAACGACAGAGTATGGTAGTTAGAACTTGATTACAGCAGTTACAATGCAAATTCTTGCCCAGGAACTACCAGACACAACTAATCAATGATTATTGACATCATGAGTAACAAATTGAAAATCGATGGTTAAATTATAGTAACGCTTAATTCCTTTATTGCAAGATAAGCATTAGATTCTTATTTGGACGACCAACAAGGTGCTTTGTTTCAATTCGCCAACCAATGCAATGTTTAAAGAGAACCTTCTCAAACAGTTTTTAAAATGACGGCGACACAATGCAGGCAAACCGTTCAGTAACAGAGAACAATTGTTCAATTTCTTGCAACTGCATAATTTCTTTATCGTGGCAGCTTAAAATAATAAAGTTGAGCACAGAATGCTTTGTTCAGTTTTTCCTGGATTTTAAGACCGAAAGCATCTCTGGTTACTACGATTATCAATTGAATTTGGAACGAGAGAGGTTTGGCGCCTACGTTTTGCCGTTGAAACCACGTTGTAGTCAAGGGAAACCCAAATGGTATCCATTGGCAACCTTTCGGGATGTCATGTTAAGACTGATAACATAAGAGCCAGAAAACTTGCCAATGGATACTATTTGCGTCCCCCTTGACAACGTGGTTTCAACGGCAAAACTTGCTTTTACACATGGCGTCACAACGGCCATGTTGGTGCACAAGGCTAACCCTCTGGGAATTGAAAAATATTTTTATGCAAATACTTTCTTTTGTTTCATTAAACCAATATGGCTGCTGGTCACGTGAGTGAAACTCTCTATTGATTAGTTGTGTCTGGAAATTACCACGAATCAATTCGTACCAACTTTAGCATATTCTTATTTCCTTAAAAGAATTCTTTGTTCAGACAATTTGCGATGGGGAACCAGCAAGGACGATGCAATGTCCTCAACAGAATGTTATAAGTACTATATGGGCCAGCTATGGTCGGCAGCACCCCGACATGTGCATGGCCGACGACAACCAGTCGATTAATATTACATGCAAGGTTGATTATGACACAGTACTGAGCTTGGTACAGGAGGCATGTGACGATTCAAACTCGTGCAGCTTGGAATCAAACAAGGACGTATATGGTGATCCTCCAGAGTGCCAAGGGATTAGGAAGTACTTACAGGTGTATTATCTTTGCAAGTCAGGTGAGACGAGCAATGATAGAGCTTCCCAAACGATCAGTTAGTCAGTCAATCAGTCGATCGGCCGATGGTCGGTCGGTCGGTCCAGAAGGCATTGATACCTTTTATTAAACAATAAGCATATCCCCTATTCTCCCACGGACGAATATGACCAGGATGTCGACTAAAACAAAAGCTTAGGTTGTGCGCTTAGATGATATGACCCAAATAATTATTTTCCATACACAGTAGCACTTCCTTGTCAAAAGGTCATATTAGAGTTGGCTCTAATTTCACTGAGGCTAATTATTTTCCCTCATTGATGGTTGACACGTTCCGTAATTACGCGAAGGTAAACTGAATTTAAACACCAACTTACTCGAACAGACACCCACTCCTTTAACCTAATGTTTACCTCGCGATTTTTCGTATTTACAACCTCTCTTCGGTAATAATAACAGGACAGGGTAAGGAAACAACGCTCCTTCAGTCTAGCATAGTTTGAATTCCTGATTTTTAAGCAAAATACAACTGTGGCGTATTAAGAATTGCCCAAGCAACAAACTTAACTGTAAAAATTGGTCTTGTTATTGATATGCGCTCGAGGAGACATTGCCCGTTTAAAAGTGTAATAGAATTTTGAAGAATCCGGGTATCGATCCCGGGCGCTCTACCACTTGAGCTCATTCCCCACTTAAATAAAAAATTAGTACGCTGTTGATAAGTTAATATTTGGAGCCCATTATTAGACCGTGGTTTAACTTGTTTCGCAGAACTGATAAAGAAAGCCATCTGCGAGTTCAATCCCCCCGAGAATATCACGTGTCCAGCCGAGCAAACGATCCAAGTCATGGAAGCGAACTATGGCCGCACAGATAAATGGACGTGCGGGGAGGAATTGGCTGACAACAAGCAATGCATGTAAGTATTAAAAGGAGGCGTTCGTTTTATTTGTAGCGAGGGGGCGGGGGATTTTATTCCACATGACACCTTTCAAAAAGGAATCCACTTAAAAACTGAGCTCGCCAAAACAAAACAAAAACTATGATACTGACGTGGATGATGACAATAAGACTTATTAAAGCCTCTTCCTCTATATGTTCTCCTTTTCGAGTTCGCCACAATCAGAGCAGATGGTTAAGGACAAGTGCGAGGGCAAGAATCTTTGCGAACTGGACGCGTCCAATGAGGTGTTCGGAAATCCATGTGGTGTAACGCACAAATACCTGCAAGTTGATTACCACTGTCAGGCAGGAAAAGTGGTACGTGCAATTTGAGTGTTTTGACGAACAATCGAGTGGCTAAGAATATTTTAGGTCCAGTGACACAGCTTGATGAAACCCCATACGACTCAGTCAATTTGTGGATTGTATGCGGTTCCTCTTTACTTTTAAAATCGAGCGCCAAGCGAACGATCCCAAACCCCAAAGCGAAACAGACTTAAGAGGCTAGGGTGAAGCAATTCGAGAGACAAAAAAAGTACTGATGGTTTTTCAGAGACTTCGGCTCTCAGAAACTTTACAGCGTTTTCACGGAGACGGAAAAATAACTTGGCGTCTTAGCTTTTTCTATAATTGGTTCTAGCTTTTCACTCTAGAGTTCGATCCCGTTGTTAATAACGAGCACCCAACATCAACGGCATGAGTTTATTTACAAGGAAATACGAAGGTTTTTTTTTTTATTTCTTTCAGGTGAAATCAGTTGGCGTGTAAAGCGCTCACTGTCTTACCACCTGCTTATATTAAAAGGTACAGTGCATCTAGCGAACCATGAGGAGGTAGCACAAACGTAATCAGTCAAAACTGGCATTAATTAAACCACTTGTAATTCAAAACAAAACTCAACTCGTGTTTATTTAAGGAGTTAAAAATGCAAATGTTAGAATTTAAACAGGTACGTTGAGGAATGAACTGGAAACTTCCCAGGCTCCAAAAACTGAAACACGCTTCAAAAAATTGATATGATTTAATAGATGACACGAAATAGTTCAAAAGGGAACATGACAATTGTTGGAAGATCTGAAAATGGAGACATATGAAAACATGCATTCATTTGCATGAAATTAGAAAAATAATTTATCTTAAAAGCCAGAAAGCATTTCCAACCCTTTTCTTTATCTTACGACATTTCACAGTATAAACACGGGGAGAAGATCTGAGCTACTAAAAGACTTTCGGAAGACCTCGTATTCAAGACCCTAGTTAGAGCTTAATATATAGTATTGTACGGATCACCAAGCCAATGCCACAAAAAAAAAAAAAAAAAAAAAAAAGGGAATCCATGGCAACTAGGCCGTTGCTGAGGAGTGGAGAGGGTTAGGTGGATTTATTTCAATCTGTCACTGCTATTGGATGAGGAATACAAACCTGTCCGATCAGAATTAGGTTAAGTTGTCATTGGTCTTTATATCGTATCAGTACCAGTAACCATTTGGGTTAAAAGAAACGTACGTTGATGGGATTCAAGTAAAACTTGGTATAAGATTTTGTTTATTGCGGTTGTATTCTGAATCATAGATTGTGGCTATTTTGGAGTAGCAAGTGTAATGTTCAGTCAAAAAGAGCTTGATCATGATTTGGTTCCTTTCTTTCTGATTTCTTTCATTTCAAATTTGTTTGTCGGTTTGATTGGTTTTTATTTTTGTTTTGTCTTGCTTTTTTTCCCCTATATCTTTCTCTTTACCCATGCAACATCCAATATCCTACCCAACTAACATGTTTGTAAACTCTAACTACTCCTACAGCAAGACTTCTGCACAGGCCAATACATTAATTATACATGCATTTTATGACAGGGTTAGTTTGAGAGTGATGCATGTATAATTGATGTGCAGGGCTGTGAGCAGATCTTTCCACTACTGGCCCTCTCCCATTTGTGGAAGCAGATTTTGACCATTTGGTCGTGATTGGGAACCATCGGAACCTTTAGATTTAAGTACGAGTACGAGATCGAGTACAAGTACAACTTTTCAAATCTTGTTCGTGTGCTTTAGATGATCACTAGTGACATCAATCTTGTTTCTACAATCTCCTGATCTGCTGGTAAACAACAAGGAAGAGTGAAGGTTCAGGGGAAGTAACTGGTTTGAAATTAGAAATTCGTACTCGTACTCAATCTTGTATTCGTACTCAAATCTAAAGGTCCCTATTTTTAACCGTAGTACAACAGCAGAAAAGCACAAATAAAATAAAAATTCAAGCTACCTTGTGAAGGCGTTTTTAGCAGTTCCGTTCACACAAGGTCACTAATAAAACAGAGCCACCTTGCCTCAGCCTTTCTTTAGGCTTTCTTAAGACAGATCTTCCCACATCAGATTCACCCTAATACTGGCCTCAGCTTTAAGGAAGCCGAAGATTTGTGATAGGGGCGACAAATAAATACGAAACAAACTTATGAACATGTTGTTATCTCTGGTGCAATGTTAAATGTTACAGCGTTAAACGAGTATTCCATCAGTTTAACACCAGGGTGAGCCTGAAAGAGTCCTCTGCGATTAGGACCATATTACCCTGCTAGCGTTATGTTATTACAGACGCAGCGTCCGCGTAACGACAGCTGCCTCCCCATATTTTCCAAACAAACATTGCAACTAAGTACAGAGAAATTAAATGTATGGAGCGAAAAGTATATTTGCGGATTGAAAACTTCTCACATACCTGTAATGGTTGCAAGTCGGAATCCATTCGTAGAAAGTACACGAAATCCCACTGTATGAATGTCATAACCGGATCAGACAGTTAATACCGTCGCTTTTGGGCTACTCTTTCACCCCAGCTGGTCGTTTCCGTCTGATTTTTTATTTTGCCAAAATAATTTCTGATAGTCAACACTGTGGTCCACAAACACAACAATTTTAGGATTAACAGCGTCGATTTTGGCCACAAAAACACAGGACCATAATTAAAAAACGAAAATAGACACGTTCACCTTTGAAATGCCGGAAGTAGGCCAATGGTAACTCTACTTTGCCATCGAAATGAAGCTCACTTGTTCACTGTTCTCTCGTTCGTTTATCCGCTATGTGCATGTCTGGCATCAAAATAAAGCTTAGAAACCAGGCTTCAATCTCGTTCGAGAACTGGGGAAAGTAGTAATGTTGGCCAGCGGTCTAAAGAATGGCTATATTTTTACTTCCGGAACGAGTTAGATTTACTGACGATGGATGTTTAGGCACGGTGAGGATTTCACCATCGAAAACGGAGTCTGACCTTCTAAAAGATTTTGATCTCAGTAAATGTAAGCAAAAAGATTTGATTATCCATCGAATGTTGTCTTGACTTTGTGAAAATGAAATGTGCCACTGCTGGAGATCGAAAATTTCACATACGTTGTCTTGAGCCGCTCGATGATTCTTCGGCCACGGCGAATAATTTCCCCCGTTTTAATTTCTTGCTTGTTGTATCGTACAAGTCGGCCAACGAAAAAAGAAGCCACCTCATTGGCTGATGAAGAAAGCCGCATACCGCTGCGAGGTCTCAAATGTCCGTGATTCTGGCCATGTCGCAAAAAATTTGTAACTGTGTGTGTTCATAACCTCGTCTCATCTCCGTCAACAAAGTTGCTTTTTCAATAGACTTACCTTTATTGGTTCTCAATAAAACTAGTGATCTCCCGCAATTCGTAATTTGGTTGAGCGTAGATGACACATTGAATTTTTCATTTACATAATTAAACAAATCTTTAAACATTGAGGAAGCATCCAATTCAACAAAAACTGGTTTTAATTAAATGGAATCCTTTGTTATTGCATTAATACTGACAATGATAAGAGTACACGCTACACACTAATGGTTATATTTAATGGACGGTTCAGACGCCATACTTCAGCCGAGACGAATCGAATTGAACGATAGGCCGTCCTAAATTCATCAATCCTAGCTGAACTGATTCAGACGCCAAACTTTATTCGGCCGAAATTAATTCACTGAAGAAAATTAAGATTAGGTCGACGGCTTAGCATACAATTGTAAACGTGGCACACGCCAAGATCTGCAAACAAGAGCCTTTCTTCGACTCAAAATGCTACTATCCATCTCAGACGTCTGTGGACAAGGCTTTTTTTTCAGCCCACTTCACGGACCGTTGGTTTCACGTGAAATGATGCCTTTGCACATGCTCTCATGTTAAGACAGCATGAAAAATACATTAAAATAATTATGCATTTGATTCGGCTCATTTGAGATACGGCGTCTGAATCAAAGCCGATCTACAGCCGCCAGGCGGAATTAATTGACTCAGTCGATCTAAATTAAATCAGCCTTTCCCAATTGATTCAGACGCCGTACTTCACATGAACTTAAGAGGGAATCCAACACCCACTCAAGTAACAACTGGACTGATCTTTCAAGATCTATTTTTTTTTTATAATCTTTATTTATCCACGGTAACAAATTCATCAAGTCTAAAGAACATAAGTGAAAAAGAAGCCATTTCTAACAAAACCAAATGTTGAAAACAAATCATGAAGTTCATATGATTCAGTTAAACATATTGATGATGAAATTTTACCTGTGGTGGCACAATTTCTGTGAACTTTAAATTTTATTCATTTTCTCGGAACCGCTTTGGGTATTCTTACTACAGCCAACTAGGGACATCTTTATGTAAAAATGTAAAAAGGAATGTCATACACTTAAAATTATTGTGATACAAGATTTTTGCCCATATTGAATACCCCAAAATTGCGGCGGATTCTCTGAAATCAATTCAGTTTTGGAGAAAATTAAAACTACCGTTATACGATAAATAAAAATTTAGCGACCTCCCACATTTCGTAATTTTCTTGGTCTAGTATGAAACAAAACATTGCATGTATGACCTAGCTTATCACACGATTTATGAAGTTTTCAACATGCTCAAGGCTCGTGCAATTTCGAGAACTTTTAAACTCACTCGACCTGGGTATTAATCACGAATTGTGCTCCGTCAACGTCGTGCAATTCCCTATACTGATTACATGTACACGAAAAAACTGAATTGTACTTACGAACTTTCAATTTTAACTAGGTACTGTAAGGGCAAACCCACGACAAAAATCCAGTTGTTTTAATCTCGCTTAAGAACCTCAACATCATTAAATGAATAAAAGCCCCCCGTAAAGTCCGTAAAATTGAAACAAAGCAGGGCTCCTCTTGAGCAAAAACATTACTATACATTATTGATCACATTTGAAAGAGTCGCTGTTAAGATGCCTAATCATGATATAACTCTGTGAGAAATCTTCAGTTAACGTGATGAATTAAGTTGCTGTAGCTGACTGAATTTTTGCGACGCTGGAAAACTCTGTGCCGATTTGGCACCAGGCACTTAAGGAATGCTTTTCGTTGCAGCTGTACTGGTTGCTTCAGTTGGCATTGCCTTCAGTTGCAGTGAATTGCAATGCAACGAAACGTCATCTTCCCCGCATTTTCGCCTAACGGGATATGGATTTAAGCAAAGACGAGCAGAAACATTAAGCGCATGCATCAGAGAATGCGATAAAGAAATTATGTGTCGAAGCATAAACTTTAAGATCATCGATTTGCTCTGCGAATTGAACAAGGCTGATGTCAACATTGCTGCGGACAAATACATCCCTGCCAAAGGTTTCGTATACGCCAACAATCCATGGCCTAAAGTGATGGTGAGTACGCGCCACGGCTGGGCTAATTCTTACTTTACTCCATCTTTCGTGAACAAAACAAAATAGCTCCAAGTTTTTACTTCATAAATGAAACGCCACACTTTTATGTGAACAAGCATAATGAAGGATCTCATCCACAGACTAAAATTAGAACACCTGTGGAAACCAATAAAGTAAAGCACTCGGCGCAAAGAGTTTTCATTGGAGTAGTCGTAGGCTAGGATTTCTTTATAGTGAGACTCGAAAGTGTGCACCACAATACACAATTTAAAAAACAGCACTACAAAATATCTTAGGTTTTCTGGTAAGATCATTTGATCGAGGGCAGTGAGCTTGAAGGCCCAACCTAACTAATTACTTTGAATCTTTTAAGATTTTGCATACGTTTAATTAATTTTCTAGAGTCATTATGATCATCAATAAAGTAGGCGTGTATATCGTTATCCGCAACAGCTAACCACACGAAAAAGGAATACTCCCACAAATAGTCTCTCCCGAACATCTACTTAACCGAAAAAAATAGAACTTGAGTGTTGCATGTTTTCTTACATACATCGTATGTTGCATTTCAGTTTGTGAAGTCTAGATCTTTTGTCTGTCCTTTTATAGCTAGCCAATCTTCGAGATAAGAGTGGTAAACTGCTATTAGAATCGCAAAATTTAAAATTCGCATAACTGACTAACGTTCCTAAATCGCGGAGAGCATTTCAATCGGCAGACCAGTATCACTGCTAAAAAAAAAAGTTTTGTCTAGCCACAATGTCAAAGTTGCACAAAAACCTTTTCAGACGTTGAGTCATATTTTTGCCAAACCTAAGGATCCTGTGTTGAAAGAACAACGAACTGACGCTGTTTATTCTATTCCATGCAATGACTGTGATCATGAGTACATCAGACAGACCAAGCGTCAGCTTGGCACGCGTTTAAAAGAGCAGTTTTTCTTTGCAAAAAGGAAAATTCAGCTTTGTCGGAACATGCTTGCCAAACCAACCATACAATAGCGTGGGATAATTCCAGAATTATCACCACTAACCGGCGGTACCATCAACGGCTTTGTTTGGAAGCTTGGCACATCAACTCCGCCCACGCTCCTTTAAACCGTGACGATGGCGGCCTTTTACCTGACACCTATTTACACCTCATCAAAACAAAAGGTCGTTAATTAGTAAGCGTATAAAAGGCTCCTTTTTGCAACACTAGATCACCCCTGATGAACACACTAGACAGGAGTGTCGAAACGTTGGGTCGTGAATTGTAACTTTTTAAGTTACATTCATCAAACTTCAAACCAGAGTAGCATCAAACCATGTCTAAAAGTGTAATTATTACCAAAACAAAATTACGGCACAACTATGTTCATCGACGGCAGGTGAACATATTATATAATTTGAAGGAACCGAAACATCTAGAAACCTGTAGAATTCACTGAGCGCTTATTAGCACCACAATGTTGATAGTTTGGGGTAAAGTAAGATAATCACTTTAATCATAACTACAACAAAATCCTCGCATTTGATTGGCCATCACCAGCTATGATTTTTGCCCAGTGTTATTGGTACGCGTCTTGCCTAATAAATTATTGAACATGCTGAAAGAGCCCAGTTGCACTTTCATATTTTCTTTACAACGCACCTCAGGGTGAAAACTATTTTTTTCTTCTTTTATTTCCTTCTCGAATTTTGTTATAAATACAATTAATTGGTAACAGGACTTCGTGCCGTCCAATTCGGTCTGTAATCATACTCGTGATAAAACAAATCGGACTCCCACTACGCGGTCGTCCAATTTTGTTAATCATTCGTATGATTACAGACCGAGTTGGACTCCACTCAGTCCTATTACCATTACAAATTATGTCAGGCAAGGGCGTTCCTAGGCATTTTTTGTTTGTAAGCCTTGATGGATTACTGCTGAGTCGAACAGCCGAGCTTTGCCAATCGTTTATAAACTTTAAAAAAAATATGTCATACCGTCCGAATCACTTGTAAGCCCGTGCTTATTTGCATAAAGGCAGGTACGCTCCTGTCAGGATCTCGTTGATAACCTGGACAATATCACTCAACCCACGGTCTTAACATGCATTAAACCAAGCATAAACCGGAGTTTTAAAACTGATTTTCTTCACGAAAACTGAGTGCTCTCAGCTTTCCGATTTTCCTATTTAATTTTTTTGCTTTTGATTGTTTTCAGTTAGCAGTTATGCTGTTGTCAAGTTCTTCCACTGAGTCACAGCTGTATATATAGAATAATTAATAATGCGTGTAATACAAATGGGAAAGATTTGGTTATCAAAATTCTAGCTTAATTGTCTTAACATTTCACAATGACGTATTTGTTTGTTTGTTTGTTTGTTTTTTGTTTACATATGCTTTTCCTTTTTCTCTCAGAGATCTTGTGCACAAATTCACCTCATAGTACCAGATGCCAAGTCTGGCTACTACTGGATTCACGTCAAGGACAAGCAAATAGAAGTCTATTGTGATATGATCACTTATGGTATGAAGAACTCATTTGGAGATATCTTTCGTCCGAGGCTTCAAGATTCTTTGTTCACCTACCCACTAACCCATCCATCCATCCATCCACCCGCTAGCCAGCTGGCCAGCCAACCGACCAGCCAGTTAGCGAGTCGTTCGTCTTTTCTTCCATCTGTCCGTCCGTGCACAGGTCCAGTCAGCTGGTCAATCAGCCTGTTACTACGCCAGTCGGACAGCCATCCAACCATACAGCCATCCTACCAATCTGCCAGCCAATTGTGCATCGGTACCATCCCGCATCATCGTATACCCTTCCGATCTCGATCAATTCCACTACCATCAATCTCTATCTTGACGCAACGAAATGATTCATCCTTCAGTTAGGGCCCTCCACACTCCCCTAACGCTATCATCATTTTGAACTTAATTTTTTTTTCAGGTGGAGGATGGACACTAGTTGCGAGCATAAGCGGCTCCAGCAACAATCATCTCCAACGTGCAGAGGTCAACTGCTACCGTCAAACACGTTGTGTCGAATTCACCACCTCAACAGTTCCATGCAGAAAATTATCCGATGAGGACATTCACGAAATTGCAACCATTGAAGGTAAGAGGAGCACCTCTCGAAAGGCGACAGGGGTAACAAATGCATTCATTAACACTCGATGTAAACAAATATAAATAACTGAAAAACTCGATGTAGAAGATATAAAAACAAAACAAAACAAAACAAAACAAAGATGCACACCAAGACCACCAGCTCCATTCCGAGGCTTGAATAAGAACATTCGACGACTATTCAGCGACATAGATTTTTTCTATTCTTGGTTTTCACGTGACGTCATCAAAATGATCAAAATCAACCTTTTTGAGATTTCAGTTTAGTTAGTTATTAGAACAGCCAAAGACTTATCTCTCTACAAATTTTCAATTTGTTAGGGTTTTTTGTCATATGAAAAAGCAAGGTTGAATTTCTAAGCTCTTGCGTGACACGATATTAAAATGGCGGCCAAGAATGCTGTCACGTAGGTTAAACGAAAGACATCCGCTGAGATTTTGCAATCTGAATAGTCATTGCATAAGAATAAGTACTCGTATAGATGTTTATATGAGCCCTGAGAAGATGACTACAGGCTTTTATAGCAAAACTCAATGACATATGTTTCAGTTAGCTTCCGGCCGCCGTATTTGCGCCCCTCAGAGGGACACAAACATGGCATGTCCATGCACTCTTATCAGTGATCAGTGACTAAAACATGTCTTCGAATATCTCCTGCACGAAACATCACAAAGACCTGAATCTTTGCGAGACTGTTGGAATGTTCATCTTCTTTTATCTGTTTGATTCTTGACTTTATTTGTTGAGTGGTTTTGATGATAGGGTGACAATGAAAACCGGCAATTCCTGTATCACATTCGTCAGTTAATAATATTTTAATAAATTAAAGATTGGTGTTTTTTAATCCCAACCTAGGTCTTTACCCACATGTAGCGAAACTTCACCAAGTGAACATTTAGATTAAACCAGTGCTTAATTCGTTTCCAAAAATTAATTTTATTTATCGACATGATGCCTTGATTAATTTTTAGTATTAAGGATTAAATCAGTAAAAATCAATCGATCGATCGATTGGTCAATCAATCAATCAATCAATCAATTAATTAATCGACCCATCCATTCATTGATTACTGTTTCGTTGATTTACAGTTCTATTGATTAAGTGATTGAAAGGCTGATTGATTGATTGATTGATCGATCGATCGATCGATCGATCGATTGACTGACTGACTGATTGATTGAGTGACTGAGTGACTGAGTGACTGGCTGGCTGGCTGTCTGGCTGTTTGGCTGGCTGGCTGGCTGACTGACTGACAGACTGACAGACTGACAGACTGACAGACTGACTGACTGACTGGCTGGCTAATTGAAGAAGAGAGGTGTTGACGAATTTTTGGAGGATATGAATGATAGAGGGGGCCGAAAGATCTAGAGATAGGTGGGTTGGGTCATTTGGTTGGTTAATAGTAAAAAGTTCTTTGATGCAAAGTTTTGTTATGCTGTTTAGGTACCTTCCGAGTGGATCAGGTAACAAACGGCTATACAGGCTTTT
This sequence comes from Galaxea fascicularis, assembly GCA_948470475.1. NCBI lineage: Eukaryota > Metazoa > Cnidaria > Anthozoa > Scleractinia > Euphylliidae > Galaxea > Galaxea fascicularis. The sequence continues at coordinate 19,619,106 of OX419344.1, forward strand.
ATCAGGTAACTGGAGTTTTCAGTCATAGACGGAGTTACGTATTCAGTGAAAGCAAAAAGCGTGGGTCGCCATCCTGTGGATGTTAAACTAGTACTTAGCTGACACTATTGTGTGAGTGACGTTTCTCGCAAGCCGATTCTGGTTAAAACTTGCGGTGACGGCTTCAGATTTATCTTATTACTTTCGTAGCAAAATAACATTTTCAATTCATATTGAGTAATTTGTTTTCAAAGAAAAAAAGACCCTTTCAAATCAGGTTTAGCAAAGCGTTTACGCCGAGTGCTTTTCCTAGTTAAGGAAATACTTGGAGGGGTGAAGCTGTATCATACCCCGTCGCCTATTTCTCTCTCAAATGTTCCAGATGTAACTGATTAGAAATTAGGTTATTGAATACAATATTTTTAATTTTAATTTGTTTGTAGATTCCAGCAGGGGCAAATAAATTTAACTCGGAATGCCAAGGACATAGGTAAAATGCAACTCACGATATGTCTTAACCTCACGGCAAACCTTCGAGTTTGTGGGTGAAGTCCTGGCTTGTAACTACTACCGTCAATAGCCCATCAATAGGTTAAGTTTTTTCACCGCATCCTATCCCTTCCCACTCTATGCTGTCCTG
>OX419344.1:19627224-19732224 GCA_948470475.1 Galaxea fascicularis
GCACAGTTGCACTTTCATATTTTCTTTACAAGACGCACCTCAGGGTGAAAACTATTTTTTCTTCTTTTATTTCTTTCTCGAATTTTGTTATAGATACAATTAATTGGTAACAGGACTTCGTGCTGTCCAATTCGGTCTGTAATCATACTCGTGATGAAACAAATCGGACACCCGCTACGCGGTCGTACCATTTTGTTAATCATTAGTATGATTACAGACCGAGTTGGACTCCACTCAGTCCTATTACCATTACAAATTATGTCAGGATCTCGCTGATAACCTGGACAATATCACTCAACCAACGGTCTTAACATGCATTAAACCAAGCATAAACCGAAGTTTTAAAATTTTCTTCACGTAAACTGACTGCTGTCCGCTTTCCGATTTAATTTGTTTGACTGTTAATTGTTTTCAGTTCGCAGTTATGCTGTTGTCAAGCTTTTCCACTGAGTCACAGCTGTATATATAGAATAATTAACTATCAAAATTGTAGCTTAATTGTCTTAAAGTTTCACAATGGCCTATTTTGTTTTGTTTTGTTTACATATGTTTTTCCTTTTTCTCTCAGAGATCTTGTACACAAATTCACCTCCTAGTACCAGATGCCAAGTCTGGCTACTACTGGATTCACGTCAAGGACAAGCAAATAGAAGTCTATTGTGATATGATCACTTATGGTATGAACCCATTTCGAGATATCGTTCGTCCGAGGCTTCAAGGTTCTTTGTTCACCTACCCACTAACCCATCCATCCATCCATCCATCCATCCATCCACCCGCTAGCCAGCCGGCCAGCCGGCCAGCCAACCAACCAGCCAGTTAGCCAGTCGTTCGTCTTTTCTTCCATCTGTCCGTCCGTACACCGGTCCAGCTAGCTGGTCAATCAGCCTGTTAGTACGCCAGTCGGACAGCAATCCAACCATACAGTCTTCCTGCCAATCTGCCAGCCGATTGTGCATCGGTACCATCCTGCATCATCGTCTACCTATCCGATCTCGATCAATTCCACTACAACCAATCTCTATCTTGACGCAACGAAATGATTCATCCTTCAGTTAGGGCCCTCCACACTCCCCTAACGCTATCATCATTTTGAACTTAATTTTTTTCAGGTGGAGGATGGACACTAGTTGCGAGCATAAGCGGCTCCAGCAACAATCATCTCCAACGTGCAGAGGTCAACTGCTACCGTCAAACACGTTGTGTCGAGTTCACCACCTCAACAGTTCCATGCAGAAAATTATCCGATGAGGACATTCACGAAATTGCAACCATTGAAGGTAAGAGGAGCACCTCTCGAAAGGCGACAGGGGTAACTAATGCATTCATTAACACTCGATGTAAACAAATATAAATAACTGAAAAACTCGATGTAAAAGATATAAAAACAAAACAAAGATGCACACCAAGACCACCAGCTCCATTCCAAGGCTTCAATAAGAGCCGTTCGACGACTATTCGGCGACATGCATTCTTTCTATTCTTGGTTTTCACGTGACGTCATCAAAATTAAAACAAACAAGGAATTATCAACCCTTTTGAGATTTCAGTTTAGTTAGTTATTTGAACAGCCAAAGACTTATCTTTCTACAAATTTTCAATTTGATAGGGTTTTTCGTCATATGATAAAGCAAGGTTGAATTTCTAAGCTCTTGCGTGACACGATATTAAAATGGCGGCCGAGAATGCTGTCACGTAGGTTAAAAGAAAGACTTATCCACTGAGATTTTGCAATCTGAATAGTCATTGCATAAGAATAACTACTCATATAGATGCTTATATGAGCCCTTAGAAGATGACTACAGACTTTTATAGCAAAACTCGATGACATATGTTTTAGTTAGCTTCCGGCCGCTGTATTTGTGCCCCTCAGAGGGAAACAAACATGGCATCTCCATACAGTCTTATCAGTGATTTGACTAAAACATTTCTTCGAATATCTCCTGCACGAAACATCACACAGACCTGAATCTTGGCGAGACTGTTGGAACTTATCTCGTTGATTCTTGACTTTATTTGTTGAATGGTTTTGATGATAGCGTGACAGTGAAAACCGGCAATTCCTGTATCACATTTGTCAGTTAATAATATTTTAATAAATTAAAGATTGGTGTTTTTTAATCCCAACCTAGGTCTTTAGCCACATGTAGCGAAACTTCACAGAGTGAACATTTAGATTAAACCAGTGCTTAATTCGTTTCCAAAAATTAATTTTATTCATCGACATGATGACTTGATTAATTGTTAGTATTAATGATTAAATCAGTAAAAATCAATCGATCGATCGTTTGGCCAATCAATCAATCAATCACACAACCAACCAACCAACCAACCAACCAATCAATCAATCAATCAATCAATCGACCAACCAACCAACCAACCAATCAATCAATCAATCAATCAATTAATCGACCCATCCATTCATTGATTACTGTTTCGGATCGTTGATTTACAGTTCTATCGATTAAGTGATTGATTGACTGATTAATTGATTGATTGATTGATTGATTGATTGATTGATTGATCGATCGATTGACTGATTGACTGAGTGACTGAGTGACTGAGTAACTCGCTGGCTAATTGAAGGAGAGAGGGGTTGACGAATTTTTGGAGGATGAGAATGATAGAGGAGACCGAAAGATCCACAGATAGCTGGGTTGGGTTGTTTGGTTGGTTAATAGTAGAAAGTTCTTTGATGCAAAGTATTGTTATGTTGTCTAGGTACCTTCCGAGTAGATCAGGTAACAGACGGCGTCACAGGCTTTTATCAGGTAACTGAAGTTTTTAGCCATAGACGGAGTTACGTCTTCAGTGAAAGCAAACAGCGTGAGTCGCCATCCTGTGGATGTTAAACTAGTACTTAGATGACATTCTTGTGTGAGTGACGTTTCTCGCAAGCCGATTCTGATCAAACTTGCGGTGACGGCTTCAGTTTCGTATGAATAACATTTCATAAACAAGGCAATCAGATTAATTTCATTACGTTCGTAGCAAAATAACAATTTCAATTCATATTAAGTAATTTGTTTTCAAAGAAAAAAAAGACCCTTTATTGAAATGATTTAGCAAAGCTTTTACGAGGGGTGCAGCTGTATCATACCTCGACGCTTATCTCTCTCTCAGATGTTACAGATGTAACTGATTAGAAATAAGGTTGTTGAACACAATTTCACAATATTTTTAATTTTAATTTGTTTCTAGATTCCAGCAGGGGCAAATAAATTTAACTCGGAATGCCAAGGACATAGGTAAAATGCAACTCACGATATGTCTTAACCTCACGGCAAATTTGGGCCATGTAACGTGCATGCTTCAAACCGTCGAGTTTGTGGGTGAAGTTCTGGCTTGTAACTACTACCGTCAATAGGTTAAGTTTTTTCATCGCATCCTATCCCTTCCCATTCTATGCTGTCCTATTCTATCCTATTATACTTAAATGAAAGCCGCTTGGCAAAACTTTCCTGTGGTGCATTATATTTTGCCGTACATGAAGTCTTAACCTGTGACTATTCAGATGAAAGGTATTGCGTAACATTTTTAGAGGTGCCTTTAATTATACTCTACAAATAGGCTCCAGCTGAATTACAATTAAGTAAACTACTTGTTAACCGAGTGTGAAAAATCTCAAACTGAGGCCTTGCCTTATTGACCCAGCTATAGCGAAGTCAATACAGCAAGGCCAAGGTATAAGAATTTCCCGCAAGGACCCATCGCTCGAGCTTAATAAGTCGTTTATTATATTGCTTAAAAAAAAAAACGGCTAAAAGTTGTTTTGTTTTTGAATAATTCGTAATCGGCCCGTAGGCATTGCGGAAGAATATTAAGAAATGCTCTAACACTTAGCCAATCACAGCGCAAGTTATATCGATTAAAAGCATCAGCCATACATTCATGAAGTTGAACAACAACTTCCTCCGGCACTGTTTATTTCACCCTACCCTTTTACAAATTTGATACCGCCTCCGGTGGTCGACCATTTGTGTATTTTAACGAAGACTTTCCCAAAGCAAAAAATTTTACTCGTATTCCGAATAAACTGCATTTTTAATGCTAGGAATTTTGTTATTGAGACTAGAATATATTGCCATTTTATTTCCTTTGTACGTGGCCCTCTTTTCTAGTTGTCCTCGTATAATAACGTCACACGTCCACCCTTACGAGTGGGAATCAAACTGCAAGGGGACCCAGATTGGTTATCTCATCAAGGATGCCAGCTGTCACAGAGGTAGGAGGGGATTAACGTCATTAAGATCATACGTGTAACAAAAATATGACCCATTCATTTGGGGAAGGAAGGCCATTGTAAACCTGCCCATTTCAATTAAACGGAGCAACACATTATCCCAATGTTGACTGACCAGACATTTCATAAGCTGAGGTTCCGTCAAGGCTCGTCACATTGGATCTACAATCGCAGCCTCGTTTACATAATTACTTGTCATGTATACGCATGCGCATTACCACACACAGCGGAAACTTGACGCAGTCTCAAAGAGGGAGGATTTGTCCTTGGATAAAGGTTTCTGCCGTAGTACGAACAATACATCAAATAAGAACCGCACGGAGAGCCCTCCAAAAATTTAAAAGCCGACCTCAGATACTTAGCGGCACGAACATAGAATTCCATTTCCCTTGACCTCTCGTAGTACGCGCTCGTTTTCCTCAACGTCCAGTCTCATCGATAAAGGGACAGTAGTCCCCAAAGTCTGAACTTCCCCAAAGGATCTCTAACTTTCAGAACAACAGAGGCGACCTCCGGTTTATCGTCCTTACCCGAGAAGACTAGAAAGTCTAACCATTTGCAGATGTCATTGTAAAGGAAGCACTTTCTTCTCAGTTATTTAACGACCCTGAGTGTTGGTCCAGCCGGGACTTTGAACTAACCGAGCCAACCGGTCGGAGGTTCAGTACAAACTGGAGACATGGCGATCGCTACTTCCTTTAATCTGACCGATTTGTTGGGTGACTGTATGAGTAACAACTGAGTGTAAAAAAAACAACCATCGAAAAAAGCCGTTTGGTCCTTTCGGTGGAAGAACTTAATTCATCTGCTGGTTATTCAGAGCCATGGTGTCTACATGAAAATTTACATCTAGATTAATTGATGATTTAATTTAGACTGTTAAGCGTTTCGTCAGTTAAAACTGATGTTTTTAAAATTATTTCAGTGTTTGATATGCGCGATACCGGAGAGTGTGGAGGACACTGGTTTTCATCAAAGTACAGTACGTTTACTCTGTTAATTTTCTTACGTTTTCTTCTTTTCAAGGGCTACATCACTTTCAATGAAAAATAAAATCGTCACTTTTGCCCATCACCACAAAGTAATAAGGATCAATCCATGCATAAACACTGTTGTTGTTGTTACTATTATTATGAATTTTATTTAAAAAAACATTTTTCGTGACTAAACAAAAGCAAAAAAAATTGGAAATTCATAAATAACACAGTCAAAACTGTTTGATAAAGTCCGATGGTCATAACTGCTGTGAATTCTTCTCTGCCTAACATTATTATCATTATATTATTATCATCATTTTTATTATCATTATTACTATTATTATTATAAATTATTATAAATATGTACCGCAGGCAATGATCTCAATCCCTGGAGTCTTCAAACAGGCATCAAGCCCAGCCTTAGGTGCCTCGACTTGCTGGGTCACGAGGTTACTATTGTTAATGCTATTAATATTAACATTAATAATATTATTATTATTCATTTATTCATTCATACATTTTAGGTACTCATCGAGTGCTCTACGGATACCCCTGTCACAGTGCTGGAATACATCATTACAAAGATGGATTTCTTTTTGTAAAATAGAGAGAAAACACAAATAATTTATCACTCTCTGTCATTACGAACAGCCACCTGCTAAAACTCAAGAAACTACTAGTATGAGGGGCTTTTGCTATACGACTTCTTAGTTCAGTTTGCACGCTCTCACAAATCTCTTGTTACAATCGAAACTTGAGGGCAGAAAGTCAGCCCTGTTGGGGCAGTTCGGGAATTTATCACTGGCAAATAAATATTTCACAATGTGTAATTAGTTACTAAGGGATTTCGTCAAATGGAATGTAGCCTATTAGAAAAAATAGGTGGCAACGAACGACGTGCCTGTGTGTATAAACAGAAATGTTTGTTAACTTTTCTAAGGGAAATTGAAGGTGTTGTCTCTGTCTTGCCCTAAATTAAAACCATTTCTTTGACCACGCCAGAGTCTTGTTTTTGTATTCCGTGTTATTGCATTGATCGATTGATTGAGGGATATACTGCATGATTGATTGGTTTACTGACTGACTGACCGACCAATCGACTGCCTGCCTGACCGACTCACTCGTTGGCTGGTTGAGTCTTTCAGATGTTGTAATAATGTCATATCGCACTATGTGCACTTCACAGCAAAACCAGGGACACTACCATTTAATTACCAACTTCTCAACGCGATGGATCATTTCTCTCGGGAATAAAATGTGAAGTTGAAGTATTTTCCGTTTGTCTACTTGGCCAAAAACCTAGTGCAAGTATAGTAAAAACCCGCATAAAAAACCTGTTTTTCACTTTCAAGCTGATGCCGTTCTTATGTATTGGGTACTTGGTAAAAAAATAGCCTCGCGCTCTTCTTAACATGTTCTTAAATTCTGTCTGAAATTATACACTGCATACACCTTTTTCCAAAATGGCTCCCATTTTAACATTCTTTTGCTTTTATTCAAATTAGCCCTTGACGCCTCGTTCAAGGTAAAATATTCTTTTGAATTTCACTCTTACGAACGAGGCATCAAGGGCTAATTTGAATAAAAACAAAAGAATGTTAAAATGGGAGCCATTTTGGAAAAAGGTGTGTTGCACAATTGACACTGCTGTTGACTCCATCCTCTCAAATCAAGGGACTGGTCATTAATTACAAGGGAGTTGCCGGCACAGATAAATGAGAGGTAGATTGGAATAGGTGCTTGAACCAAATAACCAACACAGCAATATGAAATTACCCTGAGAAAAAAATTTAATGCTGGTACCCAGTATTTCCTTACATATAAGAACCAGTTGAATTTATCAGGCTGAATTGGTTCTTATGTATATGGTGTTCTTTTTACCAAATTCTTAATGCACTTGTTCTTTTATGCGGGATTTTACTGTAATCGCCTTTTGCTTGCTTCTAAGGGAACTTTGTGCAATATGCATTTACGGTTGCACATTTTATTTCAGGGAAAGGGCTCTTGGGCGAAAATGGGGCGCAGGGGTGGGGGAGGGAGAGTTTTGTTGTTAAAAAAGCGGGGAGGGGGGAGGGGGTTGGGTTGAAAGACTCGAAAACCAAGGGAGGGGGATGTTTTGGCTCGAAATAATCGGTGCATTTGCTTCGTATTCCTGACTCAACCCTCAGCCCAAAGCAAAATTAACAACAAAATCAATCAATCAAATTACTGTTAGACCGCCCCTTTGTCGCTTAGGCACTATGCTCGCATATGGTTTCCATGTCATCGAGAGATACTTCCCCTCAAAATACAAAACCAGAGAGACTCAATTTTCCGTCAACCAGTCGACACGCTTTTATTACTCCGGCGTTCAACATGGGGCCAGCCTCATAAATAACGTCGATAAGTCAGCAACCGTATTAGTTAAATTGTTGTTTCAAGGGATAAATTATCCTGTAATTACTCCGAAAAGGCATTCACCGGCATCCCTTTTGACTATCACAACATTTTTTCTAGGCAATCACTAAGCGTGTCTTTTATCTTAAAATATACAGTGGCAATGACGGCATGAAAGCATTCCACTTCGCTTTTACCCTGCATGGGGTCGATTACTATTCGCTGACGAAATGTCTCTTGCCAAAGGTTTTCTTTGAACTCCAAATTATGGCGATTGCATAGAGAATGCAGAGCTGATTACGGAACAAGTTATTTTTTAATTAAGAATAGCAGATATTGCGACAGAAAATCGGCGTCTTCTCCCCTATCCAATAACCCAACAGTAGCAAGAAAATATTCGAACTTAAGCCAGCTATGCTAATCAGGAAATGTTACTGGAGTCATGGCAATATATTTCCATTTTTCTGCATCGTTGGAGATAGATGTCATGCGATATTCACTTAAATGTCCCAGCTTACCACACAAGGTTTGAAGAGTGATGCATTCGTACAGACAAAAAAAAGTAAAAAAAAACAAGTTCTTGCAATTTGGCTCTTGTATTTTCCAAAATCCAGATAAATGTTCCAAAGGAAAACCTCACTTGAGGAGTCTTGACAGCCAATTGCCAGTAAGATTTCAGTAAGAATCAAACACATAGATTAGATTCCTCAAATGAATCTAACACCTTTCATGTGATTCAAATTCCGCCCGTCGCTCAGAATCCAAGAGGGTGAGCCGGTACCGTGTTCATGTTTGTAATGACCTCCTTAGCTATTCTCGACATCTTGGTGTCGTTGGATAATTTATTGGAGTCGTGTAACGAGTCGAGGTTCTGTCTAATGCGGTCAGCGGCCTAAAAACAGAATATAGGTGACAAATGTGATCTCAGTTTTGCGGCTTTAACAGTGTTTTGAAATGTATGCGTTTTCGATGAAAACGATACCGTCTTCGGATCGTGTAACGTGGCCGCACGGCTAGGTGAAATAAATTTTAGCAAGGGAGGGCAAACCTAAATGAATTTTACTGAGGTGATTTCTTTTAAAGTCCGTTAATAAAAGTTGAAAAAAGCTGGGCGTGTCAATACATTTACTTCCTTGGTTTTCGTCGCAACTGACCGGCAGCAGTTAATAACTTTGCTGGACTGACGAAGTGTGCGTGACAGTACCCGGTTAGGTCATCAAGGGTCTTGAAGGTGGTGTCCAGTCTTTACAGTGCACTCTCGAGAGTTTGTTTACATTTTTGTTGTGATTGGTTGTTTATGAGCCTCATATGATGGAATGAGAATCGACGTTGTTCGTTACGAACCGCTTACCTTATCTTAGAGTCATTTTGAATTCATTTCCTAACAGTTTCTTTGATTTTTAAAGTTATGACGTTGTTTTCTCTAGTGATATCAGTAAGAACGAAGCAACAAACTTCGTATGCATAATGGCGGTTGACATGAAACTTTGAATTTACTTCATGTAAGTAGCTGCGAAATGATTCATTTTGTGACATCTTACATGAATCAAAACAAAAAACGTAAACAAGCCCTGGAGAGTTCGTAGTGCGGACTGGACAGCAACTGTAATCCTGGAGAAGCTGGATAAATTTGTCTTATGTTGACAAAAAGGGTAAACCTTCCTCAATCTTCAGATATTTCTTCCGTTAAAACGCAAAGAATTGAACTGATTCTAATTTTGCAAACAGATTCGACGTGTGATTGTAGTGGAAATAGTTCTAACTTTTTTGACCTCAACTGAACCAAGCATGTTACTGGCATTACAAACTGTACCTCATCGCAGAAAACGGATGCTAAAAGGGCTTCATGCTGGGCAGTGCTGACTTTGTTGTTCAGTGAACGGGATGCTCTGAAGTAAAGAAGATAAGACATGTAAAGCGATAAATTGATTTAAAAAAAAAGAAATTAATAGGAAGTCTCTCTAATGGAAGCCACTAAAATAGCTGAAAAAGGATGAGAAAACGGTAAGAAAGGCAAGTTTAAGACAAATCTTCACCGTAACCAAGATACACGTCCATCAAGTCTACGAATGTTACAGAATAGTTTTTGTTTTCTTCTACAAAACATTTTAAAACTTGACAAGAGTCCTACACCTTGTCTTTATTAAATTAGGACCACCGATGCCGTGTCATGTGAGACGTGCGTTTTGTTTGAAACTTGCATTTTACCTGGAAAGCACTGCAGCCATGGCAAAGATGTCAATAGTGGCGTCTGCGAGTCTCTTGAGTAAGAACTGTTGATCTAAAAAATAATTAAACAAATAAACAAATAAACGAACGAACGAACGGACGAACGGACGAACGGACGAACGGACGGACGAACGGATGAATGAGAGAAGACAAGTGGCTTCCAAATGTCTTTCAGCTTTTTCGAGAAAAGGAGCTCTGTCAAGGAAGTTTTGCTATTTTCCGGCGAAAACTAGAAACTACTACTTGATAAATTTTGCTCCTGCCGAAACATTCCTTGAAATGTAGGAGAAAGATATCCATCGGTTTTTTGCAGGAAAAGTGATCCACAGTACATTTTTGGCCATGGTTCTAAGATGATGTGCAAGAATTCGAAAAATTTGGCCTAAAGTTTTCAAAATGCAACCATCTCTATCCTTGCCATCCATAACAAAAGAAGACAGTATTTAGTCTCAGCGCAGTAACAGTCTTGAGTAAATAGACTGCTTCATTGCCCTGATTTAAAGACAGCAGACCGAAATGGCATGACAGAGCTCCCTTAAAAATTCGTGGTATACATGTGGCTCCTTTTATGTTGATTAAGCGATTGTTTGTTTTTTCCTCAACAAACCAAAAAAATTGGCTTCCTGGAGAGGCTCTAAATTCTGTTTAGTTAACTTTCGTAAAGTTTGATAGTGGTTCTCGGTTACCCCTTGTAGCAATAGAATCAGTATATATATTACACATCTATCAATTATGAGGTCTCGGAAATCACTTACCAACTACTTTTTGGCCATGTTTGATGAGTAACTTTTCCACTGTTGCGGCAAAGTCTCCTGCTGCGTCCGAGGCCTAAAAAAAACCATTCCTTGTCACGATAAGCTTAATTATTACACGACTCAGCGGGCAGTCGATCAGAGGGCCAATAACAAAGGTCAACCGATCAAAACGCTCTAGTAACGGTCCAATATTTTCTAAGTATTGGACCGGGTATTGTCCCGAATAATCCCGCGTTTCTCCTCACAGTTAAAAACAACACAAAGAAATTATCCGATTTTGTTCTCTTTGTCAGACAGAGCTAAAAACTGTTTTATCTACCGTTAACATGTTCTCATGATAGGCCCTCAGTCAAAATGGGGTCTTTTTTATTCCGTGCATCATCCTGCATAATGTTATAAGAAATTTGCGTAAAACCTTCAAAGCTTCTTCACTACTAAGAATGAAAACGTAAAGCTTGTGGCATGTGGTTTGGAGTGACAAAAAATATCTCACAAATTATGTGTCTAGCTGAAAGCCACTCACTGGACACTATGGTCACGTGGTAGCGGGTTTTACCCTTAAATGTTCCAAAGATAAGTTTGAGCCCGAGCATAAGCTATGCCATGCTGATGAGACCTAACAAGGACGAAACAGCTGTCCATGGCTGTCCCTGTCGTTCTCGCGCGCTCCAAATATCTAAAGAGCCTGGAAAAGGCTACCACTAAGTTTGCCATCATCTTACCAGCTTGGCGGATGGTGCTAAATCCGCATGCACGTGCTCGGCCAATAAAGGGCCTGACTTTAATCCTACGGCTCTGAAGGAGAGGAAACAAATCAACACATTATTCATTATTCCCAAGTACTACGTCGAAACGAAGGCTGCGTTCACACTTGGTGCACGAGCACGGTGCCCGAGTACGATTCTTGATGGGCACTAATGTGAACACACCTTTTTTTTTCAAGTAGCCACGCCAGAATTCGGGCACGGGCACCGTGCCCGAGTACAAGGTCTCGACCTTGTACTCGGGCACTGAACTGGGCACTGATTCCTTGTGTGCACACGTTTTTGTTAGTTCCCTGGCACTTTACCCACAAACCACTGCTTTGCGTACCCACAATTCCTTGCTACGCTCAAGGGTGGTCTAGATTTCAAAATGGCGTCCGACAAAGTGAATGTGAACATATCAACATATCTGGGAACCTAGTGTCTGAACACAGCACCATTTTGCGCCGGTACCCGGGCCCTAGTGCTCGGGTACCAAGTGTGAACGCAGCCGAAGTAGGCCACAGGACAGGGAGAAACAAAAGTTCGCTAAAAGATGCTATTTTGACACAGGAGAAAGTAAAAATCTCTCACGCCATGACCGCATTAGTTCAGTATCAGAGGGGATTTTTTATTAACAATTAAATTAAGAATATAAACGTTCCAAGTTAGATCGACAAAAAGAAACTAAAACAAAAACACAACAAAAACACAAGTAGCCTGCTTGCGAAACAGGTGTGTTTCATCTAACAGTAAAATCGACCAGAACGCTATGCAATCTTGGAGAAAACTACCGGAGAAAACAGGCCATCTAGAGCCCGAAAACCCTTCTCTGATGAATGCACATATATGGCGGTACATTGAGATTGTCGGGAAACAAAATTCACTGTTCCCCAAGGGACCAGTCATTAAGGGATTTGTTTTATAGCAAAACCAGTGGATCAAGCCGGTGGAAAACAAAGGCAAATTTTGAAAAACGCGCTGAGATACCAGAGACAACATCAGGCCACCTTCAATTGCACGCTCTGATCAAGTGCAATGTTCAGCAGTCAATATTTCGCGGGTAACTGTGAACTGTTTCCCGTTTGACGTGATAGTTTTCGCAATGTTGCCCGCTAATGGCATTTGGCGGTAAACAGTTTCATTGTTAGAGTCATGTGACCATGAACTAGCCAATGAATGGGCGCGCTATATAACAATATTGTTTACGCATAGTCTCCTAGGAAACATCAGTGATTCTGCACGCATCGCGTGACTCACGGCTGTGCTAACTTCACTTTACCTCTTAGATCGTTTTAAGCCTTCAGATACAACCAGTCCCAAATTGCCGACGGGATTCTTTAAGGACTTCTGAAGAGCCCGTAGTTTCTTGCCAGCGTGCTAAAGAGAAATGTTCATAGTTTTCACATATCCCGTCAAATCGTAAAATCACACCAAACTGACTCTTTGACTTTTACGCGCTTTCAACAGGGACCTCTCTCAATCATGACCGCATACTGCAAATTTCAGTGCTCGAGAGGTTGCTTGTTATGAGAGACTACAGCGGGCCATCAAACAGTTTGATTAATGGCATCAAGCAACGTTATTTTTTGACGAGTTTTGAGGAACTGTATATTCACTTTTTATTATTCATTTTATTTAGTGTAGAAATCACGCATATGGTGTTCAAGTTATAGTATATTCTCCGTTGATGCTTTTCAATGTTGTTTCTCGTCGATTTCCTTTTAGTGTAGTTTTCCAGCTTACCTGCAGCCCTGTCAGGGAGACGAACAATCTCAAAATGTCGTTGGTCCCTTCGAATATTCTGAAAATTCGAAGATCACGCATTACCCTTTCAGCTCCACAGTCCTTGAGAAACAGGAAAAGACGTGTTGATAAGGAACCAATGTTAAACATTATTCAAAGGGGCGGGAATGTGGAGTTCCACGAGCGCACGCGCGCGCGCGAACGCGAGAGGGAGCGCGAGGCCTTCCATTTTTTTTTCTTTTCCATTCGTTCTCACCCACGAACGGTAAAGAAAAGAAACAATTAGTTTTTTGTCATTAATTAAGCAGGGATTCTTTGCTTGCCTTCATGTAACCCATGCCACCAAGAATTTGAATGCACTCATCAGCAACAAACCAAGCTGCTTCCTAGAAAATGAAGAAAAAAAAAATAAGGCAAAGTTTTTTGAACCAGTTCACAAGCTGACACAACCAAGAACGCGTGCTGTACTCACCGAGGCGTAAACTTTACTGATGGCCGCTTCAAGTTGGAAGTCAACAGCTCCTTGATCCATATTCGCGCTTATCATGTAAGCCATGCTCTAAAAAAGAACAATTAAAGTTAAACTTGCATCTGGAAACAAAACTTTACTACTTTCTAAGATCGGATATGTAACACTACTCGTTCTTGGAAACTAAATTTTGCCCCATCCTCCATCAGACACACACATCTTTCTTTAACTCTCTAAACCCTGAGACCGAAATTTAAATTCTCATTTGTTGCTTCTTCATGTTTTCTATTGAAGTACTACAGAGAAATTTTTCAAATACCAAGCAAATTCACCTTGTGTGATCCTATCTTTAATTCTCCTGACCACTCTGTTTTATAAATCGTTGATATTACAAGGAGAAATTTGATGCTGATCACTCTAAGGGTTTAAAGGCTGTTAAAGATGCCTTTATCTTACATACTTTTGTAGTGGCTACTCACCTCAGTGACATAATGATACATGGCCATCCGTGCTAACTTCTCTTGAATAACTCCAAACTGCTCCAGCTTGTTACCGAACTGAACCCTGTTAGCAGCATGGTCAGCCTAAGACAACAATAGAAAGTTTAAATCGGCAACAACAACGAATCGGAAGTAACTGAATGGAAAGACACTGTGAGGAAACTCAAGCAAAACCCTAGACGGCAACATATAGTGTGACACGAGAGAAAACGACGGAAGTTAGCACATAGTAGAATAATAAATTCTAAAGGCAAAAGCCAAAAATAAAAGGCTTCAAACAGAGAAACGGTATGTTGTGGTTTAAATTTGTTTTTGGTTTAAAAACTATTCAATTGGTTTAATTTTTAACTTTCTTTCTGTCAAATTCATTGTCATAATCTGAAACAAAGGAAAATAAAAATTAAACTAAATTAAAGGTTTAAAACAACAACGAATACAAACACGTACAAAACAACAAACACAACAATAGAACTACATAGGGCATCACAAATAAGAAATAAAAAAGGACTAGCGTACGTAAATCGGCACGAGGCTAACCAAATCGTAAAATTTCTATTAACCAAGCCAACAATTTTGATCACAACAGTGTCAACAGAAGTTGAGAAAACTTTCACAAGACAAAAATGCTACTGGAGCTCAACAACTACAATCAACGGTACGCTGCACTCACAGCCTTCGCAACAAGTCCCTTCATTGTTCCTGAAAGTGCGGCAGCCATTCCAAACCTTCCGTTGTTAAGAATGTGCATAGCCACCTTAAAGCCGTTCCCTACACCTGAAGAAAGAAGTACAATGTTACCATCAAGCCTTTCTGCTTCAGCGGGTGTACAGGGATGACAGCCATATGACAGTTTATCTGGGGTGACTGTGGCTCTTCGCCCAGCCTCCATCCTCCAGGACAGAACTCAGAGACGGGAACCGCATTCTCTATTCTTTGTGAACAGTGCGTGGATTAGTTGTGCTTTAGGTTTGACGGAGACAAGGGCAGTAGCTTAATATTATGCCTAAATACGCGATCATCTTAACCGGGGTAGATGTCAAGCACATGGCCAGCACAATCTTACTAGTTACCAAGTACCAGACTGTTTGTGGACTGATCTGGAGTTTGCTCAACAGCCCAATCTTCTCAGCAACTAAGCTAACAAAGCGACGGTTCTAATGCTACTAATGTGAAATAATTTTATAGTTCAACGTTGTGATGCTTTCGAAAGCCTCTTACACCTTTCAAGTACTTTGCCTTTTTTTCTGTACAGAACCTTTTCGAAATAATCATTACTTCTGGGGGATGGATAGCACTTTAGCTGCACAGTGGAGAGTCTAGAAGCTCGCTCCACATTCCTTCATTGCTTGTTGCTTGTAACGATCTGAATGCATACTTGTTTGCTTCTTTTTGTTTGGTGTTTTGTCTGATAGAGGCTCCTATCAACCGAGTAACTAGGGAGCTTAAGCAACAACGACGGCGGGGGCAACAAAAACGTGATTTCAAAATGTAACTTCCCATACTTGTAGCTCTTTCGCGATTATTCCAATTTGTTAAACATGAAAAATGCTGGCGAACTGTCCAGGGCCTAAATTACTGTGAGAGGTGTTAAAGAATACCGAAAGTTAGAAAAAATTTGCCGTCGTACACTCAAGTTCTCAAGAAAACCTCAAATTTGTTCATGTAACGTTGTTGTTTTGCAGAGGACGGCAAAGAAATATACCAACATGTAAAACGCACGAGCAGAGCGATTGTTTTTGTTCATTAAACGTGTTGTTTTGTGCCGTTACTGTACTCGTTGCTTAAGCTCCTTACTATCTCCAGTGTGAGATCACCCTCGCCACAACGGGTGCTACTCACGAAACGCCTCCCTCTGGATGCTCCCTTACCTTTGTTAGTACACTGTGGAAAACCAACACAAAATAAAAACAAAATCATACCTCCTAAAATGTTTTCCACAGGTATAGGAACGTTGTCGAAATGAACCTGCAACGATAATAAAAGTAGAAATAATAACATTTTAGGCCCGCAAAAGTAACAAAGAGACAACAATGCTGACCATGCCTTTTCTTGTGGTGTTGTTTATTACGCTGTGAAAAGCGTCTCTAACTTTGACTCTGTGGACGAAATTCTTAAGTGTGACCATTGAAAGGAAAAGTGAAAGCTACTGAGCAGTACTTTCCTGTTTGGCTGTTTATTATTATGACTGTACGGAATAATTCGGACTTCAAAGTACAGTATGTAGATGAAATCCTACAGTTTGACCATTTAAATGAAAGCTACTGAGCACAACTTTGCTGTGGAAGTAAAGAATTTTTTGCATAAACAATTTAACGCACCCTAGCAGAAACGTCCTTCCATATAATTATGTACCCCTTACTAACCTCGTTTTCTCTGTCCGTACTGAAAGTTAAGGGGAAAAATACGGATCCGTAACTTGGAGTACAGATCGAGAAAACGAGGTCAGTAAGATAAGATATGATACGATACAACACGATACGATTGACTGATTGATTGATCCATTGGTTGGTTGGTTGGTTGGTTGGTTGGTTGATTGACTGATTGATAGATAGATTGATTGATTAGTTGGTTGGTTGATAGATAGATTGATTGATTGATTTTATCTCTGAGGTTAATCGGGTGCGAAAAAGAAAAGAGAAAAAGGGCCGCGAAATTTACCAATCACAGTGCGCGTACTAACTAAGAGATGTAACAAAGTTCCGGTATGTGTAATAAGTCCTGTTCTGTTCACGAACGGTATACAAGCCTCGGTGGTCGGTCTCACTCACCTCTGCGGTGTTAGAAGCCTTGATTCCCATTTTCTTCTCGGGTGGGCCACTGGAAACAGAGAAGAACGCATAACTGGTACGGTATAGTAGGTTACAGGAGGTTACAGTACATACTCACAACATTCACAATGATCAATTAACATCGCGAGAGATTTTTCCGGTACGGAACTTGCACAGATTTTTGGCATTTGGCGGCGCGTTCTAGATGTATGTTGTGCGCAAAGCGTTTCGCGCAGCTCCTGGCGCCATTCGCGTCTCGTGAGAGGGTGGTCTCGTAATTGTGATCAATAATGCGCGTTGTATAATTAGGTGCAATAATACAAACATGGCCCCTGTTATCTAACGGAAAAAACAGTACATTTACCTTGAAACGCCTCCAAAACCTCTCTCCACAATGAATGCTGTTACTTTGTCTTTTATTTCGCCTGTCTTCTCGTCCGTCACTGGAGTCTTCAAAACAAGCACACCGCCAATTTCAACCATGTTATAGTCTCACAAACTATAAACTGCCATTGACAAGGTCATAGTAACTTTGTGTAAGAATCGACTAAATTTGAGTAGTTTATACTATGCCTACCCCCTCCCCCCACCCCTCCTCAGTCAACTGTTTTAAAGGTAGTTTTTACCTGAGCAAACACGGTGAAAATATCGGCAAATCCTCCGTTACTGATCCTGCGGAAGTAAAAATACACGTAAACATACGTGTGAACGCTGGGAAGAGAGAAAGTAATTCGCGTTTGCTCTGGTTTTGCTTTACTGCGCTCTGATTGGTTAACAAAACTCATGCCAATCAGAGGCAAACCAAATCCAATCACGAGTTGCACGCGCACATATTTCCGCGCTAGCTCAGGCTACCTCAAGTTCTGATTGGTTGAGCTTTCTTCGGGTCTTGTGATTGGTCAGAGTATTAATTTTGGTTTTACAACACCCATTTTGATAACCTGCGATCACGCCCAATTGTAACATCGTTCTTATGTCTCCTTATGTCGGAGCTCGCCACATATTTTATTTCGCCTTTCCCGCGGGAAAGGTTTACAATCGAAACAAAAATAGAGCCTGATCGTAGGTTACCATTTTGAAAACCACTCTAAAACCATGCAGGTTCACGAACACAGAGTCGAAGTACTATACACTGTCTACTGTGGTCACTGACAGTTATGTGGCTGTTGAATAAACAAAACGTAAACCTCGCAACTTTACTCACCAAAGCTTGCCTCCGTTGAGGATATAGTGTTTGCCATCCTTGCTAAGTTCAGCTCGCGATCGAATAGACTACCAAATAAAAGTTAATGAAAACCGATGTTGTTATCGTAAACAGAAATACGTACGGTCATTGGTTGACGAAACTCACGCCACTTTCTCAGCCAATCAGAAACAAAACCAAAACCAATCACGAGTTGCACGCGTGTATTTTCCCGCGCTTGGCTGCATGAAGTTACTTCACATTCTGATTGGTTCACTGAACTGTCTTCGCCTCTTATGATTGGTCGGACTAATTGCTTTGATTTTAGTTTTACGTCACTCAATTTAAAACGACTCTATTATCCAAAGTCTGTGTTTACCAAGTCGTAGTGCCAAACTCATAGTTACACGCACAGACATAGCATTTTTATACAAATGAACTCCCACCTAATTTCAACTTTAAGTACATGTGATGTAAAAATGTTGCAGAGCTAAAATCAGTCCATTGTGCGCAGAGGAAAACATGTAGTGTGAATTAATAATTATCATAGCCACCGGTTATTCTCCTTTAGTTAAAATCTCGGATTAATATTTTTTTTCTTCCAGGAATAACAAGCTGCTTTATTAACTATTGAGAACATCAAACAACTTTTCAGGCTTGTAAAAAACAACACTGCCTACCCCAGCATCTGATCCACTAGATGGTTCTGTTAAACAGAATGCTGCCATTTTTTCACAAGGAGCAACCTAAAAGAAAGTGAATTGTTATGATGAGATAAGAACAGGTTCAAATTCAATTACACATGTCCATGGCATCTGTAATGAAGTACCAAGGACGTGAAAAAATGTGGTTGTGATGACTGGGTTCACATTTGGGGTAATCTGTATTTAATTATCATAGATGGCCATCATGTAAGGCATACTTGATAATCTTATGGAAAGCGTGCAATATAAGAATTTAATTATTATTATTTATTATTATCATCTGCTCCACAAGCACGTCATACAGCCGGCGGTCTTAATAATAGAAGGACCAAATACAAGGGTTCACATGTACATGTATGGCTACTTCAAGACACTTTTAATTTGATACATGATGTAAGCGTCAAATGCACAAGGCAAGTCCCACGATTTACTTTACATTGAAACAAATTTAATAATAAGGAGAAGGAGTAAGAAATGTTACTTAACAAGGGTAACCACATTGCTGGATTTTTAATAGGTAAACAGAGGCATACTGTATTATTAAAAATTTATGTCATATTTTTCTTACCTGTGGTAGGTACTTCTCTTTTTGCTCCTTAAAAAGAAAAAAAAAAGAAAGAAAAAAAATGGGTTTGATATGTATGTGTGTACAGCTGTAATGCATTAATGTTACTCAAAGATAATCTCTAGGTACAGTACAGCTCACATATATCCGAACTTCGCATACGCGTATCATACGAGCGTATTTTGCGTATACGCTTATGTCAATACGCGCACAATGCACGTATATACGCGGAGATATGCGCGTATATACGCGCGTATATGCCTCTTTGTTATGCATTCCCATAAGTTTCTTTATGTGAAGCATTGTTAGTCAAACAAAGGACATTATATTTCTGGAAATGAAAAAGGTTCAAGGCGAAATTTGCATATTGTTAAAGACGTCCTGCCGATCAATGAAAGCATGCACAACATAATACATGTACAAGTAGCAAAAGCAAGCATTCAGTGTATCATAAATTGCATTCACTTAAATAGAAACTTGATATCAATCAAGACAGAACCCATAAACTGGTGAGAAGAAAGATGGAATAGTAAAATTATTGTACGTGTACAAGTTTACAGTGTATGTCTAATAAAAAAACTGGCTAATTTAACTAAGGACACTGTTAATTATCTAAAAAAAAATCAAACCCATATTCAAAACTTTTATAATTCTAAAAACAGTGCATTGTACATTGTAAATGTTGTGGTTCAATTTTATCAAAGTCGATCATTATCATGCAGTAAAATAATTTCCAAACCCCAAAACAAAGGAATCTAGATTTAAACCAAGAGTAAATCTGAACCACTTAAACAATTCACAACAGTATGCGTATGAGTACAGTTGCTCTATAATCAACTAACTTTGTTTCCATGAAGTAGAATTCCTTTGAAGCCAATTGACTGATGAGCTCCAAGAGTTATTCCTACAGCCAGATCGTGTGCACCCACAATCTCCACAAGTCGCGCATACTGTAAACATCAATGCATATAAGTCAGATATACTGTGAGTGTGAAAACTTATTAAAAGCAACTTAATGCTGTCAGACAATCAATCAATCAATCATAACCAAACCAACTAACAAACCAATCAGTTAGTCTACAGCCTTATACTTCAATCACACAACCAACCAACCAAGCAATGTTGAACACAATCATTAATTTGAAAAGAAATTGAACAGATGTCTTTCTACAGCCACAAACCTGTGTGACTATGGTCAATCATACAGCCTACAGAACTGAAACCAGTTCTGGATTTACACGATTGTTGATTTCACCCACTGTGCTGATAATGCATGTAGTTTAAAACATTTTGCGTTATTTTTCAGATGCTACATGCATTTTCTGCAGATGAAAACAAGAGCCAGCTGCCCCAGGCTGATCGCTAAAATGTTCACTTCATGCATTGCAATAAAAAAGCTCAATAATAATATTATAGTGTCACATTTAAACAGCATACCTGAGTGTTGGTGAGACCAAGGCCACCTAGATCTGTTGGCACCTATAACAACATTATTATTATTATCATCATCATCATCATCATCATTATTATAAGTGTGAAAACATTGTCTGTAATATTCCATACCCACACCAATGCCAAATCTGAACAACTGGATCTAAATTACGTTCATGTGTACCATGTACATGACCACATACTTAAGTATAATTATGATCATGAAATTTATACAGAGCACAGGGCTGTCACTAATAATAATTATTGTTAAAGTATGTGGAGATATACAAAAAAAAGCCGAGGATTTGAGTTGCTGTACTGAATTCAACATGCTGGTTTTCTATCAAAGTAGCACGGATAAAATAATATTTGAGGGGATAAACCCCGCCAACACACGTGGGTCCCTAATAACAGCCCTGAAAGCAGCTAGTCATTTTATCATCTGCTGTCATCTACTGTTTAGTTACTGCACTGTTTTAAGTTGCAAATATGATGTTAATTTTTACATCATGTACTGTATACAGGAGTATTGTACCTGCAATCCAAAAGCACCCATCTCTTTGAGCCCTGCCAATGTCTCATCATCTACCTTTTCCATTGTGTCATTCTTTAATGGGTCATTACACTCCTACAAGGTTGCAAGTCAAAATACATGTACTGTAAAATGACTATCAGTGAGAGTGCAGCGACACATGCCAAATATCCAATGACCATTTAAACCCTAAGAGTGATCAGCATCAAATTTCTCCTTGCAAAATTAACACTTTATAAAACAGAGTGGTCATGAGAATTTGGGACAGGATCACACAAGGTGAATTCACTCGATGTTTTAACAATTATTCTTCTCTACCATGTAGAGGAGGCAGGGTGGCCAAGTGGTTTAGGGCGCTGGATTTCAATGCGGTGACCCAGTTCAAATCCCACTCTGACCACTAGCTTGTGTTGTTCTGGGTAAGTGCCTGGTTCAACTCCTTGGCCATCCTTGTAAATAGCCAACTGGTCTGCCTCCCATAAGTTGGGATTCTTATCATGTTATGTTTATTTGTGACATTTGAAATAAGGAGATTGAACCTCAAAAAACTTTGTTACTGGGTCCACATATGCTCTCAAGGTCTCCTCCTGTTCAGAGTCCAACACTGCAGGGTTAAAAAAAGTGGACAGACAATTATTTAAAAAATAATTACAAATCACAGAAGTAAAAACAGACTCTGCACAGATGCAAACACAAGATCTTCTACAGCTGAATGTCATGAGTAACAATTATACTTAAAGGGTCAATTCATACATAAAATAAGGGCAATCGTCAACAGAAAATTGCATTAAAATCCTAAAGGAGACCATTTAGCCAACTTTGGAAAAAGAGTAAGGGCTCAACTGGGAACTAATCCAGACTTTATGACAAATCATACAAATAAAAATTAAACTACAATGTAGAATAACGGTTTGTCACTGAAAGGGCATCATAAAAATAATTATTAATTTCAGCAAGTTTGACCATATTTTGATGCCAAGCCACCAGATAACAAAATCCCAGAGAGTGTGTCCCCCTGAACCAAGTCTCTTAATTTCATGATTTTCTCAAGCCTTTTGTTCAGCTCCTATAATTTCCATGTAATAGCCACAACTTTAGTTACCATAGTTATTTGGTTACAAGACCACTCAGTTATAAGATGCACCCCCAACTTGAGAGAGTCAGAATGTCAGGTTTCCAAATGGAAAGTTTCTTGAAAATACATGTACTCTATTAGGTTACAACATTATTTTTCAGATGCTTTTCCAATGGGCAGGAAACAAGTCATGTGTTATAAGAACATCAAGGACAAAACCAATATTTTACCTTCTGGAAAAGGAAATACTTGCTCCGTTTTGGGCTCACCACTGAAGAGACCCATGACAAATGACTTTGACTCTCCAGGCTACAAAGTACATGTAAGTCATTGAAATAAATCATAACACACAGTGTAGCGTCATAACATATTTTTGACAACTGGAAATTCGGAGGGTAAGGTAAGTCAATATTCTATTCAAATTGCCAGTGTGATTATTAAAAATTATAAATACATGTACAAAGGGAGATGACCCAAGAGACCATCCATTCAATCTGCCCTGCATTCAAGAGTTTCATCAACAGTTTTTTGGTATTCACACTGTGAGATTCATGCACCATAGTACACAACTATATGTAGCTACTACAGCTGTAGTTAAATTGAGATTGATTAAATTACAGTGTAACTGTAAAGCACAAAAATAATTGTTCCACTTGGACTTACACTGTCGTGCTTTATTTACATGTGTATAAATTTATACTGGTGATGAACGACATGGCTCTCTTAACCCTTTAACCCCTAAGGGGTCTCCCTCTGACGAGTAAAATCGTCTGGCGTTAGACAGAGTAAAATCTATAGAGTCACTCTTAGGGAGGAAAGGGTTAAAGATTGTACACATTTCAATTTTGAATGCACTGTTATTTGACTCATTTATGTGGCCATAGCAATGCTGTGCCTTACACAATTATTTCTCTACCACATAAAACAGATAGCCTTTCAACAGCCTGCATTTTCCTGGACAAGGTTGCCATGTTATTTCAAGGCAGTTGGGGTTACTATAGTACCTTTCATTAAAAATTGAAACATGTATTATATCTTCTGTCTAGAAAGTACAGAGTCTTACTGAAGTACTCACCTTAGCATCTGCAGCATTAGATCCATGTCTTGTGTATTGTGAACCAATGATAGCAAGTCTGGGAGGGAAAATGCCAGGTTACATACTGTAATATTATTATTACTAATGTGTTCTAATGATTGAAAATTTGTCATCCGAACCAGGCACAGTTGTACAGCCATATCCAGCATCACTGTCAGTGATCAATAATTATTGTGGCTTCAAACCAAAAATGAAAATGCTGTACACAAAATGAAAGTTAATGAATGGTATACAGGCCAGGTATGCACAAATAATTACATAATTTAACAACAAGATACACAGGATGACACAAAGAAAAGATCTGTTCCACCCTTTTTAAATGTTCCAGAGCCTTGATTTTTGGGTGAAGTTGCAAGAATGTTCTGTGACTACAAGGTTCAGTGAGTATACCACATATTTTGAGGCATTTTGGTGAAATCCTTTCGGTGTTCAGTCGAGCTTTTTCATGTAAGTACATGTACCAGAGAATTACATAACATATTTCGAGCAATCGAAAAGTGTTTTCGATTTCAAACTAACAATTTCAAATCAACAGCAAAATAAAAGACGATTAAGCAGAAGCACGAATAATCGCGTGAAATCCTGTGTGTTGGATGCCCTAACGACCTGCCTACATCACGCCCCCAATAGCACCACGATCCATCCCCGTCGGATTTCATTCGCCATCTTAAACGACCGGCATTCAAAGAAATTTAGCCCTTGGTACTCAGTATTATCCGAACAGGATATTTTACTAAACATTCAACGATCTTCCAAACCAAACTGTTTAAGCCACGTTAACTTTTTTAACCGGCTTGCAATGTTCCTCAGAACGAAATAAATCGACTTGAACTTTGATCACTGCCGAAAAGGGACTTACTATCAACCATGCTTTCTGTTCCACGCCATATAATCTCGAAGTCCGTAAAGATGGCGAGAAGAGATTTTTATTTCTCCCAACAGAAATAGCCTTGCTTTAATTCTCCTTCGACAGAAACTGCATTTATCATTCTAAAACGCTGCTCGAAGCATTGCGTGGAACAGCATGGCGGACTTAATTTAGGTTAGCTTAACTTATGTAACTCACCGTCTCAGGCTCGAAAACTCGGAAAACACTTGGCTAGATCTTCCTTTCGGGAGGTATGCAAGACCCTGGGACAATCTGAGGCACCCACAACGCAACATTCTGACAAAAATCCAGGCAAAGATTTTAGTTGCCTCAGCCAAGAAAGCGAGATGACATCGACAAATTGTTTGTTGTCACGTAACAAATTAATGAGCGGCTGCTAAGCTGTTCAAAGTCCGCGGGATGGAATCGGGAAAGCATTCGGGACGAGAAATAAAATGAGGATTTTTTTTTTTTTCAGAGCCACAAAAAACAAACGAACAAACAAACAAATCAACAAATAACAAGTCAAATGAAACATGGGCGCTGTTCAGCATTACATGAAATTGTAGTGTCATTTTTTTGTTTTTTTGGCGGCGAAGGTTCGATCCGAGCACTGAAAATGTTTCTTCAGCTGGGTTAAAATGGTAACTGGCCTTAGAGATGGCTACCACACAGATTCACTGATTTCAAGAGCTGACTTCTCGACCAATATTTGCCATTCCGGAGTTGCGCAGGGAACTAGGGCGAGTTTCAAATTTGAAGTAATCGATAAATTGACACCATCACATGAAAGATACTGTCGAGTTTGGTCGTTTGGCCAAGTTTAATTCTACAAACTCTGTATTTTTTTTTTTTTTTTTACGATTTCTGTGATGTTCTTAAAAATGGAGAAAGACATTGGCTCTCACCTCAGTTATTTCCAAATATTCTCTGTTCAACCGAAAAGAATCAAACTTGGTCAAACGACCAAACTCGACGGTATCTTTCATGTGATGGTGTCAATTTATCGATTACTTCAAATTAGAAACTCGCCCCAGTTCCCTGTGCATCTCCGGAATGGCCAATAGCCCCCTGGTTCGGCTTTGTTGTTTTGTCGAAGGGTTATCGTTCGAAACGTCAGCATTTTCTTCACCTTAGCTTGGCCCGGCTTTAACTTATCAGCCGCACGCTTCTGTAAGACGTTCGAAGGACAGAATGTCGTGCTGAATCAGAACAAAAAGAAAGCCAGTGAATCGAAATATATACTTTTTCCAGCCTCATAGCACGCGTCAGTGTACATGTTACGAGCAAATACATCGATATCAGCTCAATTCTTATTTTAACTTAGTGAAGATTTCGACCACAAAATTTTTTCTTTGGTATGTATAGCTCGAAATTCGTAATCTACGTATTTCAAATGAAATCAAACTGTTAAGATTTGTGCATCCCATATCAAACCCTTGACTGCGGTCAAACGTTTATAACAAAAAAAGAGACCAAAAGTCCCTTTAAGATAATGTTTTTACTTTGTCATCTCGCACATATAAGTTTGAGTTGTGAGTCTGTGATTCTGGTTTATCATTTTGCAATTTCTTAACTCCGTTTTTACGAAATATAATGCGGACTGCTCGGCGTCGTGTCGGCTTCTGTTTGACCTCCGGATCTGAATCGATTAAGGTTAATTGTTACAAAAACTGTTTTTAGAATATCGCAAAACGATTTAGCAATCTTAGTTAACACAACAAACGTTTTAGATATCTAACTTTCAAAGTAAATACCTTCTCTATTTTTTAAGTTTCCCATGTTGTCACGCTTAAATTTGACCGCGGCTGAGACGTTAAAAACAAGAAAAGAGACCAAAAGTCCTTTTAAGATAATGATTTTACT
The DNA here is from genome assembly GCA_948470475.1 of Galaxea fascicularis. Lineage (NCBI taxonomy): Eukaryota > Metazoa > Cnidaria > Anthozoa > Scleractinia > Euphylliidae > Galaxea > Galaxea fascicularis. The sequence continues at coordinate 19,653,351 of OX419344.1, forward strand.
TTGTGTTCTCGAAGATATAAGTTTCAGTTGTGAGTCTAGCTGTGATTCTGGTTAACCATTTTGCGATATAATTTCCTAACTACATTTTTGCGAAATATAATGCAGATTGCTCGGCGTCGTGTCGGCTTCTGTTTGACTTCCGGAACTGAACGACTAAGGATAATTGTTACAAAAACTGTTTTTAGAATATCGCAAAACGATTTAGTAATCTTAGTTACACAACAAACGTTTTAGATCTCTAACTTTTAAAGTAAATCTGTCTGAATTTACAAAAACGTACCTACAGAAATTCCAAGCGCGTTGTAACAATTTGACCCCTGAGGTGAATAAAAAACAGTTGAATGTCGCTAGGTAGGGCTTAAAATCGACAAATTAATCGCTGGAAACAGACGAAAAGTCGATCTTGGCAAAAGCGACAGAATTGTAATGAAATAAACAACATTTACTAAAAGCACAGAAATTATGACCTTTCAGTCTCGCAAACTATGAGGCTCATAGCGAGATGCCCGACTAAAACAGATCCAGAATTTACCGTTCTTGAGCCCAGAATCGGTTGTCTAAGACAAAATCACTTCAGCTAAACACTCACGAAGCGTTTTTATGCTTGCACACACTATTCTTATAACACGAGCAACACGACATACCTGAAATCCGTCTGTCAAACAAGTTGAGGAAATCATACAATTATCCACGTTCGCGGCACTGATAAAGTTATCCACAACCAACCAGGCACAATGTTTCCACACTTGATAAAGGGAAAATATCATCAAATTACTCTCTCTCAATAACTCTCGCTTTCCCCACATAAATCATCACATGTAGACTTTGCTGACACAGTCGATTTATTCAAGATCCCGGATGTAGCCATTCGTTTTCAAACGGACAAATATAGGGCGGTATTGACAAAAACATTTAACTAAGTCTCTGGCCTGCTCACAAATCAGCTTTAATTTTGCTCTTGCCGAATAGATCTGATTCCTACAAACTACCTTTTCAGGCCAGAGACTCGTCACCGCCCACAGCAAAGCTCGCAATATGATGCCTTTCCGTCTCAAGCCCGAGATCGGTGTTTCACCCGTTTAGCCAAAATGAGACAGAATACGGTAACATATTGGACGACGGCAGACTTTGCCAATCGTGAGAATTGTTCCTTCATAAGGCTTCATGATGCCTTCCGGAAAACTTCACTGTAGGCAGCCAAAAACAAATGTAGAAAATTAACCGACCACTGAGAACAACTTCTAACGCGCGCGCTGATTTCAAATTAGTGACTTATGACACAAAGAGAATTGTGGGAAATAATATGTAGGGGAGAGAGGGGAAGGAGGTAAGGGGGGGGGGGGGTGGTGGGGAAAGATGTAAATAGCATTAAAAACACGTTGTTGTGTGTACTAAAAACAGAAAGACAAAGAAAAAGTGGTCAAAAAGTACTGAACAAGCCTCAAATGAGACTGTTGCTAACAATTCCTGGAGGTACCTTTTTGTAAATCAGGACAGAAATACATTATCCTTTTTTTAAGTTTCCCGTGTTGGCAAGCTTAATTTTGACCGCGGCTGAGATTGCAAATGGAGTCGAATTGATGGGCGGGATATCTGCATGTTTGTATGTTGCTAAGACATTGGGAAATGTCGGTAACGAATGCTCACCACTGTAAATATGCCGAATTCTCGAATGACTGTGAGGTTTGCTATTAAACTGCGCAGTTATATATCCACTTATTGGCATTACGAAGTGCAAATCAGTTTTAAACAAATAGAGATGTAGTATTTATGTGCTCTAAAGTTAACACAAAAGCCATTTTTGACCCTAAAAAGTAATAGAGAGAAACTGATGTTGCAACATTCTTTAAAACTATGCCGTCGTAGCTATGGGGATCGAAAATTATACTAAAACCGCTGGAACGCAACCATAGTTGTGCCTGTCCATTCAGCGTTTGACGAACGTATGTTGCTTCGGTCTTGATGCGGACCACAAAGAATATTTGGTATGATGCGTTCGTAGATAAATATTAAGCTGGGAGTTACTAAGGGCCAAATTTTGATCGATTCGGTAAACATAACATTGTGAAAGGTCAGGATCAAGTCAGTTAAGAATACAAGGCCCGCAAGAGATTGAAACAAAATCTTCAGCTCTTTTAGTGGAAACGGAATTGGAACTGAAGTAAGTTAGTGATTGTTGGTATAGCAGATTTGGTAAAAAGACAAAAAGGTTTTGAAAAGTTTAAGTTGGCTATGAATCCACTCCCATGAGTTTATAAGCCGTTTCGACAAAAATTGTGCTTGTAATGCTAATTATTTTTCCCTAATCATAAAAGATCATCTGTGTCGCAGAGTTCGTTTTAGAGCTTTTTAGACGTAACTTGAACAACAATGATAACGAGGCAACGAAAACGTCACTTCACAATCAATACACTAACATCTCGCTATTGCAATACTGTAAACTAAGTTTCAATTTGTTAAAGTTGTAGGATGTGGGCTAACTATCCCAGACTCCTAGTTACAATCAACAGCGCTAGATAAATCAGTAGAAACAGAGAGAAAAATTTACTGTAAAAGCGTTCTGGCTCGTTCTCAATTCCCAGAATTTGGTTATTTTAAGTTCAATTGCAGTTTTGCAGGGAACGATTCACGGTTTTGTGTCCTCTGTATTAAAGCTACCTGTCATTGGTTTTCCTCGGCAATAAAAGGAACATGATTGCATGCACGTTGAACGCTCAGATACAAGAAAGATAGAGAAAGAACTTCGAACGATTTTTGGTTCAATCAATACTTGCCAGAAACGAAATAGCTGTCGCAAAATAGTTTTGCAAAAAAATAGAACAGCCATGTTGGTGTCCCTCTGAGGGATAGCATTATGGCTGCCGTGGTGGTCAGTATATGAAATCAAGCACGTCGTGCGATCAGCAGTCCACATTTTGTCTCAGGATTGCCGTTGACTGATAACACTTTTGCATTAACATCAACACGTGAAAATAGACCTAGGGCTGCTACCCGAAAGGATCAAATTTATCAAAGTGCTATATTTGCGTATGAAAACAATATAACAGTATGAAATTTTCATTGAAGATTTGTCTCCCTGGAGAGTAGAAAGTGTCCAAAGAGAAGCTTTATGGTGCCGATAATTTAAGTTTTAGAATTTTGTTGACATCACATGAAGAATGCCTTTTTTTTTTTTGAGGTGATCTCGTCGCTTAAGCCACAGAGTCCAGAGGAGTTCTATCTGATTCGGTACAAGACAAATTGTCCTTTGTTAACTCTAAATATATTATTACTATCAACCACAATGAAGCTATTAAATGAAAGCGCTACCTTCTTGTTCTCCACTCGTTCGTACGCTCTTGGATCGGTGTTGGCCATGTTTATTTGGAAAGGGAAGCTCAGTTTACACCCGCGCTTTAAGAGAGATAACCTTCAGGACTCATTACTGAAGGTCTTTATTCTTAGTTTCTATCAGGATCGAGTTTTCATCAAAGTGTGGTTAGCACTAAACCGAGTTAAATACCATGACAACCTACAGGTTTTCAGTAATATAACTTAACCAACGGTTAGCGCTAACCATGCTTTGAGCAAGTCGGCTCTGGATGATAACATAGGTATGCATGCATGAATATGATTCAGAACCAATTGGTCCAAACTATATCGGTAAAGAGGAATAAGTTAGAAAGAGCGGTCTACAGAGTACAGTTGTTTATACTGAAAGTCGTTTTCTAGAAAAGTCAGTGTTTAGTTGGGTTCACCACGTTGGTGCCTCTCTAAGGGGCACCATCAGTTATGACCGCCCTAAAAGCCGGTCGAAGATACCGAAAACAGATCACGCATACAGTATTTCTAGGACGAGACATCTACTTTTGACTGAGATGAAAGGTTGAAGGAAATACTGATACTTTTTATAACATTTTAAGATTGTTTCACTTCGGGCCGCTACGAACTAGGTCGTAGTTCATAGTTCAGTGCAATTGCTAGACAAAGCCTTATACCGGCTTGGAATTTCCTTCAACATTTTTCTAACTGAAAAAAATTTTAAAAGATGAGCCTCGTGGCGCCCTTGTTCGTATGTCATGAAAACCAGCGACCACTATTAAAGCTAACACTAGCGTTGTTTTCAACAGGCTATACTGTTTTTGTGGGGAACTATCTCGAGAGAAAAAAAATCATAACTTGTTTATCTAGGAATAAGAATTTGTGTCATATATACCACTCTTAGTTCTAAAAGTATCAAAGCAATGATCTGTTAAGGTAAAAGTGATGGAAAAACAAATGTGAGCCACCTCAACATAAAAGGTCGTACATGCATAGCTTGGATAAGAAGCTTTCCGTCGGCCTCTTTTGAACAGTCCCGTAAGTGGCACCATATCGAATTATTATAGATTCTCATAAACGTACAGATTTTTTTAATGTTGGTGATATTGTTTGGTATGTAAAGGCTAGCTGTAGACGAATCAAAGAATTAGAACATAGGCGATTAGTCATGCACGTGGATGGCACCACATGATAAGCATCGCTACTTTGATCTCGGTGAAGAGCCAGCAGTGAAAAGTGTTCGATAGTCCAGTGCCTTTCAGTTGAATGTCGAATGAAGTTCGCGTTTGACGCCTTTAGTCTTTCTAACCTAAGCTCTGCTTTTGGTTTGCAAAACACGCGCTATTTTCGTTACCAAATTGAAACCGATCCAAAAAAAAACAATAACAACAACGATCCGTTTGCATGTGCCGTCTCATATTTTTCCGCCCGTGGCGCATGTTGCGATCGCTGATTGGTTCATAACATCGTTTACGACTGTTGCGATTAGCCGAACCAATTAATTGGACCCAGCTGGTTCGGTTAAAGGCCAATCTAAAAAAGATTTCTTTATATTACTTCCCTTTTATCGCCACACCGTCGTTGGAGTTTCCACTGACGCCACTATACGAAGTTTTTCGTAATCCTTAAGAATTCCAAGTTCGGTTGTCTCCTTTGAGGTACCTAGGACGTAAATCTGTTGTTTCCCACTGCTGTGCTAAAGGTATATCTATATAGGTGGTTTTCACGTTACGTTATCGCCGCCATGCTGGTGGACGATAAACAATAGATCTCTGAGCTTGTTTTGTTCGTCCACCAGCATTTGTCCATTTCACCTTTGTTATCTGCAGTCTCCAGAGATTGGCTGCAAACCATCTATTACACTCTTACAGCCAGCCATCCGCGGTGAATTCTTAGATTTGAGTAAGAAAGCGAGATTGGGTACGACTTTCTAATTTCAAACTATCCTCCCCTAGAATCCTCCGTTTTCGTTATTGATAACCAGTGGACAAAGAAATATTAGCGAGGACCAAAACTGATAAAACAAGAGATCATGATCATCTAAAGTAGACGATCTCTTTATTTGTAGAGTCGTCACCTCTCAGACTCAAATTTCGTACGTGTTAGTTAAGTATTGCTAGTCAGTTTTTATCAATGAAATCAGTGAAATACGTTTGCACGCATGGAAACGATGACGTTGAACGGTAGGTATGAAGAAACAGATCACAGCAGTATCTTGCTCAATAGTACTGGTCATAACAATATGCTATATAGCAAAACCAATTTTCTAAAACTATAACAGGCGTGAGTAGCGATCCGTCGTATTGGTGTCCGTCTGAGGGACACCAACGTGGAGGCCGTGGAAGTCGTTTCAAGACGAGATCATGCTATCAGTATTCCTAATTTTACTTGAAGATTGTTGAGATGACTCGTGAAAACTGGAGGTAAAGTTAAAATACCAATTTTTAAATCATTTTACTCTTAACTTGGATCAAATGTTTAAAAAGATGTAAAAGAAAGTTTCGCACCCAAATGAAATTTTACTTGAAGATTCGAATTACTGGCGTGTAGAAAATACTGAAAAAGGAGCCTCAGGGTGCTGTCAGTTTTAGTTGACATCACTGGAAATCCACAGCAACAGGCTGATCTGATTCTGATCCAACCTCGGGTCCAGCCCTAATGTTAGCTTGGAAGCTACAAGCCCGGTGTTGCTATAATATACCTTTCACCTTATTTGCAGCAAACCTTAGTGTAACACTGCTTAAATTACTTTGACTTTGTCTTTGACCGTTAAAACTATTGGCCAAATTTCAAAAGATTTTAAAGTTCATACACTGTTATAACTGCTCACGACATCATCTTCCTTAAAAACCCGGAGGGCCGACTATTTCAACAAAATCCAGCTTGGAGCGTGGCTTGAGGCAAGTAATGGGCCTCCACATTCTAATTATAAGTTGGTCATTTAAAGGATCGAAATATATATATTTATGTTTGAAGTCAGTGACATATGCCTGCTTGACTAGTTAGACCTTGCTTTAGTAATTAAACTTAGTCTGAACGTCACGATTTATATCCGGCCCTGGCTCAGCTGATAGCTACTCCCGTCAATAAGGGAGATAAACCAGTGAGTAGATGTAAGAATAGCAGATCGTTAACAAAATTTATTAAAATCTCAGTATACACTATTTATAATTTATTAATTAGGTTCAACATCAAAGCATCCGTCAGCAAAGTAAGATTGCACTTAGTCTTGTAGACGCAAAGTGTTGTGATTACTATCTATCCAAAAACTGAGCCTAGGAGTGACTTTTGAAACGGGGTGAAGCAGATTCGAGGCTTCGTTAAATGGCGCCAAAACTTGTGTATCCAAACATTACTTGGTGCAACCATACGTTTACTACTTATGAGAGGGTTGGTTTCATGACAAAGTTGAATTTTTTGGCACTCAATATGCGACCGCCACTGAACGATAAAGATGTACATTACAGCAGAAACACTAATTTATGCATAGTACTTTGAAGTGTCTCGTTCGATTCTCAATATTTTTCGTTTTCATGCGTTTCAGTTCTTATACAAATTTCTTTTGCTTCGAGACTACCTCAGCCGGTTTGCTTTACCAAATCCCTTCAATTTGAACAGAAGACAAAATATCACATCTGTTCAGTATCTCTGCTTGATATTAATCACAATGTTTCGCCTCCAATGAAAGCAATTTTAATATACAGCCAGACCTTTGATGTCTTGGTTCCCAATCAATGACCCTCAACGTTTTCGATTCTAATGAATATTAATCATACAGACGTCAGTTGCGCTTATTAAAAGTTTTTTTTTACTTGTCAATACAGCTGCCACATTTTCAATAGCCGGCATTGCTTTTTAAAGCATTTAATTAAAGAACTTTAACTGTAGGTTAAAAGGCACAAAGACGGCTGACTGAGAACCAATTTTGAAGAACGTAATTAATATAAATGTACATATGTAATCCGTTGCATAACCTGAGTAACTCCATAGCATTATATATTCAAAATATTAAGTAACCAGACTTTGAATTCAAACCTTAATGGTTTTCCTAGTCAGCATTCCCAATTCTTTTCAAGTGTTTTTTTCTTAAACTCCTTCGGACGTTTACCTCTTACCGCGTCTTGAAATTAATTTATCAAACCAATCATTTGTAATAGTGCACTCTTTAATGAAAAGAACACCCTTCAAAGGTTGCTTGCCAGTGTTGAGGTTTCGAACGCATATTGGCTCGCAACAGCTCACAGCAAGACTCTTGGACCGCGTATAGACCCAATATGCTTAGATTTTAGGAACAGTTGCAGGTTTTTACAAAGGGATCAGTAGTCAGAAGGGAAATACAAGCCACTGCCGTGTGATGGTTTCCAAGCTGTCGATATATTTTTCCAGTTGTGAGCGAATTTGTGAATGCTGACGTCCATCGACACCGAGAGCTCTTTGATATGATCTTGTGGATTTGTGAAGAGAGCCCTCGAACCGACTACAGACAGTAACATATTCGGCGCTTTTTCACAGAAGAAATTATCGCCTCGCAGAAGAAGGTAAATGTCAAAATGTTGAAATAATAATACTTCTATTGTTGAGGCACTGCACATCAAAACACGTCTTGTCTGTGAGAACTTTGATTACTCATACCGGTCTTGATTTAGTGCAGACAACTGAATTGATTCTAAATTACCACTTCTGCGAATTCACTTGAAAACTAAAACCAGTGCGCAATGATTTTCCACTATTCGTGAGGTCAACAGTTAGATGGTATAGACGGAAAAAATTGAGGAAAATGTTAAGATGGCTTTGAATTTAAATATAAGGAAAATAGAGATTCATAATCATCTCAGGGAAGTAGAGAAATACCTTGTAGAAAGAGGCATATGAGCACGATGGGATGTCGAGGACAAAAAAAAGAAAAAAAAGAAAGAGACACGCACACACAATTCATGGGAGTGGTTTACACGATGGTTAAATCCAGATTATTTCGTGTACTATTTTTTCACTTTATTTCTTTGTTATTAGGCAATTGACCGGTGAAGTTTAATATTCTTTGATACGCAGCCATAAAGTGTAAAAACCGCAATTTCCAAGAGAGTATATTCGGGTTTAAAAAAGGCTATTTTAAGTTCTCTGTAAGTTTAAGTACCCATATTTGTCATACAATGTATTTATTTTTTACAATTTTCATTATGCTGAAACAACGAATTTTTGTATTTTTCTTTTTAAAGGAATTCGTGAAGAAACTTTATGGTCTAGGGGACCCATACTGTTACGGTATAGTTTAATTCAATCATTATTGGCTAGTTCTGCTGTTGCGCAGGCGTTGCTGTTCCACGGTCTCACCTCCTGGGCGCGGTCGCTATAGACATACATGTGTTATAAACTTCAAATAATCATTTTTCAGCAAGCTGCAGTAAATTTATTCTTTCAGAGAATTATTTGTGTCCTAGTGGCGATAATTTGCTGATTTGAAATAGCCAGCTGGCGAGCAGTTGTTCACATGAAATAACCACTTTTCGAAAAAGGGCAAGAAAATGGTCGTAACAAATAACTAACTGGTTATATCAAACAACCATTTTTTGAACAGTGCTCGGAATTGGTTACTAGGGTTGAAAACATTTTGTTAGTAAATTGAGCCAAAGTTGCTCCCAAAAATAGTCAAAAGTTTCCCAAAAGTTGCCAAAAATCGGAAAATATGCTGCCAGAATTTTAAAAAGTTGCTTGCCAGTGTGAACTACATATATGTTATTATGCATACATTTTAAAACAATATGCAGAAACTTTTTGACGTGGAGTGAGCACTATAATTATGGCGGATCCAGTTATCAATGAACAACCGCCGGAAAGTTTTGGAAATTTAGTGTATTATTCACAGAGGTGACATTAAATCACTTGGGCGTACGTTATATACGTTAATTCATATTGAATTAACACGTCTACAGCATTTTAAGGACGGTGCCTACTTTTGTTAGTGCGCACCCATTCTGCGCATCACGCAAGCCATGGTTTAAGCGCGCGCGCGCGCTGGAGTTGACATTGACGCCACCAAGTACAGGACTAAAATTTAAAGCAAAATTTTCCTACTGTGACCAAATCAATTTTAATGAACCCTTTACTTAAACCAGGAACACCGGAATAGAAGCATATCGCTAAGCAATAAATGTCAACGTCTTCCACCTGAAAAACTGGCTGTTATCTTTCGGAAATTACACTGAAACCCAACTGTAATCATGTACCTGGAGATGGCGTAGTGCGCGCGCAAAAACGCAAATGTCTTACTTACTGGGGAGGTGACAGGAAAAATGTAACAGGCACCGTAAAAGTTTTCAAAAAAGATCAATAACTTTAAAAAACGCGTGGTTACCCCTACATTTTATGTTGCGAAATGGAAGTGGCAAGCCTTTTCAACTTATGATTAGTTTCTGGTTGTGAGCAAAAGGAATTTAGACTGTATTTTAGCTGAACCAGAGGAATGCTGTCAGAAACGCTATTTTGTTGTTAAAAATGTACCAAAGTTGATTTTAATGTTGCTATTTGCCATATAGTGTAAAGATCTTTTAAAATGTGTTTGCCTTTCTGTACCAGTAAAGGCGAATTCTAAGGAAATATGTGAGGAAATATCCTTTCCCTCTTTTTTCAGAAAAATGCTGATGTCAGCATTTTTGTTGAGATTCAAGGCTAATTATCTCGAAAAACTGCTTGGCTACCCCTATTTTTCTTTGTGGATTCCAATAGCCCTTGCAAAGATCTACTTTTTCGGCGTGGTCCTAACCTGGCGCAAAAACCTTTGTATTTAGTAGGTACCGTCCTTAAGTATCACAAAAACAAAATGCACAATTTTGGATGGATTTTATGTGTTCGTACTTCAGATGGCTTATCTGTTGTATTTGTTGGCAAAACGTTTCTCGAGGAAACAAAAGTTTGCACAAGAAGGCATAATCTATACAGGCCCATTGGTTACTTATAAAACCGTTTGGGGGCACGCTAAAACGCCGAAACCTGGAGCCGAGCGAGCCGAGGGGGATTAGGGAAGAATCTGTGTTTCCGTTTGGCACCTCGGTCCAGGCCGTGCTCGCCAAGCTTTTTCAATTGTTTTCAAAGAAACTGCTGGAAGAGGGACCTTCTTAAGGTCTTTTGAGTATAGGGACTGAATCAACAGCGACGTGGTGAAAGATGCAGGCGTTGCACTTTGCTTGATATTTGAAAGGCAAAATTCTACACAAAGGACACTCTAATGCGGCATACACAATGGTTTCTATTGGAAACAGTAAGCAAACACACTGAATGGATCAACAACGACAATTTGATTTCAAATGTCTTTCACAGCCGTGGCAACGGGCACTGGAACGGCGATTATGAAAATGAAATGCCTTCCAGAGAGGCCAAATACAGCGCTAAAATTTTCTACAGAGCGGCCATATTAATTATTTACAAAATGTCCGTAAAACCAGTCAAAACTAATAAATTAATTGTTTTCAGTCTTTTGACATTATAATTTCCCAAGGCTTGCAGGTTTAATTTCCTGTATAAGGACAATTAAATGAGAAGGAAACACTCGTTATTGTAGTGTGTAATGTTGGCCTTCAAGGACTGCACTCGCAGCCTTCTCTACTGCTGAAAATCTCCTGAAACGTGAGTTTATAACTAATGCTAGAAACTTTAGGTATACAGCAAAGTTAATTTGCAACTTTGTTCTTTCTCTTCGAAAAAACGTTCATTAAATGCGAGAATATTTTGTCTAGTCACGTCAGTGTGTGATTGTCTTCAAAATTTGAAGTATGGATGGAAGGAATCATCAAATTCTCAGTGTAAAACTAAGGCCAAAAATTGATTTAAATTCGTGTTGCCTTTTTTTGAACTTGCATCTCACAACAGTAGATATTGCCAATGCGAAGCTTTCACAGTTAAAATCCTGAAATTAGGCTGTCAGCCAACTGTCAAAGGAAAGCCAAGCATATGGTTTTCGCATATCCATTTATTCTTTGCTATTCAGTGTTTATTTAGTAAGGTAAATAAATGGATGGACCTCACGGAGTATACTTGCAAGCTCTGTCCTACCTCAAGTGAACTGTTATCTCTAATTTAATTTCGTATATGTTGAGTGGCAAAGCGGAAACGAATTTTACGAAATAATTTAGTCCGGTTTGAATTAGGTGACTGTTACGAGTTTGAAAAATAAAATGTCATAATATCTTGTTCAATTTAAGGAAATTCGAAAAAAAATCGATGTTTACTTTTGGTTCATTATTTCTGCAGAGAAGGCTAGTTTTTCAGGTGTTATTTCCATGTAAATGCATTTACGTCCAACATGACAGTTTACATTAAAACACGGAGCAAGGCAGATGTAAATTGTAGCCATTTCATAGCTTCTCATAAACAGATAAGAGCGAATTTTAAACCTTTAACTGTTAAAATCAATTTTCGGTCCATCTTTTTCGGTTTTAGCCTTAAACGTACCTGAACGTACCCTCTCATGGACTTTAAACAAATTTTAAAAAATCAGACTTTGAAGTCGTGAATTTAATTCCGTTCATAGATTACTACTAACAAGACGGGTTTGGCATAACGTTTTCTTTAGCACGATTTTTCAAGGAATATTATTGTTTATGATTTGTAGACAAGAGTAGTCTAACTTTTTTTCTAATTTTAGAATGAGAAATACTTCATTATGCATGGAACTCCGGGTGGCCAAGTAGAAATGTCTGCGAACTAAACGAAAAATTAGTCCAAATTAACTTCAGCTGCCGTTTCTTTAGTAATGGTTTTCGTATGGCCTAACGCAATTCCATTTTCTTTTTACCTTAAAAGTCATTATTCAAATTATAGCTATAGAACATTGTTATGGCACATACAACTCCGCAGGGGCTTCCAACTTCAATTCTGTGGTTGTCGAGTAATTAAATCACGGAAACAAAAACCAATAAATGGTAAGCCTACCTTAGAGACCCTTATTATGTTCAATACGAAACTTAGCTTAATTAATGCTTAGTGGCTGATATTCTTTAAGTATAAGTTTTATTTATAGAACAACTTTTAAGGAGTATTGTCCTGTTCGTGGGAATAGTCCGAATGCGCTACCTACAAACTGCACGACTTTTTACTGTTATGGCATTCTTAAAAATTAGCGCCCTTCCCATAAAATTCCTATTCAATGGTGGGGGCGGAGACCATAGGGAACACCGTTCAATTTCTCGAAGAATTCTAATTTTTACGTCGTTTATATGCTTTTTCAGTTCTCTCCACTTTGTCGTTAGTGGTTTTTTTTTAGATTTTGCTTTTATTTCCTGCCAATGACAGCATTGAACAAATTTTGACACCACATAAAATTGACCTAATAGTCTCATTTCCTCTTCTACAATAACAGTGTTCTTTTAACATGATAATGGGAAAACTTAATGCAAACAATTCACTCATCTTACTTGTAACAGTTGAAAAAGTAATATGCAATAGAAATGGTAGAATCAGGGAGACAATATGCAGAGGCCTGTTTTCAAATTGTTCCTAGAATAATTACTACTTTTCTTCTTTTTCTTCTTCTTATTGTTATTATCATCATTAAACCGCACAGCTTGACATGTTGAAGCTAGTGATACATCGGCGCCGAGCAACAACAAGTTGCCAAAGGAAGCCAAGATACATCCATATCTATTCATATCATTTCTAGTTTTACATCTCTAACACCGTCCTCAGTATTCTTGCCGCCCCAACAGTGCTGATTTCTGTATAAGTGAGATTGATGTGTCCACTCTTAGTGCTTTCAGACTGACTATCAGCCTTAGTGGTACTGTTCCTAGAGCTCCAATCAACAACCTTTGCCCTCATGATCACCCCCCCACATCCTTCCGACGTCTCTTGCAAGGTCTTGGTATTTTTCAACCTTTTCATCTTCCTTTTCTCGAACTCTGCTATCATCTGGAATGGTTACGTCTATAGTTTGGCAGCTTTATTCCCCTTTGTCAAAGACCACTAAGTCCAAGCCGGGAGATATGTGTTAAGTAGATCATATGTAGGCAGGAGCTTGACCTACTACGTTGGGCAAATTACCATTTAGCATAGGAAACTGCATGTGTTAAGCACCAATTTTTATTTTCGTTGAGTTTTGAACTCAAGCAAACGCATGATCAAGTTAAGTTATAATATGACTGTAAAATAAGGCGTTTACAAGAATGATATAAATTAACGGTTCGATGTGCTACAAGTTTTTATTTAAAAAAAAAATAATAATTGAAACATCCGCTAACGATATTAGTACCTATTCCTAGAATAATTAAAGTTCTTTTGGAAACAAAGGGCAGCCGCGCTGATCAAACACGTCTTTTGCGACAATTGAGAAAGCTGAAGAGAAGTTCCTTCTTTTCAAGGAATATCGAGCAGTTTTTAAGCAAAGTAGGGATTAGCTGATAAGTAGAGTGTAAAGGCTCTCTAGGTTTCCTGAGTGTATGATTCTCTGCATCAACCTCGGTATCGTAAGTGTCGTTTATGATTTACCTTTGGCTTTTTTCTTTTCATACGAAAACCCTAATTAAATTTGTGTTAGCTTTCTGATGTTACCCTCTCCAAACATTGTCTATTTTTTTTTTCATTTCAATTTTTATAATCAAACACGGGCGTAATGGCGAGAAATCACCCAACTGCATCGCACTTGTTATTTTATTGCTATCACACACACACAAGCAACCTTCAATTATCAGACATGTATTTCAGCTAAACTACCGAATCTACGACTGACCTGAATCAATGCTTTTGGAAGTTAAAACTGAAATAAAGCGGTAAGATCTATGTTGAGCAGTTTTTGTGTGCAAAATCCAACACATAAACATTGTGCGCCTTTGAAATGAAAAGTGAATTCGAATAACCTTGATACAGCTGAATGGATACAATTACAAGCCTCACTGATCGATATGATATTGCAACAGTTTGTTTGTTTTTACTGAAGAGCCTTTCAGCAGGATTAATAAAAAAGATATTCTGTAGACCAATATATACATAGAAAAGTATCCTCCTCTCCGCGTTCCACCCTTTTTTTCTTGACTATTCGTTCCACTGAACAATTGTTTTCTTCTTGATATGATAGCTCATTTCGAGAGAAATTTGGAGCTGTTTTGCGTTATTGACTTACCTTTTTGGGGATTCTCAATCAAGTAATTTCTCTGACTGCGTGTTTACAGTTGACTGACATTCTACGAACGGCATTTTAAAACCTACAGTGAGTCAATGCTATTTTTCATCACGGCTTTCTTTATTCAAGTTAACTGATTCCAAAACTTTTGAAGTGCATCAAAATATAACCACAGTTTATAACACTTAATTTCTAAACTAGAACGCCTAAGACGTAGTGCGAATGACTGATGATTGAATTGCACTTAAGGTGGCTCAAAACAGTTCCCAGCACTTTCCTAGACATAGATTTTGATGGGGCATTAATGCCACTCTTTATCAGTTGATGCTATAATCATGGTATCAAAAAACTGCCCAATCATTGGTGAATACGTTGGTATTATTTTCGTGGCACTATAGATTACCATAGCAACACTCTGACCTGCTAAAAACACCCTTAATTTCAGCTTTAAGCGCTTATATTTCAAAAACGGAACGGTGAAATTTTTTCTTATTACAGAATTTTGATAAGCAGGATAAGATGCAACCTTCGGCAAAGTTTAAACAAATTCTGTACATGGGGTTCAGAGCCAACTTAAATTTTCGAAAATTTAAGGTGGCTCTGAACTCCATGTACGGAATTTATTTAAACTTTTCGAAAAGTTGCATCTCATCCTGCTTATTAAAATTCTATAATAAGAAAAAATTTCACCGTTCCGTTTTTGAAATATAAGCGCTTAAAGCTGAAATTAAGGGTGTTTTCAGCAGGTCATAGTGTTGCTATGGTAACCTATAGTGTCACAAAAATAATACCGACGTATTTACCAATGATTGGGCAGTTTTTAGATACCATGATTATAGCATCAACTTATAAAGAGTGGTAATAATGACCCATCAAAATCTACGTCTTGGAAAGTGCTGGAAACTGTTTTGAGCCACCTTAAAGGAAATTAAAAAATTGCTTTTCAAGGAGCAGCACGCTCTTTCAGTTTTCGCGAGAAGGTATTTATTTTCTTATTAATTCATTCTCGAGTGCTTAATTATAACAATGTAAAATTTTTCATAATTCCAATAATTTAGTTTGTGCACAAGTGCTCCAAATACAGAAGCAAATCATAACATCAGGGGATTTATTCTTTTATGAGGAAATAGGGCAAAGATATAGGTACCCAAAAAGTGACTGTGTCATTTTTAGTGATATATATAAGGCTGTATCTTTGGCAAAGATAACATACAGTGGACGTGCTAACAAGGTGATCGGAAAGATAAAAGGCAAGAAACATTCCCTGTGTTTGTAATACTGTCTGAGGCTTAATTAATAAAATCAAACAAACATTCACGTTCTTCCCGGAACAAACAATTTCTGATACGATGTGCATTTCCTGAATTAACTTACGTTTTTTCCTATTTTTTTTTTTTGTCTCGACGACAAGCATGTCTATCTGAACCCCAGAGCACTTGACGCAAGTGGTTTAGTCAAGTTCTTTGTAATCTTGACGAGATCTGCTTGTCTGGGAACGTTCTCAACGTTCTCAACGTTTCGATTTGCGAGTCGGTGTGATGTGTTATATGCCATACGGTTGATAAAACATTACAACAAAATTTGATTTAGTTTTTCACTGAGCTTGTCGCCTTGTTTACAAAATTATCTTAAGTTTCCTTATTGCCCGCACTCTACTATGCCAATGACAAAGTTTGCGCTTCATTCTAGCAGTTAGTGAGCTATTGTAACAGTGCAGGATTTATGTACCCATGTAAAACAAAGGATGAGGACACACTCCTGATAGGCTCGGAAAGACATATAGCAATTAATATTGATAGCTATCTCAGTGATGCAGAAATCAATCCCACATTGGATGAGCAAGGTAGTTTCAATCAGTTGTTTCAGCAAGTAATTTGCAATGTAGCACTTTGTAGATTCATAAACTCTAGCATATAGGGTAATTTTATACTTTCTGTTGTTAACTCATTTGCTTCTAAAATGGTCTTGGAAAAATCCGTAATTTAGTTTTTCATCATATGGAAAACAATACGATATAGACACAGACGTGGTCTGCCAGTATTGCTTTTATTGGAACAGTCACAATTTAGCCGGGTGCTTGTAACATTTAAATTTCATTCGTAAATAATAATTACAGACAAACAGCACTACAGAAAAGTATCGTTCAATATCGTTATTACTTTCACAAAAACGCAAAACTGAGGAAAACTATGAATGGTCTAAATTGATGAGATAAAATGTGCGTTTGCTTACGTTTCCTGGCTTGATCGATACTTCCAATATTGTTCACCCTCTCTGTCTTTGAAAACGCTTCGGGAAACTTATCGCTATTCGTAATTAAATAAAATATTGTGTGGAAATATAATCAGCTTTACATCACTTGATGCTCTGTCATCGGTTTCACCAGGTAGATTTGAAAGATAAGTTTAAGTATACTTTACTTCCACCTTCCGGAAAAGAAGTGCAAGTGACGTTTGTTCATATTATTGTGGTTACACTAAGATTTCATCGCTTTAACAATCTTAAGCAGATGGTTCAAGAAGTCGGCTTGAGACCAGTATCTTAAAAGCATTTCTCCCCTTCCGTTACACTTAATGCAGGCTTTTTGCTGAATGGATTGTGTTTTTCTCAATCGGTGAAAGTTTCAAAATAAAACTGTATGTTGTTTTATCTTTCTCCGCGTTTTTTTCTTTCGGTATTTTAAGACGATATATAACAACCACACTTCAAAAAGGGGCTTGCACAAAGGCCAATTCACGGCATGCAACACTCAATGCCACTCAAGTGTCAGAAAAAATACTGCTTGCGCCGATGACGGTAACGGGTTAAAGGTAGGATGAAAGCACTAATTTTTGCATAGGCTACACAGCTGGATGTTTTATAGCGTTGCTTTATAATGGCACCAGGCATTTTCTCCTAAATTCAAGAGAACCTGAATGCCGCTTTACAGTACTTTGTTCACGAACTGGTTCAAAGCAAAGTGAAAAGGCAGGAAATAACAGCTGTACACACACACGAACCAAAAAAAAAAAAAGCATCCAATGCCGTAGTAAAGTAAAAACAAATACTGTATGAAATTGTATGTGCAGGCGTTAAAAATTTTAAGAAAAACAACAACTCGAATTCAATGCCGTAGTAAAATGATAGCATTGAATTAATTACTTCGCGCAATAAAAATGAAAACAAGTGTTGTTTCAATTTATATGCAGGCCGTTACATTGTAAACAAACAACACATTTAAGTTTTCAAATAATATTTATTTACAGCCGCTTTCGTGTTAATTAAGGTCACTGAATCATTGTCTTTGTCTTCGGGGAATATTTCATAGCGTACTAAAAAATTAAGAGCTGCTTGAATTGTGAAATAAATATGTACGGTGTGTCACTTTTCTTTGTTGCCACTAGTAAAACCAATAAACAGAGCTAGCAAATTCCGTTATCTGATCGTGATTACTCGATGACAGGACAGTGAGAAATACAAACAATTAATAATATAAAAGAAAAACCAATGAAAAACAAACAGACGTTTTGCCATTTATTAATTTTCGAAAGATCAAACGTCGGTTTTCAATTATAAATAATGCAACAAGAGTAAGGACAAATTATACTAGTTATGTCGTCTGTTTTTAATAAACCTTTTCCATTACACTGCGACCGAATGACCGGATTAAAACTTGTGTCATGCAATCCGAACGTATCTGATATATCGATCTGGGGACAAACTCCCACCTGCCGCGAAACTTCTGAATGAACGCTATCATGTAGTATACGTATTTCGATATACTGTAAGTGGTTTGCTCTATGTTGAATGATCAGGGCTGGCATGTAAACCAGAAATTGGACCATTTGGTTACTGATTTCTTTGCGAAAATTCCTTGCTTGTATTGTACCGTCTTTCGTCATTGGCAGAACGACTAAAATGTTTGAATCTATTTTAAATTAATGCCAAACCGTTTCATGGGAACAAACAGATAATATATAGTTGCATGGACAAGGGAAGGGCACGAGGTCTAGAACTTGGTCTTAGGGAATATCAAAATGCAATTTGCTAACGGCCTCAGTGGGTTTTACAGGTGGTGAGAGATACGACTAAAAACTTGATTGTTCGGACATTTTAAAAACAGATAATAAATTTTCTCAATGACTAGGCACTCACAGCTGACGAAGCATCTACAGACCACACTTTTGTGGCCCGAACCGGCTGCAAAAGCCCACATATTTTCTTATCTGAAAACAACGCCAACGTTAACACGACCAAATTTTTATGGCCCGACGGTGGTCACATTAGCAGGGCTCGGTTCCACTGCACTTGGTGCCACGAAAACTGGATTACACTGTTCAAATTACTTGTTAAATATAATAGTTAAGTAAGGGAAGGTTGGTGATATATTACGTTTACTAGTCAAAGTCAATGCGGGATGATACAGTTTTCGAAATCCAAGCCATGATAAATATCGAAAACACCAAATTTGAAATTAAGTGCTAAAAAAACTTGCGTGGACCGACAAATGTTGCCGGATTAATCACTTAAAAACATCGTCTACATCTTCTTTGAAATTAATTCATGTTTCTTTCTTTATTTCAGGTTAAAGAATTAAGAGAAAATTGGGTTTAGAGAATCCCAAGTGAAACACAAACAATAATCTTCACGGAAACAAGCATCCGCATACATGGAAATGGCGGCGGAAGTAAACGGCTCAGAAAATCAGACGGAGAAATTTAAGATCGTTGAGACTACGCAGGCATCAGATGAAATGCCGCCCGATTTAAGAGCGCTAAAGCTGACTCTTTACGTGGTCATATTCATCGTGAGCGCAGTGGGAAATTCCCTAGTCTGCACTGTCATCTTGCGAAAGTCAAAGATGAAGACGGTCACAAACTATTTTATTTTGAACTTGGCAATTGCTGATTTGACTTTGACTTGCATTTGTATTCCGTTTGACATCCCTGTTCAAGAAATGGACCATAGATGGCCGTACGGAGCGCTACTATGCAAATTTTTATACCCATTGCAGACACTTTCACTTTTCGCATCCATTTTCACCCTGACCACAGTGAGCTTATCGCGTTATTGGGCCATAAATCACCCTCTTCGGCAACAGCTGACACTCAAGTGGGCAAAGTGGATAATTTTTGGAATCTGGATCGTGTCGCTTCTTTCCGTCACTCCTTACATCATTGTCCTTAACAAGGACATGAATACAGGAAAATGCGAAGAAGCCTGGGAGAGTCAAAGTGCCCGAAAAACCTACACTGCGTGTTTGTTCGTGTTCGAGTATCTCCTACCATTTACCATAATCGCAGGCGCTTATGCTAGTATTAGTTGGGAACTACGCCAACGCGCCAAAAATGCAAATCCTTATTTGCAAGACATTCAGGCCGACGAAGCACGGAAAGTCGTGCGCATGCTAAAGATAATCACACTGCTGTTTGCGATTTGCCTGCTACCCAATAACATTCTGTGGTTGTGGTTGGATTTTGGCAGAGCCGATGAGAAGTATGATAGATTTTGGGATCTCGTGGCGTTCGGTAACATCATTACATTTGCAAACAGCGCCGCTAATCCCATTTGTTACACGATCCTGAGCGAAAATTATCGGAGCGCATTCAAGGACCACTTGTCCAAAATGTTTTATAAAATACTTGGAAAGCCTTTGCAAGAGCAGAATAATTTTCAGAATTTGAACGATCGCGAATGCGTGATGACAAAAGGAAGTCGAACTTGCACAGTGACTTCTGCTATATGACAATAACCACGTGACCAGTCACATTGTATGCAGACCTGCTATTGGCCCGTACCAAACACTAGTGGTCTTGCTAGCTCTTACCAGCAAAATAATACGTTTGGTGGGTTTGTCCTTCTGTCCGCGCCGTCGTCCACCCAAAGAACTGTATGCGGCCATTTGAATTGACGCTGTGGGAAGACCTATACGACAAGCCCCCGTGGTAATCTGCGTAATTAATCTGTAAATGTCTCAAATTAAACTCAACTATCTCCCCCACAGCTATAAAATCTGATAGCCAAACAATTTTAAGTTTCCTTCCACCGTATGTGGCCGAGGGTTAAAGATTTACCCATGTCCTCTTTCGGTCTTATCTCATAAGCTTAGTTGACGCTTTATCATCCGACAACGTTATTTAAAATAGGGCGAAGCACAACCACAAACACACTGGAAAATAGCAATTTGGTTTTTTAACCAATAGAAACAAAACCCGCACGACACGCTACGCATGCGCACTTCCAGCTGAAAAAAAAATCATTGCTTTCAGGTAATTTTCTCTGTTACGTTAATTTTAGCCGCATACCATAGCTTTTGATATCCGATAAGATATTTCAATATCGCAGTTACTTCAAGGTCATAGGTTCTGAGTATTAATGTAACACGGACACTGGTTATTTGCTTGTTTTTTGCCTTATCAGCACAATTTAGAATCGGGTCTTTTCAGAGTCGAAATTATCAAGAGATTTTATGTAGTTTTCTACGGCGAAGTAAATTTCAAACTAACGATGTAGAAATTAGGTAAAACCGTTAATGTTTTTTAGGAAAAAGAAAGATTGCATAGTCATTTTATAAATGACTTAACGTCTTCTTTCTAGATCTGATTCTGGTATCAAGCATGACAAGGAGTAAAATTTTAGGTCAGATACGGGGCCGTAAACGGGGTAGGGGGTCCACTATTCAATACGACACATAACGAATCACGATAATATCAGAAGTTTTTTTTTGTTTCACATATCAGAACGGGTACGTCTTTAGCAGTTCACCGCTTCTAACTCTTTTAAAATCACAAGTCACGGAAGATAAAAACGGCCGATTACGCATCACGGAACCCCACTTCCACTTCCCTCTTGCTTAGAATCGTACTTTGATTTTTTTTTTTTTGGAAGTGAATAATAAACGTTTGGCCGTTTATCTGTCATTCTTCTTTTGCTTTCGAGTCCTCTCTTCTACAACACCTCCTGCACAAAAATCGGCAGCAAAGTGTGGCGCATGCTAATACACAGCCAAAAACAGTCACAAGAAACAGACCCACATCTATCAAGTGTTCCTTATACCATGGCATGTTGAAGGCCTGGACCCGAAGATGGGATGCCCCATTATGTCTTAGCACAAAGTCTATCCAATCAGCTGTTAGTTCCAGGGGCGTGCGGTGTTGATCTTTAATCAGGCGGGAAACCCGAGTCGCGTTGTTCTTAAAACTGAAGCAAAACAAATGAGAAAACAATAATACAACAGTCCAATGAGATTTTATAAATATTTAAAGTAGCTCAGATAGTCCAGCTGAATGTCCATGGGTGCATAGCTTTTGAGTCCCTTTTCAGAGACCAATGCAATTTACATTAACAGCTCGGTTACTATACCAAATTTTCGTGTTACTCCCTCTCCACGCTCCCCCCACCCCCACAGTTCCTTTTAAAAAATAATCCCCTTCTCATGTAACTCTATACCTACCTATTTTCGGTCAGGACTCTCGAAATAGCCATGCGCAGTTCATCCTCCTTAACACTGTTGATATCTACCCAAAGGCCCATTCCCGCTCGAGCGATTTGACGGGCATTGTCCGCGTGATCGCCCCACATCGGGAAACCAACGATTGGAACGCCATGGTATGCCGCCTCATCCCTGTTATGTCCCATGTGAGAGAGGAACAACTTTGTTTTGGCGTGACCGAGAACATCATTCTGCGGCAGCCAGTCAACTGTCTTGATGTTTGATGGGTTTGAGCTCAGTGTGTTCCCTGTATTAGGTCAAGAATTTACAAAGTAATGAATAATTAACACTTGGACATAGTCTGACAGTGCGGTTTTACTCTAATAACGCGCAGATGTCGTGAAAAGACAGGCAGGGAGTAGCATGGCTTATGTTGGTAGGGTCGTACGGTCAAACCTGCGTGTATAGGTCGCCCTTTGGGGTTTGGCCGCCTGACCGTTAATACAGGTTTGGCCAACTTAGGATATTTAATCAAGAAAAGAAGATAGTGACAAGGTGAGGTATCCACAACATGATAAATTAACCTCAAAGAGTTTTCTACTCGGTTTGTGCCAAAACAATAGAAGGTAATGAAAGACCAATAAACGCCATGCGCAATGAATCTGATGCATTTGTATGGTATATTTTACTTAAGTGACCGTTAAATAGAGGTGAATACAAGGGAAAATGACTTGTTGGGACCTTGGAAAAGGTGACCGTGACCGCTAAATAGAGGTGACCGCTTAATACAGGACAGTTTTACAGTAATTAAGGGGAACTATTTCCGGGACTTTAGTGAGTGCCTGCCTAACAGTGGGTAGTCGCCTAATACAGGTTCGCTCAATACAGGCTTGAATGTATCTCTTATAAACCTCCGTTTTAGTAAATATATAAATGTAGGCTTCATTTTCATGACTCCATTGTTTGGTTTTCATTGTTTTCATCCTTTTACTGATGTTCTTACCACACATGTTTTGACGTCCTCAGTATGTCATCACAACACACATAACACAACTTTTTCAGTACTTGTTGATTATTCACTGCTCTGTGTGGTGTTACTCGTTCTACTCGATCGTTTGACTTAAAAAAATATAGCACTACATATTTTTATTATTTAGGCTGAATTACTGACCAAAAGAATCTTTTTATTCGTTTATTGAGACTTAATAAGAAGGGGACCGGAAATCGTGATTCTCAATTATGGTAATATTTATGCAACAAACCTTTGATCTTCCACAAAACCTTCTGTTTCATTCCACCAAGTACCCTCGTCAGCATATCCAACGTTGCAATGGGCAACACAGATAACATGGAACCAAACGCAACAACTACAACTCCTTCGCCACCCGAGCTTGACATGAAGGTTTCTAGGTCGGAGGGGAGGGGCTTGGCTGGTCTAGGCAATATCGGACCAGTGACTTTTATCGCTGGTAAAAGAAAGGTAAAATGGTAACGCCACAGAGCTCAGGAATCCTGACTGTACATGATGCGAGCACTAGGGCGTGGGTGGTTAGAGAGGCTTGGGTCACCGGCCGGGGTAAGTTAGGTTTAGCTACAAAAGGCTTTAAACAAAGTAAAGATCACCACATTATTGTTCTTAAGTCTAGTATAGAAAGAGGGGAGACTAATGATACTCTACTACTGCGTTTTTGTGTTGTGGAAATGTCGGAATATCATGTCCCCAATTAAAGGACATCCGACGGTTCGTGTTGGGTGAATATCAGTTAGGAATTCATCGAACGTCTTTGGAATTCAATTTCTACTGAATCATGATATAAACTGTAGTTCCCCAACGACTTGCTTCAAACATTCGAGACATAAATTTGCTCAATATTGCGGAATATATATCCGCCTGATTTCATTTAGCCAAGTAAACTCGGCCAACGGCCTCGTCAGTTACTTATCAGGCGATATTCCACACAATTTCGCAGGATGACTGTTGGAAATATGTAATCCTCTGTTAGCTGACATATCTCAAAAATAGAACGATTTAGAACACAGGGATACATATTTGAGAATTTTGGGCGGAGGTCCTTGCTGTATGCCGGCGCTGCTGATGATATCCAATGATCATCAGAAGCGACTCTAGCTGTTGAACGATTATGCACTGATTTATCGGACACGTGGGCTCGGTTGTTCAAATTCTGGATAGCCAGATTATCCAGCGGATAAGCAGCGGATGGGCAGCGGATGAAAATGGAATATATCAGTTGCAATTCATTCGTCTGGTAGATAACGGCTTTTCCTCTCGGTCTTTGATCGACAGGGGTCAGATCTTTGACTGCCACGTAAGTACAAGCCTTGTTCAAGCTTTGGGTTGCTTCTACTTACATGGTATGAGCGGTATTGGATAATCCAGGGCGAAGTGTGTCTGCACGAGCACCAACTCTGCCTTCCCTAATGCTTCGACAATGCTCACGTCTGGCCTGATACCAAACTCCCTTTTCAGTTTGTCCAGCGCGGGAAACATGAACACTCTACCAATCAAATTAGCGAGTAAAAAGCCAGCCAAGTTCGCCAGTCGACCCTTGAAGTCCATCCTATCGTCCAGACCGGTAAACGGCTGAGGAACGTACGATAAGGGGTTAGCATTCTTGAACAGGGGTAACATAGCGTGCGATGGGCAGACCAATACGAGTTTGGAATCGAGAAGGTCGTTTATTATTCCACTGCAGGTAAAATGCGAATCTCCAACGATGATGTCTGGCTTGAGGGCTTTGATACCTATTCAGACGAATGACATCCGGTTAGGAATGCGGAAAAAATGTGGTGAAGTTAGGAGTGGGGTGGGACGGGGAAAAGGTAGACATATAGGCACGCCTACCGTGCATGGGCAAGTAGGTTCAGTGGCGGTTGTTACTCCTACCCCTCCCTGTAAGAAAATTTTTGCGCGGGACGGCGTGGTTACTAAGTTAGGGCAACGATGTTCGGTGAACCACGCTCGATTACTATCACAGGTTTGTCGTTTCGTTTTTAAATGCTGGATCGCTAAAATGAGGACAAAAAAATATATCTTGGAGGGAATGTTATCATTGATCTACATCAGAGTGAAAAGCGGTCCGTGCTAAATGAAGGTAATGTTCTTGGTGTCATTTCGTAAGAATGTTAAACACGATCACTGCATGATGTTTACCCTTTCAACTTTTTAGGTCAAAGATGGTTTCACGATGGCTTTCAAACAGCACAGACATGAGATGGACAGCCATCCTGCATCATGTGGTATGTAAACTTAATAATTGTATGATTATTGTTACATTTGTTGTCAACTGCGAAGGGATGTTGGCACTTCGCAAACATTGAATCAAATGTGCGCAACATAGAAACAGCAAACACTGGTTGTCGGTAAAATTTACGGGTGAAATAACGCGAAACATCTTTTTCGATAAGCTCGTCTTTATAGTTTTCCTTCGAGCAAATATCTGGTTTATATCAGCAAATGCCGTTACAGAAAATCTTGTACACGGTAGCGCATAAAAAATGCAAGAGCTTCTTTGATCCAGTGATAAGAGCTCACACGTACACAACTCCATTCTGAACTTAAAGGACATTATAAAAGCACTGATTAAGCGCTTCAATCTAAATCAGTGTTGTAATGGTGCAAAGAAAGAAGCAAAACCGAGTTGTCTGTAGCAACTTGAATTTTCTACTTCATCATCAAATGCATAACACATAATTATAAATCCCTGGAGACGCAGTTACGCTTCGCAATTTTTCATGTTACTTGTATTGCATTTTTTTGTGGCGACCTGCGAGTCAAGTTGTACGAAACGGTGCCTCGTGTAACAGTCATACACTGCACTTGAAAAATTCGTTGAATCTTTGCGAGAAACGTCGCAAAAAGTAGAACTGACGTCTACTTCTTGCGACGTTTGCGGCAACAACAAACTTGCGTGACATGTATAACACAGCGGGGTGCGTCACACAATACAAGCTTTCGTGCAACTTGTGTGGCAACAAAATTGTGAGACCAGTTGTTTAACTATTGGTTGGTATTGAAAAAGCGCTCAAAAGCAAGCAAACATAGTAATTAAGAAAAAAAACAAAAACAAATCAAAGCCAGAAACCTCACCACGTACGTGTACTCCTTGGAAATACTGTAAAAAAGTTTTGAATCGATGACACTTCTAATAGCGCACAGGTACCCTGAGAATGGCATTTTGTATTTACCGTATACATCTCTAGCGTGACAATCAAATATCAGTATAATAGGTGCCAGCAATAACGAATCGTGCTATTAAAATGAATGACATACAATTTTGAGACAGCAGTGATTCAACATTAGTTTTAATTTCTTCTTTTTTGTGACAGTCGTTTTCGCTTTTACACATGTATTCTAATAGCGTCTAGACCCATGTGGCAATCACATATCAACCCCCCTGACGGTTGTCGTTATAATACACAAACTTGGCAAAACGAGATCTTAATTCCTCTCTTTATTTCGTCCCCAAGGTATCATATTGATCATCACGGTGCAGAAAACTGTTTTGCCTTCTCTAATAGGTGGCCTACATCGCATTTTTCAAGTACATTCCGATTCGACATTGCTTGTGTTGATAAAACGGGCATTCATGTTACTGAACATGCGAAGGTACAGGTATTTACACATAAAACTAATGCACCACTTGGAAAACCTGATAGTATACAAAATATATGGAATAATGACCATAATAGTCATAGTTGTTTCTTGCATCTTCGCTTCCATTCGGGATGTGGCTTCTTACAAATCCAACATGGCAGCAAGTTGTGAATGCGTGATGCAATCTCTTGTGATGATATTTTTCGCGTCTGGGCAAATACGCCGGAAGTGAGCTTTGTGGAAAACAACGACGAAGAACGACGGACGACATTTTTAGACTCAGGCCTTCCCGAGTAAAAAGTGTTTGCGGTGGAGTGAGAAACTGTACTTTTGAATTCATGACAACCTAGCTAAAACATGCGTAATTAAGCATTATAGCCAATTATTGATAGAGCATTTTTCAAAACCAAGCAATTACTTCAGCCAATCACATCATACAGATAAAGTGCAATGAGCCAATGAGAATTCGAATTCGAATGCAACCGGCATAAAGCGTGGAAAATGCGCACGAGTAACTCGCCTGATTGGTATTGGCTTCGCTTTTCATTGGTTAAAAAAGTGGCGCGAGTTTTACCGGCCAATCACAGAGCGAAGCAATGCAAAACCGAAGCAAATGCAATTTACTTTTGATGTTCATTTGAAAACATCTCTGGTAAAAATGGTACTAACTAAACATACCTTCCCACTCCAGTAAACTTCTACAAAAGTTTGCATGCAATTCGCCGATGCTATTGAGTTTCTGGAAGCCCGACGCTTGATCCTTGGTCTCGTTGCTGTCTCGTTTCATGCTTCTTGCTATCTGCTTCTCTTCCCAACCAGGCTCGTACGGAACATGATAAACCTGGGTTGAATACTTGTCACTCGGTTTGAAAGGCTGGGCCGAGCTAATAAGCATCGTTACCTTGGTTACAGGTGGGACAAAATGAAAGCCAGTAAGGTCTTTTTCGCGAACTTTAAGGTGATACACACTACAATCCTAGACAAAATACCTTGGGAAGGTCATGTCAAACTCGTAATTATCGATGATTTGAACATTTACTTCGAAAAGCACTGCTATTTTTAAAACTCCGTTACAGTTCCCTCCTTTCCCACCCAATACAATGATGAAAGTCAGAAAAAAATTGTGGGTATATGTTTTCAATACTGTAGATGTGATGGGGGGAAGGGTTGGGCATGTGTAGGTTGAATCTCGCACGACTCTTTGTTTCGCGTGTTTGTAAAGAGGACATTCGTCCCGAGAATTTTGTCCATGATTGTAGGTTTGAGACCAAACGAACTTCCCTCAGCCATTAGCTTCAACAGGATACAACTGCGTCGCCACAGTTTTGAAGCTTTTAAAACGTAATGTTAGCTTCAATGATTAGTTTATTCGTTAACCCGGGGATCATTAAGTAAGTCACCGACTATTGCTACTACGCATATGTTCTACGCATGATAAGACCCTGATCAACTAGGCTTGAAATAGTTATATGGAAGGTGGTTGTTAGCACAAATGCGTTTAAAAAAACGCGGTGTGTATTTATGCGGGAAAAGCAGACTTAACTGAACGAAGGCTATTAGAGTACAAAGAAGACATCGGGAAAAATCACTCATATCTTTGGAAATGCGATGCATTGTTACTTATTTGAAAGCTTTCAGAGCAATTGTTTCGTATTAGCGTATTAGCGTATTATTGATTTTGCTGTGCTAAAGAAAAATAGATAAATGAATATGCAAATAAGAAAACAAACATAGAGACGAGAAAATGAATGAGTGGCATAAGTGAGTGATTGAGTGAATGAATTCTTTGTTGAACAGTTGCTTTGTCCATTAACAATGCAA
The DNA here is from genome assembly GCA_948470475.1 of Galaxea fascicularis. Classification (NCBI taxonomy): domain Eukaryota; kingdom Metazoa; phylum Cnidaria; class Anthozoa; order Scleractinia; family Euphylliidae; genus Galaxea; species Galaxea fascicularis. The sequence goes on from OX419344.1 coordinate 19,681,605, forward strand.
TAAGAAAATGAGATGTCGTCCCACATCCACCTTAACGATTGTTCTGTCTTGTTCTCTCTTTTTATTTTCATATTCAAGGCGCCTTACTAAAGTTAACGTTTTACCCGCTCAAGACGAGTCAACAAACTCCATCATTTATTATATTCCTAGGCTCATAATAAGACTTCGGCGTTCTGTGGTTTGCGACAAAGATTGTAGAAGTAAAGAAAGCCTTTAAAACGAAAACAAAGCTAACCAAGTTGTGGTAGCCTAGATTATCTTGTCAGATATCGGCTTTTGCGGGAGCTGTAATGTGTAAATGCTGAGTTGGTCAGCACGATTCAGATTATTGCACACTATGTTTAGTACGATATTGGGATGCCTTGATTCGTTAAACACTCCTTCATAACGTTGCATGCGGTTGAATCGAACAATCACAAGCTTCGCAGTTTTATTTCTTGAGGCGAAAAGGCTTTTAAATTTGTCCTACACAGTCTGTCAGTACTCTTCGTCGTTGCGTGACAGAGGACGTGCCTCATGTAAATTTCTCCGGCGACTTTTATCACAAGTGGTGACTGGAAGCCTAATTTATACAACTTATGATAACCGAAAAACTAGTTTCTGTCATTATGCTCGCCAAGAACCGCAGGAAATTAATCCAGCAGAAGCATAATATAGAATGCCACTCATGGCAACCCAATCTACAAGCAATTTAATAACACTGCATGCTGACTTTAAATATCAGGTACATATATCTAGCTTGGAGTCGCTCGCTGTTTATTTATTATTGTGCATACTTGCCGACCTGACCACCAGCTGGAAATGACAGCTGAAACTTTTTGGGGGATGCATTTCCTTACAAAAACCCTGTAAAATGAAATCACATTTCGATATGCTGTAAATTGTCAAGAACCAAGGGAGCTTATTGATATAAAAGCAACTACTGAACGAAATTAAATACATGTACAAAACATATGTACCTAATTGTTTGCGCTCATTATTATAGTCCTTCGTTGCGTTTACGGTTTAACTCTGTCGAGAGGAAACCGGTACGGTAGCAAAAAGTAAATCGAAAATACTCGCGCTATGGATACTTTGAGACCAGTTGCGTTAGTGTGGCCTTTGCTTAATAAACTCAGATTATATTCACCTTGTGTCCTCGATTCCCCAGTTCATCACCAATGTGCCTGAACAAGAGATAGTGACTGCTTCCGAACAAAAGAGTTAGGAGTATATTCTCTGCTTTTATAGAATAGAAAAGGCAGATAGCAAGTGGAAGTATTGCGAAGATTGTACAAGGGCGCGCCATGACGGTTGTATTTGTTTTGCAGCTGCCGGTCACGCGAGGCTTCCCGTGACACATGCTACCAGGCCCCACGCATACATTATCCACTCCAGTCTTGTCGCTGCAACAGGCTACTTTCGAAATATCAAAACTAAGCTTGATAGCGAGGACCAGAGGGCAAAAGTAAAAGAATGTGGGAAAATGATTAATATAACTTTCAATTTCCTTTTTATTTTGTTGTCTAAGCCTCGCTATTAAGCTGAATTTTGATATTTCGAAACTAGCCTTCTGTCCCTCCATTCGCCATCCGCTGCCTGTATCTGATACGAGAGAGCAGATCTAAACGTTGTGATTTGGGAGTGACCTTACCCCTAAAACATAATATTGTTGTTTATGTCGACTACCATTAGTTTTAGTGAGGCATGACTTCCTGCAGTTGATCTGCACCTTTCATAAATTAATCTAGCTTATCTCGCTGGCGGTATTGAAAGCGCAAAGACAAAGTCACTGACGAAAAAGAGGGGATGTGGAGGTTATCATAACATGAAATTTCATAATGAGCTCTTCAGAGGGTGTGGCGGAGCTTGAAGTTGGCTTCTTCCAAGCAGTGAGATTTTCGGATCAGCCCAATTTCCCCCCTCCCCCCACCCCCACCTGCTTGATTCCGAGAAAGGGAGTTGGCGGAGTCGGAGGCAACAAGGGTGCCACCAAGATTTTTTGTGTTGAATGCTGCTTCAGTCTTTACTTATTAATATCTGCCAGGAATTTTTGCCAAGCTTTTGTACATCTCCTACAACTTTGTGTGTGTTTGTTTGGGTGTGTACTTGTAGCGGAGGTAAACTTCTTTATCTGTGACCCCTTACAATGGCAGCTGGAATTTTATATTTTTGCTTCAGTATGCTATGATGTATTAGGGGTGAATCAGATCCTAGCCTGCTACACAGACCTTCTTTTGGCTTGTCACATAGGAAAGGTTGCGTGACGAGTCAACAGAAGGTTCCCCCGCTTCCTGCGGTCGATTCTTGCTCGTGAAGTCCATGATATCTCTGAGTGCATATCTCTCGTGCAGTCCCATGATATCTCTGGGTTACAGAGCCGCATACACGCCGACCCACGTGCAATCTTGTAAAGTACGCTGACAGTTTGGAAAGTGTGATGTTAAGGTTGTGACGGGAACGTCAAATGCTACAGCGTAGGCAGGTTTGGGGAGGGGGTTAGGGTAGCCTGTAGCCTTAGGGACTGGAAGAAAAATGACCTGTATACCAACCAAGTCATTCATGGGGGGCCGGCCAAGGGTTGGGTTAAAATTGAACATAGACGGAGTCACAGCACAGTATTTATTATTCTGAACAACGTTCTTACAAGTTTGTAAGGCACGAGTTTGAACTTCTAAATTGTGACTTTTGTAAAGAAATTTTACCTGCTCTGGAAGATATGGTCCAACTGAACTGGTTAATTGAAATTAATCACCATTATGTGCAACGTTTTTGTTTTAGTAGGCTAGTAATATAATAATAATAATAATAATAATAATAATAATAATAATAATAATAATAATAACAACAACAACAATGACTCCACTTCGTTACATAGCAGCGATTTGTAGCGACCTGATGCAACATCTTAGCAAAGATATATAGCAGCGAATCGAATCTATCGTGCCAATACAGTCATCAATCTCTTCAGCATCGATCAGTAGTCTTTTTGTGATTATCAAGTATATATGAGAACAATTTTTTTTTAATCAATGAAGTTTAGTGTCAGTCAGATGACAGTCTCCTTAGAATCAATCACTAGTATTTCGCCGTACTCAATAGCCTGGCTCTTCGTTGTTAATCTCTCAGTGCCAGTCAGACTCCTAAACCGAGTCCTTGTGTACGTCAAAGTAGTCTCCGCCATACTTTGGAAAATCGTCGGATCGCAGGTGAAGTACAACTTGAATTCTTCTCTAAAATTCTCATGGCAAATTGTGTACGCTATCGGATTTGCTGCGCTGTTTGCAAATAAAACTATATTCGTGAACGCAACCATGTCCCAGAATTTGGCATATTCAGCGCCATTACCGAAATCCAGCCATAACCACATGACGTTGTTGGGAAGGACGCAGATTGCAAAGAGGAGGGTGACAACAACGAGCATGCGCACAACCTTTCGAGCCTCGTTTCGATGTGCTTGGTGCAAGACGGCATTAACAGATAAGGCGTTTTTGACGTTTGCGCACTGTTTTAATTCGAGTCCAATTTTGAGATATGCAAGTGTAATCACCGTTAATGGCAGCAGGTATTGCAGAACAAACAGTGAAGCTGTGTAAACCTTTCTGTACTTAATTCCCGGCCAGTGTTCTCCGCATTCCATCGTTGTCTTGTCCAATCGCAGCACGAACACATAAGGCGTAGTGAGTATAACGCAAATGACCCAGATCGCGACTATAACACAAACGGCGTGGTTTTTCATCATTTGTTTCCGCAGCGGGTACACAATCGCCCAGAATCTATTAAGACTAACAGCTGTTAGAGTGAATATCGAGGCAAACATAGCCGCAGTCTGAAGTGGCCATATCAACTTACACGCGAACCCCCCGTAGGGCCATCTATAGTTATTTTCTTGCACTGGAATATCAAACGGAATACAAATGCAGGTGATGGCGAGGTCTGAGGCCGCAAGATTCAATACGAACAGATTCGTGACAGTTCTCAGACGTCTACGTCGGGCAACCACAACGCAGACCAAAGTGTTGCCTACGACACTTATTAGAAAGATTATGGCGTACAGGGATAACTTGACTGCTTTAAAGACAGGAGTTTCGCCAGCGAACGCTTCTGAAGAATTGTTCGCGCCTTGTACAAGCGTTGAACTGTTTGATAAATTTGAGTTCACGTTCATGTCAGTGTCGACTGACTATGCTCTGAGGCTATTTCACAGCAGCTTTTGCCTTAAGTGAAAGTAATTTGCTGATTGATATGGACACTCCTTCTCTGTCCACTTCTTAGTCGCATCCAACCTCACTCAACACGTCTTAAGACCCTGTCTTGCTTAATCCCTTCAGAACTGTCTAAAATGTGACAAGTGAAAGTAAATTGCTGGTTGATATGGACACTCCTCTTTCCACTGCTTAGTCGCATACAGCCTCACCCAACACGTCTTAAGATCCTGTCTTGCTTAATCCCTTCAAAACTGTCTAAAATGTGACAGACGAGAGTCTTGCCTTGAGATAATTAATTTGCCACTAAGATCACCCTCGCCGTGTGAGTCAAGGAGAAACGACACCTGTTTTTTTTTTCAAGAGAAATAAAAATAGAGAAATGAAAAATAAATGAGAGCTATTCAACAATGATTGAAGACATGCATTGAGGCACGCTTGAAGATGCCACTTTTCTCTGCATGTGAACAATGAATAACAATTTGCTTAAAACGAGGTCTTTTATCATTTATGAATAAACCACCCAAGACAAAAACAACAACAACAACAACAAAAAGACAAAGACACGAATAATACAATTACGTAAAATGTACGTACTCATTAAAAGCAAAGAAAGAAGTGAATGAGCTCGAGTGTTTGTTAATAAACAGAACGCTTTTCATTAAAGAAGATATCGAAAACAACTTTTAATGAATTTTCTCGTTCCAATATCCCAGTCCACCGCTGATTTATTATTAAAACCTGACAACGAATTATCAGAGGTGTGGTCACGTCTTGTCTTGTAGCGAATCAAAGGTTAACCCGTATTTATTTTGCTTTTGCGAAGGCCTCGATGACAAAACAATTATGTAGGAAAAGTTTGAGAAAATAAATCAAGCAAACGAAACAAAAAATAATTATTATGTGGGTTTGGCAATGATTAATATTGTGACATGGCCATGGAATCATTGAAAATTCTGTTAATTGGAATGCTGGTTGTTGTACCTGCGAAAACCGTAATAAGGTTTTGTGTAGGGCCACAATTACGTCGTGCAGCTTCAAAGCCACAATTGAGACTATTTGGCATGATCACAAGTTTTTAAGACTGCTAGTGCTACGTCCCTTTCTGGACGGTCGAGAATGGAAACCCTGAAATTTTTGTGCGCCTGCTCGACTATCCAGAAAGGGTCTGCTCGGCAGCGCATAAGATTGTCTATTTGGACGTATTCGTTAACTGTGCCAAAATGCAACCATTAAAATCTTTCTGTGGAAATGCTGGTGGCACTGTCAGAAACTCCAAGGGAAAACGGTTAGGAATGTCGGAAATATTAATTTTGTTCTCACTAGACTGGCCAAAACATCTTCTATCAAACACAAGAACAAAATAATTTTTTACGTTTTTTGATCGAACGCTTGATGGAGTTCAGTTTTTATCAAAGACGACCAAACATTAGTCTTAGCCAGTTGAGTGAGGGGGCGTCAAGAAAAGATCGATGTCAGAAAACATAATCGTAAGTGGGCGACTCAAACTGTATGCAAATGGCTGCTAAGAGCACTATCACTCTTGAAAACGATCGATGGTACTGCTTTGTACAATGCTATGACTGATAACATCGCTGTTATGTCTCTTTCGTACTGAAAGCAGACGCAGATAAGAGGTTCGATACATTAGGTATCTTTTAGGTACTTTCACAGCTATCAATTTGGATCGAAATTGTTGAGACTTTCATCCGAAACCACCACTCACCGAGGGCGTTTAGCTTAGATGCATCTTGGCAAAAAAAGAGTCCAAACCTTTGTCATAGCGAATTAGAATCGATCTAGAATCGAACCACTCCATATATTATTTCCCTTTGACAGCCAACGAATTCAAACTGCAGTGGATCCCAAACACACCAGCAGAGGCCTACGTGCCTTATAGCTATCCATATCTTGATGGATCGAGTGCAAAAGTAATCGAAGCCAAGACTACGAGGGGTACCCTATCCGTGGGATTTCGACCCTTCCCCCTGTAGTTTTTTTGCTTCTGAAATTACTTAATCAGTGTTAACATCTCTCTTTTATCTCTTGGTTTCTAGGTTTTGATCTTCAATTTAAATATTGTGTGCATCACATCGAAAAGGCGAAGGCAACCATGCCACTGTCGATGAATCTAGATTACAGTAAGGCCTCAAATAGGCCATTAGTATAACTCCCCAGCATGACCTTTAAATGATAACCCTAAAGTCGGTGGGCAAAGAAGGCAATTGATACATTCTTTGGGCTTCGAAGCGGTTCACTGTCCTCGGGCGTAATTGAAAAAAAAAAAAGTAGGTTGAACCCCTAGCGATAAAGCGTTGAATTACAGAGAAATATGTGCAACTGTCTGCAATGTTAACAGTGTTTCTTTCTCAGTAATAACGTCTTCAGTGACTTTGGTATGAAAGGTACAGGACAATAGATAACGTGTATTTAGGAATCAGTTACTTCGATGAGTAACCGATAGAACCTTGTACATCCTTCAAGACAGATTGTTAGCCAAAAAAAAATGACAATGATAGTAGGGTTATACACTACTATTACGCCAATTCACAAGCCTAAAGACTGGGTAATAACTTCCCGTTCGTCATCTTTCTTGTTGACTGAATGTTATACAGAGGAAGGTTTTGATAAGGCAACAAAAAATTGTTCTATTGCGAAGGAATCGCATTTCTCTAATTAAAGCACACTTAACTAATTGGTTAAAATGGCATGCTATCAAGCGGGATTTGTTTTAATGTAATCTATGCGTAAAAAAGAAAGAAGTGATCGCTCTGCGCACTTGAAACCTCGGAGTGATGGTTATGTTCAGTCGAATAAAATGTTCACTGACTTGGTTTTTGAAGGATTTTCCCCCAAACACTGACCATTTTGTCGTAGCTCAAGACGACTGTTGTGGGTATTTGTGTTAGTTCACTAATTCTCACAGGAATCTTGCGAAGAAGGCTGACGCGTTGGACAAAGTAGAATGTATAAGTAACCTTATCCATGGAAAGAACTCACTTTCAAAAATAATGCAAAAGGATGAACAGGGAAGCAATTATTAGAAAAGGCTATTTGCTAAGGACAATGTTGGATGTTATCCAATGGAGTCCCACTTGCTGTTCTCCTTAAAAAGAAATATTGACCTGGTAACGCAGAGGTTTGTTGGGTGTTGGGGGACTATTATGTGTTTCTAATATGCATACAGTCGTAAATTACTTGCTTTTAGAAGATACCACTTTTTAACTTGACTCTACTGTTTTACTAATTCCTGGTTCTTTCTAGATCTGTTTTTCTCAGGCTAAACATAATTCGATAACCTCAAATTCTGCCCTTTTTCTTCAATGGGCCTCATTCGCGCGGCGGCCTTGTGATTAACACCTATTGAATAACCCATGTATGTCTATGGAATGTGTTGTCTGGGTTTTTTTTTTTTCGCGGAGATTGAATTGGGTTTGGAGTATGATTGAGGTGTTCCTTATTCGACTACAATGCGCTCAAACTTGAAATCTCAATACGTCACCGAGTCAGATGTACATGGTAAACCAATGAGGTTCAATGTGTTTTGGCCAGATTACCGTAATGCAACAAAAAAAGAAAAATACAAAGAGACAGAGAAGCACCAACCTTAACTGACCTGAAGAACTCTTTTTTCACTACGTTATCCACCGACCAAATGATTATGCAATCATAGTGAATCACTATGCTTGCCCGATATCCGCGATCTGAATACTTTGATGTACTTTGATAAAACGAAAGTGGTGAGTGATACTTGAATAGTTTCTTAAGTATCTCCAAGTTCAGTAACGTAATGGAACCATGTGGAATGTCAGCGACCTTTTACGGATTTTAGTAAATAGCTCAAAGAAATATTTGTCTTACCACAGCTCATAAAAGGCGGTTATATCTGCCTTGTAGTGCGCATCTGTGACTTTTGGATTTATCTGATAAGTGTTCTCTTTTTAATGGCCACTTAATGACTGATTTCAAAATATTTTGATAAGCTCATAATTCATTAGGAGTTCCAGTACAGTCAGAAGAGCCCTTTGACACGGACCTGATACTTAAACCATGGCGTGCTTTACTTGGCGATTGAAAAATATTTACCGTAATCAAATTAACACGTTGTTTCAGGGCAACATCTGTGTGTACGTGAGAAAACGTAAACAGCCTGAATCGACTAAGTCAATGCAAAAGTGTACCATCGCTCGATACGATCTCCAAAAGAACCTTAGGGAATAAAAAAGAAAAATAGAAATCTCCAGAAAATAATAACAAAACAAGGCGTACACGCCAATTCTTATTAAATACAGCTTCCTTCTTTGCTCCCTTCTCTGATTTGTTACTTAACAAGTAATGTTGAAGAGACTTGCTCTCGAGGAGTTTGACCATTATAGGTCAGGTTACTTGCCAAATTTCTTTCGGCATACTAAAAAAAATCAGACGAGACAAAGCCATCTCGTACGTGGTTTTCCCAAGGCGACGTCCAGATGGGTTTCAGAGTTCTATGGAAATTGTTGTGATTGTTAAGGTGAAGTGTTTGCGCTACATTCTGTGGTACTTGTTTTGCCGAGAGTTTATCATGAAGTTTAATTAGTCCTTCAAGACCAATTTCTTCCAACCAATTTCTTCAAACGACAACAAATTCTTTATTAACCAATTTAGTACTACTGCAGGTACGTGGTTTAAAATTTATTTATTTATTTATTGACGTGGGAGTTGACAAGAGGTGAGTTCTGTGATCGTCCTCAGTATTTCGACGGAGTAGTCGTCTTCGAGGGTGTCCTTCGAGGGATAAAACAAACCGTGGTAATCTTAGCTTTAACAGAAAGCTGAATAATTATCGAATTAAAATAATATAATTTTCAGGATGTTTCTGCTGCGAAAGCGTCGGGAACCTAGTGAGGCTAAAGTCACCGAGTATCGCGTGAATAAGTTTTTATCAGGTATCGGACGCAAGAACTTAAAAGTTAGTTTGCGCTCAACAGTCGTGGGGTGCCACAAGACAAAGATTTAAAATATCGAAATTTTCTAAACTTGCATCGCTTTTTTTGTCATCATCTCAAGAATGCTTCGCCCAAATATCACAGAAATCAATCCATCTACATACCCTATTAATTACGCTCAAAGTTGACAGATTCTCCAGAAAATGGCATTTTTGGCCACTGACCTTCTTTCTAATAGCTCACGCCTCTTCAGTAGAGCGTGTCGTCTCGAGAGACCGCGAGCCAGTTCCCGTGGAGTCGACTACAAAGCGCTCACATTACAGTCATCTTTTCTTTGTTTCAAGATGCACGATTGAAACTATAACTACTTGTAAGTAGTCCCCGGTAAAGTTTTCTAAAGACAAGCAAGAGGAATTAAAAGCGGCAAGTCAAAGCTATCTAACGGAACTCTCATACTCTTACACCATTTCCAAGGGAGCCTTTTCTTTTACTTTTGACGGAAGTATTTACACCCGTCTACTATCCAATTTAATGAAGGGCAACTTCGTGCGAAATTTAAAATGTTTTTCTCTGGATTTTTGCATCAGACCAAGCGATCAAACAAAATCTTTGTTACCATCCTATAATCATAGTTGAAATGAGCTGTTTGCATCAGGCAGCGACAAGACCTCACCATTGCATGCCTTTGTTGTGCATTCCGGCTCCAATTCCTTGTTGTTTTGGTCACTTGCTTTGTTGTCGATGTTTCAGTTTTAGGGAAATAAAAACAATCCATTATTTACTTTCAATCAGTTTGAAATGAAGGGACAATTGGCTTTCAGGAATGCGGCGATGGTAGTTCGATAATGAGTATAGTTAGTGACTCCTTATTTGCTTACAGTGCGCAAGTGAATCTTCCAATTGGAAAACTTGCCGTAGTTTCTATTGCTTTTGGAGTCTCTGTGCGCAGTTTTTGGTCGTATAATAATTGTTCACCGAATACAGTGGAAAGCTAAATTAATTGAACAATATAAATCGCATATACCTGACCGATATCAAAACCGATCGACAGTTCTGTTAATTGATATGGAAGGAAAACGTGATTGATGATCCCACTTACCGAATCTGTGCTCCTTTAATCCGGTTATTAGGTCAGTTTGTTGTTCTCAGCCGAACAGTTCAGCGCGTCGGGTGAAACGGTCTTCCACAAAGCTTTTCGATTTCGCGACTGAGCCTCCAAGCGCCAGCACTTCTGTGTCAAGCCAGTGAAACTTGATACCCTAATTTACGAAATCATGGTCAATAGGTTCGAGCTCAAGATTGTTTTGATACCGAAATGTAATATTTGGAGTAGCCAATTACAAGCGTTTGCTAAACCTGAATAGTTGAAGAATGAAGTTTGCAGCGAGTTTAGAAATGTCTTTAGTATTGTTCTGTTGGACCTTGCTGACTGCACATACACTATAGATCTCTCTTCATACTGTACAAGTGATAAGATTTCTTGAGATATCGATGTCTGTAATCATCGGTTCATGTTAGGGAGCCCTTTTTAATTTATTTTGTTGACGTCTTAAAGTGGAATTACGTTCCTACAGTACAGTACGTGATGCGATTTCCTACTCTACAGTACGAAGAATCAACAAGGGATGCCTTACAACATTGAAGCCCAATGGCGTTTGCTTGGGGGGCCTGGGGTCAGCGAAGATCATTAGAGAACAGTTGACTCTGAGAGAGTCAGAACAGGTCCCAGGCACATCCTGCACCAATGACTCTGGCCCAGCTTTGACTGTTATTAATTATCTAATTTTATCTATTTTCTCTATATAGCTGATTTAGTGCCTTTATGTAACTATGGTAAGACAGTGTCAATAATTTCATCTGATATGATTTTCCGGCATCGGGGAAACCCTCAAAACCCTCATAGAATTCTGCGGCGGCGCAGATCTAACATAATAGCGGAAAACCATCACGCCCTCGCAGTAAATTTCATCGCCTACTTCAGTACATACTCAAAGACGTATAAGTATGAGTACTGGTATGCATTTCAAATTTTCCCACACTAGGCCTTGTTATGAAAGTTCCCCATTATTTCTACCCACAACAAACCGATCGTTATCTTTAGTCAATTTATGAGCAACCTCCACTCATGCGGTGTTTTATTTTTCCAGACTCATAGTATAGCCTATGTCCTCCAACAACTTTAACAATCAAATACGTGACCAAAAAGGCACTCAATTTACAAGCCGTTATAACAGTGCTGATGTCTTTTTTACCCGTGGCATTTGCATTTTTTTAACTTCGCGACCAAGAAGATGCAAACTTAAGAATAAGCCATTTCCCATTTCATAAAACAGTTAGTGTTGTGTTGTATTTGCAGTGTAAGTTCTAATGATCAGCACTCATGACACCAGGTCATGACAAGTTTCAACACTAGCTGACAAGGTACAGCAACTAATAATACACTTGAAAACATTACTCGATTGTGATTGGCTGAGAGCAGTGCATTTCAAGTGTAACAAAGTGCAGAAGGTGTAACACGAGTGCAAATTACAACGAAAATTTCCGAAGTTAAAGCGAAGACTTCCGAAGACCAACCGATGTATTTCAAAGACCGCCGAATATCGTGCAGAACCTTCCGACGATTTCCGAAGATCATCTGAATACTTCCGACGATTTCCGAAGATCACCCGAACACTTCCGATGATTACCGAATATTACCCGAACACTACTAAAGATTTCCGAAGATTAGCCGAACACTTCCGGTGATCTCCGGATATTTTCGAAGCTTCTCCAAGTTTCGGAAGATCGAGGGCAATGCCTTCTGCGTACCTCAGTAGTCAATGTATGGGCTGAAGCTTTATAAGTAGTCTATTTTTTCAAGTGTATTATTAACAAGTAATCACATAATTTTTCTCGTGCAATTTGGAATAAATAAGCACATGTAAATTTTTTCAAAGACCACAAATTGCACTCGCCCTACGGGCTCGTGCAATTTTATTGGTCTTTGAAAAAATTTACTCGTGCTTATTTATTCCAAATTACACTCGGAATCATGTGATTACTTATACAAATTGCGCATGATTATATCCAAACAAAAGCCGACGAAAAGCACACGAAAACAAGTTTGTTGTCGTTGTGCGCTAATATACCTATTCTCCTACCCACAAGCCACCCTATAACCCCTGAGGAAGTCACTCAAGAATCTAACACACGCGTTTTCTTTTCATTGTTTTCCTGTCTACCTTATAGCTACTTCAAAATGCGGATACGTTAGCCTGGTTTCGCGGTGCCGAACGTGAGAGACAAGAAGCACAAATGACATAAGTATAAGAAACCGATAGACGCCGGAGGAAGGGCAACCAGAAAAATGTTTCATCTTTGCTCTCGTCCTAGTGTTTCAAACATGATTTTCTTTGCAGTCGTTGAGGCTTTTTTTATCGCGGTTTGCGTTGCCGATGGAACTTGAAAGCCAGGCCTAATTTGTATATCTTTCTTCCACCAGGTATACAAAGCATTTTGTTTGTAATTAAGTGTGTCATACATCCACTCACCTTTAATTCGGATCAGTTTCAACCTGAACGTTCACTGACGTGTTAACTATCAATTTTCGTTGCTCGTAAGCTCTGTGCAAAGCACACTCTCCATATGGGCAAAGTAGCGAGTGATGCCGAGATATGGCGGAAGTTGTTACCAGCAGGACAAAGAATGGACTGAAGATACAAATAAACGAGCTACCCAGTGATAGACGACCAGCCCTATAAAGTCACAACATTTTCCAAGAACTTCTGTTTTGATAATTGAGTTCTCATTATTGAGGCTAACGTTCTCTTTCCAAAACCTCCACAAAACGATTGTTATCCTTGTGAAAGTCGATCACTTGTCTCGCCTGTAACAGTGGGTGGGAGCCTAGGGATGCAGTATTACACCCATATTAATGGAGTGATATTCCCTAGCTACCGAACACAAAGTCATGGGAATGTTTATACGCTTGTCGCTATCAGTCATATTCAGTAATAAATATCGAATAGTCTTGAACGAATCGATGTTGCTTAGATGTGTGTTTGTTCCACTAAATGCAGAAGGATGCATATGCAATGACGTTTTTATGGACTCTAAAAGCCCACTTTCTCAAAATTACGATTCCACTTAATTTTTTGCTTGCGCTTTTGTTTTTCATTTCCCCTGGCTGTTTTAAGTTGCTCTGTGATCCATGCTGGAGAGCCATCTTCACTGTCACCATTGTGAGCAGTCGCTATTCAATCATATTAATTAACTCATTAATACGGAATATTCACAGAGATTATAGAGTCTCTCTCGGGTAAGGCCATCATGCATAGTGGAACCGCTCGGCGAGCAGCTAGAAAACAGAGCAGTTGTCACAACAGTAGCACTTTGAAAACTCTGACTTTGTACTCGCTAAAATTGCGATTCCACTCAGTATTGTTAATGTGTGTTTTTATTTTTCCTGTTTGTTTTCAGCTCCCCAAGGTTCCAGGCTGGAGAACTTTATCTATAAAGTCACCATCAGTTTGTTCACGGCCTCCCGCTCTGCACTTCAAGGTAGGCGATTTTTGAACCCTATTTCCAGGAAACGATCTCTGTCTGTTCAACTGTGTTCGAAACTTGTATCAGATAAAATCACGTTTCGTCCCAGTTAATCTTGATTTCCATTAAGAAAGTCGTGCTTGTAGTCATACAGTTGGCCGGCTAAGAGGCTGCTGTTGAGATCTTGGTTTTCACATGAAGAATAAGGAATTATCAATCCTTTTGAGACTGTAGTTTAGTCAGTTATTAGAACAGCTGAAGACTTATCTTTTTTACAAATTTTCAGTTTGATAGGGTTTTTCCTCTTGTGATAAAGCAAGGCTGAATTTCTAAGCTTTTGCGTGATGCGATTATAGAGTGTTTTCACAGTCACGCAGTAAAAAAATTAAATGAGACCATCATATTGGTGTGCCACTGTGGGATACCAATATGGTGGCCGGAAAGAGTGTAAACATCTGGAACTTACTTTGGTTATCTAGGCCACTCATTGTATGTATTGAACAAACAGTCATTTACATAAACACTTTTCCTAATACATTTTGTTCTCAAATGGCTAAAAATCATGAGATAGATATGTATTTTTTGACAAACATTATCGTAACTTTAAGTCACGAAGCGCCATAACTATGAAGTTCAAAGCACGCTGGTTTCAAAACGAAGGACGCTATTGAGCTGGAAGGTTGTGAGCAGATATAAAATTAACACCTTTAATGCCTTATGTGGATAAATACTTTGGTGGCTCTTTAGTTTTCGATTTTAGAATTTGATGACGACAGGCGAAAACGCTCTGTTAAAGCTGGTTTTCACTAGTCGGAGTCGTAGTCGGAGTTGCAAGGGCCTTTATGACCTAGTGAAAATCAAAGATCGGAGTCTTTAGCGGAGTCATAAGCTCCACGGAATCGGAGTCGGAAGAATCAGAACGTTTCCATTTTCTTCCGACTCCGTTTATGACTCCGTCGCTTATGATCCAGTGAAAACTATGGGCGCAATCCATTCAACCAAAATTTCCGGACCGAAGTTTCGAAATTTCTTGGAGGCGAATGGAACGCGACGCCGGACCGGTCTCGTTCCATTCCTCTCTCAACAAGTGTTTCCCGCCCTGATTTGTCGTCTTCCCATCGCTCAAGTGTTCTTTTCGTGATCAGGTTGACTTGTGAGGACCTCAATCTCATTGGGAATGGAAGAAGAATCGTCAACAACGAACATAAACATAAGACGATAAAAATGGCGGGAGTTTGATCGGAGTGTGGATGCTCGAGACAGATGGACCGTTTTAAAAATTATCTTGCAAAGCAGCTACGTACCAGTTGTAGTTGCACATTAATGTAACAGCAACAGCGATAAATCTGCTGCTAAAACAACACAATTACTGCACAGAAAACTCTCCATGCTGTCCATGTCGAAAATCAACCTGAAAGTACCGGACAGAGAGATGCTGGAAACTAGAATGAGTCAGCAATTTTCCGGTCTGACCGATCCAGCTGAACCAACGGATCCACCTCGAAAGGTGGATCCGTTTTTACGAAAAAATTCCGGGTGAACCAAACTGATCCATTGAGTTTTCGACCGAAATTTCCTGAAATTTTGGTTCAATGGATCGCGCCCAAAAGGCTGGTTTTCACTAGCGACGGAGTCGGTGTCGGAGTCGTAATCAGAAGCGTAGAGCGTTATGATCTAGTGAAAATCAAACCGATGGAGTCGGAAGCAGAAAGCTATTCCGCTTATGACTCCGTCGGTTATGATCAAGTAAAAACGAGATTGTCGGAGTCGCAACCGCTATTTTGGTATCAAGGTGTAACCGGAGGGCGTGAGAACAAGCATTGTGATTTTCACCAGATCATAAGCGACGGAGTCATACGCGCAGTCCGGGAAGAAAATGGAAACGTTCTGATTCTTCCGACTCCGATTCCGTCGAGCTTATGTCTCCGCTTACGACTCCGATCTTTGATTTTCACTAGGTCATAAGCGCTCTTACGACTCCGACTACGATTCCGACTCTGACTCCGACTCCGCAGCTAGCAAAAACCACCAGCCTGTTGTGGGAGTCGGAAGCAGAAGCGGAAGAACCTACCAAACACAATGCTTGTTCCCACGCTGTCCGGTTACAGTTTGATACCAAAATAGCACTTTTCACTAGATCGTGACGCTCTACGCTTCTGATTACGACTTCGTCCCTAGTGAAAATTTAAACTGGCGGGCGAGTATGCTGTCACGTAGGTTAAAAAAGTCACTTATCCGCTGAGATTTCGCAATCTGAGTAGTCCTTGAAGGAGAATAAATACTCACGTAGACGTTTATGAGCCCTCAGAGACGACTACAGGCTTTTTATAGCAAAAGTCGATGACATATGTTTTTGTTAGCTTCCGGCCGCCATATTTGTTCCCCTTTGAGGGACACAAACATGGCGTCTCCATACAAAGCCATATAAATTTGAGTGAAACATTTCTTCGAATATCTCTTGCTCTAAACAGCACTAAACATCGCATAGACCTTTGCGAGACTGTTAGAGTATACATCTTCTTTTATCTCTTTGATTTTTGACTATTTGTTGAATGGTTTGGATGATGGTGTGACAGTGAAAACCGACAATAATAAGCAAAGGCTTTCTTTTGGTCAAGCTGTAGTATGCTATCTTTATGAAGTGAGTTTTAAGCCGTGCGAAAATTGCGCACTGCACACAGAAAAACTGTTAGGTATGTTTGTCGGTTTGATGTCTGTCGGAGTCTCTTTACCCGAGGATTTTTATTGCGTTTATCAATTGGGGTGATTACAGTTGCCTTCAATGTTAAACAGAACATGTTTATGAATCAATCAATCGATCGATCAATCCACGAATACTTCCAAAGGCTGAAATAGCAGTAAAGAAACAACAAAATGGGGACGCTATGGGATTAAGGCAAAATAAATAATTAATATGGATAGTATGAAGTTAATATCGGGAGCTTTTTTTTAAATTGTCTTTAGGAGTTACTGAACGGTGAACAGATATCCCAAAGTCAGTGGCTAAGGAAAATGGTATGTTATTCGTGGTTTGTAAATTGAAATTTCGTGACTTAGCAAACTTGCCATTAAGCGTAGCTCAGAATGTGTTCAGCTGGTGCTTTAAGCTGTTTATTGTGTCGAACATAAGCTCCAGTTCCGGCAGGCGATGGGTACAATTTCGTTCAAAAAATGTTTGCTGTTATTTCGGGTCGTATGTTATAAGTTGATCCTTAAAAGTGAAAGTCGGTGCTGCTATCTAAAACCCATTGCTCGTGCTGTGATAAATAATGTTAGTTTTTTGTAACCAGCTTAACAACTTGCTGTTATTCGTCAGTGAAAAGCATTTCGTTCCGGGAACTGTTTTGCCTTAAATCTTGTTGAAGTTATTCATTCTTTTTTTCCATTGGTCGTCCAACAGAAGCTAACTTATAACTTTTAGTTGCCGATTGTTTTGTTGTGGATATAAGTTTTCAGCACACAGTCCTCAAATGATGCTAGAAATTGAAGCTTCGACGTTAATAAATTAATTATTTCAGCCTTACCTTTTTCATGTATTAAACGTATCTAAAGCTTGTCTTGTGCCACTGACTTGGCCAGACACTTGTCTAACATCCACCATTACAGACTAGGGAGATAAGTGTTGCTGTACTTTGTAAGAGCATCAATTGGAAGAAACCGTAAAGAAAAAAGAATAATAAATAAAGTTGTCAACTATTATCGCTTTTGAAGACCTGAGGTTGGGATTTCTAGCCTGTCGCGGTTTAGTTTGAATTGGTTTGGTTTTCACACCCAGTTGTATTCACGATAAATGGTCCACTAAAGAACGAAGTACTAGGCGGAATAAAACATAATGAAATAACGCTCCTTTTAATTACCGCTGGCGGTCTAATTATTGTACACGGCCGCTGTTGTTTCTTGGTATAATTAAATTATCGTCAATATATCAGCCCTGAGGAGGGTATTATTTTGTTGAACGGTCAAAAAAGAAAAAAGAATGATAGTGATAATGATGAGAAAGGGAAAGAAACCAGCTTAAGTAAAATACAATACGCGTCCAGGTTACTTAATCAAATAAATAAATAAATAGTAATAATAATTAAAAGTTCAGTATACTTTTTCCCATTTTAACCGGTGTTTAGAAGTAGTATTCGCTTTGAACTAATTTTAATTATATTTTATTGCGCAGCGTGAGCGAAATTGCGCGGTAAAGGTTCTTCTTCATTACAATCCGCCGCAAAGCTTAAGCCGCTTACCGCAGGCCGGTAAAAGGTATAAATGGCCATTTTCGAAATCCTGGCGTCCTGTAGACCAAAAACGACGCATCGAAGTGTTGGGAAAACCTGTGGCATTTTTGGTTCGGAGACGCGCGTCAGATATTAGAATTCTGCGCTGAGCTATAACTGTGCTCATTTTTGTTTACAAATCCACCCAATCTAATGCCCCTAACTGCCTGGCTTTCTTCAGTTATAAGTGTCTTTAATTAAGGCTACACCGTTACTTGATAGTCAGGAATTAGTGAGCGAAAGTTAGCTCGTAGCTTGTTCCGGCTTTAAAGCTTGCAGAATTAGTCACTGGTTAATGTAAAGCATTTGGATCTTACACTGCGAGTGGATGGCATGTCATAACATTTGTTCCGAAAAGAAACCACAATTTATTGAAACTGATTCCCAATTCTCATCCTGAAGAGGGGTGTAAAATGCCGCATTACCGCAAATAATGGAATTTAATGTATTTTTGTTTTTACGGAGATTTAACAAAAAATAGGTTCATTTGGGCAATTCTGTCGGATTCAGATTCAGATTTGATTCCGGTTCTTCTAACCTGAGAAAGTTGAACCTGTAAAATATGGAGAACCCCAGTTGTGCGCGCGAGCACTCTTGCTCGTATTTTATGATTTTAATTACATGGAATGTCGGACATCATAATAAATCGTAGACACATTGTCATGCGTGAAGACTGCAGTGTCATGCGTGCTCCGAGGAGTCTACATTGTGTAGTCTGTTATCGTACTAACTCTTCACGAGCTTTAGCTGTTAACGGAAGCAGCACATAAATGTAAAGGCTACGTTATGTATCGTGGGGAGACAGCCAAACGACAACAATCTGTTGCTGCCACTAACAAAAGTATTAGACAGTTTTTTTTTTGTTATTTTCAAAGATTACTTTCCACTTTTTCTATAATTATAACTTCGTCCACCCGGGATTGATTGCTGTTTAAATAGCCTAACGCCACCTGTCTTTGCAGTGTCTTTGTCTTGTCGCATTAATAATTAGGGAAAGAGTCCATTTACATCAGTTTGATAAGCAGGTCCTTTAATTCAACTGGCTTTGGCAGGTGATGGATATGGGATAGCGAGCCATAACGAAAACACGATAATGTTGTCAGACTTTAAAACTGCACGCTAAGTGTAACGGCTGTATTAACGATTTCTCTTGTAGTGTGCTTGCAAAGTAGTGTGAAAACTAATAAGTCTATCTGAATGAGAGGGTAAGAGAGAACTAAAAAGAGGGAGGGGGGGAGGAGGGAGGGCTCCAGTCGGTTAATAAATCTTTCATATCAGCTATTTGGCGCGGTAAAGCATGGAATTTCCAGTCGTGTAGTTCTGCATTAGCGTGAAAAATGTGATCACAATTAGTCTAGCTAGGTTGTGGTAGCGAGAAGAATTGACCTTGAATAAGGGGGGATTTTAAGGAAAAGAAGGTTAGACCATACACCGGGCTGCACACTTCACCGTCACCCGGGGATCATATTTGAAGAATACTCCTCCTGGTCGTTTCCGTTCCTCCGCACTCGCGGAAATTTTTTTAAATCGTCGGCTTAATTTCAGCTTCTTAAAGGCCTACTTAGCAGGAAAAGCTAAATTATTTGTCAGGGCGTTAGTTTTCATTTTGCGACATGAGCTTAAGCGAGTCTAAGATCATTCTACATGATTGGTCTGGAGCTAACCAGGATATAATGCTACAAAGTGCTACGGGCAAAACAAATGTTTTGTCGCCGTAAATGATCCCGGGCACGGTTGTTGGCAATTATTTTAGCAGTACCTTGTGGAAATTAACTATCAAGTCCTTAGTCTCGGAAATTTGAGAATATCCCCCGACTCAGTTTTGGATGACATTCCTGTAAGGATTCAACTAGATTTGCTGATTTTGTTTTTTTCTTTTCTGCCCGAGCAAGATCTCCAGGTCCCCGGAAGAATTCCCTTTTTTCTCTGTTCCCGTAAGTTGTCAGCACTTGTGTCCGACGTTACGGTCAAATCTTCGCGTGGATGGTACATGCATGAAAGATAAAATGAAAACCAGATTCAGGATCCACTTATTTCCGTAGCGATAATGTTGTCTACTCTTGCTATCGCAACATCTCGAAGTACAGACTATCTAGAGCCTCAATGCTTGTTAGAACACTATGATTTATAGTGAGTGTGCTGTCACTCTGCGGTGACCACCTTGACAAAAGCGTTAGCATCGAACGTG
This sequence comes from Galaxea fascicularis, assembly GCA_948470475.1. Classification (NCBI taxonomy): domain Eukaryota; kingdom Metazoa; phylum Cnidaria; class Anthozoa; order Scleractinia; family Euphylliidae; genus Galaxea; species Galaxea fascicularis. Next base: position 19,701,691 of record OX419344.1, read on the forward strand.
CCACGACGAGAAAATAACATAACATGGTTAAAAATAAAAAGAAAGAAAAAAACAAAAAGAGAGCCACCATAATAACTTTGATAGAGTATATACTATTTTAAACACGACTCACCTCTTTTTTTTTTCAAAAAAACTCTCTTCGAACAATGTATGTTCTTCCTTCTTAATGACAGTCGTCTGAGGTTTATTCGTATTTAAATTATGCAAAAACAAGTAGCTGTTAATTATTAATCAGAACTAGTTAATGGCGAATATGAGTGCTAAGAAAGGCTCGGTTAGTCGTCGGGAAGTAAACCGCACTAGAAAGGACCCCAGGAGGTCTTTTTTTTGTTCCATGCAAAACTGTGGGGAGCCCTCGCAGTTATGAAGGTGCTACCCACCGACTGCGTTCACTTACCTTAATTTATGGAAATGAACTCATGACATCTGTTTTTTTTAACCGCAGACTCGGACGTGTTAATAAATTGAACTCTATCAATCTCCGCTATGTATGAAACTGTGAAAATGTGTAAAGGGTGGAAAAAATTTAAGATTTGAACGGCACGGTACTCCATCAGCTGTGGTATCATGCTACTACGGCTACACGGGAGCGGCGAAAAAAAATCCCCGGGCGGCCTATAAATATATCCATGAAGAAATGAAGTGTGTGAAAATGCACGCTATTCGCCTTAAAATGAAGTAGTTAATAAATTAGAGACTGTCAACGTGAACAATTTGTGACCTTGCGAAGAGCGATGGCAAGAAAAATAGCTAGGCTTTAAGGGATTCAGTTGAACGTATGTAACGTCGGTCTAACCTTCACGCTAACAGTCCCAGCGCTACTTCTGCTAATCGCGTGAGCTATCACCACCCTGAGGTCTTTTGTGACTCGTAGGAGTTGAGAGAAGTAATGAAAATGTCATATTTAAAGTTTTATGGGTCTGAACCGCGGGAGGAAAAAATAATATGGGAACTTACTTTTAAATAAAACGCCCTTGATAAATATTAATTTTGCGTTTACATTCCCTGCTTTATTCCGACTTTGGAAGGGATTCACATCCGAACGAAGCCCGGCGGTTTTTTCTTGTGCGACATCAAAATGAATTGTTGTCATTTTTTTACAGCGTTATACAGAAGCTATAGTCTAGAGTTATGTCTAAAGTTTCAATTATTAACTTTTCCTTCTTTCCGGAAAGTCTGCAGTTTCGGGCTTGTTAGATTAATTTTTAACGTCGATTTCTATTCTCTTCTTCGTTACTTTTTAATAAATTTAAAAGCAGACGGCGAAAGACGGTATCACGCATTTGATCAGTTTTTCAGTCCTCTAGAAATTGCACGCGGCAACAGGTTTTGGGTATCGAGCTATTGGTTTCATCTGCTAGGTAACAAATCACTGAAGACAATCTGGTCATTCCAGAGGATACAGCACATACAGCAATATATGCCGTTTGAGTGTAACACAGTGTATACATCGCATAAGTTCATTGTACTACCTTCATCGAAACTGTGCTATACAGGGGAAAGACGGTTCGCTTTTCCCCTGCGTCAGTGGTTTTAAACCTCAGTTTTCATAATAATAATAATAATAATAATAATTGGGAACTGCAAGGATATTGAGGAAGGTACTGGAAATGTGAAGAAGAGATGATTCCGTTAGCCCTTGGTCATTTGTTGTGACTCGCCTAGTGGAAGTAATAACGGCAATGACAACAGCCAGAACATGATGTTAAACAAAGATAATAATAATAAACAATCTTTAAGGAGGAAGCACCCGTCACGTAAATACGTGGTTTTCAGGGAGGTCCTCCATAAAAAGAAAAAATGAATAAATAAATAAATAAAAAAAGAGTATTTCCTAAAAACTTTTAAAAACTAGGTACTGTCCCAAAAACTATTTACAGATAATTATCTATCAACAATACGTTGTTCATCTAAAATATTTATCCATTATCTAAAAATGTTTATCCATTAAGAACCTTGTAAGGTTTTTCTTAAAAAATGCGCATGGCATTGACTTTCTTTTAAATACTGGGAGGGACATCCAGTCGTTTGTAAAACGGAAGTAGGACACTCTCTTTTCGCATTCCGTTTTAGGTTTAGGCAATCTAGGTAAGTAGCCATTTCTAGTGTTATAGCCATGCATGTGAACTTTTTAGTGACGATTTAAAACTCTCAAAATGTTGCCAAGCACCCTTAATAATTAAATAACTTCGCTCATTTCCAACCATTTGGAATTTTGTCTTTTCGGGTCGCCAACTTTAGGGTGGGGGTGTGGGGGGGGGGGGGTGGGTGGGGGGGTTAGGTAGGGGATTATAGGGGACAGGGACTCATGGAGGTGTTGAGATTTGTTATGTGCGTAAAGAATTGATGCTGAACTCGATAGGGGTTGAGTCGTGTTGAACTTTCGAACTGATTTGAATTCCTCAGTTCCGTTATTATTTTTCCATTATATTGCCGTACTGCTGATGTTCTATGCAATGCCGGGTGCCCTTCCACTTCTGAGTACACAAAGTCTTCACCATTTGCTGCGCCATTTACAAAACAAAACCCTTAGATTAAATGTGCCAGGATCCTCTCCAGCCTCAAACGAAGTCAGGAGACGATACTAAGTGATTATCGACAACAAGAGAGGATGAACTCTCTTGTCGACAAAGATACTTGTTATGCAGGCGGATGGCCATCACTTCGTTGTTAAATACCGTCCTTTATGGTTCGCTTTTAAACGTGATTGTTAGCGAGTTTTGTGGAAGTTTAGTTTTCAAATGACGACTGAGTTTGAACCCTTTTTTTCCTGGCAACCTTGCCTTTCTCTGTCTACATTAGTTAACGCTGACTGCGATTCAGGAAAATCCTTTCAGTCGGCTGTTAGGAGCTGAGGGAAACTTTTAAAAAAGAACCAAGCCCAGCATTGATTATTCAGCCCCGTACATATATAAATTATTTTTTCGTAAATATATTTGTTTTGTCTAGTAGTCGAAACTGTCTAATCTTCGGCAATCATTTGCGAAAAAAACAAACAAATACTAAATCCTAGGCAATCATGGCAATCAAATTCTGGGAAAACAGACGAGCAAACTGAACCTGGCAAATTGAGAAATGTCATATTACAAATTAGCTGAACTAACAACATGATGCAAACTAGATGTAGTTTGCTAAACTGCCATGAAAGTCAATTAGTCAGAACATTATCTTTCTTTTTCTTCAGACAGTTTGTTAGTGTCTGGCGCATTTCCTTCTTGTAGGCTTCGTTCATCATTGTGTAACATATAGGATTCAAAGCACTGTTGGAGAACACAATGATGTTACCGAATGATAAGAACTCCCAAAAATAAACGAAGGTTTTGTCGGCTGCGCCAAAGTCTAACCATAACCATAAAATGTTATTCGGCAGAACACAAGCTGCAAACAAGAATGTCACTGTTATAAGCATTCTTGATACTTTGCGCGCCTCTTCGATGTGAATTCTTCTCATAATGTTTTTCTCTCTCGAAGCTCTTCCTTTGAGCTCGAAACCTATGGCAAAGTGGGCGCAAGAAATGATCGACAGGGGAATTATATATTGGAGGAGGAATAAAGATAATGTGTAAGCCTTTCTCGATGTTGTGTCTTTCCAGTTTTCATCACAAGTAAGATTTGCCCGGTTTAATCGTAGCATCGCCATGTATGGAGTCACTGGTATGAAGGAGACCGCCCAAATAACCAATATTGCCCACTTAACTCGCTCAGTTGTCAGCTGCCTTTTAAGTGGGTGCACAACGGCCCAATATCTCGCCAGGCTTAAAGCAACCAGCGTGTAAACCGAAGCGAACAGTGTTTCAGTCTGTATGGGGTAGACGATTTTGCACATGATCGCACCGTAAGGCCATGCATAGTCCATATATTGCACTGGGATATCAAACGGTATACAGATACATGTGAAAATGAGATCAGCAATCGCTAGGTTTAAAATGAGGTAATTCACTACTGTCTTCATAGCTCTTCTTCTTAAAATGACGAAACATACCAAACCATTTCCAACAGTGCTGATCACGAAAATTATCGTGTGAAGAACAAGAAGTGATATTTTCCAATACTTGACAAATTCGCCCTTTCGAACGGCATCGGGAGATGTGGAGAAGGTCGCATTCTTCTCAAAATGATTTGCCGAGATCTCCCCCTGTGCGTAATTTGAGGTTTCATTGGCCATGCTTCTTTCAGCAATCCAAGAAGACCATGAGAATCATTACAGTCGATAGACGGGCGTCGATTTTATACACCTGAAACATTATTGATAAATCAGTTTTATTACGTATACTAAGTTAATTTTTGAATGCAAATTACAGCCGGATGTGCAAACATTGGTAGTTATAGAGCTGCGCCACATTTTAAAAAAGTAAATACCAGCTAGATGGACCAAGTCAATATTTAACAATTATTCTACGACGGACGCGCTGGATGTGAAAAGATGAATACGCGTCTCGATGGTTATGATTGTTTTATTGTCTAACCGCAGTAGAATAGCATCGTTTTATTAAAAACCCATCGACAAAGTATTGATAATCTGAAAAAAAAGTAAAAAAAACGAACATATAGAGAAAGAGAAAATTGAAGTAAGGAAACATTCGTCGATCACATGACCAAACGAATAGGCCGCTACGGGGGGAAAACGATTTGATGTGTTGCAGCATTCGATGGCAAAGTTGTCGAAATCAATAAAACTATCGGAGAAGAACGTAGTTTCACTTTTGGAACAAAAAAATTATTACTAGTGAAGTGGTGGGATTGGTTTTGCATGATTACCAATCAATCTACCATTGCTCCTGTGATTAATTGTCGACGATATCGCCTTTTTTCGGCTTTCCGACAATTAGTTAGAAATATGTAATCTGCTTGAAAATAAAAGAGCAAATATTCGCCCTCACTGTCGGGAAATACGGAGGAGCAGGTGAAGGGGAAGGTGACGATTATAAAGCCGCAACTACACTAGCAATTTTTTGCTTGCAATGGTGATGCGATTTTTCTGGAAATTGTCGTGTCGCCGGCGCGCGGTGGTGGCTACGTGAGTGACAAAGCCTATGATTTTGTCGCAAAAAGTTCAACTCATTGAATTTCTCACAATTTTTTTCTAGTCGTGTAACACCACCAGTCAACCTCACTTTGTGCATGTTGACAGTACAACTCTGCTGAGTCGGGGTTTATGAACGAAGGGTTAGTGTCACGTGTTAGAAAGAAATCAAGAAGCCATTTCACGACGCATAATTTCTAGTACAAACCACTGATCATTCACAACAGTTCAGCACCAAAATATAGAATACTACTAATACTGCAATAATATCTGAATAGCATACTAAGGCAGAGGCGCCGAGTTGGTTCTGAGTTCGGATATGCCAATGCGATTTAATGTATTGTCTTGTGATGATCCATCTGACATCTCTTGAAGCCAATGTCTTGTTAAACAGATATTTCCTTTATCATGAAATATACTCTTTAATGATCGTATGAAGCGGCTTACTATGGGAGGCCAATTAGGGCACGCACTTGCTTATGCCCATCGATTAAGTTCCGATCTCCAGACATTAATAACTGATAACTTCATTACGACTTCCTCCTTAAGTCAGTATGCATTAATTACACTGAATTAAACTGTATAGTCCGTGAAGGCGGTGATATTGGTATGGTCAATTCCTGTGTTGGAATAAATGTAATTTGTTCACCTAAGCACGGAACAACAAAGAGCTCAAGCGAACGAAAGATCTAGAGCTATAGAATGACATGGGAATTACAAGGAGCGTCAGTTTGCGTGACATTTGAAGGTGGGCGCCCTATTGTATTAGCCACTGGAAAATTTTAAATCACTTTCGGGTACCCCCGACTCAGACCTTTTTTTACAGGCAAACAAGACTCGGACACTTAACCTTCCCCTCCCGCCAAAAGATAGAAAATAATAGTAAAAAAGTTGACGAACAAAGCAAGGCACCTGCAATTGTGTAAGTGAGCAGTTTAGTAAGGATTGTATTTCATCATGTACGTAATTACTGTGTAAATTTCGCCAGTTTGCATTGTGTCATAGTCAGGTTGCCAAATACGTGCTCCATGCAAAGGAACAGCCAGAGGCGATAGTTACTTGACATGTTCCGAAGTTCCCATTTGTCACGTGCACTGTTAAACCGGCTCTTCTGCATGGATCTCGGCAGTATGGTATAACATAATATGTATAAGTGACGCATTAAATGGTTTGAAACTGCGGTCAATATTGAACGGAAATGTAAAAATTCCACCAAGAAAATGTGCCTTCGTGCCCGAGATATTATTGCAAACATACCTTTTTGCCGATCAGGTAAGAATTTATTTCTTAAGTGTTAAACTGAATTTTTTTTATTATTAATATTTTGCTTTATAGACACATATTTTTGCATGCCAGATAGATTTCGCTATACCGTTCCTAAATTTATTTATTTAAAGGCAAATGGCCTTTTGGCTTTCGGAAGAACCTATTAATGTAATTTATATCTACAACTGAAGCTCTTTGTTGAAGTACCCAAAACTACTGCCATGTCCATATTGTACACATGTTGATATGGAACGCACGTTCACCTTCAGCATACAAAATAACGTCAAATTACGTGATGCTCAGTTAGGCTTTACTTAATCAGTGGAGCCGAGAGATGATTAAGGGTGGTTAATCACGAGCCATTATTAATCGATGCCTAAAATCAGTGGACTATTTCTTCCAGAACTGGAAATCAATATTGGCCCCGGAGACTGTTCGTTCGAATTTGGTTTCGAGTTCATTGTGTCTTGCTTTACACCTGTTGTCTTTCTTTTCATTTTTCCTTTTTATCATTGGAAATTTATTTTAACTTATAGGTATCAAAATGTACCCATAATTATTCTTTTCAAACTGTAATGAGGTGTGAGAAAAGTTACACAGGGATAACTGGCTTGTGGCAGCCAAGCGTTCATAGCGACGTTGTTTTTTGATCCTTCGATGTCGGCTTTTGGGCTAGCTCTCCATGGATCGCCACTATAGAACAATCCTTTTTCGTATTACTCTTTTTAAAACCGGTTGTTACAGCAGTGTCATCTGGTGATCCAGCTACACTTGCTTTGTAAGAGATGTGTAATCCAATCATATCCTACAAGCTAAGTCCGCCCCGAAAGATGGATGGAGGATGTATTGGCTGTTAATCGATAAATCCACTCCATCCTTTGAAACAAGGGCGATTAGGTTTGCGCAAAGTAGTGTAATGTCACGTACTTTTACTTTAGTGCAAATATGGTATACTTAAGATACAAAAGATTAGTTCTTAAGGAGTTCCTTGCGAAATTCGAGAGGCTTTTACTTCATTTTTTCAAATGAAACGAGTGAGGCATGAGTTTTTTTGGTTGTATATTTGGTAATAATGGCAATTGAAGAAAGGGGTTTGATCCGGCAACTTGCTTTGGTCTGTTCAGTTTGTATGACGTTAATTGAAACACTTGTCGAATAGCATACGAGGGTCACAGTAACCACACGTACGTTCTGGGATATATATTAGGATTTAAAAGGAAAAGCATGTGAAAAGTAGTAAAAAAAAACATGAAATAATGTAGCCAATGGAATCCCAAGCCTGTCTCTCAGTCGATACTTTTCTGATGGCGAAACTACTCTTTTTACATTTCCATTCAGTCGTATAACTTGTGGCAAGGACTAGTTACAATGCCACTTACCTTAAATATCATCGAGGGTCGCACATATGATTAACTTTTGATGCGACGTGGGGACAAAGAAATTTAGGTTGAAAAATGAAGCTGATATCTTTACTTAAACTGATTCTGTGTGGAAATTATCCACGATTATGACACTATTTATCACGTTCTACGAGGAAGTAGATCGATACCTTGAATTTGAATTGATAAGCTTTCCTGTCAGCTTATTGTTGATTAGTTTGTAAATGTATTTAAATTTTAATCATTGTTTCGGCGTGATCTGTAGGCAGCTGCATTCAGCCACTGTCGCCCTTGCATTAACAAAAGAGTAGTTAAAAACGTTTGAGATCAATGTATCAAACACAATATATGGGAGACCGTATGGTAACACTTTTTACTATACATACAAATACATGTTTTTATGTTGTGAGAAAAGATCAAAATCGCTCGACTTAGTTCAACTCATCTTTGCTGTGATGGAGACAACATCAGAATCACGGTTCTTCTGTGTGAATTATTACATAAATAAATAATTTTAGCTGGTCGCTTCATAAGTATGGTCTATAAGAGAGCGAAGCTTCGTTTACTCGCAACTGTAATTTAGAAAGGCCTATTTGAGATGGTTTAAATTATCATACTATTCTTAAATTTCTGCTTGGCGACGAGAGGTTGCTTATTAAGTAATTGGTTTCGTGACCTAGTTAATGTAAGCAAGAAATGATGAATACTAAAAAAGATTAGCTCAATGATTGAGCCTTTTATTAATTCAGAGAGGGACGTTTTATTGACGTTTGTTTCGCAACATTATTCGAGTATCAGTTTCATCTACTTATTAATGCACGTTTCTCAATCTAAGTCTTAAACTAAGGCACGTAGTGCAGTTATAACCCTCCCGGCTCACTGAAATTTATTAAAGAGAGCAGAACATATGCTAACAAGAGATAGAGTCAGAGGTATTTAAATGTCCAGACTTTGATGTAACGACGAAATAATAATAATAATTTCTAAAGCACCATTTCGGAGAGTTCAGCGGCGGTTTACAATATGGTCTGACAATTAAAATTTTTGAAAATGTTTTGAAGCTAAAAACACAAAATTAAAAGCTGTCGAAAGTAAGACTTCCTAATGCAAAATTTACAATAGAAAGTATAAGACAATGTTAATCAAGTTTTTGTGCTTTTTTGAAAAGAGAGGTTTTCAGTTTTCAGTTTTCAGTGTAGACTTATTTACTGCTTAAGATCAAGAATTCAGCCGGGAAGAACGTTCCGCAATTTCAAAAAAAAAAAAATGGCGCTTCAAGAAGGTCTCATTGGGGTCAACCGTTAGCCATGAAACGTCAAACAAGTTTACCATTAGGCGTGGAAATTACAAAAAAAAAAATACCGTTAGACGGTGTTGAAAGGAATATTTAAAGACTCCAGAGCACTCGACACCGTTTTACCTCCTTACTTCTACTCTCCGACATTCTGACAGTGTGTGTCCGTCCCGCTAGGCTTGATAATCGATAATCGAACACATTCGAACCAAACAAACATTTGTGCGAGAGAGCTCGATTGCGTTCGATTTTCGAATTAATCGAACGCAACATAGGGGGTTACGACGTGAAATATATTGTGTTTGGTAAATTAAAATTGCGCGTACGTTGTAAGAATTATGTTGAAATTTAAGTTAGTAATGGCTGTTGTAAATTACGATGTGGTGTTTTACTTTCATGGTATTATCGGGTTTTTTTTTTCACATCTGTCTATTGCAACGCTTTACAGGAAATAAAAAAAATAAAGAAATGATCATAGTTAATTATGGCCATGTATTTCTATTTACACTACTTTTTTTTTAATAAGAACGTCTAATTTTGGGGCTGAGGTTCGACGTTCTTATTTTTTTTCGTGATTTGAGCCTGGAAACGTTCTTAAGGTGTTCTTAAGTTACATGGTATACACACGATGTCGCGCCAACCAACTGCTGGTAAGTTTAGCTTTACAAAAAGCATTGAACATAGAGTTTCACAAAGCGACATAAAGTCACCAGATTTTGCAGTGAAAACGCTGAAAAAGTTCATGTGTACAAAGTATACTGCTCATTTAAGAAATAAATAAGGACTGATTCTCAGTCTGGGTTCAAAATTTGGGTTAATCTCAGCCTCAACGTTCTTATAAAAAAAAATTGAAAGACTTTGGGCTGTATGTGTCATCTGAAACACATGACGTCAAAGCTAAAGACTACCTGTACAGCCTACATCATCATTTTTACGCTCAGTTGAATAACATACCCCAGGAAAATGATATCTAAATACCGCAATGAGAAAATGCCTGAAAAAAGGGCTTGTCTGACTTGTCCTTTGATCACTGTGAAAGAATCGGACAAACTTTAATCGTGAGCATAAAGCTGGTGTAAAGTATGCCGGCTTTAAAAAAAGTAAATGCAGCATAACGTTGCCTTAATTCAAATTTATACGAGCTTTACGCTAGCTTTAACTAGCAGTTAATTTTTTTTTCATTCTGTGTTCGACGCTCAACAAAATGGCCCACTTGTTTGGTATTGAACCTGAGTGTACTCAGAGTGTCTGTGTCAGTATTCATAATCCAAGGGTGATTATTGTGGCCTGCGACCAAGCATCTGATTGGGTAGAAATTCGTTGACAGGAGTCATCAGCCTTACATTAAATCGTAATTTATTAAACAAATGAAATGAATTTCAGTTGATCAACAACTCTTGTTTCTATTCTGAGCTATGAACTTTACTGAAACGTCCAATCGCTGACCTTAGCATGACCTCACGTGCGAACTGTAGAAACTATCCAATCGGAACGATCTTCGATACTTTGATGCCTGCTTGCTAAACCTGATTGCTGTCTTTGTGCTCACACGAGATAAACTAGTGAGCTCAATATTTTTCAGTAATATTCTTCGTTACCTCCCACCCACCTTAAGCTCTTGCTCGCTCATTGTTCTCAACAACATTAGCATTACAATTTGCCTTGGTACATGAACTGAGCTTTAGATCAGTCCAGTCTTTCTTTGAGCATTATTTGTCCATAGTTGACCACAGTTAGATTTGTTTGCATAACTTACTTTAGATTTAAAACTTGCTTTTAATTAATGAACATTTTAATTTCTTTATATATAAATATATATTTTAATGAAAAAAAGGGGTTCCTGACCTTCGGCAGGCTTAGTACTGTTAGTCTCTTTGGCCCAACTCCTTCCGTCTCTACCCCCTGGAGTTAGGTTATTGGAGGCCCACTCCCTCCAATCAGAGAGGAGGCCCATTACTCCCTCCTCTCTACCCAGGAGTACTCACAGTGGCCCTGAGAGAAGGCCCACTCCCTTCGCCTCATCCACTGTGTGCATCCCCCTGGCCTAGAGGTTGTTTTGTTCTTGACACTCCAGGAGTCATGGGGCTAAAATCTATATTGAGCACTTTATTACCCACTTCCTCATTTTCAGCCACATAGAGTTGTTGTTGTCCTTACTTTAAGAGTAAGCAAGGGCAAGTCGATTAAGTTCTTTTTTAATTCATACACTGAAATTGATTCGCGTTAAGATCCCAATAACCTTACCGTCGAAGGTGATTAAAAGTGCATCTGTTTGAAGAGTCAAAAGACATATTGCGTTTTGTAAAACCGTGAAGTGTAAAACAGAGAACAGGCTTGGCTTATCGTTCCCTAAGGGCTGGTTCACACTTTGACATAAGCATAAGCATAAGCATAAGCATAAGAAAAATATATGTATGAACCGGGGTTATATAAGCATAAGCATAAGCATAAGCATAAACACAAGGAATGGAAAAACTTCCATTCCTTGTGCTTATGCTTATGTTTATGCTTATGCTTATGTAACTCCGGTTCACACATGTATTTTTCTTATGCTTATGTTAATGCTTATGCTTATGCTTATGTGCTTATGCCAAAGTGTGAACCAGCCCTAAGCGTTTTCAATTGGCACTTTAATTCGGCTGGAGAGACTAATCCATCCGCTCGTTTCCTAAAATGTTACGGCTACTGCACTGGTGTCTGTGACGAACCGACGTGCCTTCTTAAGTTCCGTGAACAATTCGGGAAACAACAATCGGCCATCGGAAATTGTCCGACTTCATCTTTTGAAAACGGCAACCCAATTTCTCATTATGATGGGACATGATGTCCAAACATGATATCCAAATAAATTTCAATACAGTTTTCAAAATTCTGTATTGAATTATGCTATGCTTATTAATGTCCTATCAAATTGGTGAAATGTCCGACCAAAAGGAAGATTTTAATAGGGCGATGACTTGTTATTTCCAGCACTGATTAAGTCATGCGAATTGAGTCATATTAGAATTCACTTTTCTTACTACATTTGCGTGTGTATGTCGACTTATTCCCGAGTAATCTTAGAAGACGAGAGGTCGTAAACAAAACAGTGAACCGTTGTAAAAAAAATGACTTCACAATAAAATTAATAATCACAGCACTGCGGTTTTCTGTCTGATACGCCAATTATGGATTTCCACCTTGCAGTTTGCGACATGAATAGATCTAGACCTTTCCACGATTTATTGTTTTCAACTTCTCGGCCGGATATTGCCGCAGGCCATGCAAAGGAAATCTATTGACACTGCCGGAAAGAGCACCTTACAATTGTTAAAAACAGCCAAGGTTTGGAGTCGTATCTATTAAAATCACACAGTTATACTGAGCTTCGGAAAGTCGGGAAATCATTTCAGCCGTTTGTCTGCTGGGGGAAGCGCGGCGGAGGACAAACGTGTTCTCTGAGGGACAATTAATCTTCGTACAGTGACAATCACCGCGTTTCGATCTTTTATCTATCAAACACCCCCTAATCGACTATCTTCTTCAAGAGGCCCATCATGTTTTCTGTCCCAAGGCTGGCCGCTTTTGTCAGAGTCGACGTTGTCCAAACTGCAAAAACAACATGCACCTGGTGACATTACTTTCTCCTGTGAACCATCTTAATTGCTCATGGTGACTTACAAAACTTCCATTTATCTTTCAGAATGTGGTCCCTGTTGTTACACTCTTCGAATAACTATTATGCTCTCGCCACTATTAATAAGTGTTTTGTAAATTTTTCAGCTGAAGAGCAGCAACAACGATCTTTTCTTTTTTGATAAAATAATGAAAAAAGAAACGATTTTAAGAAACAGCGAACTTTTTTTGTCTTTTCCTGGAAGATCTGATGAAGCAATTTAATTTGCACACTGAAAGATATTCGACCTGAGATTTCACATGTGCATAAATGTCTGGTTTGTTCAGTGTTCTGTGATACGAGCTGAAAATATGACGACTAGCCTTAAGGCTTTGTATCCTAACACTGATCACCACGAAACTATATCACCAGTTCGTCAATAAACTAGGGCATGGGATACAGGAATACAGTTGATGTTTATACAGATTCTCCCTACATGTTGATACTGGGAATTAAGGCACAGCATAACCACGGGACAACTTTCCTCAGTGAACATGCATGACCTGCAGGTGGTGAACTGTGCAGCTGTGCTCAGTCACTGTTCCTGTTTTGACCGAGTTGTGACAATGCATGGAATTAGTCTACTTTTCTCGAGTAATGTGTTCAAAGATAAGGGAAATCTTCATGGCGGTGTGTCACTCGTGCTTGAAAAACATCAACCTTATCGGTTTTCAGAGCTGAAATCATCAAACGTCTGTCTCCGGCGATTCGATTAGTTTTTGTCCTAATTCGCCACTCTTCATCATCGACTGCATGGATGATAAGACAGTAGATAGACGGGCAGTCGAGTGGGTTCGAGGCTGTTTTCCAGAGGACTTTGACTTGTAATTTGTCTCTAAAACGGGCTTGAAAATGTTGCGTTTGCATAGACAGTGCCGCCGGAATTCATCTCTAAAATTCTCATGACAAATTGTGTAAGCCAATGGGTTTGCGGCACTATTGGCAAACAGTATGATATTGGTGACGGCGACCATGTCCCAGAAGTATTTGTAGTCTCCCCCGTTGCCAAAGTCCAGCCAAAGCCACATGATGTTGTTAGGGAGGACGCAAATTGCAAAGAGGGCCGTGACGACCACGAGCATGCGTATTACCCTCTTCCCTTCCAATTGATGAGTACTTTCAAGAGCGATGTTAGACCAAGCGCCCGACCTCCTTTTTTGTATACATTTGCGCATTTCGCTTGCAATTTTCAAATACGCCATGGCGATTACAGCCAAAGGAAACACGTATTGGCCAAGGAAGAGCGTCAGTGTGTAAGCTTTTCGATAACTGAGATCACCAGGCCAATTTTCCTCGCAGCTCATCGTCTCTCCATTAAGATTTAACACCCAACTGTAGGGAAGAACAAGTATTGTGGACGAGGCCCATATTCCTAAAATGATTCTTTTTGCATGGCTCTTTGTCATTTGGTTCTTCAGTGGGTACACAATGGCACAGAAGCGGTTGAGGCTGACCGCCATCAACGTGAAAATAGACGCAAACATAGCCATAGTCTGAAGTGGGTAGATTGTTTTGCAGAGTAGGGCGCCGTAGGGCCATCTGTAGTTATTCTCTTGCACCGGGATGTCGAATGGTATGCAGATGCATGTGACTGCTAAATCAGCCACTGCGAGATTCAGTATGAAACAGTTTGTGACGGTTCTCATTTTGCGGCGCCTTATGATAACAACACAGACAAGTGCATTGCCAATAACGCTCACCACAAATATCAGTGCATAAAGAATGAGTTTAACCACCCGCAATTCTGAAACCCCACTCGAAGAAAATCCAGGCATTGTGGAATTGGGAGACATATTTGAAAAACTCGTTGCTTCACTTGAATTCTCCATAACGCTTTTTAAAAATTAGTTTCCATCTACAGTTCGACCGTTACGAAACAAATGGGCTAAGTTATGTCTTGCTCTCTTTTCCACGAGTCTTGTGATTGGATTAGGCCAGCCGTCAACCTGTTGTCAACGACATAAAACAGAGCATTGATATTAGAACAAACATTTCTCGTGCAGAAATAGCTTTCCCATGATTTTTACGTTTAAAGGGTCCACTCTAATTTATACCGAGTAGATATATCTTTGTGCAAATATTTAAACTGAATTTCAGCGACGTTGTGGTCCGTCCTATGTTTCGATAATAAATGTTTGAATTGTCAAGCAGAACATGGAAATAGCTGGGCTAGCTTTACAAACACATTAAAACATGCTAAAATTATCTTCACGGCGGCAAGAGTTGTGTTTCATCCAAAGCGCTCAGTTGACAACGGACAAGTACTAAAAATAATCAATTAAAGAAAACTTACGCCGCACTCATTTGTACCTTTATTACTGCACTAACGGCAGTTTAGCAAACCTAATTTCTTGTTGAAATCATTTCCAACGTAAACGTAGGATTGAAATCAACTTTTACAATGATGAAAATAGAACATACTATCTCTAAAAGTCCTGACCTTTATTATCGGTCATTTGTTATCAGAGTAAGGCTATCCGGATAATTCTTGGTATAATTGCCTCTTTCTATACACAGTTGGCCTCGTATCGATCAATAGACATCCCTGGCATATTCAGCAAACGCGATTAATTTTAAAAACGTTTATCAAACGGGAACCGGCAAATTTAAACTGCAAATGGCCATTATGCCGTGCTATTTAAATACAAAATAATTATTACTTATGTGTTTTTATTTTATTCAGGTTCTTACAACTTTGATTAAGTGTAGGCGTTCAGAAATGATCCTAATTTGCTCACATGGAACCCCTGGGAGCTTTGTAGTGGGTTCGAATGAGGTGGAACAAAACGTTTTCCAATGAAGCATTCTGTTTGGCTTTTAGGATATTAATAGCACAACAGTAGAATAGAAGGAAACAGACGTTATTGGTGATCCTACGGACCACTTTGTTTCCCTCAAAGTAAATAGCAAATTGAACAAAAAAGCCTTTGAGGGATATTTCTAGGCTCCCTTTGATGTTTAAAGACTGCTAAAGAGGTGTTTTAATCTGCTAGAAAAATTTGATCTGTTCGGATTTCTTAGCTGAAACTGAAATTGGAGTGCCCAAAAACTTCAGGGTATGAAATCTTCATTTCAGAAATTGCTAGCTGAATGTCACCTTCGAAGAACTTCTCTGCGAATTATTTGCTTACCCGAAAATGCTAGGCGCCCTTTTCAAGAGTCAAAAATTGCAGAAATACCCCTCCCGAAAATCTAAGGGACTATTTTACCCTGGATTTCCCTGGTTGCAAATCTTTTACGAGATGTTTAAGTGAAGTAATTAGTAACTTTTTGGCATTGCATTATCCGAAAGTCTTAGAACGGGTAGACTCTCCCGAACAGATATTTCATCGAAGTTTCTCGTTGGGTGCCTCTGAAAAGCCGATATCGAAAGCAAATCAAGAAGAAAGGAATCCCTGCGGCTTTGTTTATATTAAACTTAATGGCGTGTATAATCCTCCTAATGCGCTATAATATTGTAAAATTGACTACAGGTGCTTTTAGACCTTTGCCTTCATGCAGGAATTAGAATGTTCCAGGGTGTTGGACCCCGTGTTCTTTTCTTGTCGCTTAAATCGAAAACAAAAGTTATTTAATCCATTGGAGAGCTCCGCTTGGCTGACCTCTAGAGTGAGGCCAAGAATCTTGCTTTAAAAAATGTTGCATGTTGTTATATAAATTGGATGATAACACTTGAACCCGCTTCACTGTTAATAGCAATCCGTTGTGTGCAGAAAGTCCTTCCGAAGATTTGCCATTTGGTGACCTTACGGCCTTACCGTAATGATTTTAAATTCCCCGCCCAATTTGTTTTCCTGCTACCCTGGCTTATTTCATGTTCTTAGGAGATTTTCTTTAAGTCTCCGGATCCCCAGGAACATCTCCAAATTTCCGGTGGAATTTCCTTTTTCTCTTTTCTCCCCGATAACTGTGCATTTGTTAGAGTGTTCACTCACTGTGTATCTCAGCCAACGAAACGCCAAGAATGTAATCTTTTGAAATGCCTTTGGAAGGAAGCCAATATGTGCGCACTGCAAGTAAAGACGATCGTCTGATTTCCACCGTATGAAACTTGAAAGGGCGACAGAAATGCCAAACTCGAGCCACTTTTATGTTAAAAAGGTTAATTCCTTAACCCTTCTACTTGTAAAACCTAAAAGGGAGCAATTAATCTCAGCTTCCGAAAACAACAATATTAATTTACTTGACTACTATGCTTCGAAGACTTCTTTAAAGAATGCGAACAATAATTTATCCCTTGCTAGGATATCGATAGATTCTTACCCTCGGAAACCATAGGCCGAGTCAGTTCTAAAATAGGAGAAAATTCAGCAAGACAGAGCAGGATAGCTATTCTTTTATTCAGCGAATTGATAACAATTTTCTAATTTATAAGTGTTTTCCAAAGTAAAATAGCGGGTTATATGCATGGCAACGTTTTGAATGGTGTCGGACGGGAAATCAGGAAATCCTACAGTATCCGTTACATGGGATCTTAGAGTAAAGCATTGGCTACCGTGGATAAATTGAATACTACGTTAATTATTTATCTTTTTATTCATTTAGGTTCCGCGTTTAACTCACTTAAGCCGGTAGGGTTGTTTCACTGCGCGTGTTATTCCGAGCAGGGTTAGTGAACTGTCCCTCTCTAATCTGCTAGTCATTTATCACTTACAGTTGGCCTTGTTGACGTAACTCTGAGGAACATTTCACGATGAAAGTTCACGCTATCACCTTAAAAGAAACCTTTGTGCCATAATTAAGTGGAGTACGATCGTCCGGGTGAGTGTAGTCCTGAGAAGGACTGTTCGTGATGACATTGACTGACGTTTCGACAACCTGAGCGGAAGTCATCATCAGAGTCAAGTGAGTCAGAGTCAGAGTCAATATTTTAATTATTATGATTATATTTTTTTTTCTTTTTAGTATTAAGCAAATGTGCATCTTTTCATCTTTTTGTTGTTGTTGCTGTTTTTTTTGTTTGTTTTTTTTGTGCATCGTTCACCGATACCTACTTGCGAGAGTTCTTGGACATTGTCAAGGAAAAAGGAACGTTGACGAAGGAATGTATATCTCAAGGGCTTAGTTCGTACAAGAAATTTGACCATAAAAAAAAAAAGTTGTCCGGATTAGTTCGATGATAAATTCGTTGGTAGTTCTACTGCATTTACATGGAATTGAAAAACATAAGCATTTTACGTCCTTATACGCAAACAATCCTTCGTAAACCTGATGGAAGTCTTGCCAGAGTTGTTTTGTTCCCACTGTACGCCGAATGTGCGCCTTTTATTGAGTGCTAGTTCTAAAGACTTGAGCTGCTTGGTTTTATAATGTTTGCTTAATCTGTAACTTTTCATTCTTTGTTTATTCTTTCTTATCGATCCTTTCCTTTTGTACTGCCATTTCTTTCAGCTGTTGTTTGATTCGTCTGGTCAAAATACTTATAGGATTATGACAAAAATATGGCTAAGTATTTAGCAGACGATGGGTGATTGTTCGCAAACTTGAATTAATGCAAACATTTGTCTGTAGAGGACAGTTTGCGACGTTTGTAAATGAGATAAACCTCTTACTTACCAAAAGCTAACACCTGAAGCATGGGCAGCTGCTGCGTTTCTCGTAATTCGTAACTACATTCCTTTATTTGCGTTAACAAAGTAGCGCAGTAATCGATACCACAAGATTCACACGAATTTTCGAGTACTTCCAGTCGACGGGTGGATTTTTAGGGCACAACCTGCGAAATAAGCTCTATCGGTTGTGACCTGACATATGATAAAGACCCCGTGCAAACAACGATAAAATTCATAAAGTTTAATATTTTAGTCATTATGACTATATTTTATTTCTTTTTAGTATTAAGCGAATGCATATCTTTTCATCTTTTTTTTCCAATTTTGACGTTTATCTCAAATGCTATGTCTGAAATGTTACATTCTTTTCTGTTGACGTTAAAAAACATGATATAAACGGGTAATCAAGCCACACATACTTTGCTTTGAGTGGGTCAGCTTGTAAACACTTAAGCGCATCAATATGGAATTTCATGCACGTATTTTGAAAGAACTAGTCAGGGTTGATTTGTGAAAGCAATGACAGTCTTCGTCTCGGAAAATGAAAGGAGATCAATCTGGAAAATATGTTTCTTAAAAAGAAATGATATTAAAGATAACAATTAGATATATGTTTAATAGTCGTCAAGATCAGTGGAATCAAAGCAATCGAAGTCCTAAAAGTTGAAGCTGTAAGCTTAGAAAACAACAACAATAACAGCGACAATAATAATAATAATAATAATAATAATAATAATAATAATAATAATAATAATAATAAGGAAGAAACAGACAACCAGCCCATCCACTAACGACTGAACCACCAACCAACTAACCAAGCAAAAAAAACAAAAACGTAACTGAACAGTCTTCCAGAAATCCTGAAGATTAACGAATACGAACATTGAATCTATTAAAAGGAATCAAAGGCGAACAAGTTTATCTGATACAGCCAGCCACGTTCTGCTGTTTCCTTGGTTGCAATCCTACCAGATCAAACTGAAGACAAAACCGCAGACGTCACTTGGGTATCGGTCGTTCGTTCGGTCGGTCGGTCGGTCGTTTTTTCGTCTGTTCGTTCGATCGTTCGTTCGTTCACTTCCTCGCTCATTTGTTCCTTCATTGGTCCTTTACTTTGTTGGTCGTTCGGTCCATTTGATTGTCAGTTGGTTCATTTGCACGCTTCTTTATGAAAACACTTTCTCCCTTGTGATGAAAAACACTTTCACTAGCTTTGTCTCCCTTGTTATTGTGACGTATACTGGCCATGCTGGTGAAAAAGGCATCTTGTGAAGTTTTACTATCTCAACACTTTTGAATTTTTTTTTTTATTTATTTTTTTTTTTTGCAAACGAGACGCTTGTATTTTCTTCGTATACACACGAGCCTTTAGGCGTGTGAGTGTGCAAAGAAAATACAGATTACGAGTGGGATGTTCCTTGGTGTACCATGCCATAGAAAATGGCCGTACATAATCGATGCGGTGCATGAAGGGAAGGTTGGGTGTGATACCGGTGAATTACACTAATCGATGGGAAGGTTCAGTGGAATACCGACGAACATGCAACGGCTTCAGTTAGTCCGATTTAAAATTATTTTCTTTAGAAAAGCTGCTTGCTGCTGTTTTTTTTTACTGCAAATTCTACACAAATTAAGTTCGTCTCGTTCGTCTTGTTTCTCCCTATTCCCGTTTTTTCCCTCCTCTCCAAAATAATGATTTGAATGTCATAACAGTTATCAAACATGCATTGCTCCCTAGACTGTCATCCTTCTGAGCTTGATATAAAGCGATGAAGACGTTTTTAGCAACTAAACCAGGCACTCAACCACCCTGCCTGGCGTCTTAAACAATGTGTGCAAAAAGTAACACTGAGCCACATACAGTCACTTTCAGCGAAGAAAGACTGAGCCAAGGCATTTCGATATGGAGGTCACTTAATTTCATTATAGTTTCAGCCTTACGGGGTTTTCCCCTTGGTTCCTTTTTAGTTGTTGTTTGTACTTCATCAAGATGATGTTTGGAAGTCTCTCTTTATCATTAAAATCCATTCATCAACTGTAAAGTGATTCAGAAATAAGGAGCCGTGTAATCTCTTCGCCAACTTAGAACCAAGATGACGCGCTATATATCTTATCTTATCAGTTATGGATTCAAGCCAACTGTTCTCTTTCTTTTTTCGTGAAGCAAGCCACACTGTAAATTTAACATTTTCCACACCTTTATGTCTGTGAAGGTGACCACCGTTTAAGTTTTTGGCTTTTTTAACCTCGATTTATGTGAAAAAAAAAAAATAATAATTCAATCGTTTTGCGATTCTGCTGCCATCTTATGACCACAGTTATGTTAAAAGAGTTTATCAAGGTTCGTTTTCTTCTTCTTTTGTATGGAATTGTACATAAATTGTTTTATATATTTCGTAGTGATGTTCAAAGCAACTTGGTATAGGACAAAGTGAAATCGATTTCTTTCACAACCAAGCATTTAACAGTACGTGATCTGATTTATTTTTACACTTCAAGTGTATTTTGAGTCTTTGAACATTGTTAGTGAAGTCTGGTGATAATGGCTCAACATTGCTTCTTTGTGCTATTACTTGGACAGTGGCGTATTCAGTCAAATTGGTGTTCGAAGGGAAGAATATTAATCCTTTTCAGCTTATCTCTTTCCATCATCTTGTGTAGATCATAATTGTTTGTTCGGAATCAATCGCACTATTGTCTCAAGTTTTCTTATCTCAAAGTTAGGCTTCTTAAAAGGGACGCTTCCTCAAGCGGATGAAAAAGCAATCAAAGTGAATGCATTGCTTTACGTATGTTCACAAGCAATAACACTCGCCCAAAGTCACTCTGTGATTACGGTTGTTATGTAAAGTTGGATTTTACGAGCGTTATTCGATATGTTAAAGTGGTACAATAATAATTAAACTCTACATCCAAGTACATTTGCTAATTTTACGTAGAAGGGTAGATAACAAATTAATAAATACTTACTTTCAACTTAGATTACTTGATGCACTTAATCTATTCGGCCGAAAAAAGCTTAAGGTTCTTGTTGAAGCAAGTGAATTTAACATTTGACATCGTAAGAGAATTTATCAACCCTTTCCATTTTATTCATGCTCATTGTTGTTTTTTCTCTTGTTTTGTTGCTTTGCTTTTGGGGATCTAATTTTTTTTTCTATTTTTTTTTTCTATCTATATACTTTATGTTATTTTTTTGTCTTTTTTCCCCTTTACGTGCATGAACATCGTGGGAAAATTATGGCTGAGGAATCGTAGTGCTAAAATATTACAGCAAGTAAATCGATTTTATTTCCACCTATTTCAAGTGAAAAACTGCACATGACCGCAGAAAAAAAATATAATCAAAAGCAATATTTAATTACACTACCTGGCGTTAAGTTTCAAATTAGCGCTTGTACATGAGTGGTTACTATAAATACAACGAATTTGGTGTTTATCAACTGTGATACGATTATGTTTACCAAAACAAAAGACTACAAGTTGTACAATCCCCCACTTCCTGAAGGCTTATCTACGAAAGCACCTTTCAAGACGAAAGATGCTTGGATCGATGGATCGAAATAATGCTTTTCATTGTAATCTTTTCGTATAAATTATCCCAAAGTGATCCAACCATGCAGATTTTTTGTCATTGGGCTTACAGCATTCGAAAAACCTGGCGTCCTTGAGGTCTTTGGGGACCTGGCTTTTCACAAACAAGCGATCGATTATTGCTGTTTTCCATGAAGAAAAGGTAAACTTGTACCCCCGTTTTGAGTGTTCTGTTTATGTCGTTGGAGTGACATTGCCTAAGGAGTAATGCTATAAGGAACGGTTAGCGAAATTAAGCATTTGTGGAACATGGAATTTTGATTCGAAAATTAAGGCAAAAAAATAAAAACAAGACAGTAAGTGGTTAATTTGGTCATTGCAGGAAAAAAATATCGCCTTCGCTCTTTTGAGGGTCGTCGACACTGATTTCGAGATCTTTGGAACGAGACTCTTCTCAGGAAATTATTCATTGCGAGTGATCGATTGCCTTAAGTTTTTTAAACGTAATTTGCAGTTCTCAGTGAAATTGAATACCACTGCTTAGTGTTCGATAAATATTAAAGAAGTGGACCAACGAAATCTAAACTCTTCTCTAAACCATGCATAAGCTGTTATTCCTCCTTTTATTGGGTCGTCGCCTCCAGCATTCTACGTCTTTTAGCTTACTACTTGAGTCAGCGTTCTTTTACTACGTACTTATTCTTTTGTTTTGCAAAGCGGTTGTTTATTTTTATTCTTATGAAAGAAACAAAGCAAGGTACAGTGGCGTCTTTCGTTTCGCGGAGTGCCTTAGTTTACCTATAGTTGTTTTCAGATGAAGATCTCGCGTTAACAACTTGTAGTGATGATAAAGTGCCATAATCGACATCAATACTCGATACATGTGTCCTGATAAACATCTTTTTGAACAGTGCCTCTGCACATGGCAAGCGATGAGAACGACGCTGTGTTTTTAATGTTAAAATATTCGATCGGCGAAGTCTACGATGTTTCGAAAACGTCCGAAGGAATCTTGAAGATACTATTGTTATATTTTAATAGTTATATTTTTCCAACTACCGTTTTTTCA
This sequence comes from Galaxea fascicularis, assembly GCA_948470475.1. Classification (NCBI taxonomy): domain Eukaryota; kingdom Metazoa; phylum Cnidaria; class Anthozoa; order Scleractinia; family Euphylliidae; genus Galaxea; species Galaxea fascicularis. The sequence continues at coordinate 19,724,463 of OX419344.1, forward strand.
TCGTTGGGTTATTTTTTCCCCGCTAGATTCAGTAAAAACAAGTTTTTCCCATGTAGTTGTTGATCAGCCCTTACAAGCAGCTCAAAAGTTTGAATAAGTTAGTTTTGAGCTTTCACTGACACCATATATCAGCATGCGGCATTCCAACAAACAAAATGTTTGTTGGCCACTCTTAGATCCACCGCTTTCAATTTCTTGCTGGGATGTCGATTCATTCTTTTTATACTTAGAACCGCGGAAAACAAAACTGGATGAACTAATCTCACGAAGACAGGATGCTTAGTTTGGGCCTCGTTATGGGGATAGCGTCTCGTAATCGGTGTCCCCAGGCGGCAAGATGTTCCAAACTCTTTATAAGCATGGGTACATCATATAACTGTAACAAAGTTCTGCAATATTAACTACAATTACAAAGTGCAGAAATTTACCTGCATCATATAATTTATTCTTAAATCAACCCTAAAAAGATGTCAACTCTTTTGTGACTGTAATCGTACAACATAACATTATACTACTGTTTAAAATATAAAGTGTTTGATAACAATGGTGAAAATACGATTTTTTTTGCTATACAGTGCTCAGTGACTTGTGCCATTGTTAAAGGTGGTGCCCAGTCTGCGCACTCAGGAGTCGCACGTTCTCTTACACTTTTCAAACAGTTTCTTTAACTTTTTACTTCTACAAAGTTGTTTTCTGTAGTGTTATCAGCGGAAAGATGACGGTTGACATGAAACTTTGAATTTACGTTATGTAAGTGTTTGCGAAATGTTACATTTTGTGACGTTTCACATCATGAATCAAAGCAAAAGCGTAAACAAACTCTTGAGAGTGCGCAGTACGGACGGGACATTAAGAATGTATGAAAACGAATTATGTCATTTAAATTGTTGTAGAATGTAGTATTTTTAACGTTTATTACATTTACATTCATTAAGTTTTGCCACTTTGCAATAAATTTACATATTAATAATTAAAGTTAAGATAATTAATATGGCGAGGAAACTTAAAAGAAACCAGGAGGCTTATACAAGGTTAGGTTTCCTCCCAAAGCAAAAAAAAGATTGAATATCACCAATATAAAACAAGATGTGCAGTTAGGTATGAAACAAGATTTGGATAGTTAATAGTTGTTGATTAAGAAATCTTTCAGCTTGTATTTAAAGGACCTTAGAGTTAGGGAATTTTTAATTTCAGAACTAAGGGTATTGAAGAATTTAGGACCTTGAAAGGATATAGAAAACTGCCTTATGTTTGTCCTGCAGAGAGGCCGATAAAAGGAAGCGTGCCTTGTGTTGTAACTATGAATACTATTATTAACAGATCTCTTATCTCCAATAAGGCAATTACTCATATTGCTTGCAAGACATAGAACCACTTTATAACATCAACTTAAGGTGGCTCAAAACAGCTTACAGCACTTTCCAAGACGTAGATTTTGATGGGTCATTATTACCACTCTTTATCAGTTGATGCTATAATCATGGTATCAAAAAACTGCCCAATCATTTGTAAATACGTTGATATTATTTTTGTGACACTATAGGTTACCATAGCAACACTATAACCTGCTAAAAACACCCTTAATTTCAGCTTTAAGCGCTTATATTTCAAAAACGGCACGGTGAAATTTTTTCTTGTTATAGAATTTTGATAAACAGGATGAGATGCAACTTTCCGCAAAGTTTAAATAAATTCCGTACATGGAGTTCAGAGCCACCTTAAATTTTCGAAAATTTAAGGTGGCTCTGAACCCCATGTACAGAATTTGTTTAAACTTTGACAAAAGTTGCATCTCATCCTGCTTATCAAAATGCTGTAATAAGAAAAAATTCCACCGCATGAGATCGTGAACGCGTTGTGCAGTTTGGCAGAATATTAAGATTTTTGTGTGGGATATTGGTGGTATCTCACACTATTCGGACCGAAAAGGTTATGCCCGTAACCATAGTTATTCTAGGGAGTGGTTATGAAACCCTGGGAATTTCAAAAGCAAAAAAAAAAAAATGCAGTTGCAATAGATGTTGAACCAACTGTGACGCTGTACGATCTTTCAGTGGTTTTGGTTCGCAAGTTAGTTACGAATAAATTAGTCGAAAAAGTGTGTTTTTGTCGGGTATTGTGCAGGGTCAAAGCCAAAACAGCGAGTGAAAATATGATACAAAGAAACTTGTCGAGTTTCATATCCAGCTGCCTCTATTAACTATGCCGTAACACTATCTGTAACACTTTCCTAGAAGGCTTTGTTCCCAGGTACAACCCATACCTTCCCGTGAGAGTGTTTTTGTCGCTTATTGTTCAGGTTGTCTTCAGAAAGATAAACCAATCAGAGTCCGATAACAGCGCATTAATCATAAAAATTACTATTTCCTCGATTGTGATTAGTTTAAAAATCTCCTTTTTTCCACTAATTCTCTTGGACAGTTTGTTATTGGACAGTTCAATAAGCCAATCACATTCAAAGTTGTAGTTTAAATCAACCAATCACAACATTGGTTTCAATCACCATAGTAACAGTGTACAGACTCTTGAATTGGGGCTTTCTTCAGAATGGATAATTTTTTTCCCTTGAACAATGACAGTATTTTAGAAGACAGTAGCGATTTTGTTTATCCTATGGCACAAATGTTTATGCCAACAAACCAGACGAGTTCCTTCCACTTTTCTCGGAAATTGTAATTTGTAAATTGTAAATTGTAATTGTAATTGTCAAAATTTTAAAGAAAACGACAACACTCTTAAATTTGTAAAACATGTTTCGACAGAAACTTCTGTCATCTTCAGTTGATAGATTTACAAAGCGTTAGAAGTTGAATCAACTGAAGATGACAGAAGTTTCTGTCGAAACATGTTTTACAAATTTAAGAGTGTTGTCGTTTTCTTTAAAATTGTAATTGTAATTGTAATTTCTCGTGATAAACAAATCGGACTCCCGCTGCGCGGTCGTCCGATTTTGGCATCACTCGTATGATTACAGACCGAATTGGACTCCACTCAGTCCTATTACCATTACTTATTAAACAGTTTTGGGGTGCTAGAAATGACCATTTTTTGTAGAAAAAAAGTAAGTGATGTTTTTTAAAGGGGTTGTTTGTATAGAAAATCGCACAACCTCGAGTACAATTCTGGATTAATAGGTACGAGTGATTTTGAAAGTTCTCAAAATTGTACGAACCTTTAGCCGAGCAATTTGAAAAAAATCACGAGTATATCAATCCCGAATTGTACGAGAAGGTCAGAGATTTTTTATTTAAGTGAATAATGGAATCGTCGCAATTGTAAAATCACAACTGCGACTATCATTCTTCATTTGATTTTTTATTTTTAGTACATTCAACAAAGTTACGAACTTAAGCGCCGTTGTCATGGAAACTTAATAGGTACTGCTCTCGACCAATCAGAAATGGGTAATTTGGTTGAGTGTACTATAAAAATCACAAGCAGTGGGAATGACTGGTAATTTTAATTCATCTTTCTATTACTTCTGTGAAAAGAAAAATAATCAATTTCGTGTAACTAATTAATTTTATGTAGACTCCGGCTGCGTTATGGTTATGAGAAAAAAAGAACTATTTTCACGTAATGAATCATGATTTAATTCACACTCGTATCTTTTCATTTCGAACATTTGAAGGCCCGCATAAAAGGTAGTGACTACTGATTTCATAGACTAAGAACGAAACTTGTGAGTTTCAATTCAACTTTTATCTGAGTAGCCGTTTTCATGGGACACATCTTCATACACAATCTTTCCTTGTGTTTTATATATTTATCGGTGCAATTTATTTGGATTTGTTTTGTTCAGCTATTTGCGTTTCCGCTATTTACCACCAAAGTAGACGTCGTGTCGTTTGCAAGTATTGAAATATTTATGACGCATTCTAGCTTAAATCTTGAGATTAAATTTTGTCATAGAAAGGATACTTGATCAAAAAACAGAATGTTCCATGCAATGGCTAGGATTGCTCTAGGATTCGCTTGCACAGCCGTTGTCTTTGATTGACAATTGTTTAATTTTATATATCACGACTTTACAAAACAAATGACATGGGATCCTTTCAGTTTCCCAAATAAGTGAACCGATATTCGGAATGGTTTACCAGCTCTATAGGCTGTTTATTCCAGAATAGACCACTGGAAAAAGACGCAGTACACATCCATCAAACATCATTTCAATTCATCAGGTAAGCGCAGTCTTTTACGCAGTAGATTTAATTATTGTTATTTTATTTTGTTTTGTTTTGTTTTTCGGAAAATTCAGTGTATAGTGGATTTTATTTAGCGAGCGCTATCGGCTATCGGAACAGACCATTCAATATCCGGTAAATCTTACGTAGCAAACCCTTTTGCCCTTTTCAGGTCGATCGATGCTTTGTGACATCGGACTTTGGCTCATCAATGCATATAGACTAACCAAATTGATGTCGCAATCATCACAGAACGTTCAATCACAACAGAATATCCTTAATGGTTAACAATACGAAACAGATACCGGGAGATGCCCGTCATTCACTCTTCGCTGAATTGAGCTAAACAAGAAAAGGGAGGGCGATTATAGATCTTCAAGTCGCAGAATTTTATTTTTCGAAACTTGCAAAGGAGATTGCCTCTCATGAATATGATTTAAAATTGGTTCGTTTTTCTTTGTTGTTACATATTGATTTCATGTTCACGGGAATATTGGCTTAGTCTTCGCTATTCACAGTCACTGCATGATAGATAACAATGATTGAGAATTAACACATAAATTAAAGAAGCATTGATTAGAAAGCGTACTTGGATGAACAGGGTATCACAAGGCCTCAATGCAATCCTGTTAAATAATAATTGGTTAATAAAATCAAGTTTCCAAATTGGGAAAACTAGATAGAGTACATGACAAAACCTTTAAGGCTATTGATTGAGTTTTTAGTGTTCATGTTTGACAGGTCAATTTGAGGACTGCAAAATGCTGATGTAAAGTTTGTAATTTAGGAAGAAGAAAACAAAACATTCTAGATCAAAACACAAACTGACATCCTGTCTTGCTGATCGACATGCAACATCCGATATTTTACCATTTAGACAAGTATATGGAGGTTCAATTTTCGTCAGTTATCCATACTTACTCTTTAAGCCTATACTGAATAAGAAAAACCAATGATAAAAAAAGACGAATTGAAATATTAGTTCCTGTTCTACACTGTAGGCTATTATTAAGTGGCTTCGTTACCTTGGTGATTGTATAAATCATTTTCTTGTATTCCTTCCCAATGGCGAACATTCTAGCCATATGAATTTTCCTTTTGTTTTTGTCAGATGCATGACTTTCTTGCTTATGTTAGTTACCGACATTACAGTTATGAGTATTTGGTCGGCTAGTATTTTGCATACAGGAAATGCAAGAAATTTTGAATGGCTAGAAAGGTACCCTGTAGTCACCAGTTGTAAACGGTTATATGTTCTGTAAATAGCACGTTTGTTGTGACCGGTTGTAATTACAGTAAAGCAAGGCCTCATTTTACCCGGGGCGAGAATGGTTATACGCTAATGTGATAATTTGTAACGAGATTGTTTTAGATACACTTTCTTTCCATCGTTTTTTTTTGTTTGTTTGTTTTTTTTTTCTTTCTTTTTTTTTTTTTTTTTGCTCTCTCTTTGCTTTTTGTGTATTTGTTTTTGCTTTCTCTCATTTTATTTAGAATGGCGCACCATTTAATCGCAAGAGCCAATATGTTTACTTGTGCGTTGTCTAAACAAGAGTTTCACAATATAAGTTTCCCTGTGCATAAAGTTGCCCGCAAATGGCGTTTGCGGTTAACTCCTGATTCATAATAAAATTAATTTATTTATTTAAATCTTCAGTCGCTCGTAAATGTGTTCGTCAACTAAGACGCGAATTGCCTAAAGCTTGAACCTAAATGAAGTCATTACTCTGAATGAGTTAATCGTTAGAAATTATGCCATGGCAGATGTTGAATTATTCTGAAAACAGCAAGACGCCAGTCTCTTTATTCATCGCCAAATCTCCTCCGAACTTCATGCTGCAGGAGAGTGCAGCATTTTCTGTGCGTGTCAGAGATGTTTCCCTATCAAGCGTTAATATTGTTATTTATTATTTCAGGTTATTTTGAAGCATTTGTACTAACCGTCTATCAAAGTGCAGCTCAGAGCTCTATTCGCCAGAAGGATATCGCTGAATGACACTTAGCGAAGATGAACTCTTCTTTGGACAAAGTGTTTTCAAATCTCACAGGACACGTCGCAGGTACTTTCAGTTCTCCTCGGGCGAGTAATAACCTTACACAAGAGTTCAACGAAAGTACCGTTAATGTGTACATGAAAGCATTAAAGCTGACACTGTATGCCATCATCTTTTTCGTCAGCGCAATCGGAAACATGCTAGTATGCTTTATCATTCTGAAGAGGAGGAAGATGAAGACAGTCACCAATTACTTTATTCTTAATCTAGCGTTTGCGGATTTAACACTCACACTGATTTGCATCCCTTTCGATATTCCTGTACAAGAGATGAACTATAAATGGCCGTATGGCTCCTTCATGTGCAACGTTCTCTACCCCTTACAGACCATGTCGTTATTCGCGTCCGTGTTCACGTTGACGGCCGTTAGCTTGACGCGCTATTGGGCGGTATTGTACCCGCTTCGTCGACAGCTTACAACAACTAATGCGAAATGCCTTATAATAGTCATTTGGCTTCTCTCCATAATTCCTGTCTCTCCGTACATGAGTGTCTTGGCCGTCGGTAAGACCACTGGATCTTGCGATGAAAACTGGAGCGACGAACGCAGTCGAAAAATTTACACAGTGGCTCTCTTTATTGCTCAGTATGCCGTGCCGTTAAGCATCATTACAGCCGCCTATATAAGCATCGGCAAAGAGTTAGGCAAGAAAAAGTCCAGTGGTATCGAGAACAAATTTCTCCGAAATGCCCAAAACGAAGAGGCATCCAAGGTTATCCGCATGCTTATTGCCGTGACGGTTTTATTTGCTGTTTGTGTTCTTCCGACCAACATCATGTGGCTGTGGTTGGATTTTGGGAAAGCTGAAAAACAGTTTGTCTACTTTTGGGAGCTGGTTGCGTTTTGCAACATTCTCACTTTCGCCAACAGTGCTGCAAACCCAGTTTGCTATACCATAACTAATGAAAATTATCGCAAGGAGATTGTGAATCTTCTCAAGAGGTGCTTCAACAGTCGAAAATCCCGCCGTCTGCAATCAGACGAGATGCAGATGCTCTACACTTCAAAGGATACCAATAGTCGGCGAGACACGGAATATACTGCGGCTTAGAGCGTTGTGTACTTTGCATTTGGCTTGAACAACGAAACACAAATTTCACGAATTTCACCAAAGCCCAATCGAGAGCCCCAGCTTCAGGGTAACAAAGGCTTCACGCCAGTGCTTGTAGCTCTCATTTAGATTACAGTATTGAATTAAGATATATTTTATTTAAGCCTGCACAAAGTAATATTGTAAAGCGATGTTATCGCTCTAGGTGAAGGAGGTAGGCCTAGGTCAACCGTACCGTTCAATCTGACATACCTTTTTTTTTTCTGTTTTTATTTTTCATTTCAAATCTTAAAACTATTTTTAAGTTATACTGTATTTCTCGCAATATTTGTTATAGCCAGTATTTCGTCGTCACTCCTTCTTTCTTTCTTTCTTTTCTATTTCCATTTCTTTGGCTTTCCTTAATACTTCCTCTTTGTGTGTACGAAGTTGTGCACGTGCTCCATTAATTTGAATTTTTTAGTAGAAATTT
>OX419344.1:19742224-19882224 GCA_948470475.1 Galaxea fascicularis
TCATTCACAATCAAGGACAGATGCCATTTCCCGACAGTGAGGGTCTGAGTGTTTTACCTGGCCGTTCCACGTCATTTGGGATAAGAAGGGTAAAATAATCAGTGTTTCAATCAGTCGATGTATTCTAACCAACAGACTTCGAACATTGACCAACTCCAAGTTATCAGAGCACTGTACCGGAATCGTAGAGGTCCTGGGTTCCAAACCAGTGGTCGTGGGTTCCAATGGAATCCAAACCAATTCAAACTAGTTTATCGTTGTGGACCAAAACACCAATCAAAGTAGCAAATCGAATGAGGGGCAGATCGCTAATCTCCTGTAGTTAATGCTGTCAACTTGATGACAGAACGAAAGTTCTTGTCTGAAGCCAGAGGCAAATATACTACCACAGTAAAACATTTTGGCATGATTATATATAGAGCTAGTTCTCGGCATTGGTTTCCCAAATGGGTAAACAAAGCGCCACTCTCCGGTAGTTACTGATGTCAACTTGATGACAGAGCCAACTTGTTTGTGCTAGTCTGTAGCCAGTGAGGCTAGTCATGATAATACCACAGTATAGATATATTTTGGCATGGTTTTATATAGGGGCAGTTCTCGGCATTTTAGTTTCTTGCCATTGCAGTCTGTCATTGAACGTGTTGATCCATTTAAAAACGGAAGCTGTGTTTCAGATGACAACAACCGCGTCCAAAATATCTACATAAAGAAATTCAGTGTTTCTTATTCCAGGCAGGTACGTACGCAGTTCTTTCAGTTAAATCTAAGTGCAAATATCCCAGATCGAGAACCAACATAAGAGAAAAGTCTTGGAATAAACTTTCAAGATATTTTCCGACGAATAAACATCTCAATGGCAGCTCACCAAAGGAACCTCATCAGCCTCGGGAATTTGTGCCTTGGGACACTTCGCTTGCTCTTACTCAGAGCGCGTTTTATCCGTTATTTGGAAGGGGCAGAGGAAGGGTGAACGAATCATTGTACTTGCGCCTATTAACACTTTGCGACTTTTACTTATTTGGCAGCTGCTGCGGTATGCGAAACGTACACAAACTATAAATGCGTATGTTATATTTTATTCGAATTTGTTTCATCTTAGACTTGTTTGAACGCCTGTCTTGCTGGACATCAAATTTTGCAATGTGGATGCAAGGAAGCTCAATTTCCAAATGATGCGGGAGTCTGTGATAAAAGGAATTCCACCACTGGTAATAAAGTACACTTAGCTTTCCGTATAGAGCAGTGTGCTCAAACATTTCCTTGATCTCAGTATTCGTATTCTTTTTCTTATGTTTTAGGTCATTCCCCAGAGATAAAAGTCACAATAGATTTTATCTGAAACTTTGCTAGGTGTTTGACAACGTCAAAAACATCAAAGAAATGCATTAAAAAGAGAGGGTCCCCATGGCCGTTTTCATGCTTTGGGGCTTTAGTTGATAGCCGAAAGTGGTCTGAGACTCTATAATTTACAAAAACAGGACAGAAGCAATGCGATACAGCCGGGTTTTATTTTGTCAAAAGCACATCATGGTCAAAATTTAACCTCTCGAAGGTGAAGAAAAAATGAACTAATGAAACATTATTAGTCGTGTTTTTTGCGTCTGTGCTTTACGTTTCAATAGCCTCATCGTAAAGGAGATCTGTGAATAATAAAAAACTGGACAATAAAAAATTCTTCTAATCTAAATATGTCATGGAGAATTGCATTTTCCTTCACTGTGAGAAATAAAAAGCATGCTTTTTGTTTAGGTCCCCATACTCGTTAGGGAGGAAATCGCCGTTTACCTTTTTCTAGGGGATGACGCCTTCAGAAGACTGCAATGTTTTGAACAAGTACGCGCTCGTGCGCGCGCTGCTGATGCAAGAAATTATGCACAGTAAGGATGCGCAATGCAATTCAGAGGAATTACCTTAATACGGTTAAACGGCTTGCATACAGCATTTCCTTCACATTCAATATATGTCCAACATCCGTTCAACTTCTGTTGAAATAGTGTAGATCAAAATATTGAAAAGCATCCCACTGTGAGCATAACAGATTCGATTGTGAGAGCTTTTAACTTGTGATCGTCAATAATATATTCATAGTGAGCGTACCGTGTACATTGTATTCCTTCTGTTTTTAGATAGGTGTTTACATGCTCTTCTCGAAAAACAACACAGAGGGGAACTTAACTGTGAAAAACAGTGCCCTAGCCCATGCAGGTGCGTTGTACTTGTCTATCACTGCATTTGTCAGTGGTGGCATTTGTGTCTTTTCAGCTGGTGGTGGTTGGCTAGGTTCACAACCTATTCCATACTTTCAGCTGAGCCAAAATGATGCGAAGGTTTACAGTAGCATGTTGCAAATAACACTCTAAAAGGCACGGATTTAGCGTATGTAGATCAAGAGCAATCCAAAATGAGGGTCTATTATTTCACCTGGACCGTTGATAAATGTATTTGTACCATGACAGCCAATCAGAATTCAGGATTCGTCGATCGGTGTTTGTGTGAGCGGACAACGTGAGTTGCAACAGTTAATCTGAGTTTCTGTTTTACCTTACAGAGAGGTTTTCTTCAGGACAACTTTGTCAATGGGCGAATGGCCATCCTTCGGATATCAAGTATGCGGCAATAACTATAAATGAATCCTTTGATTGGGCTTTATAAAGGTTTTGTGTTAGTGAAAGCAGGGAATCCACACACTTTTTTTGATACCCGAGGCTTACATTTTATAATTGCTGCCTGACTGGTCTGGAATAGCTTTTTCCAAAACTATTCATGTCATAGGTTTGCGTGCAACATCGCGCGCACCAAACCGCTTCCAAGTAGAATCGGTTTCTACTTCTGCTAGATGTTCAAAAGGTTAAACATAATTCTGGCAAAACAGAACTATATTTTTACAGGCGACAAACTAAATGATGATGAACTTCCTACAAACTTCAAAAGCTTATTTGCGCACCCCCGCCCTCTGCCACTTAGTGGGACTTACTGTACTTACATTTTTTGTAATTAATTTTCAGTTGTTTTGTTTTTAATCTTTTTTAACCTGCAAATAGTACTGTAATCTGTATTTGTTTTTTACTTACATGGCGTGTTATTTTGAAAATTACCCTGGAAAAACGGGTTTGCAATTGGGCCCAAGAGGAAGAAGTTGGACTTATCAAATGTCGCAAAGCCAAGAATGAACACAGATTCGAAAGCTGCTTCTGATGTTTTGGGCAGAGTGTTCAATCATGTGTCTGCATCATGATATACATGTGCGCCTGTTTTATCGAACGGCATTCAAGTTTAATCGCATGCGCAAAATTACCTTGATTTTGCTTCTCAGGAAATTCTCGAGGCAAGGGTGAAAGACAGAAAGGCGTATACATCTGAGGAAGACTTTGGCTATTATTTGAGGTATTGTTGTTACAAGTAGTTCGGCCTTATTGAGTGTGCATGACAGAACAGAACAGGGAAAAGTTACTACTAATCAATGACGCACATATGAATGAGCTATTACTCTAGGGAGATATGAAATAGAAAAATTATGTTTGTTTCGTCAAGAGGAACTCATACCCGGGCAATCCCTCCAAAGAGACCATTTTTAAAAGATCTTGAACATTATAGTCAAGCGGTCGCTTTTTCCCAGAATGGACAAGTCAGACGAATTAAGTTTTTTGGAGAGTATGTTTTTGGCAGCTTGGAAATCAAAGTAAAATTCGTCGTAATTCGTTCGTTCGTTCGTGTCTAATAATGTCAACTATCATAACACCACTTACCGTTGAGAGTCGGTTAGACACACCCCCTGAAAGGGCAGCAACTTAAGGTTACAAATGAATGCTATATGCTGAGGGAAAAAAATATAGGCTAAATCAGGGAAAGCACTTTGAGATACGTTACCATGCTACTGTATTTTCTTTTGTTTTCAGTGAGAATTTCTTGCAGGTGAGGATATTTTTCGAACAACTGAACGTCGAAAGAGTGTTCGAGAGAGTGACCTACAAGGTATCAATTGTTTGAAATCTTGATTTTATTTTCTGTTAATTCCTTCTTGGAATCAGATAATGGCTTCTTTCGTCTATTTCAATAGTAAATGAAGATTGATGATTTTAGAGGTTTACCCTGTGTGCGCTTTCAATTCGTAGTGCCATAAATGTTTTATTTTTGTTTAAGTTTACATATTTCCGCCTTAAATTTCGTATTTTTAATTCCTCTTATTTCATTAAAAAATGCCATTTGATTCCTAGGTTAAAATACATCACGGTAATGGTTAATGATTATAAATTAAAACATCTTATTAAACGTTTAAAAATGGTGGGCTATGGCCTTGTCAAAATCATTAATCCGTTTTTTTCCCCATGTCAGTCCGTAAACCTGGCTGCAGATATTGGAGGACAGTTGGGACTTTGGATTGGCATTTCTGCTTTAACATGCTGCGAGTTATTGGAGCTTGTTCTTCTCGTCGTTCAAAGTGCCTTCCGAAGAGTGTTTTCATCTAATGTGATCCATGTAAAACCCACTACAACACACGGAGGATGCAAAGTTGCATGCCTTCTGGGTGACCATCGACAATCACCTCAGACTTAAAACAAGTGACGTCACTGCCGTCTGAATAACGTGGTTTTGCTAGACCAGCCAGATTACACGCTCATGGCTCCAAATTTCCGCCTCAGCTCACAAATGAGCTACACAAAAGTAGCACGTTCTGAATATTACATGCAATTATTTAAATGGATCAGTTTTGCTGCTCAATCCCTTTGCTACATTCAGACATTCAAGACCCGTGCAAACATTTCCGACATTGTTGGCCATGAAGTCCACTGAACAACGTTTAGCGGGGGAGAGTCCAACTGACCACTGTGTTGTTAATGCTTTTGTCTTTTGATCTTTGAAGCCCAGCCGAACAATATTGCTTGTCCTAAGACAACCCACCCAACAATTGTAGACGCGCGCTCACATTACAGGTGTGTTGTTTCCTAGAATCCATTGCATTCACTTGACAGTTAATATGCACAACGTTAGCTTGTTGGTCCGTTTATTAACCACTGGTACAAAGGTGTCCACAAGCCCACAATGTTGGGTTAAATGGACGGACCGTTTGCACGGGTTTTTTAAACAGCTCACCCTCGGATCACTATCGACATTCCAGTAGTTGGTCCGAGTATCACCCCTTTTAATGTAGTGGTTTTATGGTCTTACGTACGTCGTTTTAATCACATCCAGACCACATCGGCTCTGTTTAGCTCGAGACCGGTTGCTAGACACTCAGATGTCTACGTCGCACTCTAGTTTTGCGGGTTGTAGCACTAGCTATTAAAAGCGAAGAGATCTAGAAGAACAATCCCGAGGGGATGGGGATTGGGTACGAATTTCAAGTGACGGGTTCTCGATTCAGGGTTTTTTTCTGGTAGAAAAAATAGGCAAGTAATTTTTGAATGGCCTGATTTAGGTAGGGATATTTGGGGCATTCAAAACAATCGGAAGGTTCGTGGTAGTGCCTCAGGGGTAGAGGCCGCGTATCCCGTGATCCTGCATGGGATTTTTTGGAGGGGTGAAGTCTTGGATTATAATGTCTTTAAGTTTTGAATTCCAATGCTTGTTATTTATGTTAAGTCTACTTTATAAAATTTTATTTCAAAAAGTTGTATTACAAAAGCACGTTAAAACTGCATTACTGTCAACGAGCAGCTGAGGGAATACGCGAAGCTGCGAGGCGGGAGCATCGTAGAGCCGTGCGCGAAAGTTCCACGGCAGAACGAATCTCGAAGCGGTGTAACATAAGGTAACTTTTTTATGACGTAATGTAGAGATCAAATTTCAATTCAAAATGGGCGTTGCGTCTTTCAAGCGTCTGAATCTTTCAGGTCCAGGTTTGCCGATTTCTGAAGAAAAACACAGCCTTTAAAAACTGTCAATCGAAAGAGCAAGTTCTGAGGAATACTCGACGATATGAACAGTGGAAATCCGTTATTTCATAGTGAAGAAATTCTTGTTTGAGGACGGATTGTGGTTTTATCAACACGAACTCGCAAGAGCTGTAGACTTTTTGCGGAATGTTTTAGGACGTCTGGGAATCTACCTTGAAAATAAATTACAGGTTTGAATGGGAATTTTTACTGTGCTTTATCCTCAAGTGACCGATTCGTTGTACTCCAAACAACTTAGGCGATATGTGCGAAAAACCTACTTGGCTCGCGTCAATAAATTGTGCTGGAAAGTGACTCGCAATGCTCTTGCATCGCCTTCGCGTAGTTCTACTTGATGCGAAAATTGAACGCGTTTTCTTTTCCGGTGTAAACACATGCAGGCTTTTCTGAATAAATATTTTATTGAGGGAAGTTTAGTTTCTTTTTTTCTGTGTGTCTTGATTCCTGAAAACTTGTAAGTATAGGATCTTCCGTAAATAAACCGAAATCGTCGAGCGTACATTGGATTCGTCCATGTGACAACAGCATCGGATTTCGCTGCGGATTTTTCAATATTTTACCTTTAGGTCTGTTTTTTGGGCAACTCTAATTGGCAAGAGGTGTATTTTATTTGAAAACCTCTCACTAAAGGAGTGTTAGTTTTTTTAAGCCTTTAAGTTGTCTGCTAAAACTGAGCATTAGAAATTTAGTATTTTAATTACAGATGTCTGAAAAATCCTGAACGCAATTGCTTAAATTGCGTTCACAACTGCGAGGATCATCCTTCACTTGATTTCATTTCCGCAGTTCATATGATTTATTTCATATACATCATTCATGCAGTTTATTTACTTGAATATTAAGTTAATATGGAAGTTAAATGAAAGTTAAACTTACGTATATGAAACGGAACTGAGAAATAGTCTTAAAAACCTAAATGAAACTCAAGTAAGAACGCAATGACTTCCGTCGACTATCACACCAAACAAACACCAAGTAACGTTTTTCAAGAGTCTCTGGGCTGGTAAAGAGAATATCTGTGCTGGTATCGTCACATTCTCTAAAATTCTCGCGAGTTTCCAAGAGTTTAAGCCGGCAAACTGTTTACATGATTCCATTTGGTCATCAACAAGCGCAGTTAAAGTCGCAACTACCAAAATCATTGGATTAGGGCCCGTACACACTGAACGAATTTTTTTGTTTATTTTGCAAAAATACCCGTCCAGTTCCTTTTCAAAATTTTGTGAAGCCGTACCAAACTTCAAAAGCGCCGTCGTCCTGCCTCAGCAGGACAAATTTTTGTCAAGCGTCAAACTGTCGAATATTCGCTGTTTTCAAGTGCGTACGCGAATGGCAAATTCAAAATTAGGTGTAGACAAAATTTGTTGCGATTTTTGTGAGAGCCAAACTATTCAATCTTTTCAACCTAGTGCGTACGGGCCCTCAGACGGCAAACGACGTCGCATGTTTGTTTGCAACCATTCTCGTCCCCAGAACCTCCTGTCCTTCTTAGCCAGCGAGGTCCTTCGCACTAAGAGGGAGAGAAGGCTCTGGGAACGAGCATGATTACAAACAAACATGGCTGCCCGTGGGAGTAGAATGCTTCTGGGAGAAATTTTCTTCCTTGTGTGGTCGGTTCCTTTCGTGCTTACACACATTGTAAACAGAGAAACACAGAAAATCAAGTGAAATGTGTCCCCAAACCGTGGCAGATATTTATCTAGAAGGTCTGTTATCAGTTGTCAGCATCGATCGGAGAACGAGAAATCATCCCAGCAGTGTGAAGGTACAGACTGTATTCCTGCACGCGTAAGACCTCGATCAGTTTGTATGTTAGCATTCTAGTTTTTCAGCGTCAGGCAACAGGGAGATTCCATTACGGTGTACCAGCATTTCAGTGGCTTGGAAGAGGTGAGAATTAATCTCACCTATATTCCTGGCAATGCCTTTAAACAGCTTTAAGGGAATTTGAATGCTTGTTATTTATGTTAACTCTTCAACAAAACATCGACCCCGGGTCAACTAAATCCCAACTGACCTACTGATCCCCCCAACCTTCCCCCCGCACCCCCCTTCTTAACTTTCCCTCTAATTAAGATTCACTAAAAAATTAAAATAACAAAATTAAAAACACGTTGAGGCTAAAACAAGTTCATGACAAATTCTGGTTTTACTTTTCAAAGATGGCGGAAACTTGGCCATCAGTTTGCTTTATTTTAATTTTTTCCTTTGTTTAGCTCATGATGTCATTCGCGTCATTCGTCGTTATCCTTTGATCGCAAACTCCTCTGGACCACTGAAAACCCGAGCATTGCACCGTCCACTTTTTATAAAGACATTATAACGCTGTTTCCTTGACATTGCCAGCAATATATTATGATTTTTCTCAGCGGTACAAAGTGGTCCCTTACAATGTCTGGTTGCCAATGAAATATGAGCAAAATTAGTGCACCCTGTGGTCACCAAATAGAAAATTGAAATCAATATAAAGTACATCATCATCAAGACCCAGAAGTGATGGTGGACAATGAGAGCTTGGTTTGGTTTCAAGTGTCGTATGTTGCTAAGACAAAATCTGCAATATGGATACCCCGGCGTAACGTTGCCAGGAAAACGAAAACATCAATTGAACCTGTGTTCGTCGCAGGTGAGGAAACACTTGCAGAGCAGACAGAGCAGAACCAACTCTCCACGTCAGGAGTAGTGTGTAGCTCACTCCAGTTCAAATTCGGTAGCTGCCCCCCCCCCCCCACCCCCTTTTCCCCTTCCCGTTTCCCCTTCCTAGCAGAATGTGTGCAAGTACTATCGAGACATGCTGATGTTCTCCAAAACTCGAATGGAAGATTCCTTATTCCTTTACGATGATAAGGACCAGTGGTATAATGACAGTTGAAGACACATAGAGGAAAGGTAACACGACTTTACGTTAATCAAATACACATGCACGGTGAAGTAAGTCGACACACTGACAAGGAGTTCGCAAGTATAATTGGTAGCATTACGGTGTACAGCTTCCTTGAAGGGCAGCTGTACCAAACGATTTAATATTTCTTTCTCCTGAAATATACCTACAAACATTCAATGGAAAATCATAAAATAATCACTAACAACAGTTCGTTGGCTATATTCTTCTCGTGGAGCTATCATTAAAAATTGGCACAATTTTTGTACCAAAACATGTTTCGGCGACACAGAAGACAACAACTACTAAACTGAACAAAGCTGAAACGACACATATTCTCAACGTTCCCTACATACGGACCTCTCTCAAACGCTAACAGAAAGAGCGCTGGATTGAAATATGTTAAATAGCTTACATGTACGTAAAAATCTAACATAGATTACTTCCCCCGGGTATATTTGCATTAATTATCGGGTGGCTACATTAATTGGCATCTCCTTGCTTTTTCTTTTTGTTCAAACAGATTATGAAAGTGGAGTCCTATCGTCAAATGTCAAGGGGAATTCCTATATGGCAAGAAGTTTACCCCTGTGTTAAATTGATGGTAGGACATTGCTTGTAACTTGACTTACAGCTGTAACCAAGATTAACCAGGAAAAGGAATGAATATTTTGGAGATAGAATTCGGGCTCAACTGCGATTTGTTTTCATTTTCTAAAGAAGGCAAGGTAGTGTAATAATAAGTTGCTTTTGTAGCCTGGTGAGGTAAAAACCCGAAGCAAACACTGGCAAGATTTTACTGATCATAGTAATATTGATCAAACTTTAGGTAGTATTTCCTTCCAAATGGGTCGTCAGGAAGAGAAAATAACGAAACTGAAAAGGCTGAGCAATATAGTGTTCTTTAAGTAAAGCGAACAAACAAATGAGAAGTCTAACAAATTTATGCAAAAATCAATGACTTAAGAGCTTCAATGTTTGCCATATATAAGTACGTTTGTACTTCGATTACAGCATTGCAGTTTCGGGTTACCCACTTTTGACTGTACGTTGCCGGAGTTGATGAAACTGGCCTTAATTGAGTCCAGTTTGTCATTTAATATGTTAAAACGACGCTTAAATAATTAACAAAGTTTGCATCGGGTTGGTAATTGCTTTCTGTTCAACGTCAGCCAACGAAAACGCCATGAAGTTAAGGGACGAGGAAGCACACACAAAGGCTACCGTTGAAAAAAAACCTTCGATCAATCAAGTAGTATCTAATTTCTGCAGTTATACAACCGCCCATGGACTTGGAAGATTGGCTGAAAGTCGCGGCGTATTTCGACGGGTAGTATGGAGCTTGTTTTGCTTAGGAGCTCTAACCATGTTTGTTATACAGATGTACAACCTCTTCGTCATTTATCTCAGTCGCTCTGTGTCAACAGTTGTTAACGTTCACCACGAAAGTGTAAGTAATAGAGTTCTGAGGGTTACTTTTGGGGTCGGTACATCAAACCAAGAGCAGTGCGATAATCATATATAGTGGGACTAAATTCCGATTTCAAACGTGTTCATTGGAATCTATGCATACTTTTGGCAGAATTCACTGTCAAGCATTCTCAACTGCAACGTCTTATCAACATCTTATCATACGTAGTTTGAAAGTCCGCAGGTGTCGGAAGATTTATTACCCCATCTTTTGCTAGAATCCCCGACTTAATTCATTTTGAACCCTGGCTGGATACGTTTCACTTTCTGGCTGGTCAAACTCAAAGCTCCGTGTTCGCACATGACGAAATTCGTATCATGGTTAGCACATGTTAGCATGACACATAATCTTGGGATTTTAATGGTACATACGGAATTTGACACTATGTGTTTATCTTACCGAACAGTTCTTATTTTCAAACATGTTTTTATTCTATTCTCCTAGCATGTAAGCTTTCCCGCTGTGACGATATGCAATTTGAACATGATTCGAAACGAGAAGCTTCCTAAGAACTTTATAGAAAATTTGCTGGCAGAGGTGTACGGTGAAGGTATGGGCAATCGTGAATAGTCTCTTGCTCAGTATGGAACAAAGGGGTTAGTTTCTAAAGAAAGAGGGTCCCCTATACTTTTTTCGTGAAACGTGGTTGGGACTATTTTTTTCTCGTGAAACGGGATTTAGGTTTATTTGTTCATTCGTGATTCGTGATTGCCGATATTTGCTTTATCGTGAACGTGAACGAATTTTGGGAATTATCCGTGACGCGTGAACAGTCTCAATATTTTTACGTGAATGCATTTTCCAAAGTGGTATAGGGAACCCTCAAGAAACTGTGGTGCTGCGTTGCGTGTATGGACCCTAAAGCTTACGTTTCGAGCGGCGTTAGCCCTTCGTCAGAACGAATCAAGGAGTTATTGGTTGTGTGTATTTAGGGAAAATGGTGCTTCGCTATTGGTAATAATGTGGTAAAGTGAAAAGGTGCCGATTTCGAAAATGAATTTTTGTTTTAGATAGTTACTTGTGGCTTTCCGTGATACCTTGATATAGGATCACCTCATGGAACGGTTTTCAATGGCGCATCATAGAGAAAAACTGAAACAATTGTGCTGGCAAATTACTACGGGCATAACCAACGCGGTACGCGGTTTATGTTCGAACATTTTACAGGATATTCAGTCCATCAAAGTCTGAAGCCTATTTCTTGGCGTTATTAATAGTCCAGATTATTTTAAGCTTTGATTATAGCGTAAATTAATATAAATTGAAGGCTTCATGTTTTTGGCAATCAGACATTGATTATTATCTACATTGTCTCTGGCAGAATCGGAAGAATTGACTGAGGAAGACCAACGTAGCGAGCCACCGACACCGTTACCGACCTTCGATGCACCGACTGAATCAGAAGCTAATTCTGGCACGGTCGGAGTTACTAACCCTAGTGACAATGCTGCTTCTTCCTCAATGAATGATGGTACAGCCATGGCTACTGATGGCAAAGCTGGTGGTACCACTGATAGTATGGGCGACATCTCTACGGTGGCTACCTTGCCAACGAATGAGGATACTGTGACATCTAGTACTGAGGTCCCTAAGGGAGACACCACGACTTACCCTTATAACGATGATAGCAGTAACGATTACCATGACAACTACGATTATAACGATGACGATGACTATGATTATAATTATGATTATGACTACGATTATTACGGGTTTGAGGGAGAGACGAAAGAAAAGGAATTTGAAATTGAAGAAACCATTCGGGCTGAGTTAGCCCTTAAGAACGACTCTACCATCATAGAAATGGGTCACCAGTTTGAGGACTTGATGTTTGAATGCTCTTTCAGGGGATATGACTGCAGGTAACGTGCTATTAGTAAGGAGTTAGGCAACGACTATGGCCACGGCAACGGAAACGCCACAAATTAATTAATGCGCAAAAACAATAGCTTTTCACGTGCGTTTGGAAATTTGTACATTCCGTTACCCTCCTCTGCTAAACAACAACGTGAAATGACCAGATTCAAGGTTTTGTCAAGTTCGCAAACACACGGAGTGAGGTAAATGTTTCAACTCTTTCATAGCTTTAACGCCCTCCCCGCCACTTAAGTCCTGGAAGGTTCACTCAATTTTTACAAGTTGAACGTTATAGAAAAACCACGACTAAGTTAAGATACGTTTTCGTTGGCGTTGCGGTAGTCTTTGCAAAGCATTGCACGACCTTGTTGAGTACAAGTCTTGATTAATAGATACGAGTGGTTTCAAACGTTCTCAAAATCATATACTTACCAAAGAATCTAAATGGAGTGCAATCAGGGATTAACTGTATTTCTCCTTAATCATCAGCATGGGAGTGGAGTGTACTAAAAATATGTTATGCAGCCGATATCAATCTGTTTAATCCTCCAAATGAGTTAAGGGGCAAAACCTGTTATTACCTTTAGTTAATAGGATTTTATTAGAATCGTTGCAAAATTTCTCAGGATTACCATTAACGACTGTCGTTAATATATAGTGTAACGCAGTGACAGCCCTTGACTGTCAGCATATTTACAACCAATCAATCCGTCATCAGTCAATCAATCAATCAATCTGTCAATCAATTAATCATTTAATAGCACAGTCGGTGATGTTGAAAAGAAAGTTGCAGACTGCCCATGTAAGTTAACTATGCCTGACTGAAACGAAAACATTTTTTTGTCAATTTTAGAAATTATACAAAATATTGGCGCCAGCTTTGGGACTACCGCCACGGAAACTGTTACACATTTAACGGAGGAATTACTGATGACGGCGAAAATCAAAGAGTACTTCAATCTCACATCACTGGACCGACTGGCGGTAACTGGACATAATTTGACAATTGTCTCTGATTTGTCAATGCGTTAACAGCCGTAATTTTGACAAAATTCTAATGAGTGACTTATGAGCTCTCGGAATTAAGTGAAGCCTAAGGAGTATAGCTCAATAAATATTAAATCCCAAACTGAGAACTTACTTACAACAACAAATACCTCCGAGAGCTAAACTAATTAAACTTGGTTTGTAGACTGATTTTCAATTAAGTTGGAAAGTCATTCAGGTCTGCTCGTCTGCTCGGTGATTGGCTAGAAAAAAACTCGCGACACATTGTCAACCAAAAGGAAGCAAGACCAAAACAAATCCAATCGCGACCTTCAAAGGCTTGGCGTCGGCAAAATGTAGTGCCTCGCCCTCTGATTGGCCGAATACGCTGTTTGCTTCTGTTGTGATTGATGGGATTACTTACTGTGTTAGTTTATCGACGCTCAATTGAAAAGCACTCGAGAACCTTACACTTGCGACTTGTTTCTCTTTCCGTTGATTACATACAGGTCTTAAGCTGAATCTCTTTATTGAGCAGTCGCAGTACATACCGGAGTTGAGCCATACAGCCGGTGCTAGGGTAGTAATACATGATCAAGGCCAAATACCTTTTCCCAATAACGAAGGCTATAGTGTCCTTCCTAGCCACTCTACATCGTTCGCAATAAGAAGGGTAAGAGGATGAATCATTAAAACACTTAACTTAAGAAACAGGATAATTGAAAGAGTGAACTGTAGGGGTTGCATGCAACAAATTTGTAATCGACTGTTTTACCTTGAAATCAAAAACGGACACCAACAGATCAGAATTGGGCCATATTAAAGGAGTAGGCCGTCCTATTTCATGGCTGGTCCCATAATGTCAAGAAAAACCTGAACTTTACAGACAGGAACAAACGACACTTTCCTTTTAAAAGCAACGGCCCCTACCCGAATTTGTTCAAAAACGTCATCTTTTTTTTTCCACAAGAGTTGTGACTTATTGTCTCTTGAAGGCACGTTTGGTTTGAGTGGCCATATTAATAAGGTGGTTTTATATTGTGAAAATTCAATGACGCTATCGGTATATATGCTACATTTTCTGTATAAAGAATCTGAATTATGAAGATAGGAGTGTTTTTCTCTTTACTTATTGTCATATTTCCCACGATCGTTTTTTTTTTAGCCAGGGTAGCTGTAAAAAAACCATTTTGTTTCTCCCTTTCCCGCCCTCTTTTCATGACTTCGAAACAATAGAGCTCTTTAGTTTGTATCTCTTGTTTTCCCAATTTAGGTTTTGTGATGTTACCCTGGAGAGCTGCAGGAGCACAAAACGAATCTGTTCCTCACTTTATCTGTTCCCCCAAGGTATTGTGCTGGCTGGCAAAATATTAGTTATTTCCCGGAGTTTGTTATGAAATTTTTTTCTGCTGAAGGTTTCGGTTGGCAAGTACTGAAGTGTGATAGCAGTGTGAGTGCTGCTGGCTGGCGAAATGTGGATTGTTGTGAGACATTTGTATATCCTCCCCCCCCCCCCCCCTCCCACTGAAGGGTTGATGTGAGGCATTTTGCCACGCCCATTTTGTCTTAGGACAATTTGCACCTGACTGGGAAACCAACCAATTTTATCTAGCTGGCTGGGAAATATCTTGTGTGTCTTGCTGACAAAAAGGAACAAAAAAAGACCTGAAAATGCCTGAATAACATTTAGTTTTATTAACTGGGGTATAATAATACATTTTTCAACACATTGGTCGTTTTGTGCCCCTGGAGCTGTTTCTTTGAAAATTCTTTTTATTCTCGTGCATACAGTTAAGCTTAATTCCTGAAACGACAAAAGGCAAATCCATTTGGAAACTTCACGACTTACATTGGGAAAACAAAATATACTTGAGGCTAAACAGGTCTATTTAAGCTATGCTCTACGATTTTAGGCAAAGTAATTGTTGTTGTTATCATATGAAAATGAAAATCGGCAGGTATAAACTGGGTATAAAGCTTTGAGGTTTTCAAAGGGAGATGACGAAGTCTTACAAGATGGCAATTACATCATCATTCCTGGTTGCCATCTTGGATCTCCTGCTTTCTCTCAAAAATCTCTGAAAACCCACCAAGTTCACTTAGAAAGGATAACCTGTAAAAAAACACACACGCGCGCGATAACGAGGTAAAAAGAGTAACTCATACGATGGCAAAAATTAATCTGCGGAGATTGTTTTGTTAAAATATGAAAAGTCGTGAATATTCAAACTCAGCTGGAGCTCTAGGTGTCCTCATCCCCAAGCCTTCTCAAAAAATGTATTGTGTTAAAATTAAAATTTAGA
This sequence comes from Galaxea fascicularis, assembly GCA_948470475.1. NCBI lineage: Eukaryota > Metazoa > Cnidaria > Anthozoa > Scleractinia > Euphylliidae > Galaxea > Galaxea fascicularis. The sequence goes on from OX419344.1 coordinate 19,757,618, forward strand.
AGAAAAGATATGAAAAAGGATTCTTCACGTACCATGAACAACATATTAACGATGTTTGCTCATATTCGAAATGAAACCTAGAGATGCTAACTAACTCATTTATATCTTCATTGATTCCGTCCCTTTAGCGAAATGTTTGGAAACAATTCAACGGAAGCTGGTTACTGGTGGACTTGAATTGCGAAAAACAATGCCCAACACCTTGCAGGTAGCCTTCGTTCACCTTAAGAACAAAGTAAAATACATACAGAGAACACAGTACAAATTACGGATAAGGAGAAGGGCAAAAGATAGTAAAACTTGCCCTGAAGTTATCATAAATGAGTAACAGAAGAAGGGCTGCACGTTTTATGGTGAGCAAGGCAACCTCATTCCCAGAACCTTTTCAGCGCAGGGAAAGGTCCTGGGACCGAGGTTGCTGAAACTAGTGTATACGTCATGTTGATCAAACCCTAACAACAACAACAACAACAACAACAACAAAGAACCCATATAGTCAAAGTAATTTGAAAGTATTTGGTGCAAATTCTGGAGAACAAGGATGTGTGGCTGTGATCTTTTGTGCATTGGTATTAAGCGATATGAAAGGTAAACAAACAATTATAATCACCTGGTACAAATCATGAATATGCGAAAATGAATTATATGTCGTTCATTTAAAAGTATGATATATTACTGCTGGCATTTATTTATTTTGATACAGGAAAGTTTAAGATATTTGATTGCTATGCTAGAAATGCCTACGGTAAAAGCCATTCTCGGGGTACTTGTGTTGCTATTAGAAGTGCCATCCATTCAAAACTTAATACAATATTTCCAAGTGATACATGCAAGAGGTGAGGTTTATGAACTCAAAGGAGTGCATGTTATTCAATAAGACATAAATGAACTTGCGAGCAATGGCAGTGAAAACGTGGAGTAGCAAATTGCAATTTCCAAAATATCCATTTGCGATTTGGAGGCCCGGGTTAAGGCCAGTATGGCCTCTAGTTCAGGACGAATTAAGTTAATTCACGCAGGATGCAGCTTCAATTTTCCTCTATGATTCATTACATTCTCCATTTCAAACAATCAATCAATCAATCAATCAGTCAATTAGCCAGTCTTTCTTCAATCATTTGGTGTACAAATCAATTGATACCTGTATAAGCCCTCTTAAGCCATGAAAAAGGCACCTTTCATCAGTTGAAAACAACAACAAATGAAATCCAACAGTTATAATTATTACTCTATAACAAAGTGTTAAAGTTCTGGCTGGAAAAAGAATTCAATCCACCGGTGATGATGTTTCAATCTTTCTTTCAGGGAGGTTCAATATAGGACCACGCTATCGATGGGTTATTGGCCTTCAGACGGATATGAGGTAATCTAATCAGTTTAGCCATGTAATGTTACTCAGTTGTGAAAACAGTAAAGCAGAGGTTTGTGCAGTGATCTTGTAGGATAATAGAACCATTCTAGTGTATTCTGGGATGTTAATCCGCGCTTTGCTTTTTGTTATGTTGTGTCCAGGATATTCTTGCAAGTCGAATTAACGGTAACAGTGCCCTGTCAAAAGAATTGGAACACGGATACTACTTCCTAAGGTATGGATACTAGTATTTAGTGCAGCCTCCCTCTTACCACAAACGTCAAGACTGGAACTGCGAAAGGCTGGATTTTAATGGTTCTGAATTAAAATGTCTGTTGGAGAAATAGAATATTGTCGCAACTACGAACGTATTACGCTTGGAAGCAAGCGAGAAACGTATATATTTTTTTAAGATCTGTCTGTTTGTCCAGGAATTATTTTGTGTTTTGTAAATCCTCCTAACAAATTTATCTAAAGAATCTGTGACCCACATAGAGTTATCTTTAATTATGTCAACGTTGTGCGAGCTTTTGTCATTAACGTGGATTGGTAAGCTCAAACCAGCACATGTATTTTTCATGGAACTAGTCAACTGTCTCGGTGGGTGTTACTACCCTATTTTATGATTAGAATGGCAGAGATATTTTATTCTTTATTTAGCGAGAACTTTCTCCAAGTGAAAGTCTACTATGAGCAACTTAATTATGAAAAGGTCACTGAAAGAATTAGCTATAGGGTAAGTTGATGTTTTATTATAACTCTTTCTTTTGTTCCTTGTTCTGTATCATCATTACCATCATCATCACCATCATCATCATCATCATCATCATCATCATCATCATCATCATCATCATCATCATCATCATCATCGTCATCGTCATCATCATCATCATCATCGTCATTAACATCTTCATCATTCTACTGTTCAGTGATGTCCTTCTCTAAAATGAGTCATAAGATTAGTTTGGCTCTAAATCTGCTTTGTTAGCTATACCGTTTCATGCACTGCCTTGGTTCTCCTTCCACCACCGAGCTAATCAAGCTTCCCTCTTGCCCTACTGTGAGGAAATTGCAAAAAATTATATATCACAATTTGTCAACAATTTTGTCGTTTACGGCTCTGTTTTGCCACTTCTTTCAGGCGTTTGAATATTTGTTTAGCATCATGTGCCAAAAAAATTATGAGATATATTTTTTTTTCACTGGATTTCCTTGTCACGGATATCTATCTAAACATCATCCGCTCGAAATGCCATGACATAAGCTTAGCATGGGATTTGCCCGCTCGAGATACACTCTTTTTCCTTTTGTTTAAGAACATTTTTAAGAACGTTAAGGCTGAGATTAACTAACATTTTAATAACTTGCGAAGAACATAGGAAGCCGGACAAGCATCATGTGACAACCAACGTGATACCACATTATAGCAAACAATGCAGTGTAACTTTTAAGTAAAGTTTTAAGTAACTTTTAAAAGAACATGTTAAGAACGTTTCAGGCTCAAATCGCAATATAAAGAAGTCTCAGCTCCAAAATTAGGCGTTCATATGAAAAAGAGAAGTTTCAGTGGGCTTCTGACTTGTGTCATACTCAAATAATTTGCCTTTTTTGATGGGTAGGGTGTAAACCTAGTTGCTGATATCGGAGGCCAGCTTGAACTTTGGATTGGAATATCGGTATTAACATGCTGCGAGTTCTTGGAATTGGCGTGGATGATCATACAGACTGCTTTTGAACGACTTTCACGGAGGAATGTCATACATGTAACGGCATGATCAGCTTTAGATTTGATCATGACTGATCAACTGAAAGTTCTTTTTTCTTTTTGTCTGGTATGTATTACTCGCGCATCTTAACAATACCCCCATTACTTAACAAAACCGTGGATGCACTGGAATCGAATCGAAGAGAAGGAGCTGGAATGTTTTCATTTTACTGAAAGGTTGACCCGCCATCAGTGAGCTTAAACATTGAGGAAATTTCATTCTTTAAGAGCTCTACATCATTATGTATATATTATTTGAAAATAAAAATGTATATAAAACAACAAGACATTGTAAACATATAAATGCACGTACTTAAATTCGTACAAATAGTAATAAAGTACGTTTCGAAAACAATGTAATATCAATGCATATGGCTCGTATCTCGTCGGAAGGGAAACTAAAGATTTTCCTAGATCTTAAATGTTTCCAGTTCCGGTACTATGAGGTAATTTCGAACTTACTGTAAAACAAGGCGAAGGTAGCACACGCATTCCATGCTGAATGGTCTATAGGCCGTTCCGGAGTTGCGCAGGAAACTGGGGCGAGTTTTAAATTTAAAGTAATCGCTAAATTGACACTATCACATGAAAGATTGGTCATTTGACCAAGTTTGATTCTTTTAGGCTGAACAGAGACCAAGATATGGACCTTGAAACATAGCTCAAAATCCATACAAACGTCTCTAATATTGAGGCTGCGTCCCCCAAAACCATATAAAGTCTTAAAAATATTATTCAGTTTTCTGACAACTGTAAAACCCCGTCATCCACCTACTATTTGAAAATAACTGAGGTCAAAATCATTATGTTTGCCAATTTTTAAGAATATCACAGAAATCGTTAAAAAAACACAGAGTATGCATAGTTTTATGGAAAAAAGAGACGTTTGTATAGATTTTGAACCATGTTTCAAGGTCCATAACTTGTTGTTTCTGCAACCTTAAAGAATCAAACTTGGTTAAACGATCAATCTTCCATGTGATAATGTCAATTTATCGATTACTTCAAATTTGACACTCGTTCCAGTTCCCTGCGCAACTCCGAAACGGCCTATGATGTATTAAGTTAAATCTACTAGCGTTCTAACACGAATGCCTGTCTCTGATTGGCTATGCTACTCGCTATCTATTCTCTGATAGATAGTGAGTAGCGTTTAATTTGTCAACAAAATGGTGACCGCTTCTTCACGCTTTCCAAGTGTTTGCAGGGAGAATTTAGATAATTTACTTGTTTAGTTTTGAACGACTAGTGGATTTATACTCGCTCGCGATTTCTGTGGTTCGCCCTCATCAGCTATCACGCGATAGAAATCTCGAGCTCATAATCTAATTGTTAGTCAGTAACAGAAAACGCCAAGAGACTCTAACTATCTTTCCTTGAATTGTCCCAAGATTTTCTGAATGAGTCACGGCTACGTACTCTTTCAAGTCGGCATCCTTTAACAAACGAACCGGTCAGTGGTCGGTCAATGAGTGATTACGAATTAACACCAAATGGAAACAAACTCTATGACAAACGGAATCCCAAGCAAAAGTGAATATATTATATATATATATTTATTTTATTTTTATTTTATTTTATTAAAGTGACAGAAAAAATTACAACTTTAGAGTATTTTCAGTGGTTCAAAAAATTAATGCTTCAAGTAGCGCTCCGGTTCAAAGCAACCGCTGTCAATTTTATTTTTAATTAACAACATTGCGATGGCTTTAGAACGCTCTTGTTGGTTTTGACTGATACATTGTGTTTGATTTATAGCAATTAAGGATAACAACGAAGATTATTGGCTTTTGTTGAATAGCGACATCGTGCGCCACTCTTATTATTAGTGGCATGGTGAAGCCATGGTTGGCCCCAACTAACCCGCATGCTGTTTTTTTGTCTTTGTTTGCTTGGTAATTCTTCACACAATAGACATAGGAAGACAAACTTTCAATCTTCCCTTTTTTTATTAATCCTGACAGAATGGCTCTTAGTTTTTTACCGGTATAATTTTTTTTTATTGCCATCTCGCTCAGCCGGAATGTTATTGTTAAATTGAATGGTGCAGCAAAGAATATAAGAGTACAACCGTTCAGCTTGTTTTATCTACTAATTATAAATCAAGATAACTGTTTAAGTAAAATGAATAAAGTAGCACATATCTGTTATATTTTGAACACTTAAAACTAGCCACAGTAAGGTCCACTCTTCGTCTACTTCAGATGTTAGGCTAGGTAATTGAATTAGTCATTTTATTCCGGTAGCTAAACAAAACTTCACAAAATATTCTGTCCGCAGCTCTTAATTAAATCGGTTAAGTAAAGCAGATAGCCAAAAATATTATTAGAAGTCCAGCTTTTACAGGTTGAATGCCTCAAGAAGTCGTACACCAGCTTATGAATAATATACACGCTTTTATAACAAACAATTCTTTTAACAGTTACCTTGGAGAGATCGCGGAAAAATTGTTTGGGGACAGTTGTTCTGCTGTCATGAAGCAAATGAAAGATATCGAAGTTGGAGATTAGTTGACTGCATGGCTAAAGGTGAAATGCCTAATAGCTTCTTGCAAGAAACTTAAAATTTATTGAATTATTTTCGTTTTTACGTAAGCCACGAGCACACATCATGTTTCATCACATATGATCGGTGTTGAGAAACAAGAAGTTAATAGACGTTATGTTCCGTTTACGAAATGTTATCGCTTATATGGGAGCATGAAAATGTGAAATCGTACAATACTTCCTAGGTAAAGAACAGATCGATGCCAATTTCAGTTCTCTTTATCCTTATGAATAAACAAGAGAAGCAATTTATATCCCTGGTACCCGATTGGTTCATTTTTACAACCAAAATGCAAACGCTTCCGCCCCGGTACGTACATAATTCATTATTCTTTCAAATTCTGAAGTAGCTGGATTGAAAGGCAACGACGCCTATTTCACTGGTAAGTGGCTTTTACTACGATTTCTTAGTTAATTTACCTATTTGTGGTGTAACAGCTATCATAATACAACGACACATAACACTAAGTTGGCAGACATTTAATCTAACGATGTTTGTGGTTTCCTGTCTAAGTAGCTAGTGTCAATTCTGCGTACTTGAATGTGTAAATTGAAAAAAACGGTTAGCTTTCTTTTATAGTTATTTGAAAAAGCAAGGCCTGTTTCATTCTTTGAACTTTACATCGTTCCTTATTACTTCAAAGACACTTTTTAAAACTAAACTCTTCTTTTGTTTTCTTTCATGCCTACGTAGTCAATATTCTAGGTTTCAAAAGCATTGCTAGAAACTTAAAAGGCGGAGAGTCTGCTAAAGAATAAAGACTGGGCAGAATTACAATATGATACAGCATGAAGTGTTTTATAATTTTTTACTATTGCAAATCGCAAACACACAGGTATATCGCATTTTTTTTAATTTAATTTATCGAAGGAATATAATGACAGGTGGCGGTTCAGATAAATTAGCCGAAAACAGTGAGATGTCCCATTCGGCAAAAGATCTAATAAAGGATTTCTGTAACTACACGACCACACATGGTGTTGGAAGACTAGCTGAAGCAAAGACGGTTTTCAGTCGATTTATTTGGACTATTTTCATACTCGGCGCCTTCGCGATGTTCTTCTACCAGACGCGTGGCTTATTTGAATTGTATCTCAGTCGACCTGTCTCCACAGTGGTCAAAGTCAAGCATAACGCGGTGAGTGACGTCCTTTAATCAATTGTTTTCATAACTACTGTGGTGATTTATACTGTGCGATAATAAGGAAAACACTTTAGTCATGAAAAACTGATAGATTCATCCAACGTGTTAACAGTGTACAAAAGATCCACAACGATCACCTTTACGAATCTATTGTTTGATAACAAAGAAAGTTTGACTACTGTTTCTTAGACCTTGAAAATTTCTAATTACTGAAACACCTCCTAGGGGATAGTTTGGGACGTTCACTTTAGTTGTTATCGCGCATCGTTACTGCGGATGCAAACAACGTCCGGTTGTTCAAACGCCGATTAACCTAATCCAGGATTAGCGTAAACTTTGGTTGCAGTTTTTAACTTTAGATGAAAGTCGTTTCCGCTGCTTTTTCTTTTTCAGGATTGCCTTCCCCTAATCTAAAATGTTGCAGAATATCAGAATTGAACAACGTTTGGGGACAGAGAAATAACCTCCTTGATTAACTTTTAATCTTGGATTAGCGTTAATCGGCTTTCGAACAACCGGGCCCTGATGTTAATGCACGTTATACATTGAACGCATGCGTTGAGTAAGAATATGCAGACAATTAAAGTGCACCTACACCCAAAAAAAAATTTTTATGTTTTTTTGCTAAAATAATTATTTCTACCTGTTCCAAAAGCATTGCGCCTTTTTTCTTCTTTTTTGTCAAATATTGGTTTTTCTATAGACTTCAAAACTTACGAAAAAGTAAGCATCATTTGGTACACGACCAAGTCAGGGTGGGCGTGGGTCTATTCTTGATTTGGAGTCACAAACTGATTTCTATTGCATTGATTTGTAAACATGTAAGCAAAACAGTTTTTGACGTCAAATCAAGAATAGCCTAGCTCCTCTTCTGAGTTGGTCGTGTACCAAATGATGCCTACTTTTTTGTAAGTTTGGAAGCCTATAAAAAGCCATGAAAAAAAAAAGGGCGAGATGTTTTTCGAACTTTTTCAAAGATTTATTTTAGCCATAAAGGATTTTGGGTGTGGGTGCGCTTTAACTGAAACTAGTGTTCCGAAAATTTACATTGTTGTTTTGATATTAAACAGAAAGTGCTATTCCCTGCAGTCATCATTTGCAACCAAAATCCTGTCAGAGAAGACCAGATACCAGACGGCTACTTTAGCTCGATATATAAGGAAATACGTGAGAAGCTAAGCGAGTCAGGTACATAAAATTTAAAGGAGCATTGTCATGCTATTTCGGTCCGTTGTAAGATGTTCAAAGATGTCTTAAAATCGGGGGGAAACTGAAAAAGATGATAAAGCAGTTTATTTACTCAGTACTGTGTTAGTGCGCATGCACTGAGACTAAATACAGTCTTCTTCAGTTACAGATGGCAAGAATGGAATGGATTCCGTTTTGAAAACTTTAAGCTTGATTTTTCAAATTCTCGCACGTCGTCCTGAAGCCACAACAAAATTTACTGTGGATGACTTTTCCTGCAAAAAGATCGATTGGTATCTTTTTCTTAAATTTCAAGGAATGTTTCGGCGCGAGTAAAGATCATTAAGTAGCATTTCTGGGAAGAAGTAACACCGTTCTCTCATGACGGTGCCCCTTAAGCGTTTTGTCAATAGACATATTTCAAGTAGTGTCAACCCGAAGGTACAAAGCCAATCGAGTCAAGTGGCTCAAAATTATATTAATATCTAACAAGAAAATTACAACAGTGAAAGACATTACTTTCTCTTTTACTAGTAACTGCATATACGCCCGGCTCAAATTTGCTTAATTTGTCTTAGTTTTTTTTTTTTTTAGAATGCTTGATACATTATAACTGTCATCTTCTTCATCATCATCGTCAAAGTCATCAACGTCATTCAGTATTTTAAGGGTACAGAGGGACCGTCAACTTTTTCAATCCGTGTACAATAGCCAATTTGCATTACAACCTACCATTAATTTCCTTGCAGTGTGACTGGGTAAAACACATCATGTGATACAAATTCGGTAGACCCGTATCAGTCGATATCTGCCGTCCGATCATTCGATTTTATTGAGTAAAAGAAACAACGGTTGGCAAAACAAGAATCTCGTTCTGTAGAAGCCAGCAACGAAGAAAGTTATATATTTATTTATTTAAGAGGAAGATATAACGAAGAGACAAGATTCTCTGTTACTCCGAGTTTCGTGCTCACGCACTCAACCTGAGTAACAGAGAATCTGGTCTCTTCGTTATATCTTCCTCTTATCCAAAGCTCTACACTTAAAAGTGTGTTGAGCACTGTTTTAACGGCATTAGCCACTCTATTACACGTATTTATTTATTTATTTGCCAAAAGGCATGTAGAAAAGCGAGGGGTCAAACGCCTCTTACGACGCCGGCCTAACTACCTAAAATTAGATTACTAAATTAAAAGCCTTGTTTCAAAAGTGGTACCAGGAAATATAGAGAAATCCACAAAATTTGCCGTTAACATCTCAGTAAAGGTCCGGTTTCGTTTTTAGTCAATATAGTGACATTAAAACTATTTCCTTAAGGGAAACATATCTTAAGCTTAAAATTCATCATTTGCTTGCAACTTGTTGTGCAAAGTTCAGTGGCGTGGGGACTGAATTAAAGAGGGAAAGTTTTCTTCCTTGATACAGTAGCAAAGACATTCGCATAAGTTCGACGTTCAGTTGGAGATGAAGAGGCTTTATATCGAATAAACCTTATAATTAGTTGAGCCGTTTGTTCAACTGATCAATGTATGTGATCACAGATTTTCAGAAACTTTTTGAGGAAGATCCTCCAGCCAAAAGCAATGATACAACTTCACCCGCAGTGGAAGTTCCTACAGCCACAAGTAATACATCTATACCAGAGGAGGATTCCACAGACGAAAGCGGTTCAACAACTTTACCAGAGGAAGATTCCACGGCCGAAAGCGGTACAAGTTTACCACGGGAGGTTCGTTCAGCCAGAAGCAGCGAAACAGAATCGCCAGAGGAGGGTAGTTCAGACAAAAGCGATGATACAAATTTATCAGACATCGACCCAGAAAAACAACTTGAAGTTGAATATCTAGTACAGGAGATGTTGGTAGCGAAGCTAGCGGTAGAAAACTACACAACGTTGCGTAGTATGGGACACCAGTTTGAGGACTTTGTGTTTGATTGTAGCTTTAAAGGAAATGATTGTAGGTGAGGTTTTCAGTTGTCATGATCTTTGTTGATATCATTGTCCTTGTCCTTGTCCTTGTCGTTTTCGTCGCCTTTGTCCTTCTTGTTGTCGTTGTCTTTCAGTTATCTTTCTCATCATCGTTGCCGTCGTCCCTGACGTTTTCGTTTAACCTTCACTGTCACTGAAGAGATGACAGCATGGATGCGCTGCGCGGACTTAATGAAATGAAAATAGATGGATGGATGGATGGACGATTGATTGATTGATTGATTGATTGATTGATTGATTGATTGATTGATTGATTGATTGATCGACTGGCTGAGTGACTGAATGACTGACTAACTGATTGATTGATTGATTGATTGATTGATTGATTGATTGATTGGTTGATTGGTTGGTTGGTTGGTTGGTTGATTGATTGATTGATTGGTTGGTTGGTTGGTTGGTTGGTTGACTGATTGATTGATTGATTGATTGATTGATTGATTGATTGATTGATGAATAAGCGGAAGGACGGCGGTACGTACGGACGAACAAATGAATGAAGTAATGGAAGAGTGGATATGTTTAAAATGTTAATTATCCCGGTATTTTCACGTTGTAGAAACTATTCAAAATACTGGTCTCATTTCTGGGATTATCGCTATGGCAACTGTTATGAGTTTAACCGAGGAACGGATGATGATTTTAACGATCAGGAAACTCTTCAAACGCACAGCACAGGACCATTTGGAGGTAAACCTGTGTGTCCATGACAATGTTCGTGACTGTATTCAAAGTACTGGAACTTGTCATCGTATAATTAAGTTCAGTTCAGTTTATTTATTACAGAGATATGCACTGCCCGCAGTTAGCAAAGGCTAGTCAGGGCAAGCAGTGTTAACACACGTATATTATAAAATAAATAATAGGTTTACAGAGCAAGAGATTCAAATTCTACACCACTTACAAGGTCAAAATCCAAAATCTACCGACAAATAATAACCAAATCCCTTATATACTAAATAAAATAGGCGCCATTCACCTTTCTCACCACAGAGCAGCTGCTAATACTGCTGTTAGCAGAAGAAAACAAAGGACAAAACAGCAGAGACAGAGGCAGACCAAGAGGCATTAGGCCAGACAAAGTTAACAGACAGACTGACTGACAGACAGACTGGCGGACAAACAGACAGACAGACAGGCACAGACAAACAGACAGACAGAAGACTGAAGTCATAAATCAAGAGTAGGTTCCAACAGATGCAAAGTTTTGGCTTAATCCTTTTGTAGTTAAGAGAGCCATGCGCTCGTTCAAAATCTTTCGTTGTCACTGTGAGACTCTACTCGCTCCCTCTATGAAGGACATCTCATATGCATTATCATTAACTACCTTCGTTGCTCATGGTCCTTGAGAAAAACTTCTCTTTTGCAAGCAACGTATCGGCATTGCTGTATAACATATACTACAAAATTGTATTTTAGCTTTATAATGCATTAATTCCTCCTTTTCTTCTCTTCTCCTCTGACAGGGTTGAAGCTGAATCTCTTTATTGATTCTCTTCAATATGTGCCTGAGCTAAGCCACTCTGCTGGTGCTAGAGTAGTCATTCATGATCAAGACGGGGTGTCTTTCCCGGATGAAGAAGGAATGAATGCACTTCCGGGGGTTTCTACGTCGATTGGTGTTCGAAGGGTATGTGACACACCACATGCAACTTGTAGGTGTCAGCTATTTGAAGTGCAGAGTGACGATTAATTATTAGGAGTATCGATTATTAGGAGATTTGGGTATCGATTATGTAAAGTGGAAATTTTCATTAAGGGGAGATCAAGTATATGGAGCCTATGAAGCCATTCGTTAAAGATTCAGTGGATTAGTGTTATTGCCAGAAACCTTCTGTTGACAACACAATTATAGTGATGGTGACGTCACGAACATATTGGCTGTTAATCGTTGTATGATCCACTTAAAAAACAGCCATTTCGTAATAATAATAATTATTATTATTATTATTATTATTATTATTATTATTATTATTATTATATCCACTGAATCCACTTGATAATACTTAAAAATATGAATACCCAAAGATACTTGTACCGTTGCAAATATACCTTAAACTATACTTATTGTGCATCTACTGTATGACATTTTTCTTTTTTTTTTTCTTTTCCTTTACGTTGTATTTAGGAAGTCATAATACGAGAAGACCCCTTCAAAAACGGCAGCTGTAAGAAGCCAAATGACGATGAAAGAAAGACCCTACCCTATACTCGAGAGGTGTGTGACTATGCTGTGTAAGGGTGGTGATCAAATTAAAAACGACTTTATTAGCGTAAGTGTACATGTGAAATAGGCGTAACATCACGTGTGTCGTCGTTTGTGCCAACCTTGTGTTCAAAGAACTGTAAGAGACAAAGAGGCAGCCATCGCATGCTTTAGTTTAGTACCCTGACGTCCTGTCTGTAATAAGTTTCATAACTGACATAAGCAGGTGTTTTAGTACTGTTGAAGGTACGAGGAAAGAAAGGAATTACTCCTTCACAGGGTTTATAATAAAACTACAGTCAATTCTATTGTAAGCGACCACCCTTGGTACACAAAAAGTGTCGCTTACGAAAGAGTTTTTGAAACAATATTTCACTGAGAAACAAAGCGGTTATTTACAAAGTAGTCGCTTACGGGAAAAGGTCGCTTACGAACGGTGGTCGCTATCAGAGAGTTTAGTGTAATTCCAGGATTGATAAAGTACTAATATGCTGATTTCTCTTAGGGATGCATGAGGACTTGCCTTGGTGAAGCACAGATAGCAAGATGTGGCTGCGCAAACGCGCAATATGCCTTTGAAAAGAAACACGTCTGTGATATCATCGACGATGATACAACAGGTTATAACGAAAGATTGCTTAATGCTCCATCGCTCACACTTATCCATTAAGTCAATTCGAGATCGGTTAAGTTATTCTTCCCCCACCCCCCCCCCCCCTTCTCAAGTGTGAACGCTTAGCCGAGTTCAGAATTTAACTAACTTGGAAAGGTGGACCCTGATCGACTCGACGTCGATGTCACTGCCGATATTATGCTTCTGTGCAGTCTATGTTGACAGATGCCAAAGACCGTAAATTTAGGTCATGAACCATATTTCTTCGTCGTAGCGATGATCGCATTGGAACTTGACCTGCAGTTTCGCGCTCTCTGGGTAAGTGACATTCGGAAGGGATTATGGAATCATTTGGTTCGATTGGGAACGATTATGAATGATTACCTTGGTATGCTGTGAAGGAAAGTCGTTTTGGATGAAGCAGATTTAACAAGAGCTTCATCAGAGCTATCAAACACCGGAAATTGTAATTGTTCATTTCGTCACTCTCTCGTTCCAGAAATCATCTTCTTGTAAAACGCTCAAAGAGAACGATCATCTTTTCTTATGGTGGCTTATTCACGTCAGCTTTACCAATTATGCTTATAAAATCGTATACATTTAAAATACTTTTGTCCAGACTGGTTTCAACACCAATACAGAGTTCTAGTTCTCCATTGTATCACGTGCCAGGGAGTTTGTAGTGCGAACTATAACAATTGCAACATCTAAGATCTAGAGATATGCACGACAGTTGCTTAATACGAATAAAGTGCAGCGACGCAGCAAAAATAATAACCGTAAAACAATATCTTCTCTTTGCGTGCGAGTGGGTGTAAGTTGGACACAGAGCATGTCTGAGCTACGCGTTGATGCCAGGGGTCTAGAAGTTTAGACGTTGGGTGATATAAAGGAAGACTGTTATCTTTTAGCTCCTTTGCCAATTATTCGTTTTTCTTCTTAATTGCCTACCAGGTAAATGCCTGGACAACGTAGCGACCGAGTATCAGGAGGGAGATCTGGACTGCCAAACTGGGTGCCCAGTTCCCTGCAGGTGAGAGAGCGCCATTATCCACTGGGGAAAAAATAATTAGCCAAGGACAATAAGAAAGGACATGACGCTTTACTCTTGCCTCATTTCAGTACCTCAGCAAGCACGGGGTTAATATTGACCCTATTATAATTACATTTAACAAGTGTGTGAGGGGAGGAAGGTACTCTTTTCTTTTTTTCCAACTTGAGAAAATAGCACAAGCACTTTTTAATTTGGTATTACATCTGATTTGTTGACCTATTTCAATGACAACGGGAGTTTTAAAGCTATATTTTCCAAAATGGAAAGTTTGACCTTTCTCTGTTTTGTAACCACTGTGCTAATCACTTCTAAGCTCTTTTAGACGATTTCAGAGGTTTGGAGAAATCGAGAAATCCAAGATGGTGGAAATACAAATAATGACGTCAGTTTTCAATGTATACGAAGTTAGTGCTCCTCTTTCTATGGGAAGATAACTTCATATGCTTTGACAACTACGTCAAAGGAAAGATCGATGTCTTATCCCCTGCCAACTTTCATTTTTATAGCTTAAATTCTTGTGAACTGACAAAAGTGCCACCACCCCTCGCAGGGTCAGCAACGAAAAACGCCAGGCACAATAGACATTTGGTTATTATAAACGCATAAAGTAATAGCTCCTAAATTCAATTGTTCATTAATTTCATTACACCTTAATTTGTAGTGAAGTTGTGTTTAAAACGTCAATGTCACTAGCAAAATGGCCTACAGTAGGATATAAGGTAAGATGAAGGCAGATGCAGACAACAGTAGTAGTTTTAGTTCCCAAAGGAAATCTAACAATGAGCAGAACCTTCCGATAACGTGTTACAATGTTGCAAGATTTTGTGATGACGTCCGAAAAATCAATGTGTAGGCGACAAAACTGAGGTTAAGAAATTCCTAAAATGTCCTGATGTTGAGTTGCCAAATATGTGGTCACGATCATAAGTTGTTTCAGGCTTGTTACAGATTGATGGGGCTCTTTTGGTTCTACTGAAACCTCATGTGATTGCCCTACTAATTGAGCCTTCAACTATACTGATTCATATGAAGTCACATTTGGCAATCCTTGTAATCTACCACCATTAAAACAAACCGAGGTTAACTTTTTAGAAATTTTGTTCAATAATAATGCACTGTCAGACGCGTTTAAATTTCCTACTCGCTATGATTTTGTACTTCTAATATAACATCATAAAGTTCCTCAATCATTTCACACAAAAGACCTTCCAACCCTACCATGAAATGGCGGCACTGGTTTGGCAATTTAAAATACAAAATGGCGTCAAAGAAAAAAAAAGAGGCGACAATTATACGCATTTTGATTGCACTTTTTATTTTCATCTTTTGATTAATTTAAATCTTTTGCTTAATTTTTGCATCATGACTTTAGGACACCCTTTTCGCCCGCTTACAAAAAAGACCAAACAAAACTTACGAGAAGTATCTGGAAGAGGGCGCTGACTTCTTAGAGTAAGAATAGCATTTTTCAATAATATTTAACAATTAATTTACAAGGACAAGTACTAGCAACTTGTGCATTGCTCTCCATTCGCGTTTGTACGTTTTTGTTTTTGTTTTGTTTTTTCATTCTTCCTTTTTTGTTGTTGTTGTTGTTGTTTTTGTCAATATACCGTAGGCAAAAAAACGTCGTCTAGTTTGCAAGTTAAGTTTGTGTGCTTTGTATGTATTCCGACCGAATACCCAAAGTCTTGTAGGTGTCGAGAGATCTAGGCAGTGTTAATATATAGTCATTTTGCTTTCAAACGCCTTCACGCGGCATTTTAACAAGTTCTGTTTTATATTCCTAGCGAAGAGTTTCTGCAAATACGTGTATATTTTGAGCGACTCAACTACCAAGAAGTAAAAGAGCAATTGAGCTACAAGGCAAGTGCGATACGTTACGATTCTGTTAATTGACCACTCCCCTAGAAGGGCTTTTCAGAGACAATGAAACAAATAAAAAAACAAATGAAAACAACAGAGTTAAGAATCCCAACTGACGGGAAGCAGACCAGTTGGCTATTTACACGGATGACCGACGAGTTGAATCATGTACTTACCCAGAACAATACCAGGCACTGGCCAGCGCGGGATTCGAACTCGGGTCACCGCATTGAAATCCAGCGCCCTAAGCCACTCGGCTATCCTGCCTCCACCAGGATCAGTGAGACGGGAAAGTGAGAATATCTTCATGAATTTCGAAATAGCAATCAAGGCAAACTAAAGAATTTTAGGGTGTCAGTTGAATCCAATTAAATATAGGCATTGCTGAAGCCGAGAAGTGTTTTAAGAAGGGCGGTTATCTGTACGACATGTTTAACCACCATGCTACGCTAATATTCCATTCCATTCTTGTGGGATCCACATCGTCCCGGCGAAAATTGTTATGAAGAGTGCTTTATACATATTTTCCTTCTTAAATGTAAAAGGAATGGCTTAACAAAACTATGAATAAATTGAGAGACTCTAAAATCAGAAGTCACTAAAGTCTGGCCTAATTAGTATCAGTTCAACTGAGCCCAGGGCAGATTTTTGCAAGTTTTGACTAAAACTTTGGTTGGCTTTGGTGTGAAAAAGCAGAGAGAAACTGATAATCGAACTATCAGACTATAGGCTGTGGGTCATTATCATGCCCAAAAGTGATGGACGCATGCCTTTTCCGCGTTGTCATTTCATACTAAAGCCGATGAAGATTTGCCTTTTTCCAAGGACCCTCCATTCATTTTTGTTAACATGTGGTATTTTTTTGCAGGAGCTCAACTTGTTAGCTGACATTGGAGGCCAGCTGGGTCTGTGGATTGGAATATCAGTTCTAACATGCTGTGAATTTCTTGAACTTTTGCTGCTTTTGGGGAAGACTGCGATGAACCGAATCACACGTAATGGTAGCATCGTAAAAGTACAAGCTCCTTAGCTAATCAACTAATAGAAACGAGGGTTATTGCTTTCTCAATCGCTTCTTTAATAAAACAATCCCTTCTCTAGTTGGATTAAGAAAAAGTGGTTAAAGCAATTCCTAAGCGAGGTCAGGAGATACGCTGAACATGGTGTCATAGCTAGTACAGCTGGCAGTGGGTAGAAAGTAAAGTTCTTTACAACTCGCCATACCATAAAAACCGAGATTCTATATAATTTGCTGCGACATTGTCAGTATAATCCTTATAAGTACAAAGATGAGAAATGTAACTACAGTAGCCTTCGTTATATCTATTTAGGAGATTTAGGAAGTCTTGGTAAAAATGTAACCGAAATTTTTAGCATAAGAGATTTCATTACAATCATAATTTGCTAACGGCTCTAACGACGTTTTTTTTTTTTTTCAATCCGCCACAGTCTCATGGATATGAATCGCAATTTATAGACCTGCGTTCTAGATATAATCAATTGTCACCAATATAATTAGGAAATCGCATGCTCTTGAGAACAAAAAAACATGAGTGATTTTGGAAGTTCCTTGAACTTGCATGATTGTTTAGATGAGTGTTTTTTTATTTAGATTTTTACTTTTTTTTGTACGTTTATTTTCTAATGTAAGCCAAACATTTCACAGTTTTTTTGCTACATGAGAAAAAGAAGCGTATTTACAACACTACACGAATGCAGCTTAAGCGATGCATTGGAAAAATGCAGAGCTAACAGCCTATCTTGGTTGCATTGCCTGCATATGTTGGTAGCATTATTTCTAAACCCGATGCTTATTACGTCAGTTGAGGTCACTGTAAGACCGTGAGGATAAACTGAGTATATGCAAGAACTAGACGGTGAAATTTGAGACTAAATGGTCAATAAAGCATATTTAAAAAATGCGTTTTGTTTAACTTGGAATGAAAAAGAATCCTCATGTAATAGAGATAAGAGCAATTCCAAGCATGACTGAAAATCTCACAGAAAATGTAATTTTCATGGAATAGCAGTCTGGTCAGTTTCCATAACCTCTCCCTCGTCTCCCTCAGTGCAATAACGATCTAGTCCAGCATTTGACCATCTGCAATCGTTTTAAATCCTTATTTACAATGTACTGGGCAGGTAAATGGGAGTTGCAAATACTAGGGTTATGACTAAAAAGAAACATGTGAAACTTACTGTGACAGCCCAAACATGTCCATATTAAAAAGGTGTATAATTTGTGCTCGCTATATAGCAAAGCGTCCTAAGAAATTTTGAATAAAGGGGTAGTTTCTATAGAAACTGTGGCGCTGCGTCGGTGGGGAAGTTGATAAATGTACACTAAATTGACCACCGTACAGGGATTCTAAAAGCTGGCGTTCTGAGCGTTAGTCCTTCGTCAGAGCAAATCGAGGAATTATGGGTTGTGTGCAGTTTATATAGTGGAGATGGAGCTACGCCATTGGTGGTAACATGGCAATGTGAAAAATAGGAATACATTAATTGAATGAAAAGCGTTCGTTAACCGTGGGGATTGAGGGTACCGATTTGAAAGATGAATTTTTGTTCAGGATAGTAACTTGTTTCGCCTCTTGTTGTCACCCTGAAAGTATTTTATCACAACTAAGAAGCCAACAACACAAGGCCAGAGTTCAACGGACGATGTATATCAGGTTGATTGCAAATGGAACTGGTAGTGTTTAAATTTTGGATCATTGTCAAGGATACAAAGACAAGAGTGTCTATAATTTGGAGGTGCTAATGGGGTATGTGCGTGAGAGAAAATATCCACTCAAGGGCCAATTTATTAGGAATGAACTCAAATACGGGATATGTACGCATGTTGGCACTGTTCTGTTACCGTTTGAAATGGGCTGTTGACTAAATGGTTGCAGTGGCCTCGAAGCTGTCAAAACGTAAAGTCTCACAAGATTGGTTGAGAAAGCAATAGGCAAACAAAAGAAACAATGGACCCTATCACTGAAACAATACAGCTCTGTGGGGCTAAAGAGCAGCAAGAATCAGTAAGTTAGTTTCAAAGCGCTCGGTAATATAACTGATACAGCGACCGCGCAGGGGGAGGGGCCAGGGGAACCAGCCCCCCCCCCCCCTTTTATGGAAAACGTTAATTGTGTAAAATACATTTTCAAGAACACGGGCCGAAATAGTGGTCGGCTAAAGCTGGCGGACCTCGCGCGAAAACATCCAAGCCTGACGGAATAACTCTTATGTTAGATGCGTTTTACCCATTTTTAATTAGAGTAAGCCTCCTCCCCTTGGTTGAAGAGGCCGGAGCGGCCCCCGCTCTCTAAAAATTGCTCTGCGAGTCGTGTGGTACGTATTTGGAAGGCCGGATCATTTTAGCCAAAGGTCCAAATCAGTTTTCAAATAGTCGTCAACAGTCTGAATATCGTTTGAATCAAGACTTAAGACCCCAGACATGCCATTTTTTTTTTTTTTTTTTAACAGAGCCGGCCACAAATCTCGTCCTGTGTTATTGCAATACCTCAGTTTTAAGTGTTCAACATATTGTAAATTGTATACTTATTTAGAGATGGGTATATAAAGCTCATTCTTATTACCAGGAGAGGATTTCTTCTTATTAATACTCATCCCGCGGAAAAGGGGCCTTGTCAACGAAGGAAGTCCCTTGCTCCACCCCATCACTAACTGCGCGTCAGCTACGTATTTGCGAATAGGACTCACAACTAGAGCATCGCATGCATATGACAGTTACAGCCCATTTTTGTCTTTACGTTTTGCTGTCCTACCCTTGAAATTGCCTAGTTTGCCCTCAAGAAACAATTTCTACTGTCGCTGGCGGGTCGCAGTTTTTGATGCTGTGTTTTGTGCATGTTCTGTCTTTTAATCAGTTTATATAGTTTTCCTTTCCCTCGGACGGGGCGATCTATCAGAGACAGACTAGAGCCCACGTGACTAAAGACCACGTGAGAATCGGCGGTCTGGTCGTCGCGCATGTTGCCATTTGGCGGCCATTTTGAATTTACCAAGATGGGGATGAATGTATTACAAGCAAAACGTACCATACTAAACAACAGACCGAAAAAGGTGGCGGTTCTTCAAATACATGGTATGTGTCATTTCACTCTAACTTAGCCTTAAGCTAATAATTTTTGTTTGTCCGTGCTATGTTATGCTGATGGCAGAATCTTTTCTGACGTCATTGTTTAGGTTTTGCCTCATTAGCACATATTAAACCATAAGCTACAAACATAATGACACCATATAAAACAGTCACCATAAAGTGCAAATCACTATTTTGTGACTGGTATGACCATTATTCCGATATAATGTTGTGGAATATTGTCGGAGATATTGGCTTTCAAATCCTGTGACATTTACAAGAATACATACCTCTTACTAACCGAGTTCGAGGTCCGTACCGTAAGCAAAGCGCGCGCGCGATAAATCAACGGGAGAAAACGAGGATCCGTAACTTATACAGTTCGGACCGAGATAACGAAGTTAGTAAGATATTTATTATATCTCTGAGGTCAATCAGGCGCGCGGGAAAGGAAACTTTCAAATTTAGTGGGCAGTACTGTAGAATACGGCCCTCAAGGTAAAGGTTAAGAATTTAGAAGCGACTGCTGCATCGAAATGTATTGCAAGCGATTTGGTACTGAATGAACCACGAATCAATTGATACGTTTACTAAAAGCAGTCGTCATCGCGTCGCATACGACCGGAGCATCAGCACATTCATGTAAAGCTCATTTTTACTTCGCCATTTGTTATAGTTACTGGCCTATTACAAAACAAGGTGTTGCGTGTTGAATCACCAAGGACTTGACGGATGATTACAAATTACGACATATCTTATTGGTATAACATATTATGTGTGACATACAATACAAATCACGACTGAACTGTAACACAACGATTCAGGACGGCCACAGCAGTTCCCGCGGTTGATACAGCTCGTGACAGGCCACTTGTCATTAGCAAAAAAGCCATAAGGGACGAGATATTGTGAAAATGATCCCGAACGTTTTACAAGATGAGTACAAAAGATGAGTTGGAACAGGAGTTTTCACTTAATTAAAAATGGCCTAAAGCAGAGGCGAAGATTCGCCTCCGGCCCAAACATGCAATTCTCAGTTACTTTTAGTAAGTAACAAAGTTATGGGGTATGTGTGTTTCTCTCTACTTCCGGTTTCATTGCTTCTACAGGAAGTGACTTTTTTCTTCTCCTCTTTTCTGTCTTTAATTGTTCGCTTTTATGGTAGCACAAGCGTGATTCTTTTTATTGTCTTAAACTCCAATAATCGTGGTCAGTGTTGGTGAGTTATAGCGCCGGGAGATTAAGCAACAGCGACGGCGACGGTAACCGAAACGTCGTTTAAAATATAACTTCCCCTTTTTTCAACTCTGTCGCGATTATTCCAATTTGTTTAGCACGGAAAATGTTGGCTAACTATCCGGGTCTAAATTACTTTGAACGGCGTTTAGGTGAGGAAAAAGAAACAGAAATTGTTGCGAGAAATTGAAACTTAAAATTTGGTGATTTCACGTTGTTCTTTTGCAGTGGACGACAAAGAAATGTACCAAATTTTAAAAAAAACACGAACAGAGCGATCGTTCTTGCCCGCTAAATCCACGGTTGACGTTGCCGTCCTCGTTGCTTAAGCCTAAAATATAACGATAGCGATGACGGCGATGCATGGCGGCAATGACAAAGGTGATGATAATGATGATGATGATAATGATGATGTGATGATGACGACGACGGCTAGTTATGGCTGTTATGGTGAATGTAGTTATAGTGAATTCCGATCGGTTTCACATTGTGCGACTTTCTCTAGCCTTTCTACAATTCATATGCTCCTAAAAAGTTGACAGTATGATCCCCTTCGATCGTACCCGGGCCCATAAGTCGTATGGACACCATACTTGACTTCTTCATTGCAAATACGGCACCGGAATAAGTTGCCTCTTCGCCTTTTACAATTTTTGACAAATAGATAGTTCCGTTGACAAGAATTTCAAATCCCGTCCTTTCAGCGTCCGTTTGAAGTAAATGAAACTGGCAGTACACGAAGTATCGACCATCTCTCGGTATTTCCAAGGACGTATTTGTTGACTTCATGCCTCCAGCAAGGTGCGATGTTGGACACGTTGAACACCAACGCGAAAATTCTGTGAAGTAAACAATACAGTCTAAGACCTTCGGGATGAGTAGGAGAACAGACACGTGACTGTTGTTGTCCGTAACCAACCTAGCCATTTGTGGAGAGAAATAGTTAGCAAATCGGACAGAAACTGTATTCGCAGTAAATATGACTTTCTAAAGGGGAGTTTTCCCAGTAAGAAAATGTAATTAGGCTAACCATTCTAACCATTTTTCAACAAACAAATTAACAAACAGCCAAACAAAGATACGAAATAATGCAGAACAAAATCAAACAAGGCAAGAAAAACTAAAACACTTGTTATTCAGTTTGTTTTTTGATACTTTGAAACTGGTGTGGCATATTTTCCGGCTAGTTTTCACCCAGCTCCCATAAAGTACCGCGATGACTTAATCGAAGAAATTAAAGGTCACTAAACATACTATGGCGCCATATACCATGAAATCATTACAACATTGGTACAATCATTGCATCAAAATTTTAAAATGTGAGGTTGCATTACACTTTCGCTTGGAACTTTAATGGGAGAGAGAGGGAGTGTTGTATTCAGTTCAATTTTAGCAAAATCTTTTGCTTGTGTGATGAGATTTTTCATGGTTTTGGAAGAACAAAATTCAACTTACCAAGTCCATCCGAAAATCGAAATTTGCGGCCATCGCTTGTCAAGTGACCAGATGATTTCTGCTTTGAAATCAGGATACGGGGTAGTATATCAGTTAAAACATAGCTGTTATAGGCGTCAATCACAGGACGTTTACGTTAACGGAGTGGGATCGAATCGTCAACGGAAACAAACATAGCGATCAATGTTAACATAACTAATTGCATATCATAAGTCCCTTTAAGCGATTAATTCTTTTTTTCCCGCAATCAAACGGCGATTTTCTCACTATTAAGTCCAACTCAAATGTACAGTCAAAAATGTCCGGAGAAATGTCTTCCATATAGTGATTGAGAACACGACCATGAGATATACAGTAGGGCCGTGTTTGCTTACTATAGGCCTTCTTACGGGCCAAACGTATCCAACCTTTGTAAACAAGTTTAAATGTAAAGATCTGTTAGCCGAGCTCTGTAGAGAATCCTGCGGACACAAGTGTATCTCAGCTGTAAATAATCAGTAAAAACGTCTCAGGTTACAACTGAAGTAACCTGCACCATGCATGTGTACCTCGACTAGAGAAGGTGATATAGTGACGTCACCACGCATTGCCGAAACCTCAGAACACCCCTGAAATGACAACATCATACATCAGGTATTAAGTTCAGTGATGCTGTGGTTAGGAATGACACTGGAGCACGACTCGACTTGTTTGAACTGTTTTCTCTTTAGTTTACAAATAGTTTGCTATTGCGATTTTAACCAGGACTTTATGTTTGAGCTAAAGTTTAAGGTTGGGAGATGGTTTCCTCCCAAACACCATGAACTAAAGCAAAAACAACATCACAGACGGCATCGGTCGACGGCCCTTTTTTTTTGTGGGTGTTGGCAGATCAGTCCGCGTAAGAATGAAACACGTTGTACGTGCGCGTAATGTAAGACACCTGTTACCGACCGCATATCGAACACTTGGTCAGTTGTTTATAACTTATTCACTTGCTTATTTTACAACCACATTATCACATGACCAGACGGAAATCTGACTACTGAAGTGTAAAACATAGGTTGAGTTATCACCTTTGATCCTGGTTGACCTGGAGGGCCTGGGGGCCCGGGATAGCCTGGATCACCCTAACCAACAGAAATGATAAAACTCACATAAAAACAAGATTCAATTAACCTACTCAATAGTTTATATCAAATGAATATTATCTAGGACTATTTGAAAGGATTTTGGTGGATCTCAGGGACTTCCCTGTTTGTATACGAAGTCTAAACAGTGTCCATTAAAACCCTGTGACTCTCAGAAGTGATTAGCATGAACCTTCTCCTTACAATATCAATACCAGCAGACAGATGATGAAAATAGACAAATTTATCAATCAGAGGGTGTTACTTTGATATAACTCTAAATTCTCTTAACTAGTATACAAGGATCTGTTTTGTAGCTGGAAAGGAGAATTAATAATCGGATCTTGCATTGGGAGTTAAAAGGTTAAAAGGAGGTTCGACTCCGACCTTACGTGACATATGGAAATCTTTGCGAGTTAGATTCCCTGTCAGATCCCGAAAAGACAACCCAGAGGAACAGCACTGATACCTGAGTGAAGTGTTTGTGATCATGAGTCACTTGACTCTGATATAATGACGTCCGCTCAGATTTTCGAAACGTCACTCAATGTCATCTAAAGCAGTTGTTCTTAGGACTACACTTAATCAGCATACGATGATGTGGCTCAATACAAGTCGTTCTTTGTTAAAGGGTATATGCTCTCATACGTACCCTAGGTCCATCTCGACCATCTCGTCCATCTTTCCCATCTTTCCCATCCCGACCATCCTTTCCTTTGAGTAGCGGAGCAAGTTTCTTTAAGAGGTCCTCAAGGGCCATTGAGTTGAACTCCAAAGGCCTTGTGTCTTCAGATTTTTTGGTCAAGGATATAACATCCTAGGGCAAAATAACGTAAATCCGTGGTTGATTTTTGTTTAAAATAATTTGTATGCATGCTAGTGCTAGAAGTTATGTTGTCAGTGAGTTGATAACGCCTGGCTGACACGCCACATAAAGACAAGAAATAACCAAACATTTTTCTTAATTTGCTCATGAAGCAATTTTAAGTCATTACGTTTCTATTGTGTCCTTCTGATGTGTTGTTTTACACTTGCGAAATAAAACATTGACATGAGGTTTTGTCAGTTAAATTGCACCGCTGTAAATCGCTTACACCATGTAATCATCTGTCTGTGAGCGAGAACAAGGTTAAGATGCGTTATTTTTTATGTTGATCCAAAGTAACCCAAAGTAGATCGTATTCCAAGTGGAAAAGTAAAGTGATGCCCTTTATCTGGCTTGCTATGTTTATGATATGAGCGTAAATGAATAAAAGCCGCATGTGGAAGTCTAGGTATTTCAAAAACAAAAAGCAATGGACCAAAAACGAATGAAAGAAAATTAATGAATATAGAGATGTAGGCCGTACGTAGAACTATCCAAAATTTCCCTTCTGGTATCACTTACATTTTCGTGCAGGTCTTTCCTTACTCTTTTTTCCGCTTTTTCTTCGCTTGAAAAGCCAGTCAGCAGTTCCTGGCGCCTGGATGGACCTGCTTCAGTATGTATGAACTCATTCATGCCCAAGCTATCAGGAATCTGACGTTTGTCGATTGTATGCTTCCTCTCCTCTCCAGTTGTCGTTTCTGCTAGAGGTTGCGTTCTCGCTAAATTGGCCATTTGGGCGGGGTTTATTCCAGTTATCCGGTCGTCATATCCCACATCAATGCTTCGTCGTCTGCGAACAAGATTCAGTGCCTCATGAATCAGAGCACCAGGGTTGGTGGCAAGCTCTTTAGCTTTATGTTTTGTCAAACCGGAAGCAGCAGGACGTGCATTGTCGTGAGCCTTACTCTGGCATTGAACCACAATTACTACAGTAGTTATTACGTTCAACAAAATGTGGGAGCTTCTTCCGAATCCCATCGTCAGATGTGATGAAGTAAACCTCAAATCTGAAAATCAGGTGGAAAGAAGAACTTTTGTGTGTGTGTGTGTCAGTAGGCTTGGTAATGATAAAGGTTAAGGGGGCACTGAGGTGAAGAAAGGTCTCAGTGTTCAGACTTCAAGCAGACTTCGTGCGGCTTTACCTGATAAGTAACAAAACAACAATAGATTCTACTTTAGTTAAAGATACACTACTTCTCACTTCTGCTCAAGATACACAACAACCCATTACTGCTCAAGTAGTGTTGATAACTTCAACGATCACTCACATCTTGATTAGTTAAAGATAGTTGCTAAATGGGCGTATCCGGGTAAACCTCAGTGACCAATTTTGCGAAAAACAATAGTCTGATCCTAATCAGGGACACTCATCGTTGAAGCCCACGGTAGGCTTTCATGATGGAGTTAAACAAGAACTGAAACAGGCTCAAAGAATTGAACACTGTCATCAGTAGCATGTACTCACTGAAATAATTATGGAAAGTAAGTCATTCTTAGCTTCCACTGACGAAACCAATGTTCGTCAGAAAGAGGATATAGTCATATATTGTACAAGTCACGAGTCTAGCTCGGTATGTTATGAAATCTTTACCAAGTGAAGGGATGGCCAAACAGTTTGTCGACATGCCCGAATTTTGTGATCTGCGAGAAGCATTTAACATTTAGCCCTTCCTCAGAAAATGTCGATTTCTAGTTTCATATTTTTACACTGCACAAGTATGGAATTAACCAAACACACCCTAATGGTGGTCAATTCACGTTGCAAGAATATATTAAATGATCGGCCAAAAGAAACAGCTAAAGGTAATTACTGAAATAAATAAATAAGTCAACATTCTACCCTTTCTCCACGAAGGAATGCAAATTCAAACAAGCTACCAGGGAGGCAAACAACTGAAACAAACACGGACAGGACGATAGGGTTACAATCAAATTAACGAGAGCGCTAACGCGCGATTTTTATATCTTTTCCCTGCAATGAAGAGGTCACTCGGGAACCAGAGGGGAGGGGGAGGGAGGTGGGCGAGTATGGCTTATTTTTAATTTTTAATTATCCGCTCAGATATTTAGGAAAGTGAAACAACAACAGATAGAGCACATGCGGGCCATCCTATCTATCCGCGCGTGATCCCAAATCATGATAAATTGTAATTATGTTGAACTGAAGCCAGATAAATAAAGGTCACTTACCTCTTAACTATTATATGGTTCTGTTTGTTTTAATGTTGTTTCGGGTCGATTGACTTCTCGTCCTAAAAGTTAACTTTATTTATCTGGCTTACAGTTCAACATGATTTGGGATCAAAAGATGCAATATTCCAAATTTTATGAAGCATCTTCGTCAATCGCTTGACTCAAAGCGATATCAACCGTTGCAAATTATAGTTATATGTATAAGATTAGTTTAAATAGCATATCAATACGACAAGCGCGCTTCGTCACACAGATAACATGGTATGCCTGTGGATAACGGGAAAATCTTGGATGTCCCCCTCCGGAAGTTGTATTTCCAGAGCATCGCTGGCTTAAAATTTGCAGTTTAATTCTCTGGCCGAAACTGTTAGGAAAGCAGGTGTCGATGAGAAACATATGTATCACCTCAACTGTCAAGTTTTCACCCTTAACAAGCGACCAAATTCTTCGTCAAGTTCGGTCATACAAGATTTTATTGTGTAGATGTTAAGGGCAATGCAACAGAAAAGTTTTTCTTTCGAGTGCCTTCCCATTTCCTTAGCTTAAAGACCACTGCGTTTAGTTAATTAAGGTTAATTGGAAATTGAGTTGAAGTTGTCAAGTCAAGAAATATTGAGCAGGTGGATACGCGAAGGTTAATTTGAAAACAAGCAGGTCACAGCCGCCATTTTTCGTGGTTTGATAAACCTTCATGGGAGCTTACGATTTCATTTCATCCGTTCATTAATTTTCCTTTTCTTTAAGTAAATTACTTAAGATCTCAAGATCTTAATGAGAGTTGTCATCTGTGGACCAACAATGTTTACATATTAGCATTTCCTTTGATAATGATACGGCTTCAAAGAGACTAACAAGCTGCGCTTTTCTATACAAGAGCGAGCAACTGTTTCAAGGAACTGTAACTTCTCCCATTAGCTCACGACTTTACGAAGTATTTTGACATCAAGATATGCGACAGGCATGGGCTTAATTCAATGTTAATTTCTTATCTGTAAAGAAATTAAAGCGGCAACGCCTTACAAACAATTGTGTTTACATTTAAATTCTGACCCAAACGTCAACAAGTCTCTTGCTGAAAGTTTTGTTTTGATTATTCTTTGTCATAATCCATTTTTCATTTCTTTAAATTTCCCTGAAAAAGTTTCGAATCAGCTGGGTTTTTGTTTTTTCGTAAAATCTAATTAGCGTCTCGGAATCAGGCTAATTCTATCTTCAAAAACAGGTAATATAGTTAACAAGATTAATCTCTTCTTTTGAGGTCAATGATTGATTATTAACAGCACTCTCATGGGCTTTTGACAAGTTTCACTAATCCAAACCTACCTTGGTATCGTCAAGAAATCTTAGCCTTGTTTTATGCATCTTAAAGTGGGACGACACTGGAGGGCGCTCGCTCGTGTTTGACAGTTTCTCTGAGCGTTCCCTGCTCGGATGTACTTTTATTAAAGCATTACCTATTCTTACACGGCATAGCAGGTGGCAGTTAAAGTCGGTTAGCA
This sequence comes from Galaxea fascicularis, assembly GCA_948470475.1. Classification (NCBI taxonomy): domain Eukaryota; kingdom Metazoa; phylum Cnidaria; class Anthozoa; order Scleractinia; family Euphylliidae; genus Galaxea; species Galaxea fascicularis. The sequence continues at coordinate 19,785,786 of OX419344.1, forward strand.
GATGAGTAGCGGACGCTTTGCTTTCCAAATGCTGTTTTGGTCTGCGCCATGGTCCACATACAACGAAGATGAGATGGTAGCCTTGCCTTTTCAATCTCATATTTGGGATTTGGGGAAGCCAGTCGAAGTGTGTAAAACTTAACGGATGATTAAGGCTGGTATATATCTTGTTATATCTAGCTAGAAGCTTATCTGTCCTCGAGATGTACTGAAGACACTTTGGTTGGAACATCTCCAGCATTATCAGGTATTGCAACTGATTTTTCTCTTCAAATGCAAAAACATCTCAAGAAAAAGAAATCTCTAAAAGAAATATCAACTTTATATGAAGGAATGTGCTTTGAAAGGATTTTTGTAGCGCTCTGTTTTTGTATGCTGGTCGAAATGACCGACGTAGCCAGCATTGTATAACGGTAAACGTTGCTTTTTAAGGTTCCCCTATTTCGTCAACGGACAAATATCATCATTATTTTAGATTGAGTCAAGAGAATTGCGGAAAAAACAACTAAGGCTAAGCTAATTCTGTAATACTTATGTGCTTTAATTTTGAACAACAAAAAAGCATGTTTAAAATGTTGTAAACTCAGGAAAATACTTTAAAAGACCAGGGAATACTGTCTGGCTTGGATAGGAATGCACAGAATTGTTTTCAAGCGCGTTTAAAAAGTTTTAAAGAGACCTTTGTTATATCAACAGCTCGTGTGATTTGTAGTTACCATGACAACAGTTATTTACATGAACTTGGCCCTGTCATCTTGTTACGAATTCTTGGAACAGCTTTTAAAAAATGGCCTCAAATTAAAGTTTATCTGACTAACTTTCCTAGCACCTAGCTACACTTCCTCTGGTGCCGGAGTAAGCAATATCGGTGCGATCAAGTTAGACATGACAACAGAGAAATGACTATTATTTCATCGAATGACACGAGGTGATACGTTTTTCCACGACAATTCTACATTCAGCCAAAAGAGAATAATTTATCCTCTCTTGATTCAGCCGATTCTACATTTATGGGAGTCATATCTATTATGCACCCTACGCATAATTTATATACTCCATAAGCTTCTATGATTGCCGCTTAGCGGTACTCCTCACAGCTATTAGGAAATAGAGAACTGAATTTGGAATAGCAGCTTGGCCGAGTGGTTGAGAAACTTGTCATGGCTCAACTTAAAGTAAGCTCCAAGAAACAGGAGAAAACTGTCGTACTTTATTATACAAATGTGTCTTCTCGGTGATATACAGTTTTCTGAAAGCGGCAAACAGCTTTGGAAATAACAAAAAATGATAATTTTTCAAGGTGGCTTATGCTAGTTCTGATCATACGTTAGTCAAGTCATACACATCATCTCTGCACATCGTAAAATAAACTTACCTTGTAATTAAAATAAAGAAGCGGAGAACAGAAATAAAACTTACCGAAGGAATTCACTGTTATTCAAATGCACAGCCGTTGACGAGGTTAACGCTACTTAAGGTTTAAGTCATATACGACTCTTTCTGCCGTATTTAGTATCATTTCCTTATTATCTGTGGTAATTTATGCCATGCGGTATCAACCTGCAAGAGGTGCCTAACAATGACAGATAGGAAAACCCGCTAGCTATTGTACTGCAAAGTGCTTGAAACAAAGAAAAAACTACTAAAATCTAACAATATACGCCTTGCAGATTTCAATTTTTATTTAAAAAATGAAAAACATGAATGTGAACTGAAAATTGGGATAGTCAATTCCGAGTTTGCTATGTTGCAGCTAGTTATCTTGTTCAAGCGACGGACCTAGTTTATGACGTTGGCTTCAGAGAAGGAAGTGTTGTTGGACTAATGAACTTTACAACCAATAGGAACGGGATGAGGTTTTAAAATGTTCCCTTTGTAAAAGTTGAATGTTTCCTTTCCCGCGCGCCCGATTAACCTCAGGGATATAATAAACATCTTACGAACCTCGTTTTCTCAGGTCCATACTGTAAGTTACGGTCCTCGTTTTTCCCGTTGATTTTTGGCCCGCGCGCTTCCTGCTTAGACCATAAGCGAACAGGAAAAAACTCGGTCCGTAACTTACAGTACGGACCTCGAACTCGGTTAGTAAGAGGTATGGATTTCAACAATGATCAAGGTCGTGGTGATAATGGTGACGATGGCGATGACCATGGTAATGACGATAAAGAAGATGGCATCGAGAAATGACAGATGGGATAAAGGACGAAATCCAGTGACAAGCAAACTTAACGCTAATTAAAGTCGATAAACTCGCGGCCTTTGTCCGCTCGTTTCCTGACTTACAAAAAGAACATTTTATAAAGTTTTTGCCTCAATCTCGAATCTTGATGATTTTAATATTGAATGAGTTTCCAAACAAAAAAGGCGAGAAACTGTGCCGAACAGCTTAACTTAACTCCGGCAAAACTATCTAAGGCAATCTTTTTCAACTTCACTAAACTAAATTTAATGTGTTGGTTGAGCTCAACATTATTTAGATTTGCTGCGTCTATCTTATTTCGAAAATCTGCTGTTTTTCTTGGTTTTCTCTGCTTACCTTTGTTTTAAGTTGACTTGTTTTAATAATTTATTTATAATGGTAATTGAACTGAGTGGAGTGCAATTTGTATAGGTAATCACATGATTCCGAGTGCAATTTGGAATAAATAAGCACGAGTAAATTTTTTCAAAGACCAACAAAATTGCACGAGCCTGTAGGGCGAGTGCAATTTGTGGTCTTTGAAAAAATTTACGAGTGCTTATTTATTCCAAATTGCACGAGAAAAATCATGTGATTGCTTATTAATAATACACTTGAAAAAATAGACTACTTATAAAGCTTCAAGCCCATACATTGACTACTGAGGTACGCAGAAGGCATTGCCCTCGATCTTCCGAAACTTGGAGAAGCTTCGAAAATATCCGGAGGTCACCGGAAGTGTTCGGGTAATCTTCGGTAGTGTTCGGGTAATCTTCGGAAATGTTCGGGTGATCGTCGGATATAGTCGGAAGCATTCGGGTGATCTTCGGAAGTGTTCGGCGATCTTCGGAAATCTTCGTGTGGTCTTCGGAAATCTTCGGAAGGTTTCACACGATATTCGGCGGTCTTCGAAATACATCGGTTGGTCTTCGGAAGTCTTCGAGTCTTCGTTTTAACTTCGGAAATCTTCGTTGTAATTTGCACTGGTGTTACACTTTTTTGCACTGGTGTTACACTTAAACTGCACTGCTCTCCGCCAATCACAATCGAGTAATTTTTTCAAGTGTATTATTAGGTCTGAAATCATACACCTGATTTCAAAATCACAAGTATGATTTTCGACCAAAATTGCACGACACGAAGTTCAATTACCACTTTATCACACCCATTTTGAAATTACACAGTTTTTAGTCAATATTAATATTTGTTTAATGTTCACTTCAGGAAAACCAGTTTTAAATCTTAAAAAAGGATGTGATTTAGAGCAAAAAATGGTGCAATTGCACTGTTGAGAGCCAATCAGATTTCATGAATGACGAGTGATTTCAAAATGGGTGTAAACCACTGCCTTCTCCATTTTATTTATTTACGACCTTTTCCTATTTTTATTCTTAGTCATCACATCCCTTTCGTGTTTTCTCTCAGTTCACGTAACGCTTTTGCATTCTTCTTCTTGATTTGCATTTGAAAAGACAATCTCGAAAACCGTGAACATGTTTGAATTGCAAATTTCTGCTAAATTATTCATCTCTTGTTCGCCACCACGAGGAACTTGTTACAACAACAAACGACCGTAAAATTTAACTCCGTTATTATAGTGGTTTCCGAGCCAAGTTCGATGTCGTCGACCTATTGGCAGAATTCTGTTGGTGCGGGATAAATTTTAACCCAGTATAAACAGCATGGTCGCAAGCATTGCAAGATTTGTGTCCCAAATGGAAGACATTGAGCTTCTACGACAGGTAATTACTCGGTACTGTTATCCAAGTTTTTATGATACCTCGTTTTGCATGGAATATATGGGAATATATATGTTCCCTGTCCGTAATTCCACAAACCCACGATTTTATCAAGTGAATTCATATTACATCAAGCTTCGACATCCCAGTTGTAAAGTACAGCATCAGTAAATTTGCACATAGTTTTGGCGCGAATAATTAATGCTAAATTTATCGATGGTTGAATATTAATTTGGAGGAGGATAAGAAGATTTACATTCAGTTAGAGAAAATCTTTTTGCGCATGAATCGAGACGATTCTGGATGACTTTACAACTTGGGGTATTTAATCTAAAATCTCAAAACCTGTGTTTTCTGAACTCTTCGGCCTTATTTACTGAGTTATTCGCAGTCTTAGAGAATGGTCTGAATTTTTTAACAGTGCTGTGTAATTCATTTGTTTTCAACTATGCAAGTTATTTTGATTAGAAGTAATGCACTGGCAGACCCGGTAGACTGAAAGAGAGGTCTCCCCTCTAGGAAGGGGCTTTATCCCATCTCTAAATTACTTTGTGCTCACCACCCATCGCTTATTGTGGTACTTTGGTACCACTTGAAAGATCGTTTTTCAAACTAAGAATATACTTAGGTTGGCTTCACGTGGCTAATAGGAGCTATTTTCCTTCTTGGTTTTAGGTGGAAGTCTTATTTGGAGGTCTCAGGGACACGCCAAAACAGGACAAGTAAAGTGGAATAGACTGCACAATGCGGATTGAGGACTGCATAATCACAGAATCACGTGCTGAGGTTTATACTTTTTGCAAACCTTATTTAACATACTTAAGAATCACTTCTCAGTTATTCAAAGCTTAATTGGTTTAGGATTGCAACCGTATGGCTTTTCAGAATAAGGAAGAAACTAGTTCGTAGCCGTACCTGTACCTTTATTAGTCAAAGCCCGATCAAACCTTTCTATATGTTAAGACAAGCGTCTTAACATAATGATGGTCAACCTTATGCCTTTAATTTGGATTACGGTTCAATTAGTCTACTTAGCAAAAGTTTCTGTTAGGCTTGTTGCAAACCTTGGATTGAAAACAGAAAATCGAGAGCTTTTAATTCACATGAGCTTTCTGATGAATCCAAATTTGTTCAGTGACGAAAGCCGGAAAAGGACCGGCACCGAACAAAGCAATGTAGATTGCTAATTCAATGCCAATGGCGAAAAATTGTTACACCAATAAGAAACTGAACAAGACTTAAAAACAAAAAAGGAAAGCCAAACCGCGACTTATGAATGTGGAAGAAACGATATATTTACCGGTAAAACGAAGAAATAATGAAAAACGGAAAAATGAGACTGGCCGTACTAGGACTACCAAGCAAAAATAAATAAATAAATAACAGCAAAGACAGAAAGTCAATTCCGCATTCCACAGGGGACACAAAACTGGAGAGAAATTTGACAAATAATTGGACAAGTAATGGTAAATGATTCAGCCGGACGAAACGTGAGAGATGATCCAAGAAGAGAAAACTCTAGACTCAGGGAAAAGCGTATAAAAGAGAGTTTGAGAACGTGATAACGAGCAAATCAGCAGATATTAGGGGCAGTGGCTATACCAACAGTACAAAAAATTGGAAAAGACCGACAAGACGTTTGGGAATTAAAAAACGGCAGACCAAGACATCTCGAATGTGGACCTGAGAAGCGATATATTCACAGATAAACTAGGACCAACTGAAAAAGTGATCGGAAATTAAAGAAAAATGAGACTAACATATTAGGAAAAATAAAGAAAGCTAAACCGTCAGCCCGAAAAAAGGCGAAAATCAATTCCGTATTCCAAGCGATACGAGAAAGAAGTCGGTTAGCTAGCTGAACTGAATTGAGAACTTGATTGTCAAATAACAAGACACTGATTGTAAAGACTGCAAAAAAAATTGGAGTGAAAATGGTACAAGACTGAAAACAAAACTCTAGACTCAGGCGAGGAAAAGCAAAACAGACATTTTGAGTACGTAGCTTGCCACAAGAGCAACAAAAATGTAAATTTGGGAGGCAGAGGCATCACAACAAACGTTACAGAAAAACGTTGAAACATTGACAAGGCTACGAGACGGTGCTCAGTCATCAATGTTGGGCAAATATTGAGATTTCATTTCGTCATTTCCGCGCCAACATCGAAAGAAAAAGGGACAGGGTCAGAATTGGATTGCTTTGTTCGTGTATTTGTTGTTGTCTTTATCTGCAAAATAAATCAAGAGTAATTTTGAAGACGTTTGGCGAGTTTGCAGGCCGTCTCTTACTGCTTGTATTAAAGCTACTATGGATAGAAAACAACAAAGGAACAAGAAACTCATTTCAGAATCAAACAGCAGACCTGAAACCGATTCAGTGATGAAAAAAACTTAGCACCTGAAAGCAAGACATGACCCAACTGCAAGACCAAAATTTCGCTGATTTAGCTTTTACGGAACTCGATACTCCGATTGTGCTGTAGACATTCGACGCGTTCAGCTTCCAGATTTCGTACAAGATCGTTGCATAATGTCACAAGGTGAATAAGCGCATGTTAATGATACAACAAAACGTATTTCTTTTAGGCTTTTTTTTTTTACCATTCTACCATTCTTCATCGTCATGTTTTGATGCACGATTCAGTTAATTAGCTCTCATTAAGAAAAGTGAAAATGAAATACAGTCTTCAATGTTGGACAAATGTTGAGATTACACCGGTAATAAGGCATAAGGGTCCACCCATGATAAACCACCTCTATCAAGGAACTTTTACATTTCGATGTGGGTCACCTAACGAAAATTCAGTAGTACTTCTGGAAAGGCTGCCTTAGAATTAGTAACTTTGCCAAGTTTGAGAGCCATATCTTTTAATACAGTGGAGATGCAGCTCCTTTGAGTCGACAAGTTTACAGACGGTTTGGGTAGAGGCGGCAATTTTTAATTGCCCTTTTCCAGACAAACGCCTGTAGAATTCTCAAATCTAAAGGAATTTATCTCTGGTGTATTAAACGATATGACAATCAAACAGAGTCATTTTATTGCTTTTAAGGTGTTCTTCCCAATAGTATCAACGAATTTAAGTTTCTTGGCCCACAAGAAAATTTAAATTTCGAGATAAAGGTGGATGTGGGATAAATCGTATTCTCAGACCTTAGGGTAACACTTTGTTCCAATTTTTTTAGTCGACAATAATGGGGTAGAGGGCCAGACGAAAAGAATGAGGTTTCCATACGATACCCTTATAAAGGTGTTGTCGCTGATACGTTGAGATTTTTGATTCGACAAAGTCAACACAAAAATAGCTGTGCTTGAAGTAAATTTGAGAGCCCAATTAATTGAAAGCTGATTAGCATTTATCTAGAACTTAATCTAGGACGTTTGTTTGTTTCATTACATCTTAAGTGTTTCAAGCTTGCTGTTGCAAAAATTCGTCAAATTATAGTGGTTGGAAGTAACGTGTAAGCCATCGCTTTCAAAAGAGGCTGATAAAGTTGAGTTTTGCTGGACATCGATCAACGAAATGCCGTTGAAATTATTCTGAATTCTGATCGATTTGAAGGCAACAAAGATAAAAATGTCAATTTCAACCACCGGGAAAATGTACACTGTTATACCAAAAAATATTTCCAGGCCAGTTGATAGAAGGGGGTAGGCTTTTATCCAATGTAGTTTTTAATTTTCACTGCACGCAAATCAAGCAGTAGACAAAGCAAATTGTCTCGTTCAGTGAAATTTAAAAGTTTTGGTTTTGAAATGCTGCATTTGCATGTTTCTTAGTCTGGTATTGGCTGAAAGTCATTTTTTAATTCTTCTCCTTTGAAATCTCGTCAGAACTCCGAGCTAATTTTCACGGCTTTTCTTTGATTGATGTCCACCGGAATTCAAATTTGTCCGCCTCTTTCGAATGCGAGGGGTTGCTTGTTCTTCATAACCGCTTTAACATAAGCTAAAGGTCTCAACTTGGGTGAAAATCTTTTCATGTTGTTCACATAGAATTTCAACATCGATTTAATTTTTTAGCGTAAAAGGTCTTGGATAGATGTAACGCTTTGGTAATTGGGCTCTTAAATATTTGTCTACAGTGTATCTCTATTTAACAGCGCGGCTTTTCAGTTTTGATTGTAGTTTCACCAAAATTGTTAATGTTTGAAATACAGGATCAAAATTGTGCTGATTCAAGAGAGAAACGTTTTTCAATATTTTTCGGGTTAGAAATATCAGTTACATACAGTATAGAGATTAATAAAAGACGAATCAAAACTAAATTTGTTTTTAAGTCCTTGGTAGAAAAATCATTTTCAGTTTTAAATAAGTTAAAGAAAAAAAAGAAACGCGCTTTTAAAGAGGGCTCGATAGCTAGTTATTGATTACTAATTTTTCTTCATCTTTGCCTATGTTTGTTTGCCAATAAGGAAAAAGGAGCTGCGCTTTTGATTTGGTGTCCTGGTTTTGAGTCAAAAAAATACTAAGTCTTTTGGCGGGAAAAATCTGTACAGTCAAACGGATTTTAGCCCCTCAAAAGTCAAGTTACTTTTGACTTTCTGCTAGACCCGTGTTAAAAGCCCAGGAACTTTTTTTTCTTTTTCGGCAACCTCTCCTAGGCATAGATAGTTGTTGATTATTTCTTTTTATTGATCTTTGCCTATGTTTGTTTGCCAATAAGGAAAAAGGAGCTGCGCTTTTGATGTGGTGTCCTGGTTTTGAGTCAAAAAAATACTAAGTCTTTTGGCGGGAAAAATCTGTACAGTCAAACGGATTTTAGCCCCTCAAAAGTCAAGTTACTTTTGACTTTCTGCTAGACCCGTGTTAAAAGCCCAGGAACTTTTTTTTCTTTTTCGGCAACCTCTCCTAGGCAAAAAAAATGAAAAGAGATAGCCTACAAAACGACTAGTTACCAGGCCCCTCAAAAAGCGCGAGTTTTTTTTCTTTTATTATTGTAATGAATGCAAGACAATGATTGAACAATAAAATCATTTTTGAACTCTTTATTTCATGATTGATGTACTTACTAGTTACAAGTACTTGCCACTCGATGGCAAGAATAAGTTAACAACATTGTGCAACAAATTACTGAACTCAAACCTGACAATTTTAAGTACTGGTACAGAGACATTAATAATAATTGGTTATGGTTGTTTCACAAAATTGTCAAACAAATTCTAAGTCTTCATGCTTGAAAATTTTTCATGGAAGTCCAATAAACACAACACAACTTGAGAAAGTGAAGTAAAATGTCTGATGAGACCAGTTGAATTTAGCTCTCAACAGTCCAGTTAAACAGCTTTAGTAAATTTCTTGGAAAAGCTAAAGTTCTTGTTCAACACAGCAGCTTCCATCAGAATTGATTTTTTGACAAGGTTGGTCTGCATGCAAATACTTGACTGAAACACTGAATTGGATAGGAATTCAGTTGTTTGTAATTTGGTCGCATCAAAAAACAAATTGGGATCAGGCTGAATCGAAATTATTTTAACTGTCAATTTTCTAATCCTAACCTTGACTTCACGTTTATTTGGCGAAAAACGGTAGTTCAAAAGTTAGAATACGTCTTCTACCTTACATGTGCCCACACAAAGTTCGGCGATTGTTCAATGTTTTCCCCTTATCCTTGAGTAGTTCTTGGTATTTCCTTGCTTGCATGCTTGCTTGCACATTCAGTCTTGGTTCCAGATGGTTTTCTTGTGTGGACTTGCCTCCATGTAGCTTGAGACTGGCGGGCAACTGCAAAGAAATGAAAAACATTTATTTCGTTTCATCCCACAATTTGCCTCAATCATTACTCTAACCACATACAGAATTCTCCTTTGTCACTTTTGAGCATCACTATATGTGTAAGTGCAGAGAATCTGGAGATACATCAAAACAATATCCCAGTTGGTGTTTACAAACTCGTGTAACCTGTTGTAAGACTTGGAAAATGAAGTGGTATTTCCGTCAAATAATTACCAACATCAGTATCTTTGTCGAAACGTAACTGATTCACTAGAATAATTTTTGTATTCCAACACATAATAACAAATTATTGTTCAATAAAATTCCGGAACGCTCCACCTCCAGCCGGTTAGATCAGCACTGAAGAATAATTGGGAGCAATTTGGCAAATAAATAAGACTTTCGCATACGCAGGCTAAAAATTATGTAGTCTCTAAGCAAAAATTTCACTGAGTCTGAAAGAAATTGTTCCTCTTCAGTAACTAGACGAATCAGAGACATTTTGATCATTATTTGCCGCTGCGACGACGATTTGTAAACTTGTTTACATGTTCGCATATTCTCCACGCTTGGCACGACCTATGTTGCTATTGGTGATAATTAGCGACAATAGACTCAAAACCTCGCAACCTATTTTCTGTGGATTTTACCTATCACCTTGCATGTGATGTCAAGGTGGTCTTGTGGTAAGAGCTGTGTCTGGAAATACGAAGTGGAGGGCTTATCTCTACTAAAGGGTTCAAGTCCCGATATCAGACCAATTTTCCCCTTTTTCTTTTTTTTTTTTTTTTTTCAACATGAGCAAAGAATTAACTTTGTTCCACAAAAACAATCTGTTATTATAGAGAATACATTTTTTATTGGGGAATTTTTACGCCCTCCTAAGTTGAAACAAAGGTTTTTTAAAAGTTTTTCTTCTGAATCGCCTCATCACTCGATTAGTCTGCAAGACTGAATTCCAACATTTTCAACATTTTGAATCCGAGGACGTGCTCTCCATTTACAAAGATCTTTCTCAAAAACCGTCCAACGAAATCATAATAAACGTTTTAAAAGGAATCTTTCTGTATTTTTGATGCAGCCCTCAGTACAGAAGTCTAGGCACTAATTGTTTCGATGATTTCATGAAAACGAATCTACTGGCAATTTTGTGTGGCATTTCGGCTTATCTTCGATATCCTAATTGGCTTAGGTTACGACTTTTCTGAGGACTTTTTGAAAATTTGGAGGAATCAGTCAAGTGAAAAAAACTGGCTTCTGGTTGTTTAGCACGTACGCCAATACCATCCTGGTCATTTCCGTGAGCTTGAAATCCTTCAGTGTTCAGTTTATGTCCGATACTGAATTATGCAGTCTGTACAGGAAAATTTTGAGTGTTGTGGTAAACAGTTTTTTATTAACAAGAAGATGCAGTTAAGGAATTCAACGCCTGTCTCATCTAAGTGAGGTTACGTTATTTCGTTGGCCGAGCAAAAACTTGATGGAACGTCATAAATCGTTTACAGGTGTCAAAATAAACTTAAGACTACCTAATTAAGCCCTTGAAATACCGATTGAGTCGTTGTCCACTTGAGGTACTATATAAATCCCTGATTCGTCCATCTTTAGAATATGCTGATGTTGTGTGGGATGGTTGCTCCGAATCAGACAGCAGTTTGTTGGAAAGCTTACAGATCGAGAGTGCTAATCTTGTTACAACTTACAAACAGGGTTCACCTTAAGGATATTGCATATGGGTTGAGCTTAGTGATAAGCGTAAAAGGCATAAACTCTGTTTGATGTATAAAATTGCTCTGTTTCTTCTGTCTGTCGTCTGTGAGTTGCACTTGTTGAACTAGATGTCAAACACTATTTTTTATTTTGCCCGAGTTTTGCTGCTCTGCACGAAACACTGTTTTCCTCCGTTGCACACTTGTTGGGAAAAGAAAATAGTTCCTTTTATATAATTTAAACGGAGTTCCTGGTATTGACTTTCAGATCAGCGTAAACTTGTTTCATTCTGTTCAGTGTCTTTCTCTCAATCAAATTGTTTTTCGTAGTTGTTTTTGTTTTTTGTTTGTTTGTTTCTTTCGTTCGTGACGATTAAAAATTCATTCCAACTGCGTTAGCTCTCTAGACGAGCCTTTTGCTCTTAGAGCAAATGATGTGAATAAAATATGGTTTAAATAAAAAAAGGCTATCTACTGAGACCAAGAACAATTCTTTTAATCCAAAAAGAAACCTGTCCTTGTAGTAAATCTACGTTGTTCTCAATAGCAAGACTGAAATGAGCATTCGAATTTCTCTGTCAGATCTCGATTCGTATATAAATTTTCCATCATTAAATAAATCGAAGAAAAATTGATTGAATTTCTAAAAACACTGTACACTGTATTCATCATTATGATCAGCTTTTAAAATTCCTTGTATCTAATGAAATTGACGAAATTCCCTTGGGAATTAAAGATCTCACTTAAAAAGCCTTTTGAGTTGGAAAACAAAAGACCATAATTTTGCTGATCGCAAGTGACTTACATTGACTTTAACGAAGATAAAACGAAAATTGTCGATAAAACTCTTCAAAATCTCAAGTTAGATCTTACAGCCAACACAGGCTACAATCAATGCTACAGATATGTTTGCCTCTTAAAAATAACGAAGGTTTGCCGAACATCAACGAAGCCGACGCGAAAGCTCACGGAAACACCCTGACGTGACGTCAAATGCTCGGAGAATTGTTTGATCCATAGGACGCCCGAGCGATTTATATCTATTTAAAAGCTTTATTGGTTACTGGTACGATTCCAATAAAAAAGAGGATGCTAATTAAACCTACGTGTCTCTGTCTTTCTTTGGGCGTTTTAGAAGCTGCATCAGCGCGATATTCAATTTCAAAACACAATTGCCTCAAGCGCGTAGGAAACTCGACGGACATTAACGGGTCATGTTAAGCCTGGTTTCCATATGATCTTAACGGTCTGCGACCGGTCTGCGACACTTTCGGCGACATGATCGGCGATCGGTCTGCGTCACGTCGCAGACATATCAAAACATACGCCTGCGGCGGTCTGCGGCACACGATCTGGGTGATCGGAAGAGTTGAATCTAGTTTCTCGATCTCTCAGATCGTGTGCCGCAGAGCGCTGCAGACGCCGGGGACACATGTTTCCACGTGTCTGCATATGTCTGCGACGTGACGCAAACCGATCGCCGATCTTGGCGCCGACAGTGACGTAGCCGATCGCAGATCGTTAGCATCAAACGGAAACCAGGCTTTAACTATTAACTGTCACCGGAAGTGAGTTTCGAGTTACAGATTTATCTCTACCGTTGAAATTTAAAATTTGTGACCCGAAACTCACTTCCAGTGACGGTTAATAGTTAACAGGAGCCATTAATGCCGTATCCAGTTTCCAACGCGCCTGAAGTGTTTGAAATCGAATTCGCGTTGATGCAGTTTCCAAACGCCCAAAGAAAGACATGGACATGTTGGCAAATCTTTTCTTTTTTATTGTAATCGTATCAGTAACCAAAAGAACTTTTAAATAGCTTTAAAGCGCTCGGACTCTCTGTGTTTGATCGCCTTAGAACAGCAACATAGTAATGATGCATGCGCAGTCGGTGTAGGCCGACACTGCCAAAAAAGAGCGGCTGATCAGAAGTATCGATATCCTTCAGACTTTTTGAGGCAGCGAATAATAACAGTCTCAGTATTCGAAATCGATCTCTTTGAAATTACGCAACCAGTCAGCTATTATGTTTCTAATTATAATTAATATTCTTACCGTTGTACGATCGGTGTTTTCTTTAGTCAACTGTGATTCCACTTCGTTTTCTTGGATTCCTCCTGAATAGATCTCCTGCAAGAAAAGAAACTAACCAAATTATTTAAAAGCATATGCTTTAATAATGTTTATTATTTAACGCAGTCTTTTAACCATAGAGTTAAAAGGCAAAGTCGGTTGTAAGCGGGTCAATTCTGTTGTCACTGTCGTGTCGCAAATTCTAACGACCTTGGACCCATGTATCTGCGCAAATCCCAAATCAAAATAAAAAACAAGGTTTAGGCCGCACTGCTCAACTTGAACAAACTAGTTGGTTATACATTATGGCTGACAACTGACAGTGCTGATCAGAATCATGCTTCCAAGCATTAATCCAGGGCAATTCTTTATTTAACGAATTATTTTGTTAAGATAGTTTTGGCAATATCTTAAATACTCAATCACTTTCTCGCGGGAGACAGGATTATCTCCATGACAACCGACGGCCATGTAAATCAAGCATGCTATTCAATTCAGTACAAAATATTTATAGACGGTACATGTGTTACCTTTGCCGTGATGCCACCCTGTTGATTTGATTTCTGTCCTTGCATTTTTGCTCATAATTCCTGATGAAAACACAAGCCATGATCTGAGTAATTATACAGCACAAACCTCAGTTATACCTAAGATATATGTAAAGATGTCAGACATTTCACCACCCTTAGCACATTTTTACTGATGGTACGATGACAATGTCCTTATCTTAAAAACGGTTCTAGAAGGCTGCTGGTTTACTTGGTTTCTGGACTCACATTTGGACTTTTGCAATTCCATGAATACATTAGACTGAAAATGCAAATTAACCTCTTGATAATTCTGCAGCACATAAGCATTACTTTAACGCCGTTCCCTCAACTTTGGAAACGTCCGTTTTATCGTAGTTATCGGCAAATAACGAGAACGTTCTAGGCAACTCTGAAAAGCTGTATGTTCTATCAGTGTGCTAGAGTTAAGGCTCAATTTTTGGTTCAATTCGGTGGCAAACAAGACAACGCGAGTGTTGACTCAGCAACACTTATTTATGGATTGAATTCAGCGTTCAAAACATATGTTACCAAGCGTTTTATAAAAAATTAGCTTACCTTTAGTTAACAGCTATATCCCTATGCATTAAACTTTCACTTTTCATCATTTTTCTTCCTGCGAGAGGACCGTTAAACAAGCCTTTCGGAGATCCGAGATCGGTGTGCCATGTTAGTTATGAATATGCATGGTTCATTAGAAACTCAAGACAATCGCTGATAGGTACGGAGTAAGCACGTGAAAGGAAAGAAAGAAAAATTCATTTTCGCACATGCTTAGAAGGCACGCATGCAAAATCAGCTGATAATCCTTAGGCGGCAAAAGATTGGTGCAGCAAAATAAGACGACGTCAGAGATAGACTACAGGAAAAAAAAACTTTTAGTAGACTAGTAGATCTCATCGGAATACATGACCAAAACTAAATCGCACACAAAAATAAAATAGAACAGGAAGACAAAAAGAAGTAAAAAGAATAAGACTGCTTTTGGCAAATAAAGGGTCAACCCCACTTAGGGCACATAGGTTGCATTTGGGATAACCGAGGGGGCACTCGATCGATCACATTAGTGCAAATACTTTAAACCCATCATTTAGGTCCCGCCTCTAATGAATTACCCCATTTTTGTAGAGGGCATGTTGTGAGGCTAACCAATTCCCTTTTCCTTCCATTGTCATTGCCTCATTCAATTAAAAAAACAGACTTAATTGATCAATTTTGAACGTAACACTTCATTTAGAGTGATCAAAACATTGTCTGATATCATGGTTAATCTTCGTTACATATGTAAACTTATATAGCAAGCTTCAGTTATGGAAATCGCTCAAAAGGGTAATATGCTATAGTCCCAGTGAGGGCCGTGATGGCCTAACAGCAAGGCAGAGTTCATCATTTCGTCACAAAATTTAGGCCTTTGCAAATCAATGGCAACACCAGAAGGAAATCAGGTACAATTTCCCTCCATTTAAACTTCCAGCAAGCATGATCGTTAAGCAATAACGAGAACTCTTCAATCGTAGTATATGAAACCAGGTCGCATCTGAAACTTGTCCCTTGCCCATGGTCTTGTCATGTTGTTAAGCTGGCATTTTCTTGTGCCCACTCCAGAATACTCAAAGTTAAACGACAGACAATTTTTTCGGCCAAGACACTTTTGAAAACACTCTGCGACGCCGGATACGTAAAGCTCTTCGAAGGTGCTATCGACAAGGGCGTGGTCCATGTGATTTAAGGAGGCTGACATGTGATTAGTTGGGTGTAACATCGAAGGAGCTGTAGAAAAAAAAGTATATGGATCAGCGTACTTTAGAACATTGACAGTTTCTTGTTTGGCTTGCAAGGGGTTTCAAGTTTCAAGTTGATTAAGTCTTCCAAAAAAAATACTTACAATGAACACCGCCTGCAAATAGCGAGCTAATCTAGGCAGGCGGTTGTTAAGGACATACAAACACGAATTACTAGTTGAAGGCGTTAAAAAAGTCGAGTTTGAAGACATTATTTGTCAAGAGACGAAAAAAGTGATAAAAAGTGGAGAAAAATATTTTGCTTTCGGGAATGCTGTTCCAGATTTTAGCCCCAACGATAGAAAAAGAGTTTTTATGATGATTGAGCCCAGAATGATTAACTACTTAATAACCGAGAGTGAGGTCGTTACGGGAAAATCTCAAACTGAGGCCTTGCCGTATTGACCGAGCGATAGCTCGGTCAATACAGCTAGGCCGAGGTTTGAGATTTTCCCGTAACGACCGAACGGTCGAGGTTATTAAGTTGTTTATTATATGGCTAACATAACGGTTCTAAGGGAAAAAAATTAGTTCAAGCACAAGTCGTCGCTTCACGGTAATCTATTCATTAATTTTTCCAAACTCAGGTCAAACGTTTCACTAACAGTTTTCCTGGTCGTGTTTTCAGTTTTTTGCTCCAGAGGCACCAATTTTCAATGTAAATAAAACAAATGTGGCCTTTGGATGACTTTTTGTTGTTTTTGTTCCTAATTTGCATTATCCGTAATCGGCCCGTGGGCATTACGGGAGAATAATGCCCTAGCGCTTCGCTTCGCTTAGCCAATGAGAGCGCGCGTTATATCGTATACAAACACTAGCCATATAATAATAATATAGTAATTACCAGGAGATGCTGACCGGGTATTATACTGATGTATGTCTTGTGTAGAAGTAAAAAGATTGCAGATATTTTGAGGTGCGGAGTTAGTGGAAAGTTTGAAGTAGAGCATTGTGATTGGTAGGATATTAGATTGAGCAAAATATAAAACGGATGATGTGGAGCAATGCAAGTTTGTTTATTTTTCACTGTATAATGTTGTGGTATTGTTAAAAAGAAATGACATACGATTTAGGGCCAAAAGGACATTTATCATCAAACAATGGTTTCTTCACAGTTGATGCTTGACGAGTTGCAGAAAGTCCAAAACAACAACGAACAATTAAAGAAACTAACAAAATGAAGATGTGATTCCTAATTAAAAAGCCACTTCATCTAGCTCGTTCGCGGCAAAACATATTTCGAATTGGCTTTTGTTCACGCCTGTTTACGTGTATAAGAATACTTCTGTCTTATGTTAGACACCATTGAAATTGTCCGAATCTAACATCCCTTGGAAATATATTAATAAAGGTGGCACTTCGGTCCTCCTCGTTTAGACAAACCCTCAGTCACACCTATTGTATCACTAACGATAGACAGGCTACACGCATCTTGCAACAGCCACTGAAAATCTTTACTCTTTATGCGGTGTCTGGAAAGAACTAGTACTAAACATGCAACTATCGTGGCCTTAAGAAAGCCCCTTGCACTGTGTTATGTCTGGTGTGACATACTCATACGTAAGTGCAATGAGGGTGTGTGGATGTATTTTATCAGTCCGTAGGTGCTTTTGCAATGGCAGCATACCTTTCTCGCAAACGAATGGCCTGTAAAGGAAACATGGAATATCGTTCCACTTCCCATTTTTTACATATATCTCAACGCAGTGTTCATCTCCATTGTAATTATTCGGTTCGCCCCAATTCCAGTTTTTGTATCGCGGCCA
The DNA here is from genome assembly GCA_948470475.1 of Galaxea fascicularis. Classification (NCBI taxonomy): domain Eukaryota; kingdom Metazoa; phylum Cnidaria; class Anthozoa; order Scleractinia; family Euphylliidae; genus Galaxea; species Galaxea fascicularis. The sequence continues at coordinate 19,803,294 of OX419344.1, forward strand.
CGAGCCATCCAACCAGTGGAAAGAGCCATTTGTTAGGCTGAGTCCTATCCAAGCACTCCCTGTGTCCAAAGGCCGTACAAAGGCGTAGTAGATAAATTCAAGCTCTCCGTTATTGCAAACTTTCACAAGAGAAGCCCCTTCGGACTGACAATCCGAGACAGCCTGGACCCAAGTCTTTCTCGCTGTCTTTATTTTGTAACAGGAGGGCCCATACCGCTTCCATCCAATACCACATGCTTCAGCGTCTGCACCAAAATACACATTTGATAGAGTGTGGTTCAAATGAGTGTCTCTTGATTTGATTTTGCTTTTCTTCACTTGATAATTAATTATGAAATATTAAACGCAATTAAAACTAAATTAAACTGGTTACCTATCGATCTTTATATACTCTTATGGTGGAACAAGCAACGAAGAGTGAGAAAGGAAAGACTTGGCTCGTCCTTGTGTTAGCCAACATTATTCTTTACCAATATGAAATTAGTAATGAAATTACCTCAGTAAAGCTCACCTTACCGTAGTAAAGCTTGGAATCAAATTAAAAACAAAGAACATGTTAGACTTGTTTTAAATCGAATTCCTCAGTAAAAGTCAGTTAAATGCGTAATTAGTAATCAAACCCAGTATTTTCTCATTCTTAAGACCGCACATTATATTCGACATAGCCTTACAATTCATCAGTGCTAAATTGCCGAATACGTAAAGACGAGTTGACCTTTAAGACCTATACGAACCAAGTTAAGCGACCTTGCTCACAACAGGTCATAGGTGGAACGTTCGACCTGTAACCAATATGGTCGTCATTTAGATTCCCAATGATCAGGGCTCAGAAATTTTCCTAGGCAAATTGATTTGAGGCAAACACAAAATTACCAATCACCTTACCCAGCTGGTCTGAACATCCAACGATGAGCTCAATGTACGTTAAAGTAACGAGAACGCCACAGCAATATCCAAGCAAAAAAGACATTATATATATGCCTTTCTTATCACTCAATTGATAGAAAGAACCCCTTTTGCTGACAATGGTTGGCTGTGAGGCTATTAGCAACATTGACAAAAGCTTTATTAAGTTTGATTTGTAAGGATGGATTTTGTTTATCGAGAGTAGAAATTTTTGACAGTGTTTGTCTATATGCTTTTAGCAGCACTGAGCAAACTAAATATTCAGTCGATTTACTGAAAATGGCTTGACACGCTATATCTTATAAACACGTCTGCTATTCGGATGATTGGGCCAAACTATATGCTTTTATAGAGGCTACAACTTGGTACATCAAACAATATCAGCAATAACATATACACCGATTTTCTCTCCAAAGGTACTGTCACACATAAGGCAGTGGTAAGAGTGCTCGCCTTCCACCAATGTGCGCATGCCCTGGGTTTGATTCCCGGAATCGGCGTCATATGTGGACTGAGTTTCTTGTTTCTCTACTCTGCTCCGAGAAGTTTTTCTCCGGGTACTCCGGTTTTCCCCTCTCTCTCCAAAAATCAACATTGGATTTGATATAGTTTGATTTGAGAATTGTAAAGAATTTAGAATTGGGATGATTTCGAATTGTAAGGAGCATTTGATCATATTCACATGCTAATTTGCCCCTAACAAGTAAAACATTATTATTATTATTATTATTATTATTATTATTATTATTATTATTATTATTATTATTATTATTTGTTCCATATAAATGTCCATGGCCTATTTTACGACAGCGAAAACTGTTTGTATCGAGCGCATAATTTAGCCCTTATTTCTGCGTTCCTCTCGTTACATAACGATCGCGTTACAAAACTCATTCAATGAAATCTTCAAAAAAAAAACGATTAAAATTATTTTATACAATAATCCTATTGCATTTTTTTTTAATATTTTAAAGATTATTTGTTTGCAACATCGGTAGTTTGGCTTTGATTACATTATTAACGAACACAAAACGGACATCGAGTGTCAGTATAATACTGTGCCTAACCTATGTAATTTTTAACGTTTTTTTATCAACACAAAATTGTTTTTTGGATACAAAATGGCAGATGATGAACACCATTTGAACACAATATAAATCCAATCATTACAGTGACACAAATGTTCAACTGATACAAAGTAAGCATCGTAAAAATATTGCAAACGAATCAAATTAGTAGTATTCTAAACTAAGGACAAACTAATTTTACTGCCCACAACCTTTCTAAACAATGAACCTTTCAAACTGCACGTGTTTCATGTTTGGATTTGGAGCTGATCTAGATAGTGTCTCTCTGTATCATTTTTTTCTAAGAATGTGACATGTTCTTGGGGAATCATTATGGTTGAATAAAATAAAAGAACGTATTTTTTTTCAAAACAAAAGATAATCCTTGTTATTATTTTTATTTCATGTTTCTCGATCACTAATAAGAAATAACTTGAAATCAACTGCTTTGACAATTGTCCCGACCTTTTTTCTTTCTAAATTTTTTATAGCTTTATGAAACTTGTGTACACCCCATTTAGTTCTTATTAACTGAAGTTGTCACTTTGCTTGTCACAAATCGGACACATAACCGTTTTTAATTAAAAAGATATAGAGTGATGACTAAACCACGTCCGCTTACTTTGTGTTCATTTTTGTTTAAGCCAAAGTGTGTTTTTTTTTTGTTTTCATTTATACCCTTTAAGTATGAATTAGATAGCAAAGTAGCATAGTTATGGTATTGTCATACCGCTGTTTTGTTCGTTTTTATTTTCACTCATTCATGTCTAATCATTCTCTGTTGCACTCACATATTCGCTCCTCATCCCATCAACCCATCAACTCACTATTCGTTCGTCCGCGGGGCACCATGCATGCTGTTATCTATTCTGTCATTGGTTTGTTGGTTCGCTCGATTCATGGGCAGGTTCGTTGCTTCGTTCGGTTCGTTGGTTTGCTCGGTTCGTTGGTTCGTTGGTTCGTTAGTTCGTTCATTCATTCATTCGTCGATATATCGATTCATCCGTCCTTCCGTAAGTCCGTCCGTTGCCAGAGAGCATTTGCTCCAATGTGTAACCCAAATAAGGTAGAAAAAAGGAATAGTAAATTCGCTTGACGTCAATCTTTCAAAAGAATTGCCTAATGCAAGGCTTGAGGCAAGGGAAACGCAAGCGAACACGCAAGCTTGCTTTATTTATTTATTCTCTCAACCAGTGAGAGGCAAAAACAACCCAAAGTGCGTCTTGCGTGCTCGCATTTTCCCGCGCTTAGCGCCGGCTACATGTGATTGCTTCGAATTCAATGTCATCTATAGAGTGTTGAGGATACAAATTTGCTTTGTTGGGTCTGTGAAACAGATTCTGCATCCCTGGTAGTAAGAATATAAGCATTTTTAAAATACTGACCAATATGTATCTGAAATGTGATTTAACAAACGTTGCATGCAAGCTCGGACAATAATTAATATCGAGTTCTCCAAAGAGGAGTCGAACCTATGACCCAACTATTACTAATTACTAATTCGTACTACACTTTCGTTCATTTATCACGCTAGAAATTTACCATCTCACTCTCAGAACTGTCTATCTATTCATACGGTTTCCTTTGAAAAAGCATCACAACCACTTATAATGACTTGAACTTTGACACTTTATTCCGATCATCTCCGCTCAAATGTTATCTCTATTCACAACTACAACAAGAAATTTCAATTGATGATCGGCGAAGATCGACTTGCTTAGCTTATCGGAGAACAAGGTGCTGGGATCATGATGCCGGTTGCCCCTTTAATTCCAAACAGGAAATCTACCCACATGTACACATCTCCCACTTTTCCCATCTCTGACGAAAGGCACGAGGCAGACATCTCCTTGATGGTGTCTCCAGGTAAAACGTACGACCATACGTTGAGATTCGTCAAGGTTCCTTGGAAGGACTGATTGGCATCGAAGTTTGATCCCATCGAATCTTGTTCTTGCCCCACAGTCAATAAACCCCCGGATTTTATGGTGTATCCTTTCTTGAAATCCTTGCCGTGAGCACGCAAAGCTCCGTCCTTAAAAAACTGCCATGCGCCATCGCTGTTTCTCCAAGTCGAGCATATGTGGTGCCATTGTCCATCATTGGCGGATTGCGATGTTCCCCTTTGAGAACAATCAATCAATTAGTGAATCAATCATCGATACATTACATTATAATTAGCAGCAATAAAACAGTGTATATAATAATTAACAATTTCTAAAAGCCCGCTCAGTGGGCGAACATTTGGTAATACATAAGCAAGTAAAGATCAAGTAAAAATCAACGATAAAATCCACAAGGACGCAATCGTAGGCGCCATGACACCATGGCAGTTTATTCTAACCACTTTGAGCTTTAAAATGGCGTCATGGAGAAAGAATTGAAAGATATTAAGCCCTTTTTCTCAAGGCGGAAGGAGCTCACGAGAGGCAATCGTTTTCAATCCTTACCATCCTAAAGTCTTATTTATAATTTTCCTAAATTTGCAACGTATTCTAATTTTTAACAGAACTTAACCGTTGTTTTGGGTTTTCTTTGCATTCGCTTCCGACATTATTTTTAACTCCTCAAAGTAGCTATAGGTAGGCCTTGCCTTCTGTCATTTGCAATGTACAAATAGAAGTTTGAGTAATCATAGATGAGCAATTCATTATGCTGGTTTGCTACAGCGTAACTGAAAGCTGTTCCAGGGTTTGTGGCAGATGTCTTCATCCAGAAACACACGGTAAACTGAGTCAAGTTGCGCATGCCCCAAATGCCGGCGTAGTTGGAAACTCCTTTATTTGGGAAGTAAAGGGCGTAATCTGTTGATAGAAAGGAATGATGAATTACTGTGCGAATCCAAAAACCGTGAACACCTTGATTAGATTTTGACATTTCCCATTGTATAGCAACCAATCAGAAGCGACACGAAACCACAAACCAATTACTGTTACTGTTTGCGGTTTAGTCTTCTCGCGCGTGATTGGCTTTTTACTTGAAATACAATAACATTCCAAAAATATTTCTGGTGTTCACATTTTCGGATATTCAAAGTGACGAACGCCGGAACACATGAAAGAAGAAACGGAGAGACAGAGGAAAGGAAAGTGAACGAGCCGCATGGAAGCAGGTATGTAGGCAGACAGGAAGGAAGGAAGAAAGCATGCAAAGAAGTAAAGACCCGATAGGATAGGCTTGGATTCTCAAACCAAGTGAATGGTCAAGAATCGAAACGGAGATTAAGATATTTCCTTATTTCTTTTCCGTCAGTTGAGTTCATCATGCATTACTGAGTGCCGTATCAGATACGTTGTAAGCACCAAATCGTTCAAATTCTTTTGTTCATAAGACATTTTCAAAATAATCCCCGTTGTCTTTAAGAAAAAATAAATAAATGCCTTAAAAAGGATACTGCTTACTCCCAAGAGTCGTTGAGTATCCATTCACATGACTGCAAAGAATCAGCCCAGTCCACAGACAAGCAAATAAACCCAACATGATTCACAGTAGCTCAATCTGAAAGAGAATCGAATATATACCAAAGAGGTCATCAATAATTCAGCGAGCTCCTTTTAAAGGCCCACGTTCAATCGATGTTTTAGGAATGTTACAGTTCAACCCTCAGTGAAAAACGAAACAGTTTATTTACAATTGTTCCCGATTAAAAACTTAGCCCTATGGGCCACAGGTCTTCTTTTCGGCCGCAGAAGATACAGACTTGTTAACAATGAGTAAAAAGGTGCAACAAACCTAAACAATTTACTTAAAGAATTTGCACACCAACCTTTGGATGAGTCCTCGAGATATCCCGCGTTCCTTTCTCAGTGCCAAGACTGCTTTACGAAGAGAGCAGTAAACAATGGAAAGTGGACCTTTTAATTTGCCCAGTCCTGGTTTTATGCTTTGATTAGTTGTTTGCATTTGGTATTGACAATTGGTATTGAGTTTCAACTAAACTGATATTAATAAGCAAAGAATATTGCCTTTTGGTTATTAATAATGAAAACTATTTGCTAATATGAATTTAAGCACAAGGACAACTACAAGACATTTTTCGACAGAACGTCTGTCTTAATTTGCTGCTTTCGAGACCATTTGTTGACGCACTGAAAAGCATCCATGTAGATTTGACTGCGAAAAAGCTCATAAGAGTAATTAGCCCCATCCCTAGTCTCAGTCGAAATACAAGCGCATTCCTGACTATAGCGGGGTTTGCGCTCGCGAAAACTATTTCGTTTGTCCATTTTTGTCAAATCGACAGTGCCCACTAGTGCAGTTCCAATGTCAACGATAAAAAAAGATTAAAGTAAACATTTAATGTCCAGGGATAACGGGTAGCGAGTATTTAAATTAGTTTTAAAGAACAAATATCCATTGATTCGATCAAAGTCGCTGATCATCGGTAAAGAAATCGTGAAAAACACCAAGAGAATACCACAGTAGAAAATTACAATTTACAAAAAGACGTGCAAATACAGCACACCCTGCTAACAGAGCCTTTCGGAGTTTAAGAAAGGCTCTCTTAGCAGGGTGATACAGAAAGGCTTAGTAAGAAAATACCGTCCAAGGTCAGTAGCCAGTATTTGTTTAATTGGCAAATAAATAGCTATAGATCAAATGTTGTTCTCAGAGAACGAAAATCACCACAAATTTCTGGATGGTTTTCAAAATCTTCAAAGCTGTGCATCCCTGAATAACAAATTGGTGTTCAAGGCTGCAGAGATTTTAGGGGTTATACTAGTCTAAAAAATTTTCTAGTCTTTTGCGTGCTTCCCATTCATCATGTTTTGTTGGCATTTTTTAATTGTTTGGCTATCATTGATCTGTGACTGAGTCCACGCTTGCTGTGGCATGTCCGTTTTATATTGTATGAAGAACCACCAATCGCGTACCTCTAACTTTTAAACCGAAGCAATAATAAGGGTATAGTGAACCGGTAAATGGCTTCGGCCTCAACATGCGAACGGTGCGGTGTGGTGTCCAACTCCTTGATGATAGTTTTATGTTTAGGCCGAGTAAAAAAAAAATGTTTCTCGTCCGGAATTCTATAAAAAAAGAGAGCGGGCGGGCGGGCGGTTTTTTTTTGTTATTTATTATTTCCTATTGCATGCTTTCTTTACATTATTCACATTATTACCTTCCCCCAGGGATACGTTGGAGCTCTTAGGTCAAATATTAATAAAACGAAACATCAGATATTGATTAAACACAAGTTTGTTTAATTTTGATGCACACAAAGGGTTAACAGTGAAAATTTACATTATTTTGGTGTGTACACAGGATGCGAACTTACAAAATAAATCCTGTAAGGTGATTGTCCTATCTACTACCGACCTTGCGTACCATGTCTTTAGTATTTTAGCCCGAGTACGAATAAGGACGCAGACAAACGCCATCTCTCTATTTTGAGATTTCTTTGTATGAGACAGAGGAGAACTAAGTACAAGATAAAAGTGACGCTTGTTGGTTTTTGCTCATAAAAAATAATAAAAAAAGAGAGGCGGGGCTAAAAAATGAAGCGGGCGGGGACGGGAAACATGTTTTTTTTGTTTTTTTTTTTTTACTTGGCCTTATTAACTCGTTGTGTATTAAAAGCTTTTATGAGCCGGTTTTAGCCAAAATTAAAACTAACAGCCACCCAAAAATAATTAAATTGTTCTGTTACCAAAATGTTTTATTAGTATGTGTCAACAAAATTAACGATTTTATGTTGGTTAAGTAATGAAATTTTTTAACCTTCTGTCTAGACCTGCTTAAAAATAGAGTTTAATCTCAGTTTAGGAAAATTTATTTCCATGCGTTCAGAGACAAATGGGATGAGCCTGACCTTTGCAGTAAAAAAAAAAACGAACTGGCTAAAAATAACTGTCAGGATCAAATAAAGGGTCGCGCCGTAGACAAGTTTAATGTAAACGGGGAATAAGACTAATAACTATTTTTTTTTTTTATTTCTTCAGGGGGAAGAACTCTCCTTCAAATGGGTCGAGATTTTAAGTCAAAAATATATGCAGTGACGACCTGATGGGTTACAAAGGATTGGCGGCTTTCTTCGCTCGGCTTTGGGGTTACATCAGTTCAAGAAAAGATAGCGAAAGTTTAATTTCACTCGTTGAGATGACTCAGCGAATTCACTCCGGCTCCAAATTCTGACGTCGTGTCTACATATATCAGGATTAAGTGGACTTCTTCAAGCGTGCCACGTGCAGCTCGCTTAATTAGTTCATTGGCGACAACGAAAAAGAAGTTGCAAGACGAGGGGCATTATAACGTGTTTTCACATGTTTCACATTTTTTTTTGCTTCAACAGAGTTTTAGTTGTTAGTTGAAGTTAGTTGTTGAATGAATGTTTTGCTCTCTATGAAACATTTTGGTCGACTTTCAACGATGTCATCGACGTTTAGCTGCGAGTCTCAAACTGTTATATAATAAAATGTTAGACGTGTTATATAACAATGTTACACCGTTAAGTCTGGGCTTTAGATAACAATTCAAGACGTTTAGCCTGGGCTTAACTAACACACTTGTTTGATCAAGACTTGCGTTGCATTTAGCTCCAAAACAACAACAAACACATTGTTTTAAGAATAAAATGAATCAAGAACAATAAAAACACCCCCAACAACCAGGCCTCATCAAGGATATCCATTCGTAACATGCGTTGTAAGTTATCATATATAATGAGGCTAATGAATCCTAGAAGTCAGTCTTACACAACTATGGTGGTTGCAACATGCTACTTATGGAGTGAGGTGTTCGCATCTTTGTCGTACAGTCTTAAGGCTGGTATTGATCAATAAGTTGACTTACTTCTAAAGCAAATAAAACTTGAAAGGAAACATGTAGATACTGTGACTAGGAAGAATACAATGCCGGACCAACCCAACACTCAGGGCATTAATAAATAACTGAGGAGAAGGTGCTACCTTTCTGATAACATCTACAAAAGGTTAGACTTTCTAGTCCTCTCTGATGAAGACGACAAACCGTATGACCAGTCTCATAGCACTTGTTTTTAATAATCTGTGGGACGTTAAAGGACCCACACACAGATCGCAGAGTAGGGGACGTAGTCAGCCTGGCTGGAGTAGCTTCACTAAAAAGCAAATGCGACCACGATACATACACAGCTACTTGTCAGCTGCTGGTAACCTTATTAAATACTCAAATGCTACAGAATGCCACAATGAGTTGATTAATGATCTAACACGGTTCCGGTACACTTGAAAATTGAGCCAACAAATTCACTTTGTATAGGTAATCACATGATTTTTCTCGTGCAATTTGGAATAAATAAGCACTCGTAAATTTTTTCAAAGACCAACAACCTTCGGTAATCTTCGGAAGTGTTCGGGTGATCGTCGGAAATCGTCGGAAGCATTCGGGTGACCTTCGGATGTGTTCGGTGATCTTCGGAAACCTTTGTGTGGTCTTCGGAAATCTTCGGAAGGTTTCGCACGATATTCGGCGATCTTCGAAATACATCGGTTGGTCTTCAGAAGTCTTCGAGTCTTCGTTTTAACTTCGGAAATCGTTGTAATTTGCACTCGTGTTACACTTTTGCACTGGTGTTACACTTTTTTGCACTGGTGTTACACTTAAACTGCACTGCTCTCAGCCAATCACAATCGAGTAATTTTTTCAAGTGTATTATTAGGTAACTAACAGTATAAAAATTCATGAGTTCAATTAATTCATACAAGGCCTGAAACCAAGAGCATTTAATTTGTAGGAACTTCACCAACTTGCAGAACAACCCCACTTAGCTCATCACGAAGGACAAGAACTTTGTCACGTCAAAACTTTCATGAAGTTGTATAAAAACCACACTGACAAACAACTTGGACCAAGCCTACTGGTTGTATTTCAGGTTTAAAACAGCCTTAACTAACATTGGAAAATGACTAGCAAGATATGCCGCAACCTTGCCTGCAGGCCTCTAATATGCAATCATGTACACATACATTGTAAATGTACCAAATTTAATGGAATACCCTCGTACTAAAAAGGATTCTATAGTGCAAATAGCAGTCACCCAATGTTGAGGCCAAAACCAAACCGCGATTGACTCTTGGCATGATTTACCATTCCGCTCAATACAAAGGTAAATGGCAAAGGGGGCAGTCTCTTTTCCATAAGGGCAGCTACAGTCCAGTTTGTGTCCACCATTCCTCGAAAGGTAATATTAGATTTGGGTACCTCTATCTGGTACCCCGCACTTACAGAACTATCGCGTGCTCTTGTGTTGTATTCATACTCAACACCAACTTTTACATTTTCATTGCCTTTGTGCCAATAACTCAAATGCCAGCCTGTTTGCCCAACAGTCGCAGCAGCTATCCACCTATCCGCAGTGTATCGGCCGGCGAGCGACATCATTGCTGCTTCTTGAGAGCCATATTGGTAAAGCAACTCTCCTCCTATGTCAACATGTTGTGCCATTCTTTGAAGGTAATGAGCGACAAGGATGCCAGACCCATTTATGATATCTATATTTGCTGCGGTGATACTTGCTGTAAAATCATGTCCTCTATATTCCGCATCACTTTGGACAAGAATCCAAACTGATTTTTGTGTCTATAGACAAAAGAATGAAAATTTTGGTTTGATCACTGCAACAACAAACCTTTGTTTTGCAGTAATATTGTTTCGTTTATCTTTTCTTCTGCATTTCTATAATTTTGTTGTTCTACAGTTACATGTTTAAGTGCATGTTCAAGGTTAGTGTAGTAGTCATAAAACAAAATAAATCCCATTGGCAGTGTGAGTTTACAATGATGACAGATTGAAGGCATCAAAACCTGGTAAGAACATGAGTACATAAGTACATGGACAATTGTACGCAACGTGCTGCACTTGACATGTGAGTTGTGTGAATGATGTTGTAACCACATTTTGACGTCCTCCATGTGTTATCAGAGGATGCAAGCATTGACAAAATGGAATCTATTAATTTTGTTTAATAATACCTTTCATTGTGCAATGTTAAGTAGCAAGGGTCCTGACCTTTTTGTAACACAAGATCACAGACTTTGTTTCTAAATCAACACACAGTCTCCTCAGTGATTATTTCTCACATTCTCATGACTTGCATGCGGCAAGAAGAAATTACATTCCTTACCTGGATTATCATCTTTCCCCTGATACGGTCCGTAAACTGGTGAATCATTTGAGCATTTAGACTACCATTTGTATCTATGTCTCCCAGTAACACAGGAAAAGCCTGCCAAAATGATCATTGAAATGTAAGTCTTTTAGAAGGTAAACAGCATTCGTACAGATGATGGAGCTATCATTTTGTGCCCAAGTCTTGTACTGGCTTATTATTGATAGGCAAACAATTTTACACATGTACAGTGCAACCCCATTCATGCGGCCACCATGGAGCCATGAAAATTTGGTTGCATTGACTGGGTGGTCAGATTACCTGGATTTTCCAATAGGAAAATAAGTGGGTTTTTGCAGTGTGGGCCACATAAAAGTGATTGTAATAATGGGGAGGTCATATGACCTGTTTACAGTCAGCCAACTTGCTGATGCCTGGCCCACAATGAAACCCCTGATGACTGAATACCAATCACATTTTCACAGTACCTCATTAGGTCCCGTCTGCTTGTTTCCTACATAAGTGGCTCCAAAGTGGTAAGCACCAGGTCCCAATCCACTGAGCTGTAGGGTGTGACTAACTTGAAAATGATTGCTGAGGCCTTTGTTAATGACAAGTTTGCATCCCTCAAAAGGTTGAGGAAAACAATCTGCAATTCAAAAAAACAGGTTTACTGATAACTCTGAACAATTTCTGAGTGACCAGCCCAAAATACATTGCCCTAGAAAAAAAATCCAAGCAGCAGCTAGTGTAGTCTCTTTTGCAGATGCTTTTTTAGCTCGTCACACAATCTTTGGGGAGGAAAGATTGTGTGACAAGACAAAAGAGCATCTGCAAAGGAGACTACACCTACATGTAGAGACTTTTTTGGAGACTGGAAACTCCTGCCCACATCATTGAGAAATTTGGAAGAGTAAGGGTGGGCAGGAGCCCTGGGATAACATTACTATGGAATAAAAACCCACTTACAACTTGTAGAATTACCCATCAACAGAGTGGCTACATGATGCAAAATAACATTTCTCTACCGGAAATCATAGATTCCAGCTGTGTCTTGTGTCCAACCTTATATGTACTTCACAAATCAAATCTTAAACCCCTTGCTCCGGTGAACAGAAACTTGTTCCAAATGATAATTACACTGCCTGTAGTCATTAAAAAAACTATTCTGCTGAATACAGACAGAACAAGTTTCCACCTGTTTTTGTTTCTTTCTGTCTTTACTGTTTTGTGTTTTTTTTTTTTCGTGGAAATGGATAACAAACTTGATGAGGTTTCAATTTATTTTGTGCTCATGCATTTAATTATAGTAATACTCTATTAATATCGCGCTATTTCTATCGCTATCCAATTGCACTTTGCAATCTGAAACATGAATAAAATGAACCAACTAATAAAATAACTAAGGTGTAAAGATCAAATATAAACCAAGAAAAATAGAACCTAGTGACCCAATTAACTAACTAACTACAGTGTAACTAACCAGCAGCAAATTATCTAGTAAAAAGCTTTCCTAAAAAGATGTCTTTAGATTGTGCTTGAATTGTGGTAAATTGTCGCTTGAACAGATTTTGAGTGGCAGTAAATTCCAAAGTTTAGCTGAGGCTACAGAACATCATCTTGAACCATATCTTGTAAGTTTCATGTAATCAATGTCAACAAAACAATGGCCACTGATTGATCTTAAGTTGCGTCTGGGCGCATATTTTGTTATAAGATCACAGAGGTATGGTGGAGCTAAGCCGTTCAAGCATTTAAATGTCAATAAAAGAACTAGAGAACCATGGCATTTGATGTGAGACAAGTTAGAAAGTAGGACCTCAGTCAACTCAAGCTTCCACTGACTTTGGCATTTAAGGTAAAGTGTAAGTCAGAATTTTTTCCATGAACTTGTCTCAGCCTCAATGCCTTTCTTACTGTGTACTTTGTTTTCTTTTTTCCAGTGGGGTCTTGTAGGGGACCAGTCTTTGGAATTTAAGGTGAGCCGCAATGGAACAATGTCCACACAGCTCTATACATTACAGTAATTATACACAAACCACACTCAACCCCCCCCCCCCCCCATAAACATTCCTGAACCAAACATTAACCTAAAATAAATTCCATGCCAAATATCCCAAGCCTTAAAAATTTACAGGAAGGAAGGATTGTACTTTAGTCGCAGACCTGCATATGTGGTTGGGGTACGCAGATGCTACCAGGAATCCTCAGATTGTTTTAAATGCCTCTACTTAAAAGCCACACAAAAAAATACTTGCCAGATTTTCCTAGCCAAAAAAATCCCAGAATCAAAATTTTAAAATCCTAAAATATCCTTTGATTACCCCTGTCACTTGAAATCTGGAGTACACACCCTGGGATTCAGCCTCAATGCATCTTTTACTTTGTTTTACTTTTTCCAGTAATAACGTGGGATGCCATGAGGCAGACCACATATAAAATTTGGTCGAGTTTCGTCCTCATCATAGTCGCATATGGTAATAACCCATGTGCTTGTGCTTGTCACTGGAGTTAAGCCCTGTTAGCCAGGGTTGCTACTTGGATGAATGACCACCTATGGTAGCTGGTGTTGTTGACTTTTTTTGTGTCTTCTTTTTTTGATTTCATTTCTGTACTTTGAAGAGTGCATGAGGCACTGGGATGGCTAAACAGTGCGACTAGCTGATCAGCCACAGTTCCTCATTCTTTAAAAGCTCATTTGTCGAAGAAAACCTATTAAGTAAAGATTTCGTGACATTGGTTGACTATACCTGACTGGAAAGAGATTGATTTGTTCCGTACATTGCTTTGGTTTTGTGTTTTCAACTGTGAATAATTGCATTCCAGTTGAGTGTGCCTCAAACTACCATTGTTTGGCTGCCCATGAAACCAGTCAAGTTAGTGGTAGATTGGTGCTGAGTGAATTCAGAAATTATGACCATTTAGGCATCCCACATAAAGGCCTCCAGGCGTCTTGTTTCAATTTTAGCAGGGGATCAGTCAGGGAGTCAGTTGATTCACAGGCAGTGTTAAGTCGAAAGTCATCAGTCTTCGGCATACAACTGTATACAGTAAATACCAGTGAAACGACTCATAAATTTTAATCTATAGTAATTACAGATTAAAATTATTACTCAATGCTTCACGTAGTGATTTATCAACTTACGTAGGAGTAATGTACAAATATATAATTATTCTCTGCTGTACTGTACGTCAAAGGGAATGAGACAAATCTAAACGAAATCATATGGTGAAGGAATAATTAAGCTTATAACTACCATTTCGAAATATTACAAGCATCAATATATCGGCCACGACAGCGATGAGCCTGCAATACGAATGTAAAACAGTCCGAAGGATCGGTCGAACTTATAAGTTTACTTAAACTTCGGAACACAGCAAAATCGCATGGAAATTTAAAACAATTCGAGACTTATAATGTCACTTGAGGAAAGAACGTATTTCTTTAGCGCTGTAGAAAGCGATCTACGATAATCATAGCTTAGCACACTGGAAAATCCACGAAGCCGGCTAAGAACATACTGTGCGTTCCACCACGAAAACCTACCTTTGCACGCCTTGTGTAACTCTTCGTACGTCCCCGGGTTGTTATCTGCAGACTTTTTTTCTGCCGATTGTGGCTTTTCTTCTATTGGAGGAGACGCTGTGAGAGGAGGAGGCGGCGGCATTGAGGTGACATTGCTAGAAGACGAGGGATTCGTCGGTGAAGCAGCAAGAACATTCCCCATCTTTGATCGTGTGAACCATGTGCAAAAGCATATGCTAGATTCCGATTGGCTGTTCGATTGACTGCCATGTTGGAACACGGCGTAGACTGGGAATGAGGATTTGAGAAAAATGTTCCGTAATTTGTAATTTAACTATGTAGCAATATATATTCTAATTCTATTGGAAACTACATCTTTCATGCACTCTTCTTATAAACTTGTTTGAAATCCTAACGGGGGTTACCCAGGGCTACCCTCCTTAGAAGTACAGTTATTTGACATGTTGTGTGTTATATGACGTGATCGTGCCTGGGTTTACGTAAAATTTGGAAAATAGATGGCTTATTGTACTTTGCGAAATGGTACTTTGCGAAACGAAACGAAACGAAATGAAATCTGTACTTTGCGAAATGAAAATCTGTACTTTGCGAAATGAAAATCTGTACTTTGCGAAATGAAATCTGTACTTTGCGAAATGAAATCTGTACTTTGCGAAATGAAAATCTGTACTTTGCGAAATGAAATCTGTACTTTGCGAAATGAAAATCTGTACTTTGCGAAATGAAAATCTGTACTTTGCGAAATGAAATCTGTACTTTGCGAAATGAAAATCTGTACTTTGCGAAATGAAATCTGTACTTTGCGAAATGAAAATCAGTAATTTCATGAAGAACTTCTATTTTCCTACAATCATGACCGTGACACACATTTTTCATTTTTGTTGCGGCATAAAACGTCTTGGTGTCTTGAAAACGCAGATTTCAAAACCTGGGACAGCGGACAAAAAGAAAACAATTTTTCACAGCTTGTTTGCCGCGAATTGCTTTGGCGAGATTAGCACTGAGCATTGTGCTTTCTCCACCACTGCTTTAGGCTCTTGGTGGTCTGGCTTCGCTTTGTTTTGCTACGCGAAGATTACATAAATTTGATATCTCGCCACCCACACTACGGGAATAATTCAGAAGTATGCCCTCGATCTCTTTGTTGAGTTATATTTCGTGACGGAAGTGTACAATGAAAGAACGCGTGATTCGAATACATTTCTTACCCTTTTTTGCATGTCCTGCGTCAAGCTGCAAAAGTATGAAACATCTGGTGAGGAATTTTAGCTTAGAAGTTTGCGTTTTCTATTCTCAGTTTTGTGTTTTTGAAGCTCATTGCAAAACTAACATGTCTTAAATGCAATGTTGACGTGACAAAACAATGGCTTTCTAGTGAGGTCCAAGGTCGGCTGTCGCACGTGAAACGTAAACACTTTGGCGCGAAAATCATGGTTTAGAGCGGTCCAAAGATTTTCGCCATGTCAATGTTTCCCAGCTTTAAGCTTCCTCAGCTGTTACGAAAAAGTTCACCTGGAAGTGAAATTTGTGAAGACGTACCACGCTTTAAATGTAGTGAACTGCCAGTTAAGCAGAGAATAGGACAAGGTTCCTTTGGAGATGTATACACTAGCGAGTACAAAGGTTCAGAAGACACCAAATTTCAAACTGTGGTCATCAAGAAAATGCTGCAAGTCCTTGATAAAGAGGAGAAGAAGCTTTTCTATAAAGAAGTTAAACTCCTTAACGACTTGGATCATCCAAATATTGTGCGATTGAAAGGGATTTCCTTCCAGCCGCTTGCCATGATGCTCGAATACATCTATTTCGATTTCAAGCACTTTGGTTGCGATGGTCTGCGTGTACACTCCCTCTCCGATTTTCTGCTGCAAATTGACGAGTTCAACTGTGAAGGACACTGTGAATTAGTCAATCATGCGGCTAAAGAAATCATCAATGGGCTGGCTCACCTCCATTCCAAAGGAATAGCCCATAGGGATCTAAAGCCAGCGAACATACTGATAAGCAATCAGCACTATTGTACACTGTCAGACAACAACGAAATGCTGCAGCAATTTGAATTGAGGCCTGTTGCCTGCAAGCTCACCGACTTTGGGGAGAGTCGCTCCCTACTCGTTCAAACACAGACTTGTGTTGCCTCGAAAACAAACAACATTGATCGAGGAACAGTGGTATATCAGGCACCAGAACTTTTTGTTAAGGAGATTCTCATATCTGGCGCATCGATCAGTGACTTCATGTTGGCAGATATTTGGGCCCTTGGCATGATTTTGTTCTCGATGATTAATCCAAGCGTCAAGTACCCCTACCGTTCAGAGATCCGATCGGCGGGAAGCATTTCTTCTCAAGATGAATTAAAAATCTTTCTCTCTTCCCTTTTGCGCCAAAAGAAACTTCCCCTGCCGGACGAAAAGTATGTTGCTCAACGCGCAACCGTCTGGAGAGGTTTAGAGGAGATTTACAGACGTTGTGCTAACTTTGACAGACATAGTCGGGTATCGTTAAGAGAAGCAGCCAATATCATGAGCAGGGAGAACAAGAGAGTCTCTACTGATCTGGACGTCCTGCACCTGAAAGTTAGTCAAGCCACAGCAGTGCAACAGTTCGACCAACGACTTGCAGCCCAACTAAAGGACAATGCCAGTGAAGAACTGCCAGCTAAACAGTTCGAATGTGCCTTGAATAACGACGGTACTAACGCATGTGCCTTCCTGTCTATAAAAATCGCAGACGCAATACTGAGTGAGGTCGTAGCAGGGAGCGAATTCTTCACTGAGTTACCTGAAGCTATTGAGGATACTATTTGGCACCTCCCGAAAACAATAAACGTGCACCGAGACCTGCACAGACTGTATGACGCAATGGAAGCGTACGTAATTATGAGGGAACACAAGATAATTACGTCTTCATACGACTTCTCTGAAGAGTTACCATTTGATGACACAGTCTATTCCTTTGAGGGCAGACAAAAACTGCATTCCAAGCTCTGTGGACTTGGATGTAACGACTTCGTTGCTACCTTCACTTGTGAACCGCTGGCATTAACGCTTGGGTGCCGTGATGGCAAGCCATACATGATCGACACTCATCCGGTGACGCTGGCACCTGGAAAAGGCGAAGGCCTCCTGATGATTGGGAAGAAGAACTCCCCAGAAGTGTGGATGTCACTCTGCATTTGGCTTTGGAAAAGGCTGCACCACCAAGGCGTACAGCCCGACACGCGTCAATCACTGGCAGTTATTTCAAAGAAATCAAAGTAAGTGTTATCAGCAACTCTGTCTCTTTGTTCAAATGCCTTTAAAGCACCTAGGTGTCTCGCACGTCTGGTTTAAAGTGTAGCAACCTAAACTCCTGTTAGGGTTAGAGTTAGGGTTGGGGTTAGGATGAAAGCCTAGAGAAAAGGCTATCACGGTATACCAAGAATTTTGAAATAATATGAAGTGTAGAATTTTTCACGACCTTCAAATGTGAGCGTCCGAATCAACTTTTGGGTCCCTTTTGATAGCTGCAAGTCAAAGGAAATTTGTTTATTTGCCCACAGATTTGGACAGTAATTAGTTTGACATAATACAACAAAACATTTTCCTCGTCTTTTCTTTGTCATGCGTTTTGCTCCGAGAGCGGTTTTTCTACGATCACTACATATCTGCGTTTAATCCAGTTTCAAAAATATTCAGTTACTTTTGACTGAAATTGAATAATGGCAAATCGGTGACACGTTTTTTGTGGTGTGGGTCTGGAAACTGAAGGACAAATCATATAGGCGAAAAAACAAAATTCACTTTGACTTGTACCTTTCAAAAAGTGATTCGGACACTCGCGTCTAGATGTCGGAACATATTCGACATTTCATTTTATTTCAAAATTCTTAATATAGCTTGACAGCCAGGTCTACGCGCTTCATCTCTTGGTTGTGAGGCATTCTAAGGGTATACTGTAACTTTAACATATTAAAGTAATAAAAAACGCGCCGAGTGCATTGTTGAGTTATATAAGCACGCGGGAATTTTTAAGAACACGAGAAAAGTGCCTAGAGAAGCACGAGCCGAAGGAGAGTGCTTCTGGCACTTCTCGAGTGTTCTTACAAATTCCCAAGTGCTTATATAACTCAACAATGTACGAGAAACAAGTTTTTTATTTCTGTTATAAAATGTCCCGGAGATTTAAGTGAGTTTTCATACCTATTTGCTCGCGCACGAGCTTGTGACGTAGGCAGCGTGCATTACAACTCAACAGTGCACGCGTGTGACGTAGAGCGCGTGCTTTATCGGGATTTATTATATGGTTAGTGTTTGTATACGATATAACGCGCGCTCTGATTGGCTAAGCGAAGCGAAGCGCCAGGGCATTATTCTCCCGTAATGCCCACGGGCCGATTACGGATGATGCAAATTAGGAACAAAAACAACAAAAAGTCATCCAAAGGCCACATTTGTTTTATTTATATTGAAAATTGGTGTCTCTAGAGCAAACAACTGAAAACATGACCAGGAAAACTGTTAGTGAAACGTTTGACCTGAGTTTGGAAAAAAAATAGTGAACAGATTACCGTGAAGCGACGACTTGTGCTTGAACTAATTTTTTTCCCCTTAGAACCGTTATGTTAGCCATATAATAAACAACTTAATAACCTCGAACGTTCGGTCGTTACGGGAAAATCTCAAACCTCGGCCTAGCTGTATTGACCTCGCTATCGCTCGGTCAATACGGCAAGGCCTCAGTTTGAGATTTTCCCGTAACGACCTCACTCTCGGTTATTAAGTAGTTAATAATGAACTCGATTCGACCAATCACAGCGCGCGTAACTCTTCCAACATTTTATAATTAGCAATAAATCCCCCCAAGAGATCTACTTCTTTTCCAACATTACACAATAAGTGACCTTCTTGGCGACATCATCATCATCATTATTATTATTACTACTACTAGTATATTGATAATGATAATAATAATAATAATAATAATAATAATAATAATAATAACTAATATTTAATTTCAAGTTTAGTATTTGAAGTATTGAGTTAGCTGATGTACATGTAAGAACTGAGGCATAAATTTTACTGCTGTATAGGTTGGCAGAGAGCCCAAAAATTCCGGCTGTTTCTCAAGAAACCACACGAGCTGAACCTAAAGTGATCAATCTTGATGTCGATGAAACCTCTGATGCACCTGAGTCCCCCACTTCTCCTGACATCAACATGACGTCTAAGCGAAAACGTCCCCGGGGAGACAGAGATGGAAGCGCTGTACGCGAATCGTTATTGTTGCATGTTGTTGTTTTTCTTTTATCTGTTTCTTTCTGAAATGTAGTTTTTATGCGATGTTGAACTTAGCTTAAGCTTCAGAATTTTTCCTTTTACACAGGGAACAGTCGACGACTTCAGCCCTTACTCCCAATCCACTGCAGGGAATAAATCAGGGTTGCAACCCAGTGGGAGTACTCCTACAAAGAATGACGTAAGCATAATAAACATTTATCTGTGCTCTAGGCCAAATACTTTGTAAGGTAGTCTTTATAGCGATTCCCAATTTCTTTGCCGCCTTGATACTGATTTGTAATGTCCCGTTGTATGGCTTTCATTTTCCATGTTCAGTCACTTTAAACCCCTCTGACAAAGTAAAAAACGTGTGGGACTAGACCTGAATGTAAACTAGGCCTGGGAAATGTAAAGAAATTGTTATTAATGATAACGACAATGACTTGATCGAAAACCTCTAGACATCGATCACTGCTAAGAAACGTCCTACTCCGTGAATAGCGTCCACTGGAATGCTGTTAGTTTGGCTTATAAAGTGTAAAAGTACAAGCTTTACAATGCCCTAACTAACATATTCACAGGAAATTTGCGCTATAAAATTTCGTCGAGGGTACTTTTCAGTTCTTGGTGGCTTATTGGAATGAAGTGAACTATTTCTTACTTCTGTTCATGTTTTTTTTTATAGAATGGTTCCGCCGCGGACGGAATAAATGATAGTAAGCCCTCCAAGAATGACAAACATCCCAGCTCAGGAGAAAGTAACAGGTCATCCCATGAGGTAAATGACTGATCGATCAATCATTACCTTTCTTAAAAGCTTAGCATGGAAGGTTCCCTCATTATACTCACTTACTTGAAACAAGACTCGATGCTCTATTTGTTCAAATTGGTAATCCTTCAAAAAGCTGTTTCAAGCACATTAACTGTATTTTGCTTTCACGATTTTTGTACAGAGCCTCAGAAGCTCCTCTTGCAAAAGAAAAAATGCGGATGAGAGTGACTCTGATGATGACGACTTGATGCTCAGCGCATTTGACAATCTTAACAGTAAGTGTCGATAAGTGAAACAGATTACTACTAATCGGTGTCTTTGAAAAATCTCGTTCAGCTAAAGTAAAGCGCAAAATAATTTAAATAATAGGGAACCGCGGAAGTCGTTGCCACTGCCTAGTGAATTTATTTGTAACGCGCAGACCTCTATTATGTTGGAAGATCGGTGTTGGAAACGGCACTCAAACTAAAAAAGTCCGATTTTGCTGTGTTGTTCAACTACCAAGGGATAGTCTTTATACTTTCTAAATCTCCATCGTTTTGGGCTCAAATTACAGTTTAACCATTTCTCTTCCAAAAGCCATGCGCCGATTTCTATGTTAGGACATAAAATCGAAAAACGCGATATTTTTCAACCTAACTAGACCTTTTCAACTAGCGTTCACTTTAAAATTTGCCATAAACTTCAAAAAGTTTAAAGTTATGAGCAAATAACGTTTCTCACGTTTTCAGTGATTGCTTTATCTTTATTGCTTTACCTGTTGTTTGCAGGTCACATAAATGGCTTTCCTGTTTACAAAAGGTCAAAAACTGGAATTACTTCACAAGAAATCTTGGACATTTGTATTGGTGGTAACGTACCGGAGGATAAGGTTTGTGCTAGTGTTCCTGCTGGCATAACAGAGAGTGGAATATTCATCGTTGATCTTCAGACAGTTGGCTATAAAGACCTGACAGTGGATGACAACGGAGTCTACGGAGCTCATTCCAGTCCATCTGAAGACTATCAGGTCTTCTTTGACGATCAGGGAAACGTTGATACAGTGACTAGGATTGACAAAAATGACGAAGAAACCAAAAGAGAAATCGAGACCTCTGGCAACCACTTTATTATCAAAAGACAGTACAGCTGGCCCAGAAAAGAAAAAAAATTCCGACGTATGATAGCCAAAGTTGAACACGAAGAGAAGTTCTTGCAATTTGTGATTGTGCAATATACCGTCAACATGTCGTCTGATGAAGCTAAGATGCTCTTCGCAACTCCCGCAAATAGCAGAAAACGCGGTCGCCCTTCAGTACCCCAAGTGAGAACGAAACCAAGTGTACTAGAGAGAATGAGAGAAATGGGCAGTAAGAGTAGTGCCAAACAGATTATCAATAACATTCAAAACGAATTAGGTGGTGTAGTCTCCATATCTTCTCCATCAGACATCCCCAGAGACAGGCAACAAGTTTACAACCAGCTTCGAAAAGTTGAAGGCAGGAAAAAAACCAGGAGCACTGGCCCAGCCAAGTCACCGGACATCACCAAGTTGTTGTCATTACAGCAAGCCGGGAGATTTATTCGTGATGTAAGCCTGGGAGCAAGGTCAAACAAGAAAGGCGAGATGCGTGCAGCCGCCAGCACGTTCGCGGCCGCCGATCACACAATCGGGTGGATGAAAACATTCTGCCACCCTGGTTCAACTCCAGCTGCAGTGACGGGCTTGGATATGACGTATAAGCTAGGTCCTTTCTACCTCACCACAGTTACTTTTCCCAATCCAATGTTCGTATACAAAAACAACGTAAACAAACACCCAACAACACTGGCAGCGGTGATGACCTCCGTCTCCAAGGAAACGCGCGACTATGAATACCTCGCTAGGTCATTGAAGTCAGAGGGAATAGAGTCACTGATGTATGGCACGGATGGAGAGTGTGCCCTGGAAAGTGGTTTTGAGAGCGTTTATCCTATTTCCGAAAGTTCCGCCCACAGCAACATCCATCTACGCTGCTTTGATCATGCCAAAGGGGACATTCTGATGAAACTGAAAGAACTTAAAGTATGCGATAGTGAAAGAACTAAAATCCAACAGGAAATACTAGGAAGCGAGTTTGGGGGAAAGCGTGTCAAGGGTCTAGTCGATTGTGAGAATGAAGCAGAGTTTGAAGCACTTTACGTCAACAAAGAACTCCATTGGCCAGACCAGTTTAAAGAATGGATGCTAACCACGAAAGGAAGACACCGATCTATGAAGACGACTCTAAAGCTTTGTATGTTGAAGCCAACGAGAATCGCCGCAGGTCTTGGTAATCCACCAAATAAATGGGACAATCAACGGACTGAATCACTTAACAACGTGATCAAAGAGGCCGCTGAGAATCAAGTCACTGATCAAGCTTCTATCCACGAAATTCTTGAATCCGAAGTCATCAAACAGCAAGAAAATGAATACATCAAGGCAATCTACAACATGGGTCAATACCGGTTGGCACCTGAATTTCAGAAGTTTTCCGTTAGCCCATTCGTTTGGTCGCAGAAAACACCTGAGCAGCAACGCGAACACGCGAAAAAAGTGTTTAAGGTTCCAATAAGTTCATCGTCTTCCGATGGGGTAAAGCCTTCTAACAGACTGTCCATTGCAGTCGAAGACTGTGAGGTCACCAGTGTTCCCGCCCGAATGTTGACACAAATTTGGCACGAAGCAGAAATCATTCTCTCCCATAACAAAGTAATCGATCTGGGAGGAGGCATGTATTGTGTCACAGAGTTTGGTAACAGCGTGAATGTCATGGTCAAAGGTACAAGGCTAACTTGTAAGTGCCGCAATTTCCAGAGCACAGCAGGCCTTTGTCCCCACGTTCTTGCCGTCGCAGATACAATGGGAACTCTCTCGGAATTTGTAGAAACTTTCAATAGAAAAGAAGGCAAGGCAAGCAGCATTCTCCAAGCCAATATTCCAAAGCGTGCTGGAGAAAAACCGAAGGAAAAGAAAAAGAGAAAAGGACAGAACAATATTGAACTAAATCCAATTGTGGAGGAAATTGAAAGGGCAGACAACGACCTAGACTTTCAGAAACCTCTTTCGTTCAAGGAAATATGGCACAACAATAACAAATTCCAAGTCGTATTCACCAGGGCGTGCACCAATAAGGCGCAGAAGTGTGAGTCTTGCAAAGTCGAATTTGCTCATGGCGGTGTGGTCTGTATACCACAGGACATTGCGATATGTCACATGGAGCGATTTTACTATCCAAAGAAAGATGCCAACGGAAAAACTACGTACGAACCGACGTGGAAACGGGAGATACCACGATTTTATTGTGTCAAGAAGGAATGTATTCTACGTAGGCATCCCTACTTTTGGAAGGGGATGATAGAGGTCCAGGAGGACGTGAAGCAACAATTGAAAGAAGGCCATAAGAAACTTTTGAAGGAGGTCTTACACCTTTCAATTTGATGTATTCATATACCTTTGAGTGAATTAAGGTCGAGTGCTTATTACATCCATTGCGATAGTTTGATCCGTCCCAATCGGACAACAGGCAATAATACACTTCAATTACTTGTCTCAGTGGGCGAACAAAACCAAAACAAGTCCTTTTAGACGTCTACATATTATATATATATATATATATATATATATATTTCATCATATTATTTTTACCGTTGTTTAAAGTTAAACAAGGATAATTGATGTCTTTCGCTCAACTAAAAGATGACCCCGTTCAGACTGTAGGGAGACTGAGAGCATAATCTTTTTTTATGATACCCAGGCAAAAACTTGGGCATCGTCCTGGTCGGGCACGGAGAAAGCACTAGGGTATCCCTCTGGGATTCGGCGCGTGTGCCAATGTGCCCCTGAACAGTCTGAAGAGGGAATATGTTACTTTAGAGTTTTTACGGTGTTACAGGAAATTTTTACGACTGACGCTTACATGTATTCCAGCGCTTTTTATAAATTATAGATATTTCGAAGGGATTTCAGACAGCGACCGTATTGCCGTGTTGAGGCAGTTATTGTTCGGAGTATGTTCAATTTAAAGACTTAACAGTTAGTTCCAGTTTTAAACACACTAGCCGTTTGCTTGTTGGTGTATGCTCTGATCCAACTGATTTTAAATTGTTTACAAATGCATTAAATCTAGAGTTTGTTTGACAATTGATCAATGTTTCCTATTATACCCGGGTACGTTTATTCGTTACACGAGTCAAGTTCGAGTCGCGAGTCAAGTTCGAGTCACGAGTCAGGTTCGAGTCAGGTTCCAAATTTTTTTTTCTCTTTTTTTTTTCGATTACACTAATTATGTGCGAGCAGTAACCAGAAATAACTTCCCAGTTGGCGACATTTTTCATTCTCGATCAAAAGAGCCATTACCGCTTCGTATTGCCGTCGTTTCATCAAGATACACGAGAAACTTTGAATATTAATACATTTTCTAAGAATATTAAGGCCTCAAATTTGCACATACCTGAAGAACATGTCCCATATACCCGATATGCCGGAAAAACACACGGTGAAGGGGGTCGAAGCCTGGAATATTTAATTTTCGCACCAGAGCCATCTTGTTGGGTGGTAGACAAAACACTGACCCCTAGTCCATGGACTACCCTAATGGACTACCTAAATGGACTACCCTAAAATAGACTACCCCTAAAAAAAAAAAATACTATTTTGATACACTCAGGAAAAAACCAGACAACTAGCTGCTTCTGTTCCATAATTTTCGGCAAAAAGCAAGCAAAACAAATCATGAGTAACATCCTGAAGATCATTTCGTCTGTTTGAGAAGGACTGTGTTCTGATCCATCAGACTGCGATCCTTTAGTGATTAAAGCCACTGAGACGTAAATCCTTCATCATAAGTGTCACCGGTTTTATTGGTAATAAAATTTCTTGGTGAAACGAAAAAGGCGTTACACCGGAGAACACGATAACAAAAAGGCACCAACAACTTACACGAATCTAACTGACACTTGATATCCTAAGACAGAAAACTATTGTGCAATGCAAGAGGTTGTTATATAAGATGCAGGAGCGTGACATGCGTGACGGAACAGACTGAATTGCTAAATCACATGGGAGTAAGATTGACAATTACTGTGACATTAGACTTGCGATAAATATGACGCCGGGTGTCTCACTTACATTTCGTTTTCAATGCCATTTCGAATTATTTTATAGTGTCCCCCGGTAGTGTGCAGAATATAATGTGGAGCGAAAACAAATAAGACTGGTCATCATCCGTGCAATGTAAGTATATAATCGCGCTAACCTTGACCGGCTGCCGGTCGACAAGATATAAACAAGATGTTTTGAAGCGATTCGGGGCAAACACGCTATGGAAAAAATGTTCTCTTTCTTGGGACTAAGTTTTCGAGACACCCAGAGGGTCTACGTTTTACGGTTTTGCGGTCCGAGTTTTCGAGATCTGCGCTTTCGAGACACCATGTTTGAAATGCCTTCGGTCGCGGTCGACGAAGAATCAAGAATCAAGAACTCGTCCTCCAATGCCGCAACAACAGAAAAAACTTGTGTCGCGGTCATTATTGTGGTAGAATAGTAGGTTCGCAGAAGCTTCTTCACAAAAAACTTTTCAGGAAAGTACTGCTATTCGTTTCGCAAAGTACAGATTTTCATTTCGCAAAGTACAGATTTCATTTCGCAAAGTACAGATTTTCATTTCGCAAAGTACAGATTTCATTTCGCAAAGTACAGATTTTCATTTCGCAAAGTACAGATTTCATTTCGCAAAGTACAGATTTTCATTTCGCAAAGTACAGATTTCATTTCGCAAAGTACAGATTTCATTTCGCAAAGTACAGATTTCATTTCGCAAAGTACAAATTTTCATTTCGCAAAGTACAGATTTCATTTCGTTTCGTTTCGTTTCGCAAAGTACCATTTCGCAAAGTACAATAAGCCAAAATAGATGGCCTCATACCCTCCCCACCCCTACAAATTCAACAACGGGAAGGAAGTAGCCCATGGGGGACTAGGGTGGAGTAGTTCGTATGATCGTAGCCAGGTGGCCGCCATCTTGGAGAGAATCGATGAAATAAATAGTAAAGATCGTTTCGTTTCGAAGGTAAGAACACGTTTCTGATGCTGTAAAACAACATTTATCGATGTTAGTTATCTATAAATGCAACTTTATGGAATTTCTCTCCCCACGTGCTAATGAAATGGACAACGTGGATTTCAATGGACCACTTTTAAGATGTCACGCAAAATAACAAGTTTTCGTATTATTCATACAAATAAAAAACAACCTCCATAGATCGATGATTTATCATGCCAGATTTAGTAAATACGGGAGGTTTCATAAGAATCCGTCGCAAACCTGTGGAAATATGAGACGCCAAACTTGCCAATTTTTACAGAGAAATGAGAAATGTATGGCAAGGGGCAACCGACAATACACGTACATACATTAGACTAACATAAGACGGATCGAAACGCACCAATTGTGTACAGTCTTCACAGCCAATGACAACTAGGCTTAACTGACAGTTGATCAATAACATCACGACTTCGTTGACCAATCAATCAATGACCAGAGTACTTATACCATCCACTTCTCCTTCTCAGGACTACACTCACCTGGACGATCGTACTCCACTTAATGGATGCATTACCAAAGACATCCAAATAAACTGGACTATATCATTCACAAATATATAATAGGCTAACAAACTTTGTAAGGCTTTTTTTTCAATATTTCCGTTGGTTTGTGAGAAAATTCATTGTAAAGTTGTGCAGTAGAATGTTTTTCGAAACTTGAACACCACAGAAAAAAGTATTTTGAATTTTGCAAAAGCGTCACAAACTTATTGGTTCAGGTAAGTGCAAGGAAATACAATATTGCCAATATTAATCTAGAATGAGATTAATCATTTTGAATGAAGAGAATGCAAGCAAATTTGAACCAAACTTTTACTCTGCACTTCATTTACAAGGCTCATAATCCTAGGAGATGGAAGCAGAGACTAGAGAACCCCTATTTCAAGACTTTGATGGGGATGATGTCCAGAATGTGACTTCAGTGGAAAGCCTTTGCATGAATTGCCATGAAAATGTGAGTACGTAATTTGTTTGCTTTGTTAATACTGAAAAATTGGCAGGTTTTAGGTAACACTTTCACAAGTGACCATTTTTTGGTAGATCTGTAAGAATCCAGCACGTAGTTTACCTAAGAAGCACATTGCATCATGGGTACAATATTACAAATACATGGCTATTCTGTTGGTTATGCCATCAGATTTCATTAACAGCTGTCAAGGTTGTGCTCTACCAAAAGTAGTTGGGTGCTTAAAATCTCTAAACCCTTCAAATCCAGGGCACCTGACATATAAGTTTGGTGCAAAAACTAATCGTTCCTGATTGCCGAAAGGTGAAAATAAAGTTGCCAGGGGTGACCGGGCGCCGCTAGAGCACAGCCCTAGCTGTTCTACCTTAATATTGAAATTGTGGTTGTCAATCACATTTCGAGGACAAAATCATAACCAATAATTTATCATTCAGAGCAGTGTTGGTTATTGTGATATGTCATCACATTCCATCCACAGCTATTTTGCCTGAAAATCAAGATTGGGTTCGTCAATCAAATTGAGAGGACAAAATCACAAACATTGATTATTGAGAGTTAGATTAATAATTATTATTATGTCAGATTTTGGCATCTGTTTTTGGGTGAAACCTGCACTGCATTATTAAAAAATGTTTTATGAAGTGTTAAAACATTTTGTTTTCAACATGCAGGGAACTACAAAATTGCTGCTTACAAGAATTCCCTACTTCAAAGAAGTAGTTATTTCATCCTTTGATTGCCCTCACTGTGGGTATACTGACAATGAAGTACAGTCAGCAGGAAGAATACAAGATCAGGGGTGTACCATCACATTGTCTGTTTCATCAGAAAAGGTACGATTCACCGAGGGCATAATGAACCAGGCCTTAGTTGTTCAAAGAGCTGATGGCATCCAGCAGTTAAGTCTATCCAGGGGATATACTTGTATTAGTTCCATTACAATTTTACTTACTGGATGTGTGCATTTATCCAACTGGGGCCAGAAAGCTTTAGTTTTAACAAGGTAGGTGTTAAAGATGTGTAGCTTGTGTGGTTGGAACTTGGTTAATTCCCTGCTTAAAATTAATTAAAATGTCATTCTAGACCATTCATATACACTGTATGGATGTGAAGTTTAATGGTGACTGTTAAGCTCTGTCTTGGTCCATGGACAAGTGCACATTATTCTGGCTTGCAATAAACTTACAATACAGTTTATCAATCAGGGGCACCCAACGACAATTTTCGGAAAATATCTGTTCGGAAGACGATTTGACATCTAGAATTTTCGGAAAATTTGTTGTAAAATTTCTTGCTTGCCTGCCTCTCCTAAGATTTTCGAACATCTAAAAACTACTATAATTGCCCATTTTTAACGGATTCTTACCGTTAAAACGTCACCTAGAATTTTCGGGAGCCTTTTTTCTGGCTGAAATTTTCGAAAAGGTGAGTTTTGATCCCTATAATTTTCGGATCACTAGACTTTCAGCTAGGAAATCCGAACAGATGAAAATTTTTTAGGGGATAAAAATATGCCTATATCTACTGTTTAAATACTAAAATAAGTTTAACAATGCTATGGTTAAGTGGTTTTGAACTATATTCTCGTTGGGTGCCCCTGATCAATTCAGGTCTTTAAATCACGACATCAGTGCAGAACTTTATTTCTGACACCACAAACAGTCTGTACCTCAAAGTAGAGCACTGCTACAATGCTGCTATAATGCTAGACCATTCTTAGTCAATGCTAATGAAGGGCGGACATGTTATTTCCATCGGCGTTTTTCTGCTCCTTGTACTCCCGCTATCGTGTTCATATCTTGATGGAGAATATCCTAAGCCGCTCGTAACAGTTCGGTGTCTCTGTTGGAGTTATCTCGAGTTTGGATTCAAGCAATTCAGAGATGGAAAGTCGGTTTTACCTTGCTTCACATCGCCGACTCTAGCAAATTTGCGTTGTTTCCCTCATCCTGCGAACAATGCCCACGGAATTGCTGTTGATCACCCATTGTCTTGGTGGTATTGGAATGACACCATCGCATCTTCTCGTCATAGCTGACAGAGCGTGCTGTTTTCAATCAAATTCACAGTCATATGAGTCGATTCGCTCTTTACCCAACCTTACAGTCCGCCTACCATAAGGGTCATAGCACAGAAATGGCGCTACTGAAGGTACAGAATGACATTCTCATGAATATGAATTGCAAGCATGTAACTCTTCTAGTTCTTCTAGATTTGAGTGCTGCGTTTGACATAGTCGACCACGATATCTTGCTTGCTCGCCGTAAGTCAAGTGTTGGCATTAATGGCACTGCTCTGAACTGGTTTACATCTTATCTTAGTAACAGGTCACAGCGAGTCTCGCTAAATGGTTGTATATCTGACAGTTTTAGGCTACCTCATGGCGTTCCACAAGGTTCGTATTTGGGCCCCTTGTTGTTTACTATTTACTCTAGTAAACTCTTTGAAGTCATCAAATACCATCTACCTCAGGCACATGCCTATGCTGACGACACCCAGCTTTACTTGTCGTTTAGTCCTGACTCGGCTACTAATCAGGCTGATGCGGTCGTTGCCATGGAGCGCTGTATACTGGACATTCGTACCTGGATGCTTACGGATAAACTCAAACTTAATGATGATAAAACTGAGTTCATGTTGATTGGTACAAAACAGCAACTTTTTAAAGTAAATATTGATAGCCTCACCATAGGGAACATTGATGTTGCTCCTGTCACTGTGGCAAGAAATTTAGGGACATGGTTCGATTCTAACCAGAATCTCCAAGAACAGATCCACAAAACTTGCAAATCTGGGTTTTTTTTATTTACACAACATTCGGCGCATCCGAAAGTATCTGTCACAGGAATCTGCACACACTCTGGTCCATGCTCTTATTATGGGTCGTATTGATTACTGCAACAGCCTTCTTTTTGGTTTACCCTCTGTTCATCTACTTAAACTGCAACGCTTGCAGAATGCTGCTGCTCGGCTTATATCTAACGTTCCCTGGTATAGCCACATAACACCAGTACTGTGTTCGTTACATTGGCTTCCTGTCAAATTTCGTATTGATTTTAAGACACTTCTTCTCACTTTCAAAGCTATATATGGTCACGCACCTGGTTACTTGACTGACTTAATTGCTATTAAGGTACAGACGCGCTATACTCTCCGTTCAGCTAGCGGTCTTACCTTAAATTATCCAAGTGTAAAACTGAAAAAGACTTTAGGGGATCGCGCTTTTTCATCGGCGGTCCCTACCTTATGGAACAGTCTGCCCCTTCATATCCACCTTGTGGACAATTTTGAACGTTTTAAATCTGTACTTAAGACGCATCTTTTTAAATTAGCTTTTGATATGTAATGCTTAATTCTTATGGTCATTTTATTTTTTTATTATTATTATTTTTTTACTCTTTGTTGTTTTTAATAATATTTTTAAGTATCAGTTGTTATGCACTTTTGATCATATTTGCATGGAAAAGGCGCGTTATAAATTTTTAATTATTATTATTTTGATTTTAAGTCCAAGAAATGATTTTCATGTTTGCCCCTAACACACTGGGTAAAGAACAGTTACCGGTACATGTGGCTAGATACCTTCAAACCCTTTTAAAAACTCGTCCTGGACTTCCCCACATTGAAAGATTCGTATCTTTGGCACATTGTACATCCCCCCCCCCCTGACTTCTATTGCAGTTTGTTATTTTTTTGGTTCAGTATTTGAGTCAGCAGGTCACCATATCAGATGCAGCATCATATCATATTATATCATATCATATCATAAAAAATTATTGTATAATTATTACATTACATTACATCACATTACATACTATTAATAAAATAATAAATATATTATATGATATATATTTTATTGGATTTCGTTTTCTTTAGGATTTAAGTCGGCAAGTCATCAAGTCAGATGCAGCATCATTTGCTATCCCAGAACTGGAATTTGAAAGTCCGGCATTTTCCCAGAAAGGAGGTTAGATAATACAACAAGAACAAATAGAGACAAGTAAAAAGATGGAAAGTAAAACAATGAAACAAATAAAACTTGACCACTAGCAAGACTTGTGAGGTCCTGTTGAAAATGAACTTGATCCCCATTAAACCTGATACATGTAAGTTAGAGGATGAGATTACAGTAATTACATTTATTACTTTGCACTTTGCCTTGGTTCAAAAACGTTCAGTTTTTTGTTAGCCTGTACAAGGCCGTCACATAGTGGAGGTGCGCAAATGAGACGGAGTGAGTGCAGAAAATCAAAAAATAAGAATTTTATAATTTTATTTCATTACTTATATAGCACAAAATTCATCAAGGTATACATGTATGATCTAAAAATCCATTTTTCTTCACTTTATTTTCGCCTCACTCTGCCGGTACTATCGCGCTCCGTTTACTACTGATACGAACTCTTGGAACAAACTAGTTTTTCCTTGTTTCTTGTATTTGACTTATGCAATAGTAAGGACAGGATACCCATGTGGTAGGGCTCAATTGGTTATTGCATGCTTTGTTTTGTGGTTAACACAGAACAACCACAAGCAAACTCTCATACTCGTCTGTTGACAGGTGGCATGGGAGTAATGATCAGAAGCACTTCCAAATTGTGCTTAGCCTCTGAAGAGAAGGTTGTGATGCTGTGCATAAACTTACCTGCAAAATGATCTCTTTATATTAGAACTTAACACCATTGAAGGGTTTTTGGAAAGAGCTATCACTGGCTTGGAACAATTTCAGCCAGTGAGAAAGGTAACTTAAGCTGTACTTGAACTTTCTAATTCTATATATTGGCGGCACACTTTTATACAGGAGTAAGTTACTAGACAGTAGAATCACTTAATCTTCACAGCTTACTTGCTTTGGTTTTCCCGTGTTTCCTTGTGGCATCAGAAACCTTGAGTTGGTTTATTAATTTTTCTTAACTTAGTAATCATTAACTTGTACTTGGCAGATTACTGATCCTGACAGTGCTGCAAAGATTGACGACATCATATCACAGCTTGCAAAGTGCCGCAGTGCGGAAATGAAGTTCACTCTTGTCCTCGATGATGCTTCAGGTAACAGCTTTATAGAGAATCCTCAAGCCCCCGAAAAAGACCCACATATGGCCATTGTGTACTACACACGGAGTCCAGATCAAGATGCTGCACTTGGTCTGCAACCTTCTAGTGAAGATGTTCAAGAGGAAGAGGATGATAATAAAAGTATGTAGGACTCAAGTTTTCTAAAGTGCTTTGTCTTGTGATGTATTCAGCAAATAGTGAAGGATGTTCGTCCCTTTTTCTTGCTTCTGCGTACCCTCTGTGCATGGACGTCGGGTGTGACGCTCACATGCACTGCAACAAAATTTTACACTGGCGCATCTGTAGGCGATGAACAGCCTTTTAATCAGTACTGCTCCTAGCTGTTGTCTATTTTGTCTTGGTGGTGAGGATTGTGATGCGGTCGATAAAGGCAGTGAAGGCTGATGGTGATGGTGATGATGATGATGATGATGGTGGCGATGCTGCTGATGAAAGAAAACCTAACTGGTTCACTTAGCTTCCTGGCTTGCACATCACTCTACTATATATAATTAAGTTTAAATTGTAAATTTAAGTGATTGTAATGGAAAAAATATGTACTCTGACTAAAGCATAATAAAAATTATTATGATGATAAATGACAATGATAACAGTGATTCATGGAAAATTAATGTGATGACAATTATGGCTATGTTTCTTTTTATTCTGTAACCAGAAGAGGACAAAGACCAGAATCTGAAAGATGAGGTAAGAATTTTATTAGTCAATACCCAGTTCGTCAGTTCGTTGGTTCGTTGGTCTGTTCGGTCGTTTTTGCTTTTTCAAATGACAAAACTTGCCTTCACTGTTGGATTTAGACATAATCATGATGTTTATTATTTCCTCACAGGTCTTAAACTTCCCATCAAACTGTCAAACGTGCAATGCACCCACACAAACAAGGATGAAATTTGTTAGTATCCTTTTTACGTGACAGTTGATTTACCTGTTTATTTGACATGAAAGGACACCAACTAGTGCCTCAATTTTTGTCAATAAAGAGTTTACCAGGTGACAGATGTGACGTCATCACATGCCATGTTGATGGACCATCCGCCCGGGACGGGGGGGCAAGGGTGGAGGGGTGTACTTGGGTCAATTTTTGTGCTGGGTGTGTGCCGTTGTTCTCTCGGAAACCCTACCCCATTATGAAACAAGAATTGCCGTGACAGTACCCCGCAACTTTGGGGACAGTTTTTGTCAACAAGACCATTTGGAAAACAATCTGGGGCTAACTGTTTCTCAGTAGTAGAGTGTTGAAACTGGAAATGGAGAGATCATAAGTTCGACTCCAGTTGGAAGAATTCTGAAATTGTTTTCTTTTATGGCGATGGTGTGTGTCACTAATAGTGTATGACATCTGCCATTAATTTGAGATAATTGCCTTAACTCGTTCTTTAGCTATTCCACACTTCAAGGAAGTGATCATCATGGCGTCGAACTGTGACTCTTGTGGACACAAATCCAACGAAGTGAAGGCAGGAAGTAAGTTACATGCAAAGCAGTCGCTCAGGGGTCAAACGTCAAAGATAAGAAAAAAACTCTGTAACACAATAGTTCTCACTTAAGTAGAGGAAGAGGGAGTTAATTTTACCACCAATTGCCGCAAATATAAGGAGGCGTTTTCTTGGGACTATTTTGCCTTAGGAATATAGTGCAAGTGAAATGCGTTATACTGTTTTCCAAAACGGAATACTCTTCCCGAACGTGATCAGAGACTAAAGACTGGACCGAGCGTCTGCACCTGACTTCTTGTGCCACGTCACGAGCTTGGCGGGCCGCGTACGATTTTCCTGCCAAAACTCTTCCAAAGGATCGCTTGTTCTGCGGGATCTTCCCGAGTAAACCTTTTCTATCCATTCTTCTTATTCGGGTATCGGGATTGGAATGAGCGGAATGCTGTGCTGTTCATTCCAAAAGCAGAATCCAGAATCCTAAACAGAACACGATTATTCCAAGTGTTTCCGTTTCGGAATATTCCCAACACGACGCGCTGTTGAACACATATCTTTTGTTTTTTAGCCGGAGTTGAACCTAAAGGATGCAGAATCACGTTGAGAATAACAGATCCTACAGATCTAAACAGAGATGTGCTCAAGGTAGTTCAAATCTATTTTTATGGAATGATTATATTTTGAGAGGCTATTAGTTACAAAACGGGCATACGCAAAGCTACGTTTATTCTTGTTTTGCCAGGCTTTGCTGCCCACTTCTTTCCTGAAGTTGTTAACTCCTAACCCTCCATTAAGCGGTAACTCACCAAAGTCCCGGAAATAGTTCCCCTTAATCACTGTAAAACCGTTCTGTATTAAACGGTCACTCACCAAAGTCCCAGAAATAGTTCCCCTTAATTACTGTAAAACTGTCCTGTATTAAGCGGTCACTCACGAAAGTCCCAAAAATCGTTTCCCTTAATTACTGTAAAACTGTCCTGAATTATGCGGTCATCTTAAGCGGTCGCGGTCGCCATTTCCGATATGTCCGAAGTTCCAACGAGTTATTCTCTGTTGTCCTCATCTCTATTAAATGGTTACTTTATTAGACTGTACCACACTACGTACTTCACTAGATATACTGTGCATGGCGTTTAATGGTCTTTTATTTCTATTCTTTTGGCACAAGAAAAGGTACAAAGCTCTTTGAGGTCGGTTTGTCGGTTTTTGGATACTTCGCCTTCTCACTATTTTCTTTTCTTGTCATTTTCTTTTCATCTCTTTCACGGGAACACATGAACCCACAATTCACCAGCTCGCAACGTCAGTGGCTTCATAGCTCAGTTGGTTAGAGCATCGCACCGGAATCGCGAAGTCACGGGTTCAAACCCCGTTGAAGTTCTGAATTTTTTTCAGGCCAGTTCTTTACGCAATTACATAAATTGCGATCACAACTGCGAGGATCATCCTTCATTCGATTTCATTTCCGCACTTCATATACGATTTATTTCATATACACCATTCACTTTTTCTCTTACGTTGGTCAAACCAGTATTAAACGGTCAAGCCGTATTAAGCGGTCAGTTGGCCCTTCCCAGTGATGGCCGCTTCTATACAGGTTTGACTGGATACTGATCTCTTAGTTAGCACGTGCGCTGTGTTTGGTCAATTTTGCGAGCCGTATTCTACTGTATGGTCTGCTAAATTTGAGAGTTTCCTTTTCCACGCGTCCGATTAGCCTCAGAGATATAATAAATATCTTACTAACCTCGTTTTCTCGGTCCGTAAGGAACGTTAAAGGTCCTCGTTTTTCCCGTTGACTTATGGCCCGCGTGTTTCGTGGTTGGGTCATATGTCGACGGGCAAAAACTCAGTGCGTGACGTACAGTATGGACCTCGAACTCGGTTAGTAAGAGGTATGTATTCTCGAGTTCCAAACTGAAAATTGAACATCATTCAACATCGGAACACTATGCGCTGCGCTTCGCTGTCAACAGATATCCTGCGAAATACGTAAATTTGTTTCGTGGTGAAAAATGGTGGCTTAAAACTATGAACTCAGTAAACTGTGTTTTGTTATCAATTTGTCGAACGCTGTACTGCTCAATCTTGCGGAATATCACCTGATTGACTGGAAGCCAACTCGGCCTACGGCCTCGTCGGCTTAGCATTGTGCGATTTCACAGGATAATTGTTGAATTTTGCATTCCACAGTGGACTGATTAAATCTCTACTGCGCCAGAGACAAATTATTAAAACGCGTCTTTGATAGTTGAGGAACATTTTCTGTTTTCAGTCCGAAACTTGTGAAGTGAGGATTCCTTCAATCGAGTTTGTGTCTGCCCCTGGCACCTTGGCTGGACGATTCACAACCTTAGAAGGTCTACTGACTAACTTTAAGGAGCAGGTAGAAGAATTTTACCCTTTCTTTACATGTATCAGTATGTGTTAAATGATGTTAGATAGCACTTGCATCAGCATGTCAGTATTTTCCACATTGACATTACTTTGCGTGGGTATCGCTTGTCTTACTGCTGCTTAATTTGTCTTCCAGTAGTAACTTGTCGTTAAGGGAAGAGTATCACTGTTGTCTACAGCTTGTCCAAGTGTATTATGCCCGGGGGGAGGGGGTACTTCCCAAGATAGACTATATAGGTATGTGCCGGTTCCAAAGGGTATGGTGTTAAGCCGTTTTGGTCCTAAAAACGGGTATGGTTTTCAAGAGAACCACGAGAGCGCGCAAACGTTTTTGTCATTTCAGCTACAAGTGTGTAACAAAGAAATTAGACAAGTAACTAAAGTGTATCATTCGAGCTGGATTTGACCAATTCTTGACTTCGGCACCGATTCGAAGCATCAACAAATCCAGTGGGAAAATTTGGAACTGGCCAGACCAGGTCTGAAAACGGGTATGGAAAATGGCATATTTTGGTCTGATATAGGGTTAGGATTTGGAGAACCGGTCGGCATATCCCTACCAAGAATTCCGAGGGGTACTCCCTCCGCCCACCCCCATCTCAGGGGGAGTAACATGATCGTTTCACTGTTATTGTTGTTGTGGATGTGGCAGTGGCTGTTCTGGTGGCCTGTGGCTGTGATAGTGAGATAGTTGTGATTGTGGAACTGTTTGGAGTTGTGGTGATGATGGTGATGATAGTTATTGCATAAGTCGTGGTTGCGGTTACCTTTATTTAATTGTTTTCTCCCTTCTGTTTCGTCTAGTTGCAGAGTCTGAATCCATTTGGCTTTGGCGATAGTCCTGACACATTTAATTCGAGTATGAAGGAATTTTTGGTTGGCATGGATAAGGTTTGTTCATATTCTTTTAATCCTTCTAAACGGTGCACACGCCATGAACAGTTGGTGGAAAGCACCCAGTGAGTGATTAGCCTGCGAGGGCAGACGTATTTCCGGTTGTCGCTTATACGTCTGCGCTCGCAGGCTAGTGAGTGCTAAGCGCGGGAAAACTTCGATGCGTGGAAAAATCTTGCAACAGGAGTAAGTGTTGAAAAATATGCGGCCGATACTTAGCGCGGGAAAAGGCGCAGCTGCTGCTTAAGAACGAGCCTTCTCGCGGGATTTTGGGTGGATATGTACACTACTTAGTTGTAGCCTTTTGTAAGCTCTCCGGTGACTTACACAGGCAAAGCATCACAATTTTATTTCTTTTCACCGGGTGGGGGAAGCTTTGAGGGGGTTGTAATTGTATCCCGGAGGGTATTCGGGGTGGTGGTCTGAGACCCTGACATCTTCCGACAATTTTATCTTATGTTGTTTTCCTTGTCCATGATTATAGGTAATCACTGGTGAGAAACTTGGAATCGAGATAACACTGGATGATCCGGCTGGAAACAGCTACATTCAGGTAAAACTTGTTCGCTGCCTTGGAAATTCAGTCCAAACCCAAACAAATCTTGTACATTTATCATTGACTGACTGACTGACTGATTGATTGATTGATTGATTGATCGATCGATTGATTGATTGATTGATTGATTGATTTAAAAATGTTTTCTTTTGACCACTCTTCATTGTCTTTGATCTGTCGCATGCAAAATTGCTACTTTCCCATCAAAATGATGTGTTTCATCGTTTGCAGAATCTGTACGCGCCAGATTCAGACCCAGAGTTGGAAATTGTGTATTACGAGAGGTCAGAGGAACAAAACGACGCTCTTGGAATTTCGGGCATGAAGACAGAAGGATACGGAAATGTTTAGCGCAGCTGGCGCTCGCTTTCAACTACTACTGTGCCATAAACTAAAGAAGACACGATAATCAGCCATATAGTTTGGTTGACTTTGGGGAATAGTAATTTTCCTCTCGTCATTTGTGTGACTCGCGTGACATATTTTGTGTGCGTAACGCAACTGCTTGTGACTACCTAAGGCTTGTCTAATGAACGCTATGAAGTTAGTCGCTGCCGATTTTTAGCTCTTTATTTTGTCCTCTGCCAAGATAAAAACCGTAAAGATTGGATAGTCGGGGAGGAGGTAGCGGGCGGGTGGGAAATATGTCTCACTCCCTATATGGCGGGAAGATAAGATGAATCTGAGTTATGCACCTTAGTTGATTGGTTCAGCTTCTTCCCGTTTCTTTATGAGAAAATAAACGTCTGTTTGCATTGCTTGTCTCACTTGTTCTCTTGTTCTTGCCGCACTCAATGAAAACACATAGCAGTCATTCCAGGTCTGCGAACGATGACTCGGTCATTCAAGAGGTACACAGCCTTAGGAAACTGTGCACGTTTTAACTGTTTGAAGATAGATTGGCATCCTGGGTACCAGAGGTGTTTCTTCGCACTCGTGGGATACGCGAGTCACACGAGAGGCATAGCAAGAGAAAAACAGGGTTTTCGCGTGGGGAACAGTAACACAAGTGGACCAGGTAAGCATTGGAGGTACACTATTTGTAGGCATGGTAACGCTGGCGTGAAAAAAGAACTAATTGGTCGACAGAAAAGCTAAAATTGTAGCTCTACTGTTGTTATTGGTTTTGTCAATCAAGGCTTACATTTGACAAGTCTTCGTTTTAATATATTGATGCTGACCAATTCACACGATCAGTTCAGATTGTGACACTTGAAATTCGTTTCTCTTCCCCCTCACCTCCCTCCCTCCCTCCTCACCCCCCCCCCCCCCCGCCCCCCTTCCTTCTCCATTTTGAAATGCAATGTCACTTTTGTTGATTGTGTACGGAAGGAAACTTCCTGGATCAATCCAATTTGCCAGTTTGTTGGTTGATTTTTTTTCCAGGAAAACTCTCTAAAATTACAATAGTCGTTCTTGAATTGCTTCACCCTGGCTCCTCTTGTAAAAGCAGCCACTACCCTAGCCTCCCCTCTCCTACAATCACATTCACCGTTCATAGCAACGAGTGAAGCACTATGGGTAGTTTGTGTGTTCATTTTCGGAAAAAGCAATTACAGGTCATTAACTCTTTTTCGTAAAGGTTCGGTTAACCGAGTTGAAGATCTTACAAAGGATCCGTTATTTATTTTTAATGCCACCGAATGGAAAAACAGGAAGAAGACCATAACAACGATGCCGTGGAAGGTAAAATAACATTTGCGTCACCTTATGTTTTGGCCGCCATCTTGGCTGATGAACCCGCAGAACGAAATGTTCTCCATAATATGGTCGTCGGAAACGAAAATGGAGAAAATTCCGAGATTGTAACCGATAGCTTGGATGTTTCTTTGAATGATTCACTTGAGTCAACGAAACTACAAGCGATTGGAGATTTTGATCGTCAAGATCAAGTCGCAATTAATAAGGTCAAGCCAATACTTACGAACGATGGAAACTCGGTTTTAGGCACCGAAAAAGTGTCTGATTTACCCAAGAGCTCAACGCCTGTGAGAAATGCAAGTAGTGAAACTAAAAAAAGAGCAACCGAGAAAGCTCCAAAACCACATCGATCGCAGTATATAATCGAAAGAAATAAGGAAAAAGCTGGAAAGCGATCAACAGCGAAAACTAGTTATGCTCAAATGCACGCTGCGAAAACGAGGAATAAACTCGATAAAACTGACAAGAAAGCGAAAACACAGGAAGCAGAAACTCAGGAAAATTCGTTTGGTTCGGACTCCGGATATCATTTGGGAAACGAAGAGGAGATTAACGGTGATAAGGATCAAAATCCTAATTTTGCAAATAATGCTGATCAGTGTGTTGAGGTGAACGGTAGAAACAGTGAGTTAGAGGAATTCAAAAGTGATTTACATGCACTTGATCACAGTTATCTAAATGGGTCACTTAATGCATATCATAATCATGGACCCTACTATGACGTGAGTAAAAATTATAGCATTTACGATGCAAGTTTCACCTCTGGTGCAGTATCTTATGCTAGAGATTACCAAAGTGCACATTTAAGAGAGTCACATGCAGTCTTGGATCCTTTCCCGCCAATGCCCCATCACAATTTGTCCACACAGTCGGCACCTCCAGGGGTATACGGTTACCAACGGAAACCACTGATCTCAAGTTTACATCATTTTAATGGGGATTACAGCTTGTCATCAGTTTTACCAAATAGTGAATTTGTGACTTCTGAAAGAAGGGAAAAAATCCCAGAATCGAGTCTTCACAGAAAGTTCCAATCGGAGCCAGATTTAGGGCATTCAAGCTCTCCATCATTACAGAGAGTGTCAAGTGTTGGTAGAAATAGCAAGGCTTCTGGTAGTTATTCAAGTTTACAGCAACCTTCGCCATACAAACCATACACATTGAAGGATTACCAAAACTTTGTGGGGTCAAAGGTCAAGCCCTTGGCTGGTGGCTTGGGGCCCAATGTCGACACTGATGACTTCAAAGAAAAGGTAAAGAACTTGCAAATTTATCTGTATTGATTTTATATCTCAGCTTGGATATGTGTTTCTCAGTGATCCAACCTTAAACCATTACCAACATGTGGTTCTGTCAGCACAGCATCAAGTTGATGTTGTGGGGGATCTTGGTCTTGTAGGCTCATTTTACTTTAAAAATGAATAAGATACTTGTGGGCTTGAAGGGCCCAAAGCAAAAAACTATTAGTAACACTCTGGCCTGACATGAAATCCCATATTTTAACAACCCTGAGGAAAATCTTATTAATATCTTAGTAATATTCCTATTAAGTTTCTTATTAAGATTCTTAATTAAGAATCTTACAAGAACTTTACATGATCATAATAAGATTTCTACCTGCGACTGACACCAGTCTAATGAAGACACTTTCAAGTTGTGGAGTCCTTATTGAATTCATCTGTTAGCCTAGCTGAACTTTCACAAAGACACTGCCAACTGGCTTTTGTCTTGTCAGTCGGTTATTAAATTATCGTTGGCCAGTGGATACTTGTCTGTATTACTTAACTCTCTTCAGACCAAGTTTGTCATAGTTTTATCGTCAAACATTATTATCCAATTTCTTTGCAGATGAGGAAAATTAGTAAGCAGAAAGAATATGCATCAATGTTAAGAGCTCAGCATTCAATTATGAAAAAGCAACAGGAAAATAAAGGTTCTGCACCTCCTGCAGTGAAACCCCGTCATGTAAAAGAAGCAGAGATGAAACGAAAGGCAGTGAGTAAACTGTACTTCATTTGCTATGTATATTTACATTTCATTTTGATTTAGTTCAAGGGATCAGTGCAAAATGGGCTTAAATGACAAAAAAAAAACAATCCATAAAATTAAATAAATAAATAAAATAAATCAATGATATTTACCCAGGAAGCTCCACTCACGACAAAGTGGTTTTCAGGGAGGTCCTGCATCCGGATCGAATTGGAATTTGGAAGTGTTAGTTTTTGGGGAGAGGGAAAACCGGAGTACCCAGAGAAAAACCTCTCGGAGCAGAGTAGAGAACCAACAGCAAACTCAACCCACATACGACGTCGAGTCCAGGAATCAAACCTGGGCCACATTGGTGGGAGGCAAGTGCTCTCACCACTGTGCCAACCCTGCTCCCCAAATTTGGAGGTATACATACATGTATTTGGAAGGTATACATGTATATATTTCGTGGAGCTGCACATTCAAAAAATTAGCACAATAATAATAATTTATTATGACTTCAGCTCAATTGAAACTGAATTCGACTAAAATCGTGCATGAGTGATTTCTTTTGAAAGCCAAAATAAATGAAATCAAACATGCATCAAATTCTCTTTGATTCTGCTCCTTCAGTATTTGGCAAAAGACTTAGTCATACACCAATTTTGTTAAATTCTGTCTCTTAGGCCACAAAATAAAATATAGACTTACATTATTTTGCAATGCCATAACCAGTCTGTTGGCCGAAGTAGAGTAAATCACAAAAAAACTGTGAACACTGCAAATATTTCTGGAGTGTTTATTGTGTTGAAAAAGAAAACCAATCAGATACACAATCGCTAAACTGCAAACTGTAACATTGATCACTTCTGTGATTAGTGGTTTCTTCCAATTTCATCGCGCTTCTGATTGGTTGAAGAACAATAAACATTCAAGAAATAATCCTCAATGTTCACAGTTTTGTGAGTGTCACAGTAAACAAACGTAGAAGCTATTTTTCTTGTTTTTAGGCTTTGAACTATGCTAAAAATGTGCCCAAGCCTAAACAAATGTTGAGCAGGAAGCAACACCATTCAGGATCTAGTAGCAACAGAGGAAAGCAAGATGTCCATGATCAAGATATCACCTTGCTTGAACTCTTAAGACTGAGGCATGAACAGGAGAAAAAGGAAGTTGATAGTATACGAAAAGATCTGGCTTCAAAGATACGGTTGTGATGGATTTTAAAAGAGAGCAGAACTACATGTAAACATTTGCAACTTGTTGAGCGATCAACCTTCCATTGTTACAGGTAATGCCACTGGACATATTGTGCATATTGCTTGCAACCAAATGGCATTGTGTGCACCCAAGGCGATTGGGAGCATATAAGCAAGAATGACAGCAAGTAACAGTTGCAACAACTAAATCATTAATTTATATTTTTAAATTATCGGACGTTTTTGTTGAAGTTTCCATTGTTGTTGCTCAAGCTCTCTGCTACTCTATCAGGGCCATGGCCATCATATAAAAAGAACATGTTTATACAATCACATATTTATTACACCTCCAGAACAATAAATTTTATTTTAACATATGACAGGCACTAAATCATGATGTAGACAGTGAGTATCGGCACTGTACGCAACCAATGAGATTCTTGTGCCTTTTAGAGATTCATGTGCCTCCCTTTCAAAAAAGTTGTGAAATGATGCAGTCAATTTAATCAAGGCCTTCACGTGACTTGCCGTGACTTGACTTGACCTGACT
Source organism: Galaxea fascicularis (assembly GCA_948470475.1). Taxonomy (NCBI): domain Eukaryota; kingdom Metazoa; phylum Cnidaria; class Anthozoa; order Scleractinia; family Euphylliidae; genus Galaxea; species Galaxea fascicularis. The sequence continues at coordinate 19,846,776 of OX419344.1, forward strand.
TGACTTGACTTGACTTGACTTGACTTGACTTGACTTGACCTGACTTGGCCTGACTTGATGTGACTTGACTTGACCTGATTTGACGTGACTTGATGTGACCTGACTTGACCTGACTTCACGTGACTTATCAGTACTGGGAGAAGAGGTGCATGTAGCGGTACACTAGTATACCCAAAACTAGTTGTATCCTAATTTCCGCAAAACTGAAAGATGTGTGATATACTATATACTACACCTCTTTGTTTTGAAATGCAGTATGCCAAACCCCTACCTGTAAAATACCACACAATCAATGAAAAGCTTAATGTACATGTACCGTTTACCCTAAAACCCTGGCCACCCCTGTGAATTATCCACCCGGATGGTAGATATGTGCAGACCATGAGGCATGGAGCATGATTGAATTCCATAACTGCATATATCGTTTCAATTGAATATAATAACGCCAAAACCAAAGCAATTACTTTGGCCAATCACAAGCCATGTGAATAGCGCGGGAAAATGCATGTGACCAGGTCAGGATTCAGATGTTTTTTTTGTTTTTTGTTTTGCTTTTCATTGGTTGAAGAAAACGCACGAGTTTTACTAACCAATCATAATGAAGTAAAGCACTCATTTGAAAAGCGCATGTTGCAAGGTTGGAACAAGTGAATGCATTGTGCTGTATAACGACTGCAAATGTGCGAGGGGAAGAATGCGGTTGGATGTATCGCTATTTACAATACAAAGTAAAAAATATTGTGAAAACATTTACGTGAGATCCACATACTGAAATACACGTATATTCAATATTTTACTGGTGTGACTTCCTGCTTATACATGACAGTAATTTATCCAGTGCTGGCCCCCTCCACATTCCAAAGCAGTCCTTTCCAGCAGTCCTGTACAGTTCTACAGGGAATATTTCGCCTCCTCGTATTACCGAATTACAAGTTATTTGATAACAACAGGGATATAAATTAGCCATCTTTAAGTTCATCAATGTGTGCGGTGAAACCCTCATACGAAGCAGGAATCTTAGATTTTTCGAACTTCTAACTTCTGGCTCAGTTTCTTCGACTTAGTAGTATTTGTTGCTTTTAACTTTGAAAACAATGAGGAGACAGTTACTCCAAACAAACAGGAGGTTGTACTCTGATTTCTGGCCTGTTCATTTGTTCCGTCCAAACCACAAATGGAAATCCAGAGTATTTCGTGTTCAGTCGTTGGTCTTCAAAGAAGGGAACAGTTCCAGCTGCGCCAATTTCACCCTGGAATCAGTGACAATCATACAGTCAACACTTTGATAATCATGACCAGTAAAGAGGTTTTCCTACAATGTAAGGTGAGTACAGACAGACTAAGCCTGTCTATATCCAATAAACCTTAAGGGATTCAGGGACGTAGCCAGGATATCTAGGAGGGGGAGTTCCAATTTCGTTCCCACGAAAACGGTTGGTTTAAAATCCTTACATTAACTACGTACAAATAGATACCACAATGACGTTCACTGAACTGATTGTAATTATAGAACAAAACGAAGAATTTCAGGAATCCAGAGTCCATTACACTCTTGCTGGGATAAACTCACTGTTAAAAATAGGAGAGTGAGGGGTTCCTTGGCGCGAGAAGGGGGGTTCTGGGACCTCTAGAACCCTCCCCTGGGATTTTAATGGCGGAATCGAGGCCCAAACAAACCAATGGCCTTGAAGCTATGAATGCCGTTGACTGAAGAATCATGGACAGTTAAGGAATAAGCTCATTTAACACTTTCGTCTGGTTATGGAGACTTCAATTCAAATCAGAATGAGATAGAATTTACAATTTGATGTTTATTGAAGTTGTCGCGCCAAAAAAAAATCTTTTTTTTTTTTTTGCGTTTGCCAAATAACGTGTCATGGTGTTAAGGATTTGAATGAGCTCTTGAGCTCTGTGGTGTTCTGTTGTTAAACAATTTACATTTACATTTTTTTTTCTTACGTTCGACAGCAAGATTACCTTTACATTAAGTGCAATTAACGCCATCTCAAACGGTTTCGCCATCGTTCCTGCTTTTTTCTGTGCTTCTTTCACAACTATTTCGCAAGATTCTTGAGGAGAATGGCCCTACCAAGAAATATTGAGTGAAAACAAAAATTATATGACATTGAGAAAGCCTTGCATCCCAACATCTAGAAAATCAGGTCATTTGAATTAGTCTTACGCTCGAGTGTTTGGTAAAATCTTCGGAACTTACCGCTCAAACATGTTATTCTGAGAGCACAAAACAACCCAGTCAGTCGAACGCTCGACTTCTGGGCGAAGATTTTTGTTTAAAACAGTGAGCTAAACTTAATATGTTAATGGCAACTTTGATTCATTTTTCAAAAGTAATTTCTTGTCTTTCAGTTATAATGGGATCTAGACTTTTTCTTTCAAGAAAAATAGACTCCGAAATTCTTTTCACCGAGAGAGAACGCGTTAACTTTTAAACAAGGATGAATGATGATTGGTTTTCGAACACGCCGTGGATTAATTACAGACCGGCTCTGTATTAACGCAGTAGTATTTCAACACTTGCATTTCTTCCTCTTGAATTTCTAAAAGAAGGATTGAAGTGAAACTAGTTGTCAGCAAGTTTTTCGAACCAACTCAGCGACAATCGGAAACATAGTACTGAAAAAGACCCGACAGGCAAGTACATGGACTACGTCAATAAAGAAACAAACACATTTTATCACGTTGACTTTGCACAAACCTTCTTCATCAACTGGACTGCGTGGTAAGAAGGACAGAATCTCATGATTTTGTCACCGTCGCCTGTGGCTAACAGTCATAAAAAATCAGTCGGTAAGTACAAAAGGCTAGAAGTTGTCATGGTAAGATGTATAGTATGGTGACAATGCTGTTGCTGAAAGATTCCTTGAGAATCAGTTTTAAATTTTCTGGAAGAAATTCATATGTAACTGCAGTTCAAATCTCAAAACCATGATGTGGAACTAAACGTAAAAACTCCAAGGAAATTGTTCCAATCGACCTAAAAACCACACAGGACACAAACTGCCCAAGAAAACACTTCAAGCGAAAAGCTTCAGTTGAGGCAACGTTCGTAACTTCTATTTCAAATTGGCCAGTTTCTTCGCTGTTCATCATACAAGTTCTCACAATTCTCATCACTGCGTAATGGTTTATATAACTGTACATAAACCGAGTCGAGTCGCAACCTGTGTGAAAACTTGAAGAGCAAAACCAACCTGCTGCAGCCCCGGTCTGTTAAGTAAAGAAAAAAAAAACTATTAAAAAATTACCTGGCAATGTACTAAGGCCCATCTAAGGTCACACCTACCAGAAATAATTATGCATTTATGCTCCACTGTTGTATCATTCAGTAACACCTGCTCACTTGATAACTTTTATTGCCAATTTGAAATATGACGGGCAAAGAATGAGGGTTAGACGACATACCACACCCTTTGTTTGAAACAAAAGACTCTATAGGTGCAGGGTATGAAGGGCAGGGGGTCAACGCTACCCGTATCTATCAACCTGGGGCAGGTTCGTGAAGCCCTCCCAAGTTAAGATGTATCCTAAGTAATGTTTTCTAACAATAGGCTTTTGATATCAAAACAATGGGCTATTGTGAGAAAACAATACTTAGGAGACATCTTTAAAAATTAGGAGAGTTTCGTGAATGTGCCCCTGTATTGTTAAACTGAATTAAATATTGGAACAACAGGTAAGTTTCAGTGTTTGCCAGACGTGAGCTAACATCAACCATCCAGCTCGACAAATTTTCCGAGGAAACGTGCCTTCCTCAAACAAAGTTCCATGTTGATGCAAGTTTAGTAAAATGATCCAATGAATTACGGTGGTCCCTGACATTTGTTACGAGAAAATGCCCCAGATTTTGTATTTAATTTGGGCAGACTGTACGTCAAGTATACATTTTTTGCATTTACACACTGATAGCTCAGCTTGCTTAAGAGCAGCAGAATTGAAGGGTGTGTAACTTATCAATCGCATTACCTCGTCATCTGCATACAATCCTGACCCAGGGAGGGGTGAGTCGCCAACTCGGCCAGGATGTTTGAAGGCCATCCCACTCGACGAAACACCTGTAGGGGCAATTCCGAGAAATTCTTGGTTGAAGACGAAACAATTGATAGTTCAAATGATATTAATTAACTGAATGCAGTTATAATAATATGGTAAGTAACGGTTCTTCTAAATGACATCAGAAATAGAATTCAGCTAGGACGAAACTAAGAAGCTATTTGTAACAATAACGGTAATGAACGTGCCACAAACAAAATGGCAGGTTTAACCAGCAAAAACAGTCGCTCTGTGTACAAGTTTTTTTGGATAGCGTGAGCTCATGAAGGTAACTTTTTCTGCCTAAGCAAATGGACAGTATGGACTTAAGGAATGCGTTTGATACAGTACGCAGCTCAAAGCCTCAATGACCACTTCATATTTCCTGGCCACCAAAAGAATTAGTTCCTACCATGGCATACAGTATTTTACCTGCAGCTGTCTGCATTTTGGAGTCCAACACAAGGATTCCTTTTAAAGAAGAAAATTCAATAAGTGAATAGTATATAAATTATTTAATACTAATCAAAATGTCTACTTTAACTGGAAAAACAGAGCTCTCATACACAAAATGGATTGTCTCTCTGAGATCTGCGTCATGTTATGAGCTAGTTAAATAACATAACCATTGTTGCCTTGATTTATCATTTGCTCTGCTGTTATTGATAAGTTGTTCAATAAAATGTAAAGGTAGAGGTTATTGATAATGTAACATTTCTGTGTTGCTTTTTTCTGAGTCACTGCCAGTTGTTAGTGCTATTGGGAAGCTCTCACCTATTGTATCATGGCTGTCGAGTTCCTTGCCTGGCTTTTGGAGAAACTCCTACTACAAGAGGAAACAGTGCATGAGAATGGGGTGGGTACCATTCATGGGTCTTTTAAGTGTCTGATTTGCACCTTTCTCTTTTACACCTCTTGTTTAAAAAGTCAAAAGTGGTTTTGCATTATTTGAGTGTGGAAAATAATTCTTGTTTACTCTGGATTTCGCAGCATTACTTTGTAAAGAAAATGGTTTGCACTAATTAATTAAACCTCACACCATTTCTGAACAAATGGGACAAACCCACAGGTGGCCCAGAAGCAATAGTAGGTGCTTAGGCCACCTGTGAGAAACCTAAACCAATCAGGAATGCTTGCATGCACTTTCTAATTAGTTGACTGTTTCCACCTGCTGTTAGTAGCCAGTCATGAGAATGATATTGCTTGGATTTGCATTTTAAGAAATTCTACTCAACTCAACTCCATGCATCATCATGAAGATACAATATTATTATGGCAAAACACTGATCATTATACCACATTTCTAACAAGATTTAAGACAGTCATATGGAATAAAATACATGTTCACAGTAATCACCTCAAATGCTTCTCTTGTCTTGTCAGTCTGCAGTGCTGAATTGGTTTCTACAGGGAACCCATTGTTCACAGCAAAATCCTGTGCACCTTGTCCAACTAGCATACTGTGGGGTGACTTCTCCATTACACATTTGGCAACTGAGAATGGCATCGCAACTCTGAAAAGAAAGTTAGTGCTATTCTTCATTATCCTATTGCAAGAAACTAAAATGAACTTGTCTGGCAAATTTTAGGTACAAGATCTTGCATTTTATTTTGACTCATTTTATCAAAACAACACCATTGTGGACTGTCTAAGACTAACGCTCATCTGAACTTGCCTATGAAAATGAAGAGTACACACTACTGTAAATCAAAAGTAGCTCTATTGATTTCATCAACAAGAAAATGTGCTCACACTATCAAAAAGGGTTCAAGTCAAGGGTCTGACTAGGCAGTGCAGATGGCACTAGAAAGGGGATGGGAAGAGGGGAAATAAAATTATTTGGTCCATCTCCCCCCCCCCCCTTCCTTGTGTAAGCTTTACATATTGAGTGCACTCCACTCTCCTGTCCCTTCCCCTTGTGTGTGCCAGTCCCCTCACCCTTCCCTTGTGTGCTCTTATGTCCAGTCCCCCCTCCCTTTGTGTGCACTCTTGCCTCCTACCCCTACCCTTTATGTACACTCACCCCTTCCCCTCCCCCCTTCCTATTGTCTACACTCTAGCCTCCTCCCCTTCCCCCTTCCTATTGTCTACAATCTAGCCTCCTCCTGTTTCCCTTCCTATTGTCTACACTCTAGCCTCCTCCCCTTCCCCCTTCCTATTGTCTACACTCTAGCCTCCTCCCCTTCCCCCTTCCTATTGTCTACACTCTAGCCTCCTCCCCTCCCCCCTTCCTATTGTCTACACTCTAGCCTCCTCCCCTTCCCCCTTCCTATTGTCTACAATCTAGCCTCCTCCTGTTTCCCTTCCTATTGTCTACACTCTAGCCTCCTCCCCTTCCCCCTTCCTATTGTAGTGAGATTATGGGACTGTGAGCATCACGTGACATGTGGAGGAGAGTTTCATGAGGATGGAGGAGTGATTGGGCTGTGACTCACGCGTAAGGTTCTAAGTCTTGAATACAAGGTTGTGTTGCATTTACTTCCTCTCTGTTTACTTGCCAATTCCCCCGTGAGCCCAATTACACTATTGTCCACACTCTAGCCTCCTACCCTTCCCCCTTCCTATTGTCCACACTCTAGCCTCCTCCCCTTCCTCGTTCCTATTGTCTACACTCTAGCCTCCTCCCCTTCCCCCTTCCCCTTGTGTGTGCTCTTACTGTACCTCCTCCCATCACCCCTTTCAATTGTGAGGGCTCTTGCCATTCCCTCCCTTTCCCCTGAGCCTCTTCCTGTTCCCTAGAGTTTGCCATATATTAACTACTCTTGAAAAATCTGTCTTTCTTGAGTCACCAGTAGCCTGCCTCTGAGAGGTCTCATTTTCATTCAAGCCTTTTTCACAATATAAATCCTTACTATACCCCTGCAAGGCAGCCACTGCACCAAAAGAGCAGTTTTTTCCCACCATGACAGCAGCATCACATTCGAGTACTCCATTACAGTTCGGGAATCCTCCTCTACCGACAAAGTAACGACCCGTATCAGGGTTGTTTTCGATAACTAAAAAGGAACCAAAATGAAAAGGTTTCACGTCACAACATGCATAATACTGTACATTCTTCACCACAAAGCTCTGTATTTAAATCTAGGGCAGACTGTTTGTTTATATCAACTTAGTGCGTGGCCCGTGACAGTGGCTTTGATTATTTCCCGGCATGATCGATCAATGAAATCGATACATACATACATACTTTATTTATTCCAGAAGCATGCTATATGTACAAATAAAAACTAAGAAGAAAAGTACCTCTGAAAAAGGAAGTTAAGAGGTTAGCCCTATGCAAAAACTCCCTTAATCGATAATAATCGATGGCGATCGACGACAATCATAACAAATGATCGATTGCTATTGGAAATCGAGGATCGATCGATGGCCAAAAGACTGATAGTCATCGATCGCTATCGATCAGCTCGAAAGCAACCGACAGTTAGTAATAATTGATAGTGATCAATGGCGATTGATGGCAATCGATAGCATATAAACAGGTCATCAACGTACTGATCGAGGACTGTACACAATGCAACCTATTTTTATAGCACTGATGAGGATTTACAAACTCTGCAAACTGAGCAAAATGCAACAAGACCAAAGATACGCCTAATGTTACCATTGATCCCACTTTCAAGAGCATCAACACACCCGCTGCCTGCGCGTATTCTGTCAGAGATCAACTTCACTGCTTCGAAACTAAACGACCAAGTTCCCACAACGACCGCCATATTGGATGTTTGACGCGGATGGACTGGGAAGATAATTTCCAGTTCCGTTTTTAGGGAGGGGATATTGGGAGCATTGGGAGTAAGGGTTGTCAGGCTAGGGAGGGGGCTGGGGCTTAGTTGAAGGCCCGTTTGTTTCTAGCGTATTGTCAAGATTTTGTTTCAAGTGTTTCGACAGTTTGGCTCGCAGTTTGGCTTCTTCTTCGGTTGATAGATCGCTCTGATAAACACTTATGCGGTAACCTGTCTACCACTGAATCTAACTTTAGCAGTATGAGAAACTCAGAAAGCCTTGACTGCATGTGTGAGAGACGTTCTGTAAGGTTAGTAGTATCCTGTAAGTTTAAATTTAAAAAAAAGGGAGGGGGGGGGGGAAAGTTGAGAAACTGAAAAATTTTATTTTAAGTACCACGAGTGATGAGAGACTGAGGCACGCTGCCTTGCATAACCCAGGCCCGTAGCAGGAGCTCAAGCTTCCCACCCCCCACAGAATTTTTGGAGTCAAAATTTTACCAAAAATATAGCAAAACATACCACGACATTGACAGTATCGAAAAATTATTTGTAAAGTTAATTCGCGTTCTTTCAAACTTCACCGCGTTTCTTCCAACGCACTAAATTGTAGGCGAATTTTCCTGCAGCAAGAGAGGATAAAGGACCTTTGTCCTGTCTTGCCTGCAGTCAATTTCAAGGAACGGTTCCAAGTTTCAAAATATTGTCCACAGTTTTGTTTTTTTCATTATGCTCTCAGCCGATGCCGAAACCTCGAGATCCAGTTGGATCAGGGGTAAATTAAACCACCTACCTCTGCATTTTACGACGCATTAAATTCTTAGCTTTAAATCTAATCCTGCTGAAAATGCAGAAATGGTGATACTGGAAAGAATCAAACACACTTTGTTTTTTTTTTTTTTTACTTCATTAGGAAAAAAGAATGAAGGTTAATTCGGTGTTTCTCTGATCTAGCCATGTTTACCTCGTGGTTAACAGCATCTTACGGGAGAAACGATTGCATTTTTGCTTAGTTTCCTGGCACAAACTCCCGCTTTCTGAAAGGTAATGTTTGTTATCATCACCACCACCACCACCACCACCATCATCATCATCATCATCGTCGTCATCGTCACCATCATCATTATCATCATCATCACCATTATCACCATCACCATCATCATCATCATCATCGTCGTCGTCGTCATTGTCATCGTCACCATCATCATCATTATCATTATCATTATCATCACCACCATCATCATCATCATCATCGTCATCATCATCATTATTATCATCATCAGCTGTGGTCGTCATCGTCGTCGTCGTTCTCATTAACATCACAACATCTTTGCTATTTGTTCCACTGTTAACACAGGGCGAGGGCGATACATAATCTTTGGCAAGTTTAGTAACATAACCTGACCCTTTGAAGCCCAAGTGTCAACATGCATATTCTGATCAATATTTGCAATCTGATGGTAATATTAATAGGTGAGAGAATTCGTCTCAACAATGGCGTATTTTATCTGTGAGTGATGTATATGAAAGTGAAGTATTTTATTATTGGTTAAGATTCCCTACAGTCAAGAGCCATCGCTCTCGCTACCGCCTAAGCAGGGGCATAAAAAAGGAAAAAAAATTGATTTTGCTCGACGCTATACTAGAGTACACTTTGGACGGATTGAGATAGTAAACAAGCAGAGCGGTTATGGGCCGGATTGTTTGGAGTGACGCGAGCCGCTTAAATGCCGAAACATCGTAGACTGGCGTGTGCCCAAGACCTTCACAAAGAATTTCAGAAACTCTTCGGTATCTCCCTAAATATAGAACTTTGTAAGTGTCATTCGAGTCGTAAGTAAAAATCGTCCGACATCACAGTTGTGAAAATCCGACATCCGAGTTGTGAAAATCCGACATCCGAGATAATTATGAAGATCCGTCATCCGAGTTGTGAAAATCCGACATCCGAGATAATTATGAAAATCTGTCATCCGAGTAGTCTGACATCCCGAGTTCCGCGGTGTTTATCACCGTTTTGTTTGTGTACGCGTGACCACAACTTCGAAACAGGGAACATGACACGCTGACAGGCTTGCACGTACTTTTGCGGTCACCTTGCATCAGAAAAGTTACAGGAACCTTGAAATTATATTACAACGGTGAACACCGTGATTTAAGAGTTACCTTTGCATGTATGATGTTATTCTGCTGACTCTGAGGTTTTGATTAATTAGATCGCTAGTTTTCAGCAATGAGTGATTTTGAAGAAGACTCCAGTGTTTGATCAGTATCTGTTTAAGATTTTTAACTGCTAGGTGGTACGTAGAAACACAAAAGGCCAAATCCTCTCGTAAACATTTTTCTTTTGTCCGATGGTCTGGAGAAAAATTTAAAATTGACCCCTGACCTTTCTGGGTATTCAGTGTTTTTGAATGGCCACACGTGCTCTGAGGCGTTGTATGAATTTGACGAGGCTCTCTTCAAACAAATCGTGTTTTTTTCGAAGTGTTTGTCCTAAGCAAGCTTATTTCTTCGCCTTTAACTAATGTAAACAGTTCTTACGCCCGAGGGGGTTTCAGTCGGCTTGTCAGAGTAAGTTTTATAACTTATAATAATTATAATGGCCAGGGGTCCGTTTCTCGAAGCTACCGAAAACCATTAATGATTCTAAAACTGCGATTCGCTCATTCTAAACCTGGTCATTTACTATCATTTCAAGATAGTAAAGGGCAACTTTGTTACAAAAATGAATGCATGGAGACGTCTTCGCTTTTCAGATACGTAGAAAATTATGAAATAGGCCTATCCCGAAAGTTTCGGGTGTTTAGAGAAACGCACGGCAGGATAGATTCGTTTTGGAATCTCTCGAGGAAAGTAACCTTGTTCTCTTAACGATATTTCGACCGTGAATTGGATGGTAGGGTGGAATCGCTGTCCAAATGGAGAGAACATTATCGTCCCCATTCTTCCGGTATCCGGTATCCAGCTTAGTTGAAATACTCGATACGTCCGCCACTATTTTTCGTACTTTCAACAACTTGGACGGCGGACTTTAACAACTCCGGATGTCGGATTTCCACGAGTCGGACCCTGATGTCGGATTTTTAACAACTCAAATGGCACTTAATCTTCCTTATTATATCTCTCAGTTAGTACGCGCGCTGTGATTGGTCAATTTAGCGGGCAAAACTAAATTTGAAAGCTAAAGTTGAAAGCTTCCTTTCACGCGTGCCCGATTAACCTCAGAGATATAATAAACATCTTACTAACCTCGTTTTCTCGGTCCATACTGTAAGTTACAGATCCTTGTTTTTTTTCCCGTTGATTAATAACCCGTGCGCTTCGCGCTTCGTCCATAAATGAACGGGAAAAAACTCGGTCCGTAACTTACAGTACGGACCTCGAACTCGGTTAGTGAGAGATATGTACTAAAAGAGAAAAAAAATCCTCAAATAGAATGTTAGTCAGCAAGCAACCGTGGATGATTATCCAGCTGGTATGCGTTGGCTGATCAAACTTGTGATCTTATCAAATAATTAAGATAAAGACCGCCATACAACGTAGGATGGTTTAAATTGAGTGCCGATCATCCTCCTCAAACAGGGTTAAAACCGCCTACCCTCCCCCGCAGACCGACTTACACTTAACTAACAAAAACCCGGTCAAACGCATATCTTTTCAGTATATACAAATATCGCGACTTTCAATCCATCGGCCAGTCGGCGTCCTCGCATCTTTACCATATAACCGTAAAACATCACAATCTACTCGGTGTTTTCACATTTCTCTCTTCTCAAAATGTTCCTCTGTACCACAGTATATCCTTTATTTTAAGAAGGTTTTCCTGGGGGGAGGGGGGTTGCGGGGGAGTGGAGGTTTTAGTAGAGAGAGTGCTTAGAAGAGGAGTGGAGCGGGGAGCTTATAGTTATTGAATTTTGATAGAAGGCAGTTCAAGGAACTAGAAGGTAAAGTGAAAACGTCGAATTACTATGCATGAAGTTGTAGGTCACGCAACCGAGCGTTGATGTGTTCTAGCCTCCCAAAAGGTCGGCAGTGCTCTGATCGGTACAATTAAATGACTTGCTGCATTACAGGTTACTAAACATCTGTCGCTTATTGAAATATGTTTGTGGGGGAAAAGATGGAAGGGTTGAGGGGGAGGGGGGGGAGGGTAATTAGATAGGGCACCTTAATACAATAACTCTCTCATTCAAGTAAAAAGGGAGTTTGTTAGCCACTTGCTAGAATTTGGTTGTAAATGGTAGGGGAACGGGCAAAAAAGAGAGGGGGATGTAACAACTTTGTCACTCTAAAAACTGAGGGCAGCTTGTTAAGGAGGAGGCTTATCGCTTATTGGGATTTAGCTGTACGGGTGTCATATGTGAGAGGGGAAGAAAGAGCGAGCTTAAAAGAAATAGGGTTGTGAGAAATAAGTTCTCACTCGCTAAATGATGGAAGGTACATTGTACAGGAATGAGTGAAAGAAGTAAAGGGGTGGAAAGAGAGGTCGGTGCATGCGCATGAAATTATTTACTCACTCTAAAAAGAGGAGCTTGTTAAAGAGGGGGATTATCTTCTAGTACTGGAATTTGGTTGTGCAAAAAGAGAAGGATTAGGGAGGGCAAAAAGGGCGGGTTAACCATCTGTATCGCAATAGTGACCATCATCTAACTCAGCTCCTTAACATATCAATAGTTCGTCAAGCACACAGGGTATGAGAATACAGTACTTGATCACCAGGGATCAGTTGAGGTAACAACTATGGAAATTCTCTCTATATATAACATACGAAATAAGTACGAACTGTACGGAGTTAAAGGCTTAACAACGTTCCCCTCAAAATTTGTTTTTATCAACGGAGTTGATAATGTAAGTTGACCACCGTACACGTTGACTTGACTTTTCGAGTGTAAGCCCTTCGTCGGATGCGAATCGCTCTGAGAGAGAGCTAACGTTCGAGTGTCAGCATTTAGAACCCCTCCACCGTGGTCAACTTATATCAACTCTGTTGATAAAACTACATTCTTGTGTACTCTCCCACCGACGCAGCACCACAGTTTCTTCAAAAACTCCTCCCTTTTTCCCTCAAAAAGGCGAGAAACGTATTTATTGGCTGTGAGAGAATGGGTGGAAGGGATAAAGAGGACTTAACACCCTCCTTCCTCTCAAAAGGGGAGGAGGGGGTTGTTTGAGAGATGGGGTGGGGGGGGGGGGCGTTAAAATAGGATTTACGGTATCTGTGAATAGACTGGGTGTGGTGTTCTTTAAATTAGAGGAAAGACACAAGATGCTTGCTCATGTTTTCATAAAAATGTACTGTATTTATAGTCTGTATCGGCCGTTAAACGAACCCAAAGCCGGAAGGCGCGGCTAACAGATTATTCACATATTTTTTTCCACTTTCAAGTTATTCACAGGAATGCGTCGTGTTATTATAAATCTACTTTCTCTTCCAAAAACGCCATTAAAAAAACCTACGTTCTCTCCATCTTTAGAAATATATTTCAGCGCGATATATAAATTTGCCACTAGCTTACCAGGACCCGGTTGTTCAAAGCAGGATTAAGATTGACTTCGGCAAGTGCAATTGTTTCCGAAGGCTTAAGTTTTGTGAATAATTTTCATAATTCGTTGAAAATATCTTATAACAAATCAGTGATTCAAGACATCAACTTTTTTCTGAGGACGGTTTCTTAAAGTCGACTCATGTTTAATCAGGGGTAAAACGAGCTACAGGGATTAATTGCCCCTTTCGCTAAGCAAGAGATGACCCATTCTTACTTTGATGACAACGTAAAAGCAAGTAAAATCAAAGTGTGCAAGCTAATTGAACTTCGTAATCTTGCTTTGAACAACGGGACTTGCAGTTAAGACTTAGCGTTGTACTCTACACTCTAAAAGAAGACAATCTTCATCTCATAGCGAAATTATAGAATATCTTCCAAAGTTCGTATTGTCTTCCTGAACAAGTGGCTCCCTGTTCTCTAGAATGTCTGTGGGCGATTCGCTTTCTAATGGAGGAAGCATGCCGCAAATCTGAGCGCGCTTGTAAGAAGATGTTCTAAATACTTGTTTATGCGGATTTTGTTTGTACGATGGTGTCCGACGAAGAGGGTTATGGCGGGCCTCAATGTGAAGTTGCTGAAGCTGATGATGCAAAGGTAAAGGATAAGGAGCCTGTTGGTCCGGTTGATAACCGGTTTGTTGTTCAACACTAGGTTCCAAAAGTTCAACTTTCCCGCCAGTTCTTTCCTGCTCGTTGACTGCCATAAGCTCTTCGTACTGTCTCGCCAGTTCCTCGCGCATTTGCTCATATTTGAGTTTATAGTCGGAGTGAACTGCCTGCTGATCAGAAAGCTCAGATGGCGATAAAGATTTTTGATATTGTTCTTGCAACTTTTGGTGCTCTTGTTGTAACTGTCTAATTCTATTGTGTGCGGTTGACACGCGTAAATGTTGATGAAACGCAAGCGTGACGGCGTTGCCGTCGGAAGCGCGCCGCCCGAGAGGCACGTGAAAATTTGTCCTAGATGGATCGTGAAGATGTTGCCCTGAGCCTCTTTGAGACATCGGGGGTGTAGACGTAAACAATCCATTACTTGGCCCACAATGAGAAACCACGATTGCTGGCTTCATCTGAAACGCGGGAACGTTTGAACTTTCAAGAACTTCCTCTGAACCTCCTCGTGAAAGCCGCATTTGGTGGGGAGGGACGATAATTGGCTGCTTTGGCATAGAGTGAACAGTATGTCGCCTGACTTTCGGCTTCTCTTCCACAGTATCATCACTTTCCATTTTCTCCACAACAGGAGAGTCGGTTTCCCTACTAACACCATTGTCTAGTGACAAAGCGGGTCCAATCATTTGTCGCGGTGAAATCGAGCGCGCTTTCAGTCCAAGCTCGCGCACGGGCGACAGTTCTTTTACGCACTCCGTAGCGATTTCTCGCCGTATTTCAGGCGGCGTGGGAATGCGTTCATGTAGTTCATTAATAGCGTACTGAAGAGGAATGTACGCTCTTGCCGGCTGCGCCGGTACCGTACGCTGAACGGCGCGATTCGGCACCACAACGACGTTAGTCCTACTCCCCCGTACAACAGCAGCCTCCGCGATACCACTTGGCCGGCGGAGCCTAGTTTCCAGCTGTGTTTGAAGTGGGTAGCTTGCCCTGTGTTGTCGCAGGCGATCCACGAGTAAATGATAAATAGCGGTGTGGTGGTCGTACGCGTCATCAACGAGCGCCTAGTGGTGAAAACAAGTATTTGGATTACTAACGGAAAGCAATTAGCCCGCCATAACTAAGCAAACAGTTAAAACGAGCCAATCAATTTTGGCCAAGGACAGGTAATCGGCACCAACGCCGAGTAAAAGCGCGAACAAGTCACTGCTGATTTTGGTTTGTGCTACTCATTGGTTTTTGATTACATGCACTTTCTGGAAACATTAAGTCCAAAGATCGCAACAAACAGCCAACGTTACTTATTCCGAAACCAAATTTGCGACTAAAGATCAGGTGGGCGGCCGTGTTTCCTTTTAGGGGAAGACGGGAGGGAGGGGGGGGGGCATAGATCTCCACCAGTACCCTACATCAAACATTTTTATTAGCGCATTTACCGTTTTAGTTCTTTCGATGTCTATTCCGAGTCCCTGCATCAGCTCCAGCGCTTGTTCGTTGTACTCATCCAATATTTTATCTCCTTCAAAATTTGCTTCGGAGTTATAAGCAAGAATGGTTTTAACCGCAGGGTCAGCTTGCATCCACTTATGTTTCTTTATTTGTTCAATTGTATAGCGTTGGTTTGGATCTTTTACGAGCATGTGTCGAATCAAGTGCTCACATTCTGTAGAAAAGAAAAAACAAACAGACAATTTTATTTTCCCTTGCCCAAAACACTGGAAACTATGGAGTAGTTTTTTACCATTGGCCACATTAGAAACGAGTAGGGGCCTGGGAACGATTTGTTTTATATTTATCGACTGGAAAAAAAATTCCGTCACACGAAATGACATCTCAAAAGTGGCCACCGTACCAACTTTGAGCTTGTTCAGTTTAATGGGAGTTGAACAACAGGCTTATGGAAATCGTGAAATTAGAGATTTTGTACGGTGACGGGGAACGCACTTTCCGAAAAAGAGACATTAATTTTGTATGGAATTTTTTTGATTTTTTCTGGCGGCTTTTCAACCAAACTTGCTCAAACTTCCTCAAACTACTAATTTTGAGGTGCGCCAACGTAGGAAATTTGATTGATTTTCAACAGTTTGAATTCGTTCCCAGGCCCTTACTCGTCTCTAAAGTGGCCAATTTAAAGGCGGAGTGACGTAAGCACAATTAATTGGTGACCCAACTCATTCCAACCGCTTAAACCGTGGGCTCAGTTGGTTCATGTGAACATGAAAATCTTCCCACAAACTAGCAGAAAACTAGAGGCTTTTAAGGTTAGTGCTTTTCTTTTTTAGAAGTTTGGTTAGAGAAGTAGGTATAACACAAGTTTTAATTGTGCAGCTGGTCATGAAGTCACTTTTTTTTTCACGCTTTGGTGCAATAATTAGCTTTGCAAAATCGAACGTTCGATCATAATCTCGTGGGCTTGATTCACTTCCATTGATAAATCACAGAAATCTTATCGCGAAGTTTGGGCCGCTTAAATATGAAGCACATCTTGAAATTCACGTATGCCACTGCTAAGCACCGAACTTAATTCAATACGAGAAGACTTGGATGTTTTGCAGGCGAATACCCGGCCGCTTATTTGCATGTGAATAGCATGCATTGTTGTCTGTTTCGTTCTTCAAACGATACCGCTACAAGAAGACAGTAGTGGTCAGAAGTGGCCGGGTATTCTGCAGTTACTCCATCATATCAATCTTCAGGGTGTTAATGTTTGTTACAAGTCAAACTATTGAGTCTTTGAATAACATCATATTGTGTGGACACTGAGTGAGTAAAGTTTACTCAGCATTAATTTCAAAGTGGCTGGATTGGATTTGTCTATATTTGTATAATGACCTTAAGGGTGTTTTTCTTTTATTTTTCAGTTCATAGAAAAGTAGTTTATGTTGAATACCTGTTGACATGAAGAAAGGGATTCTGAAGCGCCCTTCCAAGACTCTGTCTCTAAGAGCTGGAAGAGTTGCCCCATCAAAGGGCAAGGCTCGGCATATGAGTACATACAAGACCACACCCAAACTCTGAAAGGTACAAAATGTTGAATGTTCACTGTGAGAAGAGTCAAGACAGATTTAATGAGGATGAAGAAATCTAAGCTGAGCATATTTAACTTAAGTGATGCAAATATTCCACATTATAGACCTTGTTGCAGTTTTAAGATCCCATCTTGGCAGGAGGGCAAAGTGTAAGGAGTGTTTGTATTGGGATCTGATATCAAATAATAACATTGTTGTAAAATATTAGCTGTGAAAAAAGGCTGCCAACCGAAGTTACAGGGCAGACGATTATACTTGCCAATTTTTATGGACACAGCTTTGCTGGTAGCATTATAAATTTCTAAATACAATCGTCTGTTATGTTCCTTCCCTCAGGTTGAAAAAATTCCCAGGAAAAAATTACTGTCAAATGTATGGTAAAATTTGAAAAGCCAGCTGTGAGCATTTTCTGGCATAGCTAGAACCCTCAAGTTTTGTCAGGAACCATTGCCTTGTACCGTAAATTAGCAATATAAATTTTGGTTGAGGGACAGGTGCTTTGTGCAATTGTTTTACAATGGATTTGCATACAAACAGTGCCATTTCTGTTGCGTTTGCCTATCTGCCAAGACCGCATCTTAAACCATGATAAGGTCTATTTGAGGATAGTGTAGGATGAATAACATTAATTGAATTGATAACATTCTTTACATCTGTTAAAATACTTACCCAAATATCCAGCTGTGGTCCATGGTAGAGCTTTCCTTCAAAGACTTCTGGTGCTGCATAAGGCGGGCTACCACACCACGTATTCAATGGGTTACCAGGGGTGTAGTAATTCCCAAAGCCAAAGTCTAAAAGAAAAAGATGGTCAGCTGTTGCTTATAGTTCCCAGTACTGTCTGTATACATTAGTGTAAAATATTGCAATTGTGTTCCACTTCCAAGATTACCTATTTTAAAATGAGGTTTATATTTTAGCAATACCATACAAGTGATTTGAAATACAGCGACATACACAACTTAATCTTTGACTTTTGTAACCTTTCATTAAATTACTGTTACTTTACATTCTCAAATGACTACTTAAATAAATTACTATTGTATTCACTGAAAGATAATCTGACAGTGTAGGTAAATTCATTTAATACACAACCTTTGAGAACCAATTACCTGCAATTTTGATGTTCAAATGTTGATCCAAGAGCAGATTTTCAGCCTGCGAGAAAACAATGAAAAATTAAAGACCTGGATGCATGAAGTTCCAGTATCCATCATAAAAAAATAATAATAATAAAAAGTAAATGTCTCTTGTTTATCATAACATGTCCCTGCTGCAACTATTATTAATCCTATAGTTATCACAGCTGTCCAGTAAGATGTTTGGGTAGATTTTAAAAGACAGTCAGTAGCTGCATTTCAGACTGCCAAAAATCCTTGTGCGTGTAGCTGTCAATCAGCTCAGAAAACTGCAAAATAGTTTTGTCGGCAGTGCATGGGGATTGGCTCATCCTTTTAGTTTTGGTCATTGTAACGTGGAACCTTAAGCTGCATTATTAAAACTTTGTTGGTTGGTCGACAGCCGTGCAATTTTAAGTGATAGCACAATGTTGCATGCTTTTACACACCTTCAAGTCACGGTGTACTACATGTCTTGCGTGACAGTATTCTACTGCACTCAAAATCTGGGCAAACTTCTTACGTGCTTCTTTTTCAGGCAATGCACCACCGGATAAATAATCTGTAAATTAAACAAATTGTTAGTTGCATATGCACATTACTGAGGTCTTTAACAAAACTTCCTTCTGGTGCTAAGTGGTAGTGAATATGGTTTGCATTGGTTTGATTCAAACAACCAACTGAAACAAGATTGTGATGAAAACAAATACCTAATTAAAAAGCAGACGCTTACAACAGTACTGTCAAAGGTCAGTTGAAAGCTGTTCTTAAGCTTCTTGAACTTAATAACATTTTATGTATACTGTTTAATTTGTAACATAATATTGTTCATTAGTTGTTGTGTTCCTTTGATATGCGGTACCTGACTAGGTTGAAACAAAATATGGTCCAAATTGAGAATACAAGACATCCAGTGTGTGAGATCTTGTCACAAATGTGACAGCTTTAGGCGGTGAATATCTTGTGGACTAAACATTAATTCTGTTGCGAGTACAAAACGAAGCAACTAAAGATATTGCAATATCTGCTGCAGAAGGTAAAAATACCCCAAGGTAACTATAAAAAGCACCATGCTTAACAGTGAAGCAAAAGTCCACAATGACTTAAAACACTGCAGCTTAAATCCTTTGTAGCCCTCACTGGTTGTTTAAATGGCCTCTTCATGAAATGATGCCAAAAGAATTACGGTAAAAAGATACCGTTATATGCCAAAATTGACCAAATTCATTCTGGCATTGAAATTAGCATATTGCCTTGAGATTTATGCAAGAAATTGTGTTTCGGTCCATAGACAAAAGGTACTTTACATGTATGTATATTTTTGCAAACCAGATGATGAAATAACTAGAAACATTTACACTTGCTCCATTACTACTTGCACTTTATTAGAAAACTCCGTGATATGTAAAAGTTTGAGGTTGTTCTAAATTTGATTGAACCATAATATTGTTTAAAGAATGTTAACAGCCGACCAAAGCCTCAAAAATGTTTTTATTTTGATTACACACTACTGAGGGCCCTCGTAATATCGCAACGCACTTTGTTTGAGTTTTTAAGGTGTGTAGAATTTTTCTCACAGTGTGGGGCATGCTAACGAAGGGAAAAAAGAAAGGACTGAAAACAAAACAACCCAATTCATTAAGTCACTCCAAAAATAAACAAGACTTGAATGACAACAGAAGACGTGTTACTTCCTAGTTCTCAAGGAAAATTTATGACTGCATAGATCTCTCTGTGCTCTTTGCCCGACACAAGTTCATTTCATATGAAAGACAGTTCCGTGTTAAAGCAGATTAATGAACTTCAAAAAAATCAACCACAAAATTTCACATAAACTTTAAGTACGGACATAGACCAAATGATGTGTGGTTGTGATGGCCGGCTTTCGTCAATGCCAAAACGAAGTTACGTCCTCGTTCAAAAATAATAACAAAGCAATACAACAGACCTCGATTTTGAGGTTTCGAAGGAATCTTTTACTCAATGCCTCCTTGTCTCGCAATATTTGATCATTCTTGTCTCACGAGTTGACATTTCGTATTCGAATTTTCGGCACATCGCTCTAATTAATAGCTTGGGGCACCATCTCGATAAAGGCCAGATATATATTTCAGATTACTTCATGGTGCCCCTGTTTTGTGATCCAGCGAAGTCACACAAAAGCTTTAACAGAAACCGATCGTTAAGAGATTTAATGTTGTTCAAACGCCGGTAAATATGATACAGCCCACAAGATCGTGCGTCACGCATGCCATGTTAAGAGACGAAAAACCGCACAATAGTGAAAGCAATTATTATTTAGCGATGAGCTTTCGGCAAAAATGGATCTTTCGGTTTACAAATGTTACTTTCAAAGAAGGATAGAAACCTCAAAGGTACACTTTAAGAGTGATTACCTGTTCCTTAAGAACAAGCGATGCTATAACGTCTGACTATGATCACGCTTTCTGATAAAATTACAAATTATGAAAATTTTGTACACCGGTGGGTCTTTAAATTCACAAACTTATATAACATATCATAGGAGTGACTTACTGAACATTTCGCCGTTGCTTGCATACTCGGTCACCAGGTATAGCATACTTTTCGTTTCCATGACCTTACAAGGAGAAAAATAGCAGCAAACAATTATCATTTGCAATTTTTGACATGGCTGGTGTACACAGTAAAGCAGTGAATAAAGCTAAGTGACAAATGAGGCCTTGGTGCACGGGTGAATTTCGCTCGTGCAATCATGCGCTTCGAGAGAAACATACAAGATGTTAACAACCGCTTTGCATTTAGTTGGCTTACCTGGTATAACTTGACGATATGGGGATGGTTCAACAGTTTCATGATCTGAATTTCGCGGTAGACTTTCTTGAGGTTCGTTTCATCCAACTGTGTTTTGTCGATGATCTTAATGGCGACCTTGGAAAGACAAAAAAAGGGAAGAGTTTAAGGCGAATGCGAGCTACCAGAGTGGAGTTTTAACACCTAAGTACAGGAGAAGGACTGATTGAACTGAACAAACGGTAAAGCGAGATCGCCAAAGAAACAACTTCGATTCGCTAACTCACCTGGCTCTTGGTGACGCGATGCCTTGCCAGCTTTACCACCGCGAAGTTACCTTTGCCGATTGTCTTCTCGATGTCGTAAAATCCAACTTTAATCGCCCTTTTCGTTCGTTCGGTCGCCATCTTGGGCCCTGCATTCGAACCGAGGCGCCTGCGGAGGCGAACAAATCTGCGTTTGAGCGAGAAATTCTACAAGGAAATGTGTTATTCATTTGACAAAGACATTTTCGCCTCCAGTCTAACGTGAAATGCATGCTTTTCATATGCAAGACGTAACAATGACGTCATCGGACGTAATTGATGCCACGAACGCGTAAGGTTGCCATGGCGATAGAATGGGTCAGAGCACGAGAAAAAAGAATGACGTGCAGTGTTATTATACTTCAACAAAAAGACCTTTCGAGGTTTGATCTCCCTCGTTTGTCAGTGGAACATGCCGCACAGTTTGTACTAATTGCAAACTTAATAAACAGGCTCGTGCTAGTTTTCTTCGAAAATAAGGAGATACAGGGGACAAAATGAGTTCTTTGAAGCGGAAACGCTAAAAGATTACCGTCGGCTTGAGGACGGCTGTCAAAGAGGGAAAAAAATGTTAATAAATAAACAAGAAAAAAAAATCGTTGAAAAGCTTCCAAATGAAAAACTGTTTACAAAATTATTGTTATGTGTAGTTTATGTTGTGACGAAGTCGGGGTAAGAAAATAAAGATTATCATTCTTGTCGGTCAGGCAAAACAAAAAATGTGGATACCTGAAGGAAGAGCACAACCTTGGCCCACTTAATGTGGGCGCAAATTATCGTCATAGAATAGGTATATGAAAAAATCGGAACAGCCTTGAATATCCTTCGTTGGTATACAAAATGTTGAGATGAAGAGCTAAGGATACTGCAAATCGCAGTGTTAGGTTTCGAGATATCTATGAGATCAGGCCCCGGTTGTTCAAACGCTGGATAGCGCTATCCACCGGATAAATCACTATCCAGCGGATAAGTATTGGGAAAGCTAATTGCACTATCCATTGGATAGATATTTATCCGGTGGATAGCGCTATCCAGCCATTGAACAACCGGGGCCTGATGAATAGGAAAAATTTGGGGTAAATCGAAAACATCTTAAAACAGGAAAAGCGAGTCCGAGCGATGAGAATATGCTTGATAAACGGTTGTGGGAGTGCTGAATATTGTTTGTGTCAGGGAGTTCAGTTGTTGAATTACGGTCTTAGTTGTCAATGGTTGCATCAGTCAACCCTTATTACAATTCAACGAACGAAACTCAGCCAAATGTAAATCAAAAACACCAGTTTTGTAGTTTCTTCAAATATTTTGCAATGTGAACTTCCTAGATAAACCAAAAGATATCAATTGATTTGAAAGAGCTTTTGACGATAAGACACACTTGCACATCTGCCGGGCCGCTTAACTTGTTATATAATTATAAGAAATAGCTGTCATTGCATGAAATGAAAAAATTCGTCCCACCGAGATAGGCTACAAGGCGCAAATTCATAGACTGTACTAGTTTGAAGGTGCATTTGCTAATTTTAGTGTATTTTTGTTTCAACTCCGAGTTGAAATAAACGATTTTGAAACAATACTGTGACGCAAGGCACACAAAGAGTATAAACCTTAAAGTTACCCCTTTGTACCTTGATACACTCAGCTAATAGAGTAGCTTGGTTCTGGTAAAATACTTGAAGCTCACCTCGAAACCTGCTGTCGCACAATCTTGAAAAGTTAAGACTATCTTCAATTAAAATGACAAAATTATTCACCGCTCATAGAGGCGGTTGCTCATTTCCAACGCATTGCATTGCACAAAGTGGCGCTTAAATTTTACAGGCGAGTTGCAAAACACAACCGAATCACATCAATTTGGCTCGATGACGTCACGAGGAACATTCTGGCGTTACTTAGAAGCCTGTCACAGCTGGCCTGGGAATTAATTTCCTGATAAAAAGCACGTCGTAACTTCGAACTCTGACTTTTCCCCAATTTCTTGTTTGTTGTTTGATTTCAACTATTCCCGTCTAGACCTCTTTCTACAAACTTCATCGTCACATATGGTTGTGCATCTTTCTTTTGTTGGAGCGAGAGTATAGTTGTAAATTTTCGATATGTGTATGTTTATTAACTCGCGCCAGTCAGTGGTAGAAGCGAATTGCGAGAGTTAAATTTTAAGTTAAATATATCAGTTTACTTTCTTTCTAACCTGTGCGCAAGAAAAGCACGAAAAAAACTATCCAGCTTTTTAATAGGAAACAAATCTATTCTAAGAAAAATAGTACATTTTGTTTTATAAAATGAACGCAGCAGCGCACTACACGAGTGCTGTGATTTTGACAGATATGCCGATATTCGTATAGATGCAAATCTTAATTCGAAAGGGTGATCGCACAATAAAATTCAGTTTTGCCTGATCTACATTCGCGCTGAAAATGGGCTTTCTTGTTTACAAATCGTTGCCAGATCCAGAGCACCAAAAAGCAGATATCTAATGATTTTTTTTGTTGAAAAAACAAGCAATTCTACTATATTGACTTTCACAAAATACATGATAAAAAAAGGACTCGAGGAAATTTGCGCTTTCTTTTAAAGTTACAATCGGCAGATTTAAATATTTTCCCAAGCAATTTTTATAAACAGGTTTTGAATAAAATATAGTATTCAAATTTCTACCCTTGATATACCAATTGTTTATACTTAACTACAGAATTATCAACTTTTATACTGCTAAAACACCATCTTAGCGGCTCAAAAAGGACGATCCCGATTCAATTTTTGTTTCAATTTTGTCCCCTTTAAACTTGTTCCCTTTAAACTTCACCTGATTTTCACAAGTGACCTAGTGACTTTTTTACAGTATAAAGAACGGCCAGAATCTGCTACCAATTACAGGTGCCTTGGTAACACGGAGGAGATTAACAGCCTTTTTTAAGTTGTAGGCTAGACTATAAACTTAGAAATAACCTAAGCAGTGTAAGTAGATTAATATTTAAAATACTTGTAAGTGGATTACTTACTAAATTTAGGATTTTAGCGTGATTAGAGTGATCTTGTTCAAAAGAACAAAAAGCACCAAACTTAAGCTGTTCAGAATTTTTCATATGAATATTCTCGTCGTTTACGATTCGATCCACAGCCTTAAGGTTTTCGATCCCCACAGGAAAATGTTCGGCTCTCACTCTAGCGCGAACAATTTCTGTTGAGGAGAGGGCTCCTACAGCAGCTGCTACAATTATTTATACACTTTAGTATCGCAAAATATCATACCTGCAGAACAACGATTTTCTCAAATTTGTTATTCTTCGGGCTTTCTCTATGCGACGAATTAAAAACGTTTGAAACGTTGTGCTCATTTGCTTCGACCGCGGCAACGGCGAATGTGCTGTTGTGTCTCTCATACCACCGACTACACACTGATCTAGCCACACACTGACTGGGTCATGTTTATGACGGGAACCTATAATTATCCATACGCACGGTATTTTTAGTGCTCGATTAGATTGTGTAATCAAAAGGTTAATGACTCTTGCACGGGTGAACAGTCTTCACGTGCGCGAAACTTGAAACAAGACACTGGTGTAACACGACTCCCACGGACGTCTGCGTGTCATGCTTACGTAACTGAAGTCACGTTCAGGTCATCGAACAGTTCATATCGATGTTGCTGTACGGTTTCAAGCGTCGGCACAATAAAACTAGTAAATTCCTTGTGATAACTCTTTGTATACGGTTTCTGTGTTCGTATCCTATATTTATGTTGCGTATTTTTTTTAATCCGTCTAGGAAAATGAGTTGAGCAAGCTAGCGCATTGGAAATTTTTTGTAACGTCTGACTGGTCACGCGTATGTTCTTAATCATTCGATGAATCGTGGATCTGTGTCGAAAGTAAGAAAGACATTTCTTTGGACATTACTTTTAGCATCAACAAAAACAGCATCACCAGTTTTCCGTTGAATTTTAAAACTACAGGATCTTAACATTAAAAACACCTCGAACCATATAACACAAGTATTGCTTAATCATGGTGGTCACGGAGGAAGATTTCACCACATTAAAACGCGTACTATAAAGAACGACTTCTTAACGACGTTAGTCCGGTACTTGACCGAGTCTTCAACGTAATATGAATGAATTTCAAAAGAAACGTGCTTCACGTTCGGATCGTTAAATTTGTAAATTGAGCGCAGCAATCGGGGATCGAGACACGTGAATGCATCTGTCACTTTGCTCCCAAACACGTCAGGTTTCCAGCTTTAATTCGTTCGAAGTGGCATCCAACCATACTTGATCATCTGCTGAAGTGATGTACACGTTTTTTTTTCTTTTTCGAATACATGCCTTAATGTACTGACGTAAGGCTTTAAAGGCAATTATCAGCCGCTTAATTTGTCTGCCGAGAGGTAAATTTCTGAAAGTTGGCGACTATTAACAACTTATTTGCTTTTCAGGATTTGAGCACGTTAGTGAATCATCCAGCGACTGTCAAAATCTGACCTGAAATAAGTGTTTGTTTTGCTTACAACAGTTGTTCCATCGCCACCTAAAGCGGATATATCTCCGGAATATAAGAGTTCGTTTATCCAGACTCGAAACAGGAAAACGAAAAATCAATAATTTTCTATTTTCTTGTCATTAACGGCCGTCAGAGGTCAGGATGTGAAGTTGTGAGCACCCTATTTGAAAGATATTGTCGTTCAGGCTGGTTATAATTGTGAATAATCAGTTTGTTTGGTGTAAATCAGTTTTTTGGGCTTGGGTAAAGGCGTTGTTGACGCCCACAGATGAATTTCAAAGCGTAATTACAAAACATTTCTCGTAAATTCATCGTTGATGCGCTTTAGATTTTTCGTTGACGTACTTCGAAGTCTTACAAACAGGAAGGAAAAAACTGACAAAGCTTCAAAACTTTCTACCCTCTTGCTTGAATGAACAAAAGTGGACTTACCGTTTAGCGAGTATAGATCTTCGGACCGCCAAAACAAACGCGGTAAGTTTGAGATCAACTGCGGTTTGTACGTGTTTGTCTAGCGTAAGTTTACGACAAAGATACGGAAGTTACCTGTTGGTTATACACTTTTACGCCAAACTGAATGTTTTCGGGACCAACCCAAGGGTGGAAGCGCTCATTTCCTGTGCAAATCGCCCGCTACTCGCGCCCAAATGACTGTATTGAATAGTCAGGAAACCGAAAACATTGTGGGTTAACTGTTTACAGGAAATGGTGTGGGACTCCATGCGAATGAACAACAACCACACCTCTTGACATTTTGACACTTAGTTCCGCGTTATTAACAACAAGACAAATTTGGAACAGCTTCTCTTTATTTTTGCCATTTTTAATCCAAAACAAATCGCATCTCAAGGAAGTCTATTGAAACTCAGAGCACTGAATGGCCGGCACACAAACAGACAGGTTTAAGTGGGGCCCTGAATAATTAATCTAAAGGCAATCACCTCTTCAGATCAGTTCTCTGATCTAAAGAGGTGATTATCGTCAAAGACCACTTAGGAGCTTAGGGCCTTGTTTGAGCAGTGCTAAAAACGTTTAAACGGAATAACGGTTGTCGAAGTCATTTTACATCAGTTTGTGGTCACATGAGTCCGTTTCCATACAAACTTTTTTGCCACAATAACACAACAGGAAGGAAATAACGTAAACCAGTTTCCAAAGTCATATAACATCGATTTATGTGATACGGCTAAAAAAGTCTTTGCTCTGCTCTGGAATAGTAAACAGTGCTGTAAACTGAAGAAAGATTCAACTGGAAGCCACTAAGCATTCTGTCCCGCGGTGCTGTTTCTAGTATGCTGTACAAGGTGGGTCTAACTTATTAGGCTGGGGATGAAATCCTAAACTGCGACCAGTCATTTTCAAGCTACTGAACAGTACTTTTCTGTGGCGCTGTTTCTTACATTGTACAAGGTGGTTTTCTTTTGAGTCTGCGGAGGAAATCTTGAAGTGTGACCATGCAAATGAAAGCTACTGAGCAGTACTTTCCTGTGGTGCTGTTTAATATACTGTACAAACTTTTGAGTCTGTGGATGAAATCCTAAAGCGTGACCATGCAAATGAAAGCTACTGCGCAGTACTTTCCTGTGGTGCTGTTTAGTCTGATGTACAAACTTTTGAGTCTGTGGATGAAATCCCAAGGTGTGACCATTTAAATGAAAGCCGGCTACTGAGCAGTACTTTCCTGTGGTGCTATTTATGATGCTGTACAAAGTGGTCTTACCTTAAAATCCTGTGGAATAAATCCAAAAGTGTGTCTATTGAAACGCTGCCGACCAGTACTTCCAGGCTGTGGCGCATTTTATTGTACCAAACATTTTAGTATACCGACTGTCTTCTAATTCGAATGGTCTTTTAAAAGACTTGAATGACTAATTAAACAGACTAAGCTACGGGAGATAAACTACGTTTCCAAACTCTGCCCTACCTTGCAGTGGTCGACACTAAAATGCTGCGTACTCAGTGACTGTGAATAAACAACTTAACTTATTATAATGCGCACTGATTTAAAACTGTAGTGGAAACCCCGAGGGCACGCGTTGTTGGTATTCAAACAAGGAATTATAATTAGAGCAAGTCGGCCAAGAATTGCTAGTTTCCTTTGAACAAGTCGTCAGAATACCGTAACAGTGATAATTTCTTAAGCATACTCAGAGCCACAAGATAAAACTGTCAGTTATTTGAGAAGAATTAGTATCACGTTTTTGGATTAAGGCTGAGCTGCAATTAAACATAGGGTTATTGCCGGACATACTCGTGGAACAACAAGACGAAGATTTCAAGTGTGATTTAGAAACTATACAAGATCATGCAGATTTGACTGAGATATTCTAGATAAAAAGGATTAAGACCTTAACAAAATTATTCTTACTTTTTGGAGCTGCAATCTGTTTCCATCTGGGCCTTGCGTTCGCAAGGACACTTCCTTCTCTTTCAGGCACTCAGAAAACGTTTGGATACTTCAAAGCAAACGAACTATTATTTTCGAGTTCCCTTTGATTCCAAAGTCCCTTTATCTTTATCCATTACGTGTCGTCCTACTGAAAACCTTTTAACACTAATGATATCACGAGAAACACGATGCCGCTTTAATTCAATGTCAGAATTTTAATGGAAAAACAAGAACAATTTTCGTGCACGTGTTGCATAGAAACCTCCCACGCAAAATTAGTGAATCGTAGCTTTAAAATGTCAACTAAGGATTCGAGTGTGAAACCTGATAAAATCTCTGAAAGTTTGTATTCATTGCATGTTTAGAACCAGTTGTACTTTGTACAGACCCCAGGCGCTCACGTAATTTTACAGCCTGAACGTAGGAGAACGATCACTGTACCTGTTATGATAATTATGACAACAAACCTTGCAGTCACGCACATTAGTGCCGAATTACTACCGACGAGCGACGAAGATGTTTCGAGAACTTTCCGTAATTTTCCGAGCTCTGCCAACACGCACGACAAAGATGCGATCATGAATATTGGCTGGCATATATTATTCAACAAACAGGTTCTTATTTACGCACTTAAAATTTATCTCCTCTCATAAGATTTCGGTAAATTGTCTTTTACGTAGGCCAGTTTCATCGAAGTTCAGTTCAAAATTTAATGAAAACATGACCATCTTCTTCCGGCTCATCGATCATTAGGTTTTCGACATTTTCAGCAATGCAATATTTCTTCACGAGGAAAACGTAACGATGCCAATGGAATTAAACTATTGGAGGTCCGAATTGGACAACGTTTTCTTGTATATTTTCTGCCTTTATTTTCTGAAGAGCAAAACTTCGAAGTAAGTTATCCATGATATCCATTCTTTATTCACGTTACGCGTTACTCGATTTTCAAATCAGAACCTCTCCAAGGTGTCTAGAGGCGGAAGATCTTAAGGGAATTGTTGAGGAAGAGTCAGAGCTGTTTTTGCCGAGAGATCGTAGCTTAGGAAAAGCCCACATTCCGTTCGACAGAGTAGGTTTCTAAGGACAAAGATATCCAGTGGACAGCACATTTTTTTAGAGGATGGAATCTATCCATTTGAAGCTTTGAGTTTCACCTCGACTTCATAAATGGTACTTCTACCCGGCCCTTACAAAATAAAAGCAAGTATTTTTTTTTCTTGGTTACGCTATTATATAGTTTGGGATCAGTGACGTTTAAGGCCGAGTTCGAAAGCCGTTATTTCATCTTGTAAAAGCGGCTAACATGCCTTACCTTATGAAAAGGCAAGCTCAGAGAAGTGACTCCAGCGAGGTGTTATGCAACTTTACTGAAATCGGTGAGGTCACAAGGCGTCTTATATAATTTGAGAATTTTAATAAGCAATTTGATAGTCTACGAATGTAATATGTTTATTCCTTTTTTTCAATTCTGCATAAATTTCACCCGATTTACCTGTTCTTTTACCAAAACAATCGTTTCAGCTTGTTATTAACCTCATGACGAGATTTTACTTTGGGAGGCGTGCATCTGAATTTTAATACATCGTTTTTTCAAAGCACTTAATGTGTAAATATATATTATATATATCATCAGTCAGACAGTAAATCGAAAAACAGGAAGGCGTATCACTGTTTTGAAGAGTTTCAGGCCTCTCATCATAAGTTCCTTTTTGCTAATATCATGCAGAGAGCAGGTGTTTCTACGTAAAGATAAAAACTAAGACGATTAGAAATTTAAATCAATTCGTTATTCGTTTTAGACAGAGTCTGTCTTAAGATGTTTTTACCGAACCACAATTCGCGTGAATGAGGCAAATAATTTTGAGCTTTGTCAAAATGAACTTTGAAACTTCCTGTGACATTGAGATTTGACTAAATACGGACCGCATTTTGTTGTCGTTTGGTAAAGACTTGTTTATAGCGGGAGACGTATTGCTATGAAAAATCTGATTGGCTAAGAGGTTTACTTAACTTCTTTTTAGTGAGAGAACAAGGGTTGAGTATATATCATCGCTGCCTTAAAAGCAAAATTTTAAAAGATGTGTGCAAGACGTATGGAACTCTTATGGCCACTTCTAAAGCATACACCTTTTCAGAAGACAGTAATGGTTGCCATGAAGTGACTGCGAATGGGAAACTTTTACTCTTGTGGTGCAACGAATTAATGTTGGGTTGACTAAGTTAAGGCGACGGCTAGATTTTATATTTGAACAAGCGTTGAAGCGCGAAGATTCAAATCAAAGCTCGTCTTTTACTGAACTCAACATTATGCTCTCGCTCGCTGGGCAAGATGATACTTAACACGCGATTCGTCTGTGGTTGTCATCTATAAGAGCTACAAGCGCAGAAATATTTAACTGAGTAATGCGTTTGTTTTTGTCCGTCTCCCTCTCAAAAAAAGGCCGCCGAGTAACATGTTTCGATAGTAATGCTTAAACTGTGGTTCTCAGTCAGGTTTGACGATCAGCGAGAAGCAGTTGAGGATAAGTTGTTTGTGGTATTCTATGCGACTGAAGTTTCCTTTGGCGTCTGTGTTTGAAGTGATGTTTTGAATCACTCTCAAAGTGGTCATTAAAAACCTTTATTTGGGTACAGACAATGCACAATATGGCATTCATAACACCCTCCAGCTGATAAATGTGTCTCTTCTCACCACCTGCTTGCTTTGCAATGCATTAAATTGTGAAGAGAAGTTATATGTTAATCACTCCTGAGAGTTAAAATTGTCATAAATTCAGTACGCTCACTTATCAGTTAGTACAGTCAAATGGTCAAAGCAGACTATTTTCGTATTTCTCAGCTGCTTCATCAAAACTGACAAGCATCTCTGTTATGCAATTAAAAAGATCATACATTATGAACACTGAGTAATAACAGAGGTTGGCAATAGTTGAAGCCATAAGGTGCGGACACAAGCTAGCTACGTACAGCGCATCAGCTCTCATTTCTATCACAAAACGTTTATTGCGACAGGCATTTTGAGTAAATCTACCAACGACGCTTAAAGCAGGCTTTGCAATTGTACAATGTCAAGGTAATGACGTACGAAGAACTTTACATTCTCGATTTTCATTGGTCCGTGATAACCGCTTGCACGTTCGCTCGCACGAGGTTATTACCCAAATCAATTTTTTATCTGGAAATGCCGAGAACGGCAAACCAACGGATCTTTATATTTGAACACATGTTAGTGTATTTACCTGACCAAAAGCGAAAAAGAAAAGAAAAGAAAATAAAGAAAGGAAAGTGAGGCAAACAAAACAACAAAGAAAAATGGTTCTTGGAATTAAAGGAAGATTTATCAAATGACCGGTCTATTTGAAAGTTTATCCTCATTGATTATCTCTTTCAGGACAGTCCATAAAAAAAGCAAAAAAAAAAAATCTAAGGCGCAAATATTTGTATTGGTTGTTATTATATTGGACTTCAGTTCAGAACACTCAGACGAAATTAAATTTAAAATAATAGAACTTAAAAATAATTGACCTACGAAAGAGAAAAGAGGGAAATCTTACGTTCTTTGAGCTATATGATGTGAATAGTATTTTAATAAATCCAGTCAGACGGAAATCATGCGTTGGGGTGAACTGACAAAATTGAAAACGAAAACAAAAAATACAAAACATTTGCATGTAAATAGCTTCCCCACTTGCAGTCTATTACTTTTCCAGACTGAATAAAATTGAAAGAAGAATAATTTAGTCCTGTCAAATTAATTTTAAATGATAAACCACGGTAAAGCGCCTTCTAGCCTGCAGCCCAAAGCTATGATTAAAATTGCCGTTAGCTTTGCCTATTCCATAGCAAACGTTTAGGCACTGCCGATGAGATAAGTAAATACGTAACAGTAACAAAACAATTAAATAGCAAGATTAAATCCGAGTGACGAAATACTTTTTTCTGTGGCAAACAGAATGCAAATTTCTATTTTTCAGGGATAAACCCACCATTATTTATCTCATCCATCCGTTCATTTCGAAACGTCCTCTCTACGTTCTTCGTCAACATTTTATTTCGCCGGGACAGCGAATCGATAAATATTGCTCTTCATAAAATAAAGTATAAACGGCCATCACAATATTACCGCGATAGTTCTTCATCTACGTGCGAGAAATAAAAACAAAATAATTATTTTAGTTCTGTATTTTTCGCAGTCCTTTTAATTGAGTAGTCAGCAGCTCACAGTTGAATTTCATTACGTACAAGTGGCTGAAAATCTTCAAGAGGAATATTGTATCTGGCTTGTCTGTCCGAAGGTGTGCTAGTTGCTACACCGACAACATAAACAACAGGCGGTCACTCTATCGTAGCAGACATTTTGAAATTTAGATCTCGTCGTGAAGAAATTACCAAAAAATGACAAGAAGGATTTCATAAATTTTTTTCGATCAAGGAAACTACTCCAACGGAGAAGAATTTTTTTAACACAAATCGTCGCAAGTCCGTCTTTTATCTACTTTGAAAAAAACTCAATGTTATAATAGATGTTGCGTTTCAAGGCTGATAATTTAACGCTGTACAATACTTTCGTGCTCACTGATTCTTTGGGTCGTTGCATGATCGCATTCGCGAGGAAGTTCAGCGAAGTGCCAGGGCTGTCTGAGATAGATTCGTGAAACGACTATGAGCTAAAAGTTGTCTATAAAATTTCTTGATACTTACAGAAAAGGCCTGATGTCCATGTATTTCTGCGTTTCTGACACAACCATGCCTGCTGCAGTTGCGAATTCGACGTTTCGTTTACAGCCTTCGTTCTAGAGTAACATTTAGCAAAACAGATCTTCATCCGTGTCCTATTCACCGGTCTAACGTCATTCAAAACAAATACTTACGTCATGGGTTGCTCGACACGTCATGTAACATTGAGTCACAATTGATGGTTTCCGCTCTGAAATTTCCGATTTTGAGAGGCCCACAGTCGAATTGTCATCGTTTGAAGTAATCTTCCCTGGCTTAAAAGCGCCAACGTTTTCTGACAAAGCGAAAACAAGAGTGCTTTCGCTGATGAAGCGAAAAAAACAGTATTGAAAACTAATTGCGTGTTGGTTGCGCGTAGTTTGAAACGTTTAGCGAGCGTCATAGCGACCTCACATGACAAGCTATGTCAGCGCTGATCCTTGATAAAAGACTCCGTTTATGCGACTTCGTTATTTATTAATAAGGTGACGAACGTCGAGATAATCATGGAAGAAACCACTCGAACTTAGGCAGTGTTTGCGTTTGCTCAGCCAAGTGATTGATGAAATGTCCAAAATCCTGGAAAGCGGCCATGATATTTTTATTTTTTAATGGCTACGAAAAGAGCTTGTGTCTGATCTACTCTGTGTGCTTCCGCAAATTTATCAAAACAAAATTGTGTAATTTTTCAGGTGTCGTCAGAGGCGGTTGCTTTTGTAGGTGGAATGTCAGTGAATCTTCCCAAATTCTGCTGTCTTCATTAATTATAGCGTATCATTTTAATTTCTTGAATTAATTTTCATGAATATTTGAGGAGAGAGAAGAAGCAGGAACGTTAAGCGACTCATTTCGGTTTATAGTTCTCAGTGTCAGAAATTTTGAAGTGAAACCACCAGACCCTCGTGTCAGCATAAATCGAGTATATTTTCACCCCTTCACAGTGCATACTGCCTTATTAATTATCCGGCTAAAATCTACAATATTCGATCTACAATATCTTCACCAAAAATAATTCAAATTTCTTGCAGAACATCTCCTGCGGAAGATAATTCATAACCCTACAATGATAGTCAGCTACAATGGAAGCTTTGCTGAAACATCCCAAGCAGAACTTAACTTTAAAATAATTGTACCCTCCAGAAATTAACATCGAAAACAACCTTGGCACGTTTAAATTTCCCTCACTCTACATGATAGGGATTGAGCGGTTCTGAGACTGTCTCGATTAGCAACGCACTTCTATTGTGCTGATTAGCGGTGACCTTCGATAATTCAGTTCACAATCACAACTAGCATGTGGTGTGATATACAGTGGTAATGCTGTACAAGGCCCTTATTTTAACACAATAAGTTTAGATTAAAGCTAAAAGCTTGTGCGGTCGTCCATAACTACATCACAATAGAATCCACATAAGATATCTAAAATAAGTCAAAATAATACTAAATTAATGATCCAGAGATTCACATAATCACTTTTTCTAAACCGTTTGAAGTCATAACAGTCGAGCACTGAAACGCAAAATGTATAAAATATTCTTTAGTCCACTATCTTGCAGATAACTGAATTAACGAGCGGTTAGAACTAACAATAGTGCTATTTTTAAGCAGTGAGTATTAATTATACTACTTAACGGATACTTAAATGTCGAATATTTAAAAGTAAAAAAGTTCTCTGATCTCTTTGGTCTCATGAAATTATTGAATGGTCGAAGTAGGTCTAAGATTATACGGATTAGTTCTTTGTACAGGAGATAGTCAGTAATGTCTTGCCACACCTGTACGGCATTCTAAATCGGTCTAACACTACTTCATTATAAAGACTTTCAACATGTCTTGTTCTTGTACGCTAGTCCTCTTTAATAATCTGAGAGCGCAAAATTTTTTTGATGCTTTAGTGGTAATATAGTCAATGTGGCAATTCTATTTCAAGTTCTTTTTAATGATTACTCCAAGCAGTTTGTATGATAATATTCTTTCTACAATTTATTGCCTTGATTTGCTGACTTGGCGGCCTTAAAACTTCGTTATAATTAAACGTTTCCACAGGACAGAGCCACGATAAGCTCATGACACTTTCATCAATCTACTCAGTTTTAAACTTGGAACTGACACTTCGTTCTGTCCACGGAGGGAATATCAACCATTTCGCTTTATTCAGATACGTGCTTTTGGCCAAAGACTGCTAAAACACCGTTGTTCGGTTTATAGAATAATTTAAATACTTCTAATTTATAATCTTTGTCCAATTCTTAAGTTCAATAACTCAATTGACGCCATGTCCTTTGGTAGGTTAAAAATGATTCAAGCAGCCCTACTCAGTGAAGTCCTGACTTTCGATACAGTCCGGCTGGCTCAAGTTGGCAAAGAGAGACGACAACATGCATGGCCTCCCAGAGCGTGTTAAGTTCCGTGAATTCAGCTCTTTGAACATTTACCTTATTCCGCAACCCCTCAGGCTAAGCCAAAAGCCAAAAGTCAATGCAACTGAATCCCTAGAATTTTCCCTAATGTTTCGTACTGAAACTGAAACTTCAAACTGAGAAAATACCGAAAACTGTAACCCTTGAGGTCATTGATAAAAGGGGTTTTCAAGATATTTTCCATCCGAGCCAAATTCCCTGATGAAATTTATAAAACGTCTCTAGGTGGTCAAGTAAACGTTTGCCACAACACGCATCCGGTCGA
>OX419344.1:19887224-19967224 GCA_948470475.1 Galaxea fascicularis
AACCTAAGGCTATATAATGCTTGACTGATTCTTTTGTGGTTTCGGTATTCAGTCAATATGATGTCGGCTGAAGATCTATTTTCAATTTCCGGGGGTCAACAGATCTTTACCTTATCCTTGAGTGATTCTAATTGTGATATTCTTAAATCTAAATAAAAGCAATATCGCTGAAGGACGCCGGAGTGGCCAACGTAACTTTGTATTTTCAAAGCCACACATTCACGAAAGGTCTTGAACAAAATTCGTTATTCAGAAAAGAAAATGTCCAAAAATTAACTTGTCCAACCTATATCGACATTAATGTTCTGCATCAAAAATTTCCTAATTTCAGTTAGAAACATACACTGGAAGAGAGCACAGCTAGCTCGCGTGGACGTATAGTCAATTGTTGTTACAACAGTCTCTTTTACTTTTAGAGTTTCACTTTATCCTCTATTTCAAAAGCTAAAACTACCTTATAAGGCTTATTAACAATTAACATCACCACAAAAATGTACTACCGAAACGTTGGTTCAGTTTGATACTCACACGTTGGGATTTTATTCCCAGAATCTAATCAGCGCTCAGATGATATCTTCAGTCTAAGAGTGAAGTCTTGAAAAAAGAGTCAAATTTAGAGTACTCACTTGATACTTTTTTCATCCAAAGCAAGGGTTTGAAGTTCCTTTACGTTTTTACTCCTCATTTGTGTTCGAACTGGTTCGGGAACAAACCCCTCCAGTGAAAGCCGTATCCCACATTGCTCAAATTATTATTATTATGCTTACTATTATTTTTAATATGCATGTACCTTCGAACCGCGTCACATGCTCTCATCGTATATCAGTCGTCACATCGTTGTACTTTGTTATTTGTTTTGAAATTGCCATGGAAAAATCCTGTTTCAGACGAAATCGTGCATGAATTACAGCGGGTCTTTTATATCAAGTCTCGTTAGAATATTAGCTGGGTAATTTGTTATATAGCTGCACTAAAGAGAGTTAGCTCTTCTCTAAGTAAAAGAGTAGTGACATCTTATATTTGGCTACTGCCGCGAAAACCAATATTTTGCCTCAAGATTTTGGCGCTCTAGAACGGCGCTTCATTAGAGATTAAAGCAGGACCAAAAACACACTACTGTTAACTGAATTAAAGTGGAATGTTGAAGTTTTGTGATCTATTCATAGGTAAGATATACCGGTTTGAGCTACGGATTTCCTCTGAATACCTGAACATTGCCGGCTGGAGAACCACGAGCTTAATTTTCGAAGGTGTAGGTCTGAGAGAAAGAGGAAGTCTACAAAGACGTGATTAACTTAAATTTGGCATAAACGACAATTACTTACGCATGAAAATTCGGTAACTTCCCCTTTTAACTTTCAAACATGCAGGCATTATTTTTTTCAAGACAATTCTGGGAAAATTCCCCAAATTCTTTTGAGCACAGAACAATTGCCTAAATGCTTAAGTGATACTCCACGGAGATTTAAGATTAGTTCTGATCAGCTATAAGTGCTCGCACGTCGCTATCTTTTGCAATTGTTGAAACGCTGTTTTCGTGGTTGCCATGACAATAACAAATTATTATTGTTTTCGTTGTAAGTGAGAAGTAAAATCCATTCAAGTTAAATGGCAATATTTTGTCATTAACGTGTTATACAAACACCATTGTTTAGAATGAAACCGACCTTTCCTTGTTTCAGTCTATCGATTTCAAGATCATAGGGCTTCTAGATCACCGTTACAACCCCGTTCTTGCAGCCAATACTATATCTTTTAATGCTATCTCTACTATCAACTACTTTTCTGTACAATTATTAAGCGGTATTGATAGACAAGCGTATAGTGGCTTTATGCGCCGAGTTATAACTGAATAGCGAGAGTACTTTTGAAGAGAGAAAAGCAAGCCTGCACTTTTTCTTTCAATTTCCCCGAGGTATTTTTACATTGACCCTGTTAAGAAATAAGTTTGTTCAATGCGCCGAACATATTATTCCTTTAACCCTTAAGTGTGACCAAAGTTTAATTTTTCTTAATAGCAACACTGCTCAATCAAACATAAAGGTTGGGAGAAAAAGGAGGTAATCAACAAGTGACAAAGGTCTTGATTGTTTAACAAAATCTCCTCATCATTACCATGATAGAAAATGTATGGAGAACAGTTTGAGGCTCTCGTTTCTCATTCTTGGGATGAACTCCTAAACTGGATTGCTGTTTTAATCTTTGTGTGTGGCTTACACGAAGTGTGTAACCACATTATGGCACGATGATCGGATTTATTTATTTGTCCACGAGGGTCGAGCGCCTGTCACGTGGTCTTGTAAGCCACACGTGTACTTAATGCGGACCTATTTTTGAAAATGTTGAAAGCATGGTGTGTGCTAGTTAAAGTTTTTATGACTTGGTTTTGATTTTTGCATTATCATGCTACCCTATGCATTCCAGAGCAACGCAAATTGAACAGCTTTTGTTGAGGTACGACTAATGACGGTTGATTTTAATCTTTGTGCTGCTTGATCGACTGCGGGATATCTAATTGTCCACACTTGCTTCAATATCACACCGCCGGTGGTCATTGCTAATTGTTTATACATCATTTCTTTTTTTCTGCGACTTTAAGTTTGCACAGCTATTATTCATGATTTTTATCGATTACGCTGATTATGCCACTGAACTGATTGTCCCTAAACCTCTCCATTCTTTTGAACTGCTCTTATAGGGTTTTCTAGCACCCAGACAGTGTCAAAGCCTTCTTTAAATCAAGGAAAACAACTGCATTGTCATTGCCTTTATCGATGTTAAAAGCCCAGTTATCAACAGCTCCAAGCAAGGTAGTGACAGATAAGCGAAGAGATCGAAATTGCCAAAGACCTTGAAATTGTCCGATAGAACCAAACCGTTGAACACAGCCGCAGATCTGAATCTTACATTTAATGTCGCTTAAGGCACACCGGATCTTTAAGAACATGCATTTAATGTTGCATTTCACGTAGAAATTATAACATTTCCAGTGTCATTTAAGATGACTTGGGTTAGACCTATAGGCATCATAGTATTAAATCTAACATAAACCTTTCAATCGATGTGC
Source organism: Galaxea fascicularis (assembly GCA_948470475.1). NCBI lineage: Eukaryota > Metazoa > Cnidaria > Anthozoa > Scleractinia > Euphylliidae > Galaxea > Galaxea fascicularis. Next base: position 19,890,292 of record OX419344.1, read on the forward strand.
GAGTTAGGCTCCCTTTGAACCTGAAGCAATAAACCATACTTAAGTCAAAGACTTTGTCTCATAGTTATTAAATCAGCACAAGGTCAAACAAAAATTTGAAAGTCACCGATCCTCATAGCACTAACATAGCATTGTTAGAGAAGATTATTCCACGATCTAACTTTACAGCTGCAAAGAAACAGAATCAGATTTGTTCGGCTTTGACAGCAAGTTATTTTGATACTTAAACCAGCAATTTTAATGCTTTGACGATATTAGCACTTGATATTACCTTATTTACTCTTTACACTTCGTTCTGCAAGAGACGAAAATCACTAAACGTCGTTGACGATATATAGATGAAACTGTTAACTGAATGAGATTCATTAATTGCCGGAACTGTCTAAACCTTTAAGTTGTTAAGTATGTTTGTTTATTTACTGGCAAACAAAATTATTTCCTTTGGAAATATTTCGTCATACATTTTCGAGGCTTTTTTTCTTGGATGGACCAGAGCCTGATACCGTAACAACAGCGATCAAAAAATCGTGCTAAGTCTCTCAAAATGATAATTCCGTGGGGCGTCGAATAGTTCATAGAACCAAATTCTATTGCATGTGGTAGTGGCACTTTTCACCATTAAGTTGCTATAATTACTGTCGAAACAGTGAGGTTAAATGATAGTTGACCGTGGGGTTCTGTAGACCGTAAGGCCCAATATCAAAAATGACACAGTAAATATTTATTTCCCCGCGCAAATGCCTGAATGGATTTTTTCAGACTTGCTAATACTTTGTTCAAGAGAGTTGTAAAGCAAACATTAAGACAGGCGATTGAAGAATGTTGGGTCAGGAAGCAGGGTGAATTTTAAGGAATAAGGAACTATTATTTGGTAACTCGAGCAAAAGTGAATTCTTCTCCGACTGTCAATCTCTGTGCGGTTTACACCACTTTCGTTATTTCGAGTTTATTCATGGTAATCAGTAACTATAAAGTGGACACGCAACGGTTTGGAGGTCCGCATAGAAATAAATGATGTAGAAAGCAAGTCAGGAAAAAAAAAAAATGACTGAAGAAATGAACTAAGAAAAAGACAATTCATTTCCCGCGAATGTCGGCTACATTTGAAAGATCACTTTAAAAGTTTCATCTCGGCATAAGCAGCTTGTGAACAAAACTCTTTCCGGGCCAGGTGTGCGTTTTTCGAAACCCCCGAAACATTTCGGGCCTATTTCGGGTGCCATAATTTCCTTCGAATCGTGAAAACGAAGACGTTTCCATGCATGAAATTTTGTAACAGAGTTGCCCTTTCCTATCTTGAAATCATAGTAAAAGAACAGCTTTTTAGAATAAGCGAATCGCAGTTTTAGAAATGATTTTTCGGACCCGAAAAGTTTTCGGGACTTTCGAGAAACGGGCCCTAGGGGCCAGTGTGCGTTTCTCGAAACTACCGAAACTTTTTGGGTCAATTTCGGGTACCATAATTTTCTTCGTATTTTAACTGAAAACGAATACGTTTACAGGCATGAAATTTTGCAACAAATTTGTCCTTCCATATCTTGAAATCTAAATAAAAGACCAGCTTTTTAGAATCACAATTTATTGAACATATGAAATAAATTTTGGTTAATCGACAACTCTTGTTTTATTCAAATGAACATACTGGTTAATCAGTTCTAGTGCAGTACTTCATATTTTTTTAATTTAATTATTAGTATCGTTTCTATGTAAGTAATGTTTAAGCTGGCCTAGTAAACACTGGAATGGGGAAGAAGTGCTCCTCTCGTCACACTTCTGCCCCCATAGACTCGAATTCTGGAGGCCCAACTCCCTCCGTCTCTTCCCCCTACCCCCCTCCCTCCGCCTCTGCCCCCTAGGTTAGTGGAGGCCCACTCCCTCCAGTCAGAGAGGAGGCCCAGTACTTCCTTCTCTCTACCCGGGAATACTCACAGTGGCCCTGAGAGAAAGCTCACTCCCTCCTGTTTATCCACTGTGTGCATCCCCCTGGGCTGTATGTTTTGTTTTTCTTCACACTCTAAGGGTTCATGGGGCTAAATCATTAATTGACCTCTTTGTCACACACTTCTCCATTTTCAGCCACAAAAAGAGGAAACAAGGGAAGTCGATCAAATGAGTGAATCGCAGTGTTAGAAATGGCTTTTCGGGCCCCTGCTCCCTGCACAATAGAACCCCTGCAAACGAACACAACACGTTGGCAAACTATTGCCCCAGTTTGGCCGAGAGTGCTCAAACGATCTCAACATGCTGGGCAATGTTGCATGAAACAAGGGAATCTAGGATCGATATTTACCCAGAAGCCCTTGCGAAACCACGTGCGGCCAAGGTTACCGAGTATTCAATACGCAAGCGCAAGTCCAATGTTCCAATTGGTACACGGGCAAAAAGAGTTGTGCCTAAAGCTTAGCATTAGTGATTCCAAAAGGTCGGTGTATTTTAAGAACAGTCACAATCTTATTTCGTTTTCTAAATCACGCATTATCCAAGTGGATTGTTAAAGTATACGTAATTCCAGTCGCTAAAGATTTCAAGAATAGAGTCCATTGAATCGAGGATCAGAACTCGTTGAGAGTACCTCCACAGCTTTGAAAATATGCTAAGTAGAACGATACTGTTAAATGAAACATCCCCACCACACTCGAAGACTTCTGTAACAAAAGCACACCTCTACGAAGGTGTTGCTAATTTCAGTCCTTCGTATCTTTTCATGATTCATGCATGAAGTTAGATTTACTAAGGGAATGGATGGAAACATGGACTCGAAATATCAAAGCATGTATAGTTAAACATCTATAAGCATCAATACCTTGTTTTATGGTCGAAGGATATGTGTAGCAAGTTCTTTGGTGTACCTATTTCCAACATGACCAAAAATATAGGTTTGGTTGACGTCTTAGATTTATGCTGCATCTATTTACGACGGAAATTTCGATTTTTTCTTCTCGGTTTCGATTTCATAGCATAATCAGTTAATGACGTTTCAGGTAAAATGTGATTGAATATGTCATTTTGTATTTTGTTTGTTGAGACTTTGTACAATATTAACGCAGGTGGAAGCAGCCACAAAAACACGATAAAAAATCAGCGTTTTGCATAAATCATGAGCACGCTAAGTTAATAGACGGCTAAATGCAAAAACCAGCAAAAGCGCAAATCTACTTTTCGTCGAACACAGTGCTGCAAAGAAAGCGTTACAACGCAGTCAGCAGTTACTGATGAAAAAGGACAAGAACCTGATAGCAAATATTTCGGAGTTGCATTTAAATTTTCAAGCGTGCTATCACCAAGTTGGCATTTGTGTTTTCATATTCATATGACCTCTTACTGAGCGAACCAGTATTCGCTAGCAAAAACAGAGAAAGGTATCGAAGTTGTTTTCAGTCTGGCTTTAGAAGAAATCTAACAAGCATTGCAACGTTTCGAATTCAAAGTAAGCTCGCCTACCTTTTTGTGAATTTGATGTCTTTTTGCCCAGCGTCCATATTACGTGTCTTTGATATTTCCTTTAAAAAAAAGGCTAAAAACCTACTCTGACTTTACATAGTCTCGGTTGTGTCGTCGACTGGGGTGTAAGAACTCATTAACACTCTCTCTGTCGCAAAACAACCTCGAGCACAAGCGAAATGTAATTGAATTTGTTCGGGATAATATTCCTAACGTGGTAGAGAGGGGCGCTTTGAAGTGACACATCCCACGCACATAAAGGAATCATTTCGAATTGACACTTGTCGTCTGGCAATTATATAAAGTAGGCTCGAGTTTGAACTCAATACCAATAGAATCGCTTCTCTCTACAACAGCTTACAATTCTACGGAAGTTGATCACAGATGATTCATGCAGTTGCACCTTGCAATTAGCAAACGCCGCTAGAAATTTTCGACGGTAAAGCTTCCATGGAAAATGTTCCAGTGCCAGTTATTTTTCCCGATGAAGTAAATTATGGCTTGTGATCTTTGAACTGAAGTGAAATAGCTTTGGTTCTGGGGTGTTTTGTCTATCTGTCTGTTTTTTCGTTTTTTTGGTCAATATTTTGGGGCAGTAAAATTTTGCATGCACGTGATTTGAATACGTCATAAGTTCTCAGAAGAATGGTTGATCATCGGTCATTTTTTTTTTCAAACTTGAACTGCCCTCTGCTGTGGTGTTTTTTTTACAGTAAAGTTAAAGGTTTCGTTTTTACGAAAAGGCCGTTGATAAAAATGTTCACTAGGATCGTCTAGCTCATCGAGGTTCAGTTAAGCTGAAAGGAATCAAGCGCGGGACGAGACCATCTCCGTTAGCTTTTTAGCTTTATGGAGCCGGTATAAAATGACCGTTTAACATCTTTTCTCTTTGCTTTTGCTCGTTTGTTTGTCTTCTTAAATCATTTTAATGCTTCAAGCCAGTACTTTCTTATGTAAAAATGTTTCAAAACATTGTCAAACTAGGACATTATTGTCGGTGATTTCAGTGTTATTTACATGAGGGGGCTTATAAAGTCTTTTAAGTATCGTTCTAATTTTAAAGTTGGCATTTTGAGATATTACATCCGAACAGATGGATGGAAATGAGATCCTTAGAGCCCTCAATGTCTTCTGGAGATTGAAAATGGAAAAACGGAGTTTTGAGTCTCACTGGAAGACACTGACGATGGGGTTGCAACTCACCTAACAACGACCTCTATAGCTAGTAACGCGACGGATCCAGTACCGTTCTGAATAACAGCAAAAATTGACTTTTGGCTCCGCGGTTGACTCTATTGATTTGTTTTGCTTTGTTTTCGGTCTTTGGTTCAATTGTTTGTTTGGACCATCATTTACCATTCAGTCTTCTTTCGAACTCTGGTTTAGTACTGAACTTAAACAGCGCCGGTTGTGTCCATGAATTAATCAAAATCTTCAGTCTACAAGAAGCAGGTGGGCTAAGTTGAGGGGAATATAAACGGAAGGTGAGGATAGTTATGAAAATGGTCCGATAACTTCGAAACAATGATGAGATCATCTGAACTACCTGGACATAAGTAGTTGTTTATGTTGTCATCACTATTTCCCTTAATTTATCCCACTCGATATAATTTGTACAGTTAAAAAAAAGAAACCTTCAATATAGGTCATATGGCCTTGGGATGCTTGTAAAACTTGGGTGAAAACTAGGAAATTTCACTTCGCACATTTCAGTCTATCCTTATAACACCAATGCATCTTGTTCTTTTACTGCGTTTTTTAGAACCCCCGTTCCCCCTAGACAATGTTGAAACATTCGAGCCGTCGATGGACTAACCTGCGTTTTCGCAACCACTAAAAATCAACATTGTAATGGGGGGGAGGGGTTAAAGAGGGGATTGTCCCAAGACCTTTCTCCTGCATTGTCTATTTCCATTGATTTGAAACAGTCAAAGAAAAAAAACCTTAATTAATCGATTTTCCTCCTGGAGAAGGCACGCGCGATCGTAATCTTATGCATAAGATTGTTGGACGAGGTACATTTTGAACGTATTCTGCAAGCATTTAACTAAATAACTGTTAATTCGTACGCTTTGTGGACCTATTTTTGCTCAACGGAGTTGTAGCAAGAGGCTATTAGCCATACGACTGTTGCCAACAGTCATGGATATTCGTGGCCAGTCGAGGCCTTTCCAGGGACTTTGAATGGCTCAGTGGTGATAAGCCCATCACCCATGCTTCACCAACCTTGATATGGAGGACAGAATCACACCACAACACTAGAAACGACTTTCCCTACAGAAGACTTCTCACATTTGTTTTTATATCAATGTTAAACACATTGTAACACATTCTAAATATCATCATGGTCATGCCTGTGGCACTTGATATACGGTATTACGTGTGCCAGGCCGAAAAATGTTGTCAATTTACTTTCACTGATTTTAGCTAAGCCGGCGAAGTGCGGCCCCGTTTGCTAAGTATCAGTCGATGTTACGCACGATTTTACAGTGTAATTGTTGAGTACAACAATGTTAGATATGTGGGGTATACGTCATTTCACATTGTTGATCGAGAGCAAGACATTCGTTCAACAAAAAATTTACGTCAGACGTCATATAATTTAGAGTGCTAAATGTTCTCACTATTAGTGAACCAACCGGAATGTTATGTAACCGTGCTAAAACGTTTACACTCACTTGAACCCTTTAAACACTAAAAGTGATCAGCATCAAATTTCTCCCTGCAAAATCAACGCTTTACAAAACAGAGTGGTCCTGAGAATTAAGTACTGGATCACACAAGATGAATTTACTTCAGTGATTTGTCCCTACTACTTCTATAGCAAATGTGTAGAGTGAGAGATGAGAATTTAAATTTTGATCTTGTGTTTTAAAGGGTCTAAGTCTCTGTCTAATGACGCAATCACCTGAGCTAAGGCATGTGCACCCAGGCAGCACGATCTTGAGTCGTATTTATAAGACCACGGTTAGTAGTCCGGTCATGGATTTGAACCAATGCAACCACGGCTCAGCAACCCAGGGCACTAGATCTTATTAATTTAACCGGAGTATAAAGGAGCGGTGGCTAGCAACTAATTAACTCTCTTAAAATCTTGCGATAAATCACCATAATTCTCACGTAACGTTGAAACAACCATGCAAGCAAATGATTACTGAGCTCTCGCACGGATTGTTACCTCAGTATGTGAAACACTGTGCCACCATCTTTTAAAATTTCCTTGAGAATTTTTCCTTTATTCTTAGAATACCTACTGCCTTATTGTTTGATCCTTTGACGTCTTTCCTTTGTCTTCATATATTTCGTATTATATGTTTATTACTTGTTTCTTATTATATGAATACATTTCAAATCTTCACTTTCATTTCCAATCAAAGAAATTTCATGTATTAACTAAAGGCATAAACTCGACACATAAAGCAGGACATAAAACGAAAACGTTTACTGAAAATAAAAAGAACGGAATCGCCACGAGTTCCTGAAAAAACAAACGTTAGCTACTGCATTGCCACTGTAAATTTTAATAGGAATACGGTTGAAATTAATGAAAATGATCGTGAAATAAGGTAAAAAAAATATATCACGCTTAATTAAGCTACAGCATAAATTTAGTTTTTTACCTACCGCAACGGTGTTTTTCGTTCGCCTTCATTAGTTGAAAAATCGTCTTCGTTTATAGACCACATCGTTACGATCAATAGGATAACAACAGCATAATGACAAATCTCAAACCCCACACCCCTTAATAACGGGTTAAATTAGTCAAATAAAATGTTACTTGGGTTGACAGCCGTTAACGACGTTACGATTGGTAGGTTGAAGTCGTGACGTCAAAATGTAGTCACCGTTGCTAATTACTAAGCCTCGTCAATGTGCTTTGCTAATACCTTTGATAATACTTTTTCTCAGCAACACAACTGAATATTCATGCTGAGAGGATGCGATAAGGAGCGAAGATGTCCTTTGCATTAGTCCGGGTTGAACCTAAATATATTTATTTCAATATATTTACTGTTTTATCCTGAAGTGGCTGATCCTGCGCATGGATTTAAACTCCGATAATACCGGGCCGTAAATCAACCGAGCGCGAAATAAATATACTACCCCATGGGGATCTCAATACAGGATTTAGCGGTAAGCCACTCGGAGAACAAGCCCCTCCACAAATACGCCTCGCAAATCCCAGTCACAAAAAGCCCTCCGTTAATGCGCCCCCTCGACTATAAGCCCTATGACCCTAAGAAAGGGAGCAACGTAATGGTTATGTAGCAAACTGGAGACAGGGCTTCAATTGATAGTTTTTCATGTTTTTCGTAAAAGTTTTGGGCCGGAAAGCCATTTCAAAAACTGCGATCCGCTTATTATAAGAACCTGTCTTTTTACTATAATACGACACGAAAGGGCAAATCTGTTGTAAAATTTCATTCTTGAAAACGTCTTCGTGTTCGAGATACGTAGGAAATTACAGCACCCAAAATAGGGCCGAAAAAATGCGGGACTTTCGAGAAACAGGCCCAAGTTTCTTCATAGGACAATTAAACCAATTTTAGATTTGGAGTAGTGTGAAATTTGATTCGAGTTGTATTAATAGTCAGGAAAGATAATTCCAAACGATTTTCGCCCTATAGTTTTCACTGAAAGTCGTCTATCTCTCGAGTTTAAAATTAGCTTCCAAAAACATTTTGAAAGGGCGAAACGTCATCTTTTAGAATCTTAATCGCGGATAAATGTTAATCCGTTTTCGAACAAATAAGTCTTGGTTTTAATACTCGTGAATTCTTTACTTATGCCTTCTTATGTAACTAAGGCGGCTGAAATGAATTTATTGGTTTGGGAACATAGACGCATTCCAAAGGGTACACAATCGACAAAAACGAGGGCCGAGTTTTTCCGGCGAAGCGGGGTTAGCGATAATCTGGAAACCTGAAGGTTTTGGTCGCACGTAACCCGGGATTAGCGTCAACCCTGCTTCAAACGACTCAGCGAAGGAGACAAATAAAGATACACAGCAGTATCGGTGTTGTAGCGGACATTTATTGCATTCACAAACAGTTTATAATTTCATTTGCGCAAAAGATTTTGTTGGCCATAGTAAAGAAACTCAAGAGTCAGTTTTGGTTCATTTCGTTCGCCCGCAAGATAAAACGGTGGGTTCACCTCACAGCTTAAAACTTTAACCCCCTAAGAGTGACCATTGCTTAATTTCTCCCTATAGTCACAGCTCAATCAAACATAAGGGTTGTAAGAAAAAGGAAGTGATCAACAAGTAACAAAGACCTTGAAGGGTTACGTTTGTCAGATCAGTAGAGATTTATAGGTCCTTCGGGAGAACTTGTTTTGTTCAGAAAACTAAACAAAATGTTTGTGGTATCTACACAGATTTCTCATCCACTTGACATGAGCTTTATACAAAATTTCGCTAGTAACAGTCACAGGAAAAATGATATGTTGTTATAGTCAATTGTCTAGTTGTCCGAACCTCTGTACGTCTCTATTGGCTATGTTCTGTTGTGACAGACCCTTCTGCTCACTGGAGATTTGAGCGTGAAAAGTGAAGGTTCTAAGAAATTACAGTTAGGATTAGGGTTAGGTTTAGAATTAATTTTAGCGCTAGGGGCTAAGGTTAGGGTTCCAGTTAGGGTCATCTCCCGTGAGTGGACTATTATCCTCATGGTGTTTCTCTGTACTTGATCAAATGAATGTTCTCCTTGATACTTGTTAACAGGCTCTCAGCAGTTGGCGGGGGAATCTCCACTTTTGGTGCCTTGTAAGAAACATATGGCTTCAACTAGCAAAAAAGGAAAGCAGACAAGAGTAGCTTGAACTATTTTTTCATGAGTGAATCTTCAGCTTCATTTCTGTGGCAATTTAGTCACATAAAGTAAACAGAAATTCGAAATGAGTTGGAGGTGAAACCATATTTAGCCTGAAATGCGACCTTTGGCGCCTTTTCTTCAGCACATTTTGAAACCTACTGAAAACTCTTCCGGCTGGAAAACTATTTTATGTGTAGAGTGTTTATTTACCAGTGAGACACTGGAAGACATTAGAAGGTAAAGAAACACATTAGACATATTTACATGACAAAAAACTACTGCCAACCATAAAGAACACTACTTTTGTGGTAGATTATATCCAGAGTTTCAAGAAAGTTTCAAAGTAAAAGTTGTGTATCCTTTGTGGGTATCACTGCTATGTTGGGTTTTGGTCTGAGATCCCTATCTTTCCTTATACTCTGTAGTGTCACCCTGGCTATGATTTGGATGATTTCAGTTTCTTTTTTCCTTTTTGTTTTTGCTGCTTGCTTCCTGATCCTAAAAATGCCGCATCTAATCCCAATTTCACTAAAATTTGCTGATCCAGGTCCTGAGACTTTGATCCCAGATCCCATATACCTTGTTACGACCCAAATACTGTAATTTTTTTCAAAGTGAGCCCTCTTGAGCCCTCTCTATGAGCACTGTAACTCTTAGGGCCAACTTTGCCAGTAAATATGTTAACATCCCTCTCATCAAGCGATAACAACCGACTCTCCAAAGAATTGAATTTATGGAATTTACCTCAAAGCCTGTCAAATCAGGAACAATAAACTGAGGCACTTTCTTGTAAACTATTCTGTAACCACCTTAAATAAAGAAAACCAAAATGTCACATTGTTTCATACAACATTTCTTGAAATCAATGGTTGATTGTGTCACATAAGGGCACTGCACTTTGAGGGTTTAGTGGATTTAAATTATATTACTCCTGTAAATATTAAGTTTTTCTATGAGTTATTTTGACTAATCAACTACACTACCTGCCTAGATTAGCCTATGCTATTTGTGGGTTAGTGCATTTTTTGTCATTCTCTAGGTAAATCTGTTTTTAATAAATGTGAATAATTTTTTGAATTGAATTTGAATCAATTTATTAGACAAGGATAAGCAAAAGCATAACCATCAGAATAAATACGGGTATGTTTCATTTTTTACCATGCTTGCGTTCTCAATATTACACTTATCTGTAGCCAATCAGAGTTCGAGTTTGCCTTAAAGTTGGGTACTAGATTATGCTAATAAGAAATGCACAGCTGTTCTTCCTTATTACCTCTTCTTGTGTGATACCCGGGATTCCTGACTCCTCGACCTGCAGAAATAATCACCATTGAATAAAAAAAAAATACATATACAGGTTTTTAAAATAAGAGGATTTGTTGAAGTGATGTTTGTTCCTAGTCACGTGGATTCCCATATAAACCTTAGCACGTTCTTCTGTCTTCGGGCTGTCTTCCTCAAACCAGTCGAGTCTCCTACCCAGTTGCCATTATTGACTCATCATGCAATGCTCCTCACCAATGCAACTGGAGGGTTGCGTATTCAGCCAAAAAAAATGCTGTGTAGCATACTATGCACTGTGGTCCAGCCTTCTTCCACTGGCTTTGAAGACAACAGCTGACTGAGACTTGTGACTGCTGTGAGCTGAGTCACAGAGCACCTTCTGCAGACTGGGCACTACCAAGGAGTTTCAATGCCCCAACTGTGCTTGACTCTGCACTTTCAGACTCTGAGTGCAGATCACCTCCACAAACACAATCAAGAGACACAGTCAACTTCAGATACAGAGGACAACCACAACAGCACAAGACTACCCATGATGCTCTTAGAATCCAGTCTGCAGAGTACACTTGACGAGATCTTCGATGCACCGCGTGCAATACGACCAGAAGTACGGAACTCGCGTGTGCAATTGCGTGTGATTTAGCGTGGTTAGCTTATTCGCTGATCATGTCTGTTCGTAAACGTTCGATTGACTTTAAGCTTAAATAATTTAGGCAATCACTACTGCCATACCTTTATAAAAGTTCTTGTTTCCTCTCTTTCCTGTCATAACACCACGCGTTGCACCTCTAAAAAATCCTCGAAGGATGTTAAGCGGCATCTCTCCTTTTCGATCGCAGCTAAATCAAATATCCTTCATAAAACAAATCATCGTGCTCTGAATTTCAAGATGGCGTCATGAGCTTGGTATCCAAGCCTTATTGGTAAAACTCGGCCCAGTTTCCTCTTGTGAAATGTCATTGACAACTCGTAAACTGTTTAAAACTCATTTAAACACCAGTTGATCCCTTTATTCTAATCATCAAGCCGTGGCTGAGGATGTCAAGTGTTGCAAATCTTAGTAAGAGAAAATCTTCATCGACTGGAAGCAGTAAAAAGGCTGGGATTACCAATCCAGTTGTGCGGAGAACAAGCGGTTCGAGGGTAGTTGCGGATCACTTCTCACAGACAAGGATTAAGGAGGTATTCATTATACTTGTTGAACTTATTACTGCGTAGCCATGCCAACAGATCCTACAGTACAGGTGTAGATTAAAGCTGCTGAGATCAAATGTATGAAGGCGGTTGGAGGTATTAAAGTTTCGCTGGGAACTCAGATCAGCTGTTGTCAGTCATGGATTTTTGGCTGGGGGTAAAATGCAGGGCGTAACATGTCGATCAAAGTCGATTATCGAAAACGTAGTCGATAAGTCGATAGTACTCGATAGTTGTCGATAATTGTCAATCGACAAGTTAAATTTGTCGATAAAAGTCGATAATCACAAGATTTTTAAAACTGATTATCGATTTTATCGACAAAAATACAGACAAATGTCACGAAATTCAAGTAACCAAACCAATAATAGCTCGAACGACTTTTTTGATGAAAGTGTAAACAGCTCTAAAGCTAATCTGTATGGCAATAAAGCTAAATAAAAACCTGAACAACCAAGTGGTCTGTTATTCATTATAGAATAGAATGTTTAAATTACCTCGAGAAATGATCGATTAACAGTTTCAGCTTAGCGAATTCGCGATCTGTAACATATCGCGATCTGTAACCTAGTTCCCAGGGTCTCTCTAGGCGGGAGAGATGAGAGATCCTGTTTCTTTGGGGGGACTGAACGGGCCAAAGTTTAGTCTACATGAGGGAAAATCGAGGGAAGCAAAGTAATTAAGCAAAGTAAACGTTCAGTTACAACAGCTTTTAATCGTTAGGGTGACAATAGGAGCCAAACAGCATACTAGGAAATTAAATTTAAGTATTGAAGTTTTGATTGATAAGCGCAGGGGTTTAATCAGGTTTAACACATACGCATAAATCATTGCTTACAGTGGTAACAGCTGCTATAAAACACTTCGCCAGAAAGTATTTCAGAAATTCCATATGAAATGATTTGCTTAATAAAAAACTTTTGCTGGAAGAAAAGGGTACTTTCTCTGTGGTTATTCAGGTTTATACGAGCTTACAATTACAGTACAAAAGCGGTAAAATGAAGTCTTGGTATAGCCAATGCTGCTTTATTGATCTTTGCTCGGCAACTGTACTCTTTTTTCCCGCCATACATCGTTTTTTGTATTTCCGATACTTGTCGATTGAAATCGATCAAAATCGATCAAAATCAGTCATAATCGAACAAAGTCGATAATCACAAGAAATAGTGTGATCGACTTTTATCGATTTCCGATATTTGTCGATTGATTAATATCGACAACGATCGACAACGATCGAGTTTTATCGACTATCGGAATTATCGACATATTACGTCCTGTAAAATGTCAACACTGAGCTGATAAGGTCTTGAGGTGAATTGATCAGTGTTAAGAGTTTACACAGCTAAATAAACCAAATACTGGCCTTTTGAATCTGATCCATATTTTCAAACTCTTAACATTATAACCAATGTAAATTTGAACAAAATTGAACAAAATTGGTTAAAATGTAAAACAACACGTTTCCGACATTTTTACTTAAGGTTAAGTAAATCTGAATGTATTAAAGTCGTATAATTTATTTGAACTTAGGATAAAAGAATGAAGATGTGAGTGATCATTTATTAATGGTGCTCATCACTGCGAGGACTACTCACATCTTCACAACATGTATAGGTGAACAAGTACAGAACAACATTACTAAATTAAACATGTCCCAAAGAAGCCTCAGATAAAAAATCTGACTTGCCAAATCAACCTCCCAAGGAAAACTGCTCTAGATTACCGGCCCAGTGGAGATGGTAATTATGGTCAAACAAGAATATAACGCTTTATTATTACAAGAACACTTTATTATTACAACAATCAACGTCAGTCAAGTACATACCCACCAACTTATTAGTCAGTATTCTTTCCACAAGTCTGACTAAGGTATATTAGTTTAAGAATTGACCCATCACCCCAACCACTGAATTGCATTGCATTCAACAAGCTATCATTATTCATAAATTTCTGACCTTTTGAACTCCTCAGAAGGGCATGTGAACGTCTCCTTATAATAACAATTATGGAAACATTTTCCAGCGGACAGGTGATGAGGACAGACAAACTTATCAGCCAGAGGGTGTTATATTTCTTGATATATTTATTTGACCCCAATTCTCTTGACTAATCTACAAGGAACTGTATTTAATACCAGCTAGTAAGGAGAATAAATAATCAGCTCTTGGAAATTCCAAGGGTAACTAATAAGCTAAAATCACATTTCATCATTTCAGCTTGAGCAGCAAGTCTCAGATCTGAAAAGGCGCTTGGATGAGCTCCGCAAAGCCAAGAGCACTACCGTCATCAAAAGAGACAAAGAATATGTAACCACTGGTGTATCTCATGGTGCTCATGATGGTGCTGTTAAGGGAGCTGATGATCCTAATTGCCATAAACAAGAAACTAAGTCTGCAGAAGCAGGACTTGACCAAAGGGTGCAAACAAGTAACCAAGAAGTAAAGAAATTAGAAGATAGTATTACAGCCATGAAGGAACTGCATCGCAAAGAGATAGAAGAACTAAAAACAGAAGTGGAGAAACAGGTACTGTTTGTGAGCAACATGTCCATTAAACCTACATGTAAGACGGTCTGCCCTGAGTAGACATCCTGGGATTTAGTTCAAGGTATCAAGGCTGATAAGATTCAATTATTTTGTTTTCCTCCTCTTTTGATACTAGTAGTTAAATGCATATGGCAACCAATTGCCTCATTGTAATCTCCCATGCTCTGGGTTAACTTTCTGCTCACCACAATATTGCAGTAGAGTTAATCCCAACTAAAATTCCTTTAAACTCACCAAATTTCTCAGAGAGTTGTAGAAGCCTTAACTGCACCTTTGGTCATGTCACCGAGTTTGCATACAACTTTATCTCGTATTATGAGTTATGAATGGATCTAGAAACATTGTGTAAAGTGGAAGGCCATCAGCGTGGTTCCATGCTCTTGGATATTTTGGGGCAAGTGAGAACAAGCAAAGAAAATTACATGTAATCTCTCTCATTCTTTCCAACATTTGATTAGATTTGAGTTGATTAAGAGTTCATTTGATTTCAGTTGATATAGACTGACTTCATTTACAGTTCATTGAATTATAGTCTCCCCAATTAGTAAGATTACCTGTGCTCAGCTAGAATGATGTGAGACTTCAATAAAGTGATTATTATTATTGTAGCCTCTGATCTGTAGGAGTACGTTTTCAACGAGCTTTGAATGTTTGCAGTGCTCTCAACAGGCCAAACAGGCTGATTCCAGCATGGCAGCTGAACTTGAAAGAATCAAAAATCAAAACAGAGAATTTCAGCAGGAAAATGAAGAGCTAAAGTCGAAAACTACTGAGCTTCAGTTGAGAGTTGAGGAATTGTTAGAGGAGCTTAGTAAGAAGGAAGCTGAATGGTGTACGAAAGAAGAAAAACTGCTTGTAGAGGTACAAATTTAGAACTTTTACCTTCTGATTTCCATACTGAATCGCACCTTACTACTATAACCTTTTTTTCTTCTGGTCGTAACTTTTAAACCTACTCGCATATTAATTCGTTTTTCACAATGCGGTTTTCTCTTTGTTACACTTTTTGCCGATTGAATGTTTGTTTGCCAAATCTGCATACATCTGTACCTGGCACCACACTGTGTATTAGTCTACTTGGGTGCTTTTTCCAGGAGATCACTCAAGTTACTCGTTAACGACATCAATGAGTATTTTGGAAACATAATTCAACTTATTATAATTTTTATCTCTCAGTTAGTACGCGCGCTGTGATTGGTCAATTTAGCAGGCCGTACTTTACTGTACGGCCCACCAAATTTGAAAGTTTCCTTTTCCGCGCGCCTGACTAACCTCAGAGATATAATAAATATCTTACTAACCGCGTTTTCTCGGCCCGTACTGTAAGTTACGGATCCTCGTTTTTTCCCGTTGATTTATGGCCCGCGCGTTCGTGCTTGGGCCATAAACGAACGGGAGAAAAACTCGGTCCGTAACTTACAGTACGAACCTCAAACTCAGGTAGTAAGAGGTAGCATTAACGGTATCCAGAAGTTTCAATCATACATCTACGTTATGTTACTTTTGAGAAAAAAAGAAATGTAACTTATTAAATGTAGATGGGATATTGTATACCGCCCTGGCTTTGTAAGGAAACGGAGGGGAAGTTTTGAAGATTTAAAGACCGATTTTCGCACAGCAGAAAGGTTGCGCTTAAATTTACGCAATATATCGCTCTAGTTTTCACGAACGTAACGCGCAGTCACATTTACACGTGTTCGCATGTCCCCTTTAAAACGCAGGGAATTGTAAAAAAGTCGCTAGACAGATAGTCATTTTGCTGCGTTTTATATTCTTTGTGATGTTTTGTTTCAAGGTGAAGGCATCTTGGGGTGAGAAATACCAGAAATGGATGGCTCAAACTGAACAGAAAATCGAAGAACTGCAAACCGCCAATAACTTCCTGTAAGTTTCTGTTAAATTTCTTGGTATATTGCACAGTATATGGACCATTGCTATTGTTTAAATACATGGCTACACTACATGTATACATTGCTTTTCGACTTGAAAAGAAAGAAACTCGTCTTTTAAAGTCTTGCAACAGTCGGTTGCAAAGCAATGAAGATTTGTTCGGTCAGAGTTCTAACAAGAAAAGATGGGTGTCCGACTGCAAGTAAAGGGAGGAGAGAGCAGAAAAAGAGGACTTTCTAAAGTATGGTTTTTAGTAATCTCCACATTGTTTGAACGACACCCCCTGCTTTTTGTTGGACGAGATATATCGACTTAAGGTATCTGAAAAAGCCCTTTACCTTTGGTACCGTTTTGTTTTAGTTTTACAAATCCAAATATAATGTCCAGCTAAAAGGAGGGAAAAATTCATTTGGCGGTTATTTTTGGAGGAATCCGGTATCAATCGTAAGGGGCTGATAAGATTATTTATTTGGTGGTTTTTTAGGACAAAAGCGCTGTATTAAGAAAGTATTAAGAAGGTCCAGAAGATGGTCACTTTGTGCCAGCAGGACCGAAATAATTGACTTAGGATTTTTAGTTTTAGTTTAAGTAACTTTGCATTTGTTGTTTTTGCAGGAAAATGCTTCTTGAGAAGGAGAGACCCGATAGGAGCTGAGTGTGCGTTGTAAAAGACTGTGGAGAGTGGCACCTAATTTAAGAACAAATTGGAGCGCTTTCGTATCGTTCTTTATACAATAAGGTTTAGTAACACCTTGGCGCCACTGTCTGTCTTCAGAACACTATCAGATCAAGAAGAAAAGAGAAACCTCACCGCTACAGATGAGTGCTGTAGCAGAAGTCTTTGTCTTTCGTGGTTCCTGTCAATCTTATTTTCTACGTTCCATCAACCGCGAAAAGGTAACTGTTTTGTCAGCAAATCTTCGTTGATGCCTTTCACCATGGGTGAGAAAGTCATAAAAACCGACGATCCGAAATCGATAATCAGTCGATGCCCATGGACGACTGCTGTGAATCTCTTGATATCGACGTTCCACTGTCGAATCGATAACCAGTCGATCATCTGGAGTTTCATTGTCACGGTAGTAGTGTCTACCCGGTTTCATAAGTTGCGTTCTTGGTAGTATCGATCAAGTGCGGCATTGTTAGAAGGACCAGCGTTTTCCTGTCATAATATCAAAACATAGCAGATAGTGAATTCCGGGATAACGGGACATCCCCTTTGAAATGGTTGTTAGAAGAGTGTTAGTCCCGTGGCCTTGACATGAACCGAAGCTACCAAAGCGGTTGTGGCCCGAGTAAAGGTGATGGCAGATCATGGAAGCGTGTTTGGTTGTTTAAGCACGTGCCCAGTCTACAGCGCCATCTGGCGGCTTTCTGTCCATTTTCATCCCCAGTGCTATTACCTTTTGCACATGTCTAATGGCGGGATGAGCTTTGGCCACTACACGCAAGCGTCAATTGAAAGAATGAAATTACTTCTGATTGGCCAACTCGTTAAGTCTGAATAGTTGAACGTACGTCGCGTGTGTTTCACTTACAAAGCGAACTTAAGTGAAATCCCTTAAATTAAGACTAGCTCCTACCGCAAAACCGACGCCATTTTGGTTAGAAGCCTTAAGCATGCTCCGAAAGACCCAAATAGGTTTTGGCTACGCGTGTGTTGAGTTCGCCAGAGATCTCCCCGCCGTCAGACATGCGCAAAGAGTAAGAGCTCTGGAGTCGAGACTGTCTTACGAACGGAGAGTCCTACAGAGAAAGATTTAGTTCCAACGGTTCCAACAGAGGGGATTTGGAAAACGGAGATTTAATGTTTAGAAGAGATGGTAACTACGAGTGGTAACAGAGGTTTTGGAAACGATTTTTTAAACCCTTTCCTCCATATTATCAACGTTTGTTTTCTCCTCACAACTCTCACATATATCACATGTTACATGTAGGGAGAATTTGTACAAACGTCAACTGATCCCTGGTGATCATTTCCTGTATTCTCATTACCTGTATACTTAACGAACTAGGTTTGTGGTATGGAGAAAATAGTCGGTGGTCGCTGTTGGGATGTAAGCGGTTAACAACGTGAGAGAACTTTTTTTAATGTTGCGAGTTTGAAACGTTTTTAAACTGCTATAGCTTTTGAGGGTTAAGAAATAATCCTGAGAAATTTGAATGACTGCGCGAAGGATTTTATCCACTGAAAGAACTAGTTTTTCATGTAAAATTTAGTCTAGAAACTTCATTCTCAGGGATTCATTTGTAATTTTATGGCAACAAAATTTGAAATAAACAACTTGACCGAGAGGAGACATCTTCAAATGTGAGTGTCATTGCAAGATTGATTATTAGCTATAAGTTAAGACTGACACTTTTAGTTTTTGTTCGAGCGCCTTAAAAAGTCAGTTGTATACTCCAGGACAGATCAGAGACGAGATTCCGGGGTTGGTGACAGTTTTAATCAAAAGACCTTGATAGCAAGAGAGTTAAAAAATTGAAGAAAGCATAGAACAAATTTAAGTTCTAGCAACTGAAAGAACAACTGATTGGTTTATTTTCAGTGTCCTTTCGCCCGTGACCAAGCAACTAGCATATCATCTTTCTCACGGGCACATAACACCATCACCATCCTTAACAATTGCATTACGTTTAAGTTTTGAACAAGACAATCTCGAACTCGTAGAATCTGGAGATCTCTAGACCTCCAGTGACAATGCTCGAAAACTCTGCTCAGTTCTGCCGCTGGTAGGATGAATTTCGGAATGGGAAGTTATTTGTATCAGCAACAGCCATGAACCTCAACAGCACTCAGCAAAATAAAGGCGCTTAATTTAGATGGTAACAGAACAGCCAACAGTCCGCTGCATGCAGACGGATGGGCTCTGACTTTCAGGCTAACTGCATTAACTCTCTCGAAAGCAGGGATACCTCGCAAATTAATGTGTTTACGTAAACTGAAAGCAATCATGACAGGGCACTGTGGCCACGTGGTAGCGGGCATTATCTCTTGATTAATGGGTAATCCCTGCTGCCACGTGGCCTTAGTGCGCCAGGTGTGGCTTTCAGCTTACCTTGACACATTGATTAATTCCAAAAGCTTCACAAATGTAGTGGGCCCGAGTATTAGCAGCCATGGATAGCTGTTTCCGGTCTTGTTAGGCTTCAACAGCGTGGCATAGCTATTACTTGGACTCACATTCACACGTTAATACCGTTGTAATTAGGAAGTTTTAGCAGCGACGACGGTGACGGCAACGAAAACGTCATTTCAAAATATAAGTTCTCGTTTCTGTAACACTTTCGCAATTATTGAAATTTGTTTAACTTGGAAAATGCTGACGAACTGTTCAGGAACTGAATGAAAAAGAAAGAAAAACTTGCCGTCATGCGCTCACGTTCTCAAGAAAACATAAAACTGGTTTGGTCATCTCATGTTGTTAGGGACCTTAAGCAAGGACGACGACAACAGCAACGAGAACGTCACTTCAAAATAAAACTTCTCGTTTTTGTAACTCTTTCGCGATTTTTTAAATTTGTTTAACGTGAAAAATGCTGGCGAGCTGTTCCAACACTGTGAACGGTGTTAAAGCAAAGAAAACGAAAGAAAAACTTGCCGTCATGCGCTCACGTTCTCGAAAAAACCTAAAATTTGGCCATTTCACGTTGTTGTTTTGCAGAGGACGGCAAAGAAATGTATCAAAATGTAAAACGCACGTGCAGAGTATTGTTTTGGCTCATTTGTCCCATTGTTTTGTGGCCTTCTTGTTGCCGTCGTTGTCGTCGTTGCTTAAGCTCCCTGTTGTTTTGCAGAGGACAGCAAAGAAATGTACAAAACTGTAAAACGCACGTGCAGAGCGTTTGTGTTTGCCCATTAAACCTATTGTTTTGTCGCGTTCCCGTTGCCGTTCAGTGCCGTTCTCATTGCTAAAAAGAGAGCTTAAGGAACGAGGACGGCGACAGCAACGAGAACGCCACGGGAAAACAATAGGCTTAATGAGCAAAAACAATACTCTGCACGTGCGTTTTACATTTTGGTACATTTCTTTGCCGTCCTTTGCAAAACAACAACGTGAAATGGCCCGATTTTAGGTTTTCTCGAGAACGTGAGCGCATAACTTTAAGTTTTTCTTTCTTCTTATTTTCTTTTTGACCTTGGACAGCTCGAGAGCATTTTTCATGTTAAACTGTAATAGTCATGAAAAAGTTACGAAAACGAGAAGTCGTATTTTGAAATGACGTTCTCTTTGCCGTCGCCGTCGTCATTGCTTAAGCTCTCTAAACTCTCTATTGTAAAACAAGCAACGAAAATGTGAGGCTTGTGAGATGTAAACTGGCCACATTCCGCATTCTTTACATTCTCTTGAAAGTAGATCAACATCCTTGGATCCAGCGACCTGTATAGAGGGTGTTGAAGACAAACCAGCGAAATTCAGAGCCATGCTGGAGAAGTAAACGCAATCTCGAGCCAAAAGAATGTCTGTGTAGCAGGAGTAAAAGAATCTTCCAGGAAATCTTTTTTTTTTTCAAAATGTTTTTTTTTTGTTTCAAAAAAACCAATAGGACCGCTGGTCACGTGAGTGCACAGCCGGCTCTGTTGATACAGTAGCAGCTTGACCCGTTGTTTGAGAAGGAGGTGATTTATAACTCGTATTTGAGCTACAGGACATTACAAGAACCGAGAACTGACAGGCTAGAAACCATATCTCCATTTCCCTATTTAGTTTTCATCAGGCTATATATACACGTTGCTTTACTAAATACCGCAAAATGTAATTTAAATAACGCGATCTTTAATAATACGTTTGGGCCCAAATCAGCCAAAAGAAATAATTATATAACGAGATAATTATATAACGTCATTCCTCTTAATTCGCCTTAGCTAGGAAAGTAGGCCTCCTTTTTGACCAGAATCGTTTGAGTTATGAACGTATTGATGGGCTAATTGCACTTTCGACCGATGTTCGAAGCAGTTATGTATGATGGTTGTTAAAACTGAACAGGGAAATTGCTAAAGTAATCTTGATTTAATTTATTACAATAATGAAAAAAAAAAAAAACATGCACAATTCTTTATGCAGTTTACCACCGCCAGAAGGATCAGCTGTCAAGTTTATCTTCATTATCTCGAGTTTTTTTGTTGTTGTTATTTTCCCTCTGCTTTCGTTTTGAATATTGATTCAAGTATTTTGCAAAGCTCCTTCCTATTCTCAAGCGTTTCACCTCTGTGATGGTAGAATGGAAAAGCTAGGGAAGAAAACCCATCATGGCAAATTGAGAGACAATTGTAACATGACATGGTTTCTTCTTTGACGATAAGTAAAATTGAATTCGACAGCAAGAAACAATGGCCAAAATATTGCATCTTATAATAAACACCATCAAACGGGAGATTCTAGAATTTATTTCCTACAGGATTTCATGTTTTTAAAAGCACGTTTCTCGCATGCAGAATATGCAGATTAGAGACCAGCTCGCAGCGAAGAAAATTGTAAATTGCGTGTTTTTGATGAAGAGTTCAATTTACAATGGACGCAATTTTCTGAAAGCTCATTGTCAGATTATTTGCTCTCTATGATCATTTCAGCCATACTTAAGTGCTTCGATTTTACATACAGGCTTTTTGCACCTACAAAGCTTTGTAAAATTGAATTTTTGGCTGAGCGAATCCTGATGTAAATGTAGATCTACTTTTTAACATCTAATCGGTTGGCCGCAATGCCAGTTTGGAGATCCACGCACGCAAAGATGATATAGTGTGAAGTCTTGAACAGCCTCTCAACATGGGTTTTTAATTTTTACAGGATAAAATTTATTGCTTGCTGAAATACTTGAAACAAATGAATTGTTCCAGCAGTTTCGCGGCAGCTGGAAGTCATGCATTTCAAAAAGCGCAACGCAATAAACATTGGGTAGTTGTTCCGGTCTTCGTCACGTCCACGCGTGGATACAGCGCGTGTTACATCAGTCATGCGCAATGCTGGTTTTGAGAACATGTAATCATGGCGGAGAAATCGCGAGGGCACAATCGTCATGGTAGTGTTGTGCGAATTGGTTACTACAATATCGAGAAGACCATCGGAAAGGGAAATTTTGCAGTTGTCAAGCTTGCCACACACTGTATTACTAAAACGAAGGTAAATTTATGAGAGCAAAAGTACGAATCGAGGCGAAGATGTCAGCTTGCGACTTCGCCACCAGAGCACAGTTTTATTTCAATTCTGCAGTTCTAGTAGGCCTTGTTACTCTTTCTTATGGACATGAAATAGCAAAACGAAGACACAAGCAGTAGTCTTAACTTTCAACGAAGTAATGATATACTTTATTTGGGATTTTATTTTCTGTTTCATCAACCGCTTCAGTTTCTAGCGTCACCCGTGTTTTCCTCACAACCAGGTTGCCGTCAAAATCATTGACAAAAGTCAACTCGATCAGGACAATTTGAAGAAAATTTTTCGAGAGGTACAAGTCATGAAGATGCTGGATCATCCTCACATCATTAAGTTATATCAGGTAAGAGTTAG
The DNA here is from genome assembly GCA_948470475.1 of Galaxea fascicularis. NCBI lineage: Eukaryota > Metazoa > Cnidaria > Anthozoa > Scleractinia > Euphylliidae > Galaxea > Galaxea fascicularis. The sequence continues at coordinate 19,912,972 of OX419344.1, forward strand.
TCCGTTATTTTACCATTTCATTACGATGTTTAAGGCGTGTTTATCGTCCACAATTAAGCTTACAATTTTGGAAAGAAGTCGAGACGCAGATGTGTTTTCTGGAAGACGTCGCGATTGTTGTTTTGAGCCATTGATTTTTTTTGGTTATCACACTGCATTTTATTTCAGTGACAGCTTAATCGCGTACTGCTAACAACGCTTTTGAGGAAAAGAATTACTGCATTTCTTCGGTTCGTGATAGACAACAATACATGCAACACATACACGGCTACTATGGCCGGCGAGACTAAAGTAACCCATATCGGCTCCGCTTTTCAAGTGCTCCGTGTCACGTCCTTCGTTTACTGATATCGGAAGGCTATCGGGGCCTTTATCGGTCAGTATAGAAGCGGATACGGTGGGAAAATCTTCCTCCGTGGAGTTCACTCCTGACACCAATTGCCTGTGAAATTTACAACGGTTGTTAGTTTCAGTTTAAAAATTTCCGCAATTTCGCGGGATCTTTCGCTGCTCACGCAAAAAACAAAAATCCGTAACTCAATCAAACTCTTTTTGCTTTGATCGCATGGAACAATGAATTGATATTGGTCTTGTGCATCAATTCCCCATATAAATCTATAATGTTTCCCCGCATTTTACCCCGTCGCTTTGTCTGTGTGATGCCGATTTTCCGTAATGTTTTTGTTTACAAAATCGCGCTGCGGTTGTTTTGGCATTTTCGCCGTGTGAAATTTAGTGAATCGAAATTTTGCAACTAATAATGTGCACTTGAATTAGTTTTACGTCCGTTCGATGGTTTTCGAAACTCGACAATTTGAAAATTTTTCTGGGATTTTATTTATTTAATTTGGCTGGAGCAACGACAGGTAATTTGGCCTAATAAATATTCCATTTCGTCTCCGTTTTGTCGGCGATTAGCAGAGAACTGCTAACCTGTTACTGCTATTGTAGTCATGTATGAGTGAAAACCCGGACGTATCTTTCGATCGAATTGAGGACGCGTGTTCGACACACATAAACGCTTCTAGAATTTCTTGCATAAAGCGCTGTTTACAAATCGATGGTTTTTTGTAGTAAATCGTAATCTCCATTTAAAACATCACACAGCTTTGATTTCCATATATTTTACCCTGTATGTCTTATGTACACTGTAAATGTTATTGTACGATCAAGCAATCGAAGTCGTCTTTTCTTCTTTTGTTTTTAGAAGCTCGCATTGTTAAACAATATTTTCATTTATTATTATTATTGTTTTCTTACATTTGTCTAGACCTCTCACATTACACGCTGAACAAGTGAAATTCAGTTTTAAGCTTCTTTCAAAGCTCAGTAAAATTCCTACCAGAAATGCTTTTATCTACATGTCTCATGCAACAAACAAGTTTTGTAAGTGTACTTAAGGAGTTTATAAGACATCAACAATGAAATTCACTTCAAAATTGTTGACAACATCAACTGCTATTAAATTGTAAATATTTGTACTCAAGTGTTTATGAATTCCTTTTGTCTTTATCCCTTAAGATTCTTTGGTAATTCACCTCTTTCATTGCATGACACTGTACCCTTTTCATTTTGAACCAGATGAAAAAAGTTAATTATTTTTGGTGTTCTTAAATATGCTGCTATTGTACACATGTAATAAGACTTGAATGTACATGTTGTGATATGGTTCCCAAGATGTGTTCCTTTAATTATTATTGAGGCTCATTTCATAAAATGGATTTTTTGTTGTTTTTGTCATTAATTTTTGGCTCCACTTATTCTAGTTTATTTTCCATGCCAAAGACAACATTATAATTAAAGATGCCATCAAAGAAATGAATAAAAGGGGAGAAAATGAGACTAACAGTGACAAGGAGGCCCAAATGAAACTACATGTATAAAGCTTGTGTTTGATGGGCCTTCTCAGTCACAAGGTTAAACTACTGCATCCAGCTGTGTGGATGATGGGTAGCTGTGATGTCCTAGGGCCTCCTCTGTTACCAGCCAGCCCCCCCAGACAGAATAAAACACCCCCAAAGCCAGGAATCCCCACAACCCAGCCATGAGTCCCCACACAGAGACATCCAGGCACCCATCGCAGTGTGTTAACAGTAGAAGAGTGAATAGGGAGGGGAGGGGGGGGGAGGGGAGGGGAAGGGTAGAATGGAGATTAGAGTGCTGTGAAAGGTCTGCAAAAAATCTTCCTGGTGATGTGGCACTGAAGAACATACTAGACACAATTCCAATGATGAGCTCAGTGCATGCACTAACAATCACTACAGCTGTCCGCCAGGCAAATACCAGCTTCTTTTTATGGTTAACATAGTTAAATTGCCTTTAATTGCATAACATTTTACAAGTTTTCATTTATTTTGTAATCTAATTTACAGCAATAGCTATGAAACTGAGAGTTCTTGATCTTGGTTAACCCTTGAATTCCCAATGTTCAAATGTGTAATTCTCCTTACAGGTCTCAGTTATTTCGTATGTTACATGTGGGGAGAATTTGCATAATCATGATCCTTAGTGGTCATTTTTTGCACAACATTACATACAAACTTGACAAATTTGGCCCATTTTAGGCCTCACCATGTGTAGGTAAAAAGGCTCATTTATAGCTTTTGTAAACTGATAAGTAATAGTAATTGGACAGAGTGGAGTACAATTTGGGAAGTAATCGAGGGTAATTTCCAGTTTGAAATTACGAGCACAAGCTCTCAGTTGTATGACTTGTATTAATCGTATCAATAACAACTTTCAAGATAATAAGAATAATTTTGAGAACTTCCTTTGAGTGCAAAATTCAGTGGTACACACTGTATGTTCCATCTTACAAACAGTAGAAAAACATTATAGAGAAAGCCATTAAAGTGCACCTAATTGATGCACGAATGGCCTAGGTGTCCAATTACAGGTATCCAATTACACATGTCAATCACGTGCAGAACCAATCACAATCGAGAATTTTGTTATAGATATGATTATAATTGAAAGTAGCTTTTAACCCTTTAATCTCCAATATCAACATGTTAATTCTCCTTACAGTTCTCTCACATTTCATTTGCTACATGTTGGGAGAATTTGTATATTAACTCAACTGATCCCTGGTGACCATTTCCTGTATTCTCACTAACTGTATTGTCGATAGACTAGTGATATGGTAAAGAGAAGTGAGATTGTGGTCACTATTGGAATGGGAAGTGTTAACAAAATAGAACATATTTTTTGGGTTCTTTTTGTTTCAACATCAGATGCCTTTTCACTTTTGAAGGGTGTGTTAACCCCCTTTAATCAAACAATTTACAGGTATACATACACCTCATGACCTTAGCCAAAGTGATCACCAAAGATAAAATGACATTGTTGATATTGATTTCTCAAACTCATTAATAATTCATCAAGTTAAAACAAAGGAAATCACAACCCTGAAGGGGATTTGGATATCCGGTCTTAATTAGCAGAGATTTTGACAATTTTACCTCTCCGTTAATTCCTTAGTTTTTGTTTCAATTGAGAAGATATATCAAACACTCGTAACAGTGTTTCATCTGCCATCCAAACACCTCAACTCTCTCCTCGGTGTTTGGATATCCTGATGAAACACTGTCTCTCGTGTTTGATGTATTACATCTTGCTGTTTAATGTGGTTCTAATTTGTGAATCTGTGGATGAAGTCGTAAAGTTGGATGTTACAAAAGCAGTACTTTCTTGTAGTGCTGTTTATGATTCTGTATGATATGTCTGCAGGTTCTATTTTTTGACTCTGTGTAGGGGAAATCCTAAACTGCCTGACCATCCAAATGTAAGCTACTCAGCAGAATGTCCCTGTGGTGCTTTTTATTGGGTTGTACAAGGCAGTTTTAACTTTTGAGTCTGTCAGTATCTCTGTCATAAATCAAAGCGATCAAGTAGTACTTTCAGCCATAGTGCTGTTTATTGTGCTGTACAAGGTGATTCTATGGAACTATTGAGTCATTCCAAAGAGCAACCATTCAAATAATGGTTCCAGAAAAAATTCCCCCCCCCCTTCCCCGTGAAATTCTTTTTTGGTTTGCACCCCCCTCCCCTCTGGAAATTGTATGGTCAAAATTGCAATTACTGTAAACACCATTTCAAAAGCAAGCCCGTGAAGTACAACTGTAGATAACCCTTTTTAATGATATGATAATAATTATAATACTTTTCTTAGTATCTTTGCTGTCCCCAGCAATGCTGTTTTCTGGATGACTTCCAAACTCACTTTCACGCCAATTTGCTTCATGTACTTTTTAAAGTTCACTGATACGGCTCCAATGGCCCCAATAACAACAGGCACTACAATGACTTTTCGCATATGCCAGACTTTTGCAATTTCATCTTTCAATAGTTGGTATTTCTCTACCTTCTCAAGTTCCTTATCTTTCACCCTGTCATCGCCTGGGATGGCAATATCAATTATGACAACCTCTCTCTCCTTCTTATCAATAAAGACAATGTCTGGTCTTCTTGCCTCAATTTTCCGATCGCACTGGACTGTGAAATCCCACAGTATTTTGAAGTTTTCATTTTTTACCACTCCCTCAGGTTTCTGTTCATACCAGCTATTAGCTCTTTCCAATCCACATTTACCACAAAGTTGCCAATGAATATACCGTGCCACATTATCGTGCCTTCCGTTATATTCTGTCTGTGCCAGCTTACTACACTCACTCACCACATGAGCCAGTTTCTCCCTTACTTCTGCACATTCTTATTATTGTTATTATTATTATTATTATTATTATTATTATTATTATTATTTAAGACTGATTCTCTATTTGTCTGCTAGCAAGAGTCAAATCAGTGCTTGTTTAGAGAAGTGAAGTCACTGTATTTTTATCGAAATATGTAAATGAACTTATACAGGAAGTGGTAATACTGAAACAAAACAATCAACATTAATCATTTTGAAAGCAGCTGCTCAGCCATTTTTTACAATTACTTGTAATTTTATTATACTGGTAGTTTGTTGTTCCTGATTTGCAATAACCATAAGCTTCTGTGTGTATTGAGGGGAGATTAATGTTGGAGATGCAATTTATGGTATCTGCATGGCGTGATCGGCATGTGATCTGAGACCAAAGTCCAAAGCCACATCAGTTCTTGTTTTGAAAAACAAAAACAGATTTTGTTTCTTTTCAAGGGAAGAATCAAAGATATATTACTAAAAGTGCAATGCTCTGATCCTTAAACTTGCCAGGTTTGTCAGATCCCAACCATTTAGAAAACAGTAATGGTACAATAATTAGTGCAGTTGAAAGTCAGTATGTTATAATCCTTTCACTGAAGGGCTTCATTTGTAGTTAAAACTTAAGGAGGAAAATATACAGCATGTCTTTCTACTGTATTGATTATTTACCATAACCTAAATAAGGAAATGAAATGGCACTGTGACCTTTGTTAATAGGGACCTTAAGCAATGACGGCGACGACGGCAGAACATCATTTTAAAATATTAACTTCTCATGTTTGTAACTCTTTTGTGATTATTCCAATTTGTTTAACGTGAAAAATGCTGATGAGCTGTCCAGGGTCTAAATTACTGTGAATACAGGCCATCTGATATTACGCGATGGTGCGATTTCGCACAATTGACCTCAAATCGCATCCGATCGCACAATTCATAAAAAATCGCTTAATTCATAAAAAACCGCACAATTCTTAAAAATAAACCATAAATAAATGCCTTATCTGAAAAAATTCCTTGTCTGTACTTAGTTTCAAGATGATTTACTTTTGAAAAAGCCCAAGAAACGTTCTAAAACCATCGAATTTCACAAACAATCGAAGTTCCCGGCGTTATTTTCGTTTTTGGGAGGTCCGGGGCCTGGTGCTAGTTTTTCATTTTTAAAGGATTTCCTATTGATGCAACGTAAACAATTCTTTTCTTTGAGTTAGCCTATCAGAATTGCTGTCATAAATCCATGACATACGATCCTACTATACTCACGTTGTAAGTGCGTGGTAATCGGAAACAAGCAAAATTTTTATTAGGGAAGCGTTGTCTGACAACAAAATGTAAGCTTCTTTCAGTTCTTTCGTGTACATCGCCGGCGTCCTCATGGACAAATTTATAGTGAAAACACCCGCTGTTCCTTCGTGTTCAACTACTGGGAAAACCGAATCGCACCCCTCCAAATTTGACTGCCAAAGACCGAGCAGGAAAATACGCCACCGGTACGTTCCACGTGGATGATGGACTGATGTTTTGCTCATCGTGTAACGTCGTAATCGATCATCTAAATATAAAATTGATCATTTTGTTGATCTTTACAAATGAGACTCTGGATCTAGTTGTATTTTTCTCTCTTGACACTGGATATGGAAATGTAATTATGATTTATCAGCTATTTGTGAACTGAAGATAATGCAATGACGGGCAGGCCGGGATGTAATAGGTCCCCACCAGGGTGGCCTGGGCTCAAATTGAGGATACTAGAGTTAAGAGAATGTAACATTTTGAGTATTCAAGTTAGTTTTGGAATAAATGGGTGGCACGTCGCTGGGTTGATGCAAATATGCATATACCCATGCCACTGCAAATTCCCAGTTCTTCCTTTTTTTTTAATATTAACAATTCACCACATTGGGTAAAAATGTAATCACTGGCCACTTCTCTGTTTGCAAAATATTTATACTGAGACGAAGATATCCCAGTGAATAGCCACTTTATAGCTGTTGAATGGGGGAACCTGCAATGGAAAAGCTTTGGTGATGTAAACAGCAAATACTGCAATAGAAACAAGAAAATGTACCAACTTTGAGCCAAGGTGGTGCATCATACCTCAGTTTGGTATATAATTATGTGTCATAATTATATTTTTATTCCAATTCACTCATAATTGCTTTTTTTGTTCCCTTATGAAAAAAAATTGCTGTTAGAGCAGCACAAAAGTGGTTTTCTTTCTCAGAATCCTGGTAAAACAAGCTTAAAATAGTTTAGGAAAAAATCGCATAATTTGTATAATTTACTGCATAATAGTCCTTTCTTATCGCACAATCTATGCTGAAAATATCGCACAATTTCTGATTTTTCATCGCACCCTATCAGATGGCCTGTGAATAGCATTAAAGCAAAGAAAACAAAAGAAAAACTTGCTGTCATGTGTTCATGTTGTAAAATTTGGTCATTTCATGTTGTTGTTTTGCAGATGACAGCAAGGAAATGTACTTAAATGTAAAACGCACGTGCAGAGTATTGTTGTGGTTCATTAATCCCATTGTTTTGTGGTGTTCTCATTGCCGTTGCCGTTGTCATTGCTTAAGCTCCCTAATATCTTGTGTTATTGTCATCTTTAACCTGTAGGACTCAGAAAATTCCCAGGGAAATTGATAGAGAAGGGTGCTCTCTGTACTTTCGGGGTGGGAGTTGGGGAGTAAAACACCTTTCCCATGGTGGGAGAGGATAGGTGCACTGTACCTTCTTCACTCTGACTATGTGCAATTCCAGAACCCCCTCCCCCATGAGAATTCAAGGGAAATTCTGAGGGGGATGGGAGTGGTAAAAGCAAAAGTGTTAAAAGAAAAGTATGGAGCTAAATTGGAACTTCTGGAGGGGTGGGGGGGGGGGTGCATACCAAAAAACCTCCCTAGGGGGAAGGGGAAAATACCACACATTCTAAACAAAATGTATGTATTGAATTTTATTTTTATTTTTATCATCAGTGGCTATTTTGAAGCAAACACTTCCAAATTGTGCCCCCTGAAGACCACTGGACAAGAAGAATAAACATGACAGTACTTGATTGGTTGATAAAGTCAGAAAACTTCAAACTCGTGTGATCAACTAACACAATTAGTCATACATGTACTGCACATTCTCTATGTTAATTCTAAGCTAAAATCTGAGATGCATTTGCATGGACACATCCATCTTCACTGTACAATGTGTAGATGTGTAAAAATACAACACACAGTCTTGGTTTTATAGTTCTCAAAGATAACTATTGTTTCCCATGTTGAAACAGTTTCTCCCAGCTCTTTGGCTTTTTTGGCCTTAATTATAAATAAATAGGAATGAAAATAATTAATAAAAAATTCTTTCAATAGGTAATGGAAACAGACAGAATGCTGTATTTGGTAACAGAATATGCTAGCAAAGGAGAGATCTTTGGTAAGGGTTAAGTTGGTGCTGTTGGGCTCTATATTGTTCTGAGAAAAAAATTGACCATTCAAAAGTAACTATTTAGGTATTTACGTAATGCAAGCAGTGTTTTTCTACCTCAGAATGAACTGTTGATGTTTCAATCAAAAACCTTAAATGCGTGAGAAATAATAGTTTTTGCATGAGATTGCATTCATTTGCACGAGTCTCATGCTCTATGCTTGAGACTTGAGAGCTCTATTGCTGGAAAGTTCCAATCTGGTGATCAATTTTCTCTCTATAGATCATTTAGTTGCTCATGGTAGAATGTCTGAAAAGGAAGCAAGGAAGAAGTTTATTCAGATTGCATCAGCTGTTGACAACTGTCATAAGCAACATGTTGTCCACAGAGACCTGAAAGTGAGTACATAAAATTATACTCTCATTAAAATGAGTCAACTCTTTGAACCCTCGTGTAAATTCCCCACACTGTTCCTCATACAATTTCTATGGTGATGATGAGAGGAATTTGTTAAACAATCAAGACCTTTGTTACTTGTTGATCACAACTTTTTTCTCACAACCTTTATGTTTGATTGAGCAGTGTTGCTATAAGGAGAGATTAAGCACTGATCACTCTTAGAGGTAACTTACATTGGGGTGTCAATGTGCAAAGGCCTCAGTAATCTTAAAACACACAGGAATAACAGTGTTGTGTGTTCTATTGAAACTATTCAACATTGGCAAAAATGTTCAGGATCTTGCCAGGTTTTTTTTCCAATGGCCTCAGCCACTCATTTTAAGTAAAGGAATATTATTAAAATGAATAATTGTGCTATTTTCTTGTTATGATCTTGTTGTACATTTTGTACTTTATAGTACACTTATGTGGTTTTTTATGTCTGCTTGTGTTCGTTTGCAGGCAGAAAATCTCTTATTGGATGAGAATTTGAACATCAAAATTGCTGGTATGACTTTTTTGCGACTTTTTTCTCCTCACAGATGTCACCATCTGTCTATAATTCAGTATGCACTGCTGTCATTCCATGCCAAAATTCAAATTCCTTGTGCAAAGTTTTTCATATGGTAATTTTATGGATCAGTCCAGGTTTTTTTCAATAGAATGCAGCTACTGTTGGAACTCTGGTGGCTGTCAGTCATTCAGTCACTGGTTACTTGGCCATGTTGGTCAACAAATACTTGAAAAATGTAACTCTTAAAATGGCTTCTTTGATTGCCACAGCTGCCTTGTATCACAGGGGTACACGCCTGCTACAAATCTTTTTGAAAGCCATACACTCATCAGCTTTATTTGCATGGGCACAAAAACGATTTTTTAATAGAGTTCATCCATTTACACCCCCTCCCCTCCCCTCCCCTCCCCCCTTGTGAATATTACCTTCCCCTCCATCCCCTCTGCCCTGTCTGTTTCCTCCCTTCCTCTGTTTCTTCTGCCTTTTGGGGGCATCTCAGGAATCACAGTAGTGAGGCTTGTATTATTTTATGAATTGAGTTATATCAGCAAGCATCCTTCACAGTTCATCTGAAGCATTTGACAGCCTTGCCCAGATTCACTGACAGCAAATCGATCCCTTTGTAGATTTTGGATTCAGTAACATATTCGAAGAGGGCAAACACCTGAAAACCTGGTGTGGAAGCCCACCTTACGCTGCTCCAGAACTCTTTGAAGGCAAGGCATACTGTGGACCGGAAGTGGACATTTGGGTAGGTACAGTGTGTACTTTAATACAGCTGTGGATAATCGGTAATTAGTCTGTGATTATACCTGACGTATCAAACTTCCACAGTACAGTGCTGTTCTATGTGAAATATCAGCACTTAAAGCCCAGACATGAACATGCATATTCTCTTAACTGGTCTTCTCATGATTCTTATACTAGTAGTTCAGAGAAATTGGTTAAACATCAAGACATTTCATGTTTGATGATCATTTCCTTCATTCTCATAACCTGTGTGTTAGCTGAAATGGTGAATACTGTAAGGAGAAATTGGGCTCTGAACACTGTTAGGGCTTTAAGGGTTAAAGCAATTTCGTTTTCTATTCTGAGTACATGTGGCTGTTTTGCAATGAAAGACTGTCGAATTCCGCACTTTGGATTTCTTTATACTCTGTCATAAATGAAGGAATTTTCTGTCTTTGCGTCATAATCCGGGCAAAATCAATGTCTACTCACATTAAGAACATTAATTTTCGTACGCAATGAAATTTGGGCTTACAACTCCAACAGAAAGACACGGCGTTAATTCTCGAAAGGAGAGCAACGCATAATCGATTTACATTGTTTGTTATTGTATTCGAGGGCTGAAACGTATAACACAGCGGCCCCCATCTTTACAAGTTTCGATGATCGTTTCGAAAGGCCCATGTATTTTTTGTTCGAAGCGGAAACGCCCCTTGCCATGGAGGCATCGATAATTGGCCCACACACATTTGTTTGGCACGAGCTTTTTGAAGCAAACGTATGTACACGCAAAGTCTTTTTAATGTGTAGACGGTGACCAAATTGAAGGTGGAGATAGATCACTGATTTTTACTTACATTTTGGAAGAGTAGTAGAATAAGAACAGGAAAAGGGGGTGATGGTTATCTGTCTATAAAATTTGCGTGATTGTCAGCGTGCAAGAATTCGCGCCTTGGCATTAGAGCCAAAATTCAGCTTCCCACACGGAAACCAAAAACACGAGACGCTTTTAAATGGCAAGCTTGAGTTATTCCTTTGTATTAAAATTAATGACCAGAAACGATTTCCTATTATTTAATTTTTTCTTTGTTTGGCCTTTTACCTTTGTATTGTACCTTGAATTACCGTGAAATCGAAGTTTGAATTCTTGATCTCCCGCGCACGCTTTAATTTCTCTTCTCTGCGCGGTAATTTTACAGCTCGTGTTTCATTTGTTGTCGTGACCACTTCGTAAAAGATGAAAGATCTGAGCAATGTTGTCCACATTCTTTGTCTGTCTCTATTCAAAGACACCTTGCTCCGGATCAGCTTGAAAACCTCACGAGCGTGTCCACGCGAGACGCGTTTTCGCGCCTTCCACTTTCGTGTACCCGTACGTGCGGAAAAAATATTTTTGGTTTCCAGTGTCTGTGATAAACACCGCCAATTGTTAGGGAGGCCAGACAGACCTTCACCTTAAGATGATAACCCCCGCGGTATACACGTAGTGTTTAAACCGCAGTCGTGCAAACTTAAAAATACCAAAGCCCGCTGAAGAAAAAGTTTTCAATTGGAGAGCGCAAACATGATAAATTGCTCTCAAGTTTGTGTGTTAAGTAATCATTTTACGATTTGATGCAAACGCTGGAACCAAATGATAAAAATATTCTCCTCACTGAATTCCAGATGTGTCTGATGGTAAAAGGTAGGAGAATCTATTAATCGTCACCTCAATCTTTGGTGAACCTGTTATTATTCTCAAGAATGTTATGCATAATCAACAGCATCAATACAATGAGAAATGACATGCTGGTTACCATTATGTTAGGAGTTAAAGGGTTTAAACGAAGCACATAGAGACTGTGCGGTGCTGTCTGTATCTGTGTTCCGTTTAACTGCGTGACTTTGGAAGAGAAGAAAACCGTGAAACGATTTAGTAAACTGATAGAGTGAGAAAAGATCCACCAGCTTTCAGTTCCCAATGAGTTAATTTTTAATTCTTTTCGTCCGTGTGGACGCAGTTATTGTGCTGTTGCTTGACACCAAACCCGCTATCGAGTGATTTTTTTCTTCTTTGTCCTCGAAACAACAATTTGCGACAACTTTCAATTTGCGGATGATGTACAGCTGTATAGGAAATAAATCATCGCGGAAATGCAATCAAAAGAATGATCCTTGCAGTTGTGGACGCCATTTTATGCAAATGCGCAAAGAAGCCGAAAAAACACTCAGGACTTCAACGGATACCTTTCAATTTGTAATTAAACTGGACCAGTCAAAACTCATGACTTTGTAATGCAGTCGGGTGTTGCGCTCTACCACTTCTACTCTGCTTTATACTCGTGCGACCTACCGTGCTGTAAAATTTTGGATAATTATTCTTGGTGAAGTTTTTCGCCGGTGATCGACACCCGAAAAGGACTCTTTTCGCCGATTCATATTAGCCGTGTGCTACAAGAATAGCCCTTCATGCTTGCATCAGAGTTTTAAAATTCGCAGGACGATCGAGCTTTATACTAACAGTGTATTCGTTTCGGGAGGTGATTGTCACGTGTCTTGAAAGAGAGGGTCTCGCTTTCTTTGCGCGAATTACTTCTTGCCTTACGAGAATCGCGTCCTGTCTGTCGCAAGAGGGTAGTAACTTGATTTCGAACGGTAGTGTAACCACAGATGCAGGCGAAAGAGTGTAAATGTATCCGCAAACGCTCGCAATCTTGATGGGTGTTCAAACTCGTTGTTCAAACTCGCGCAGCGTGTTAGACCCGACATGACCCGTTGCTGTTGGCTTGATACATGTATGCTGGGGGCGCTTCCACGGGCTTTACGAAAACCACTTGGAGTAATCAATATTGTATTTTTGCAGAGTCTGGGTGTTGTGTTGTATGTGCTGGTATGTGGTGCGCTACCGTTTGATGGAAGTACCCTGCAAAGCTTGCGTTCCCGTGTGCTAGATGGGAGATTCAGGATACCTTTCTTCATGTCCACAGGTTAGTGAATACTGCACAGCTTTGATCATATGGCGTTTCGTCTCTCTTGGCAGTTTGTTCCAGGCACTCACAACCGAGAATCTAAACGAAGTCTGACCACATTTGGTCTTAACTAGTGGTAGATCTAATAATGTTAGGTCTCTGAGAGATCGACAATGTCTTTGCGATCGTTTTACTAAGTAACCTGTCACTGCTTAGGGCAGTTAATGCTGTTAATAATCTTGTATACATACTGTAGCTTGATGAAAAGGCGTCTACTATAAAGTGATAATAAAAACAATTCAGCGCGCATCTTTTGAGGTCACGTCTTCCGGTCAGCATGTAATATTATTCGCATTGCCTGATTTTCTAGGCGTTCTCCTTACTGCATTCGCCCCATATATATACGACGCATCCATAATCTAGCAAAGGTAGCACATTCTGTTTGTAGAGTCTGAGCAAAATATCGCGACGAAGAAAAGACGAAATTCTGTTTAGCAATTTACGTTTGGGGTATACCCTGGATTGTAAACAGGTTACATGTTTGCTCCAGGTCAGACACTACTAAACTGGGTAAAAAGTTTGGCCAAGAAGTTGTGGCCCTCACTTCTAAAGGGTCCAAAAAAAACTCTGACCCTCCCCCCTTACTCCATTAAAAAAACTGTGACCTCTCCTAAAAGGCATTTTTATGGCTGTCCCCAAAGTGAGGCTAAAAAATAGTGACCCTCCCCCCAAATATAGTAGCCTCCCCCCCTTCTCGCCCAAATAAGATCAAATAAGATCCCTAAGATCTTGCTGATATTCATGTAGGCCCCTTGAAATGACTCACTTGGCCGGTTGTTGCTGAATGGGGAGATAATAGGAAGAGTGGCTCTGTGTCCGGCCAAGGAGTTTAGCATTGCAAAATTGGCACATTTAGCATTGCCATAAATAGTCGAACATCTGTATGTGATAGACTTGCATAATAATTTACATTTTATAGTTGCTTTGACAACGGCGCCATGGTGACACGGAAAAGTCGGTGTTTATCAATGGTGTTTGCTTGTTTTTACATCGCGAAACCATTACTTACAAGAATGATAGGAATAACAGGTGCTTATCCCAGCAGACCAGGATGTAACATCAGGGGTGTGTGGTTGAAGCACCATAATTGCTTCTTTGTGTAAATGGAGCGTCTTGTCTCTCGTAGAGTGTGAGCATCTCATCAAGCACATGCTGGTCCGTGATGTGGCCAAAAGGTACACAATGGTGAACATCATGAACCACAAATGGGTGAAGGAGGTGGACCAGGAGGACAAGGCTAATCTGCTTTTAAGCGATCCAAATGATCCCGACCTCAGCGAAGAGGTGCTAACTATGATGCTCGCCAGAGGGGTGGATCGGGAGAAGACTATTCAGGTAGGGTATTCTTTTGTTCTTGACTATGTCTTGGTACTTCCTCAGTAGACAAGGTCGTGCAATGAAGAGGGTCCCAATTCGAAAACTCGTAATATTGCCCTGCAACTATGTAACCACCTCTAGAGTGAAAAATCGTACTTGAGACTTTCATCTGCGAGCTCAGAACTCACGAGTAGATGCAAACCTTAACATAACACGGTTCTACTCGGTTCTATCGCTAAGAAGCTTTCACTTAAATTGTCGCTCAGGATTTGACTCACAAATTCAAAAGTAGAACCAGCGTAAAGAGCCCGGTAGCTTTTATTTAAATGGTCACTTAAAGGATTTTTGCCCACAAACTCAAGAAAAGCACACTTTGTACATTATTATATTAAACATCATTACAAGAGAGACGGTTCAGTAGGTTTCATTTGAATGGTTGCACAGCAACTGAAGAGCACTAAGCAAAGTGCCACTTCGTAGCTTACTGCTGCATAACCACATTTGGCATTCTTGCGTGCACTATAATGTTAGAACTACGTTGTAAAGAGCATTAAACAGAAGCACAAAATAGTTGAACGCACTGATTTTCACTCGAGTAGCGACACTGATATTTTAGACGGTCGTGTCTAATGAGTTCTTTTCCTCTTTCTAGTCCCTCCGCCAAAACGATTACGACCAGTTTGCTGGCATTTATTATACTCTCTTGGAGAAAGTGAAAAAATCGGCCAGCACATCGCACGATCCCTGTGCCAATCTACCTCCTCCACCGAACAGCTCAAGTGACACCGAGATGATGGACACGGACAACGAAGGATCCGTAGAAGCAGAGAGGCCGTCTATGAATGTTCCGACGGTTCAGGTAACACCAGACTCGCCCACGAGGCGAATCAAGCCGCACCAGCCTCAGTGGGATGCATCTCAGGAGGACGATGAAGCGGATGATAAAATGCCGGATGACATTCTTCCGAGCTTGAAGTCTTATCTCGAAAAACGCCGTCACACTCTCACAGCCGTGGATCCCATGATGGAGATCCCGCAAGAGCTTCGAGAAGTCCTTACGCAGAAGTTCGTCCAGAGACCCCTAAGTCCCTTGGGCCAGGCCAACGAGGATGCGCTCGCTGGTGCCCTTGGGCTCAACCCAGCGTTACCTCCATATTCGCCAACGTTGGACCTATCGCTTGCATACAAGGAACAAATTTTGCAGGTCCCCACAGTGTTCCAGCTGAGGCAACCCCTGGGTAGGAGGGCCTCTGATGGGGCCACTAGTTTGGCAGCTGGTATTGCTCAGTTCAACGCGCTTCGTGCCATGGCTGGGTATGGGGAAGATAGCCAGGGAAACACGGGCTCACTCAGCGGTTCACCTTTAAACAGTCGAAACCCCATTGTTTCTCAGTCTCCGTTTTCGGTCTCGCCAGGTCCCTCGAGCCCTCAAATCAGTGAAGGTGCAAACGACAGCGGCTCAGATCAAGAGCCCGATCAAGACGCAGTTGCCCGTTACATGGCCTGCCGTGGAGCGCGTCAACGCCACACCTCCCCAAACGAAATGCCGGATGAATTGCAACTTCGGCTCTTACAGGTGCCGTTGAAACCAAGGAGGGGCGTGTTCCCACCAGGGAGGGAGCGCTCGGGACGGGTAGACTCCTTCATCACTACTCCTACTGGAATCCGTTACAACGCATCAAGACGCGCCTCTGACGGGGCGGCATCAGTGCTTGCATACAAGCAGCATCTGGAACGCATAGGTGGTAGTGGATCGAAGAGAAACAGCTTGCGGGAGCTCCAAGAAGAGTGCTTGAAACTGCAGCAGCAGTATGGCCGAGTAGCGGAGGAAGAGCAACAGCGTAGACAACAAGAACAGCACGAGCTACACCTACAGCAGTTTTATAACCGAAGAGCCTCGGAGGGAGCTGACTCTTTGGCCGCCACCTTGGCTCAGTTTCAACGGCAATACGCGCCTGCTTACAGCACCAGCCAGGAGTTGGAAGTAGAGGGGCAATTGAGATCAGATATGCTGCTGAGGAGCTCTGTCGACGACTTAGAGGAGACACCGCCACAGCCTCAGTCGACGATAGAACACCATGATATACTTCATCAGGAGATGCAGAGATTAAACATTGAACACTGTCCCCCTGCTCCTAGCATTCTGCATCCTACCCCTGGTGGGATCAGCCAGGATAGCGCTGCGCTGTCTTCTCTAGCGTCAAACCTCGCATCCAACTCTCCAAGAAACAGTCTTCTGGTCGAGGATTCAACCCCTCCTTCTCAAGCCAACACCTCTGCGTTCCTCTCCGATAGTGGAACACTGGTCTCGCCAACCCCTTCCCCACCCGCTTCTCCTCTTATTTCCGCGGTACCATTGAATCAGCGGTACCCCATTCCAAACATCCTTAGTGCTAGCAGCTCAGCTACCGGTACCCTGTCGGAAAATGTCCCGGAAACTCGGGCAATTCCTCAAGTACCGGACGGGATATCGACCGTTATGATGGGAAACACAATGGTTAATGAAAACGACCTTGAAGAATTGGCGATAGCCACCTGGGGTATGGGGCGCGGGACACTCCCGTTAACTCCAACATCGCTTCTTTCGACGTTTGTTGGAAATCCCTCGGGTGCGCTGCTTGCAGGCAACGTCGGGCAACGTTCGCCCGTTCATCACCGTCGTCATCACACCGTGGCGTCGGCGCAAGACGCGTGGAATTCCATGGACTTGTTGAGAAGGGCGACGGCGAATAATGTGTTTACCCAAAACCATGCTAGGGACATGCTAAATAACAATATCAATTTGGAGGAAGGTGTTAGAGATGGTCTACTTTATAGAACTCTTTCGCCAAACGGCACTATCTATCAAGACTCTCTTTTGAAGTCTCCTAGCAAAGGGGACGTGACACCAGACTTAACGCAAACAAACAACCTCAGAATGGCGTTCTCTGTTAATATGACTTCTAACAAGTGTATCCCCGATATTATAAGCGAAATAAGGAGATCGCTTGATTTGCGCTCGTCGAAGATCACATACGAGCAATCTGAACAGACTTTTACTCTCCAGCAGGGCAGTGTGTGCGCGGAAATTGAAGTGTGCCCCCTCGCTGGAAATCTTAACGGACTGCGCCTGCGACGAGTCAGTGGCAACCTGTGGCAGTACAAGAAACTGTGTAATGAAGTGCTAGCGGAAATGAATTTGTGACAATTGTGGAGTGGAGTGAAAAGATATAATTTAGTGGTAGTTTAAAGTGTCGATCGCGTGATATTCGTGCTAGCGTAACTTGCATCTCTCACCTAGTTGTTATTAGAGTAACTTTCCTGTCTTGAGCAACTGGACGCCTGTGAGGAAATATGAGCAATGCGTGACTTAACATTGTTTTTCTTTGGCTTTCATTGTACTTGACGGAACGGAGCAGTCCAAACATGCGGTTCATTCGGTATCACGTGTAATACAGAAGGATTATTTGCCCTTCGCGTCCCTTAATTTTCCTGCGTTTTTGTACGAACAAGAGAAAGAGAGATCGTAAGCAAGTACAACAAACTGTTAAAGAAGTGAGGAGATAGGGCGGAGGAAATAACTTGCTAAAGAATACTTAATTTATTTTCAAGAATTGAAATCTCTGTTAATTTGTTCCCACTTGAGGGCCACAGTTAATTTCTTGTTCAATAGCCTAGTGAACGCAGAGAAATGGTCCAGAAGTGGACTTAACTTTCGCCATGCGAAATTTACATAGTCACATTTTGAATGTGACAATATTCCACAGTTTCGCTTGTCACGCGATCGTTCATATCGTCGGTTGTGTGACAGAACGCAACAGCGTCCATGCGTACAGTAAAGATTAATATATTTCCTGGTGAAAAGCTTAGGAAATAAAACAGCTTAACACACAACATCTGAGCGTTCATTTCTTTAGTTCCGTTTAGGGCTGGAACGATACATTTTCTCATAATACGATACGTTTCTCGATACACGTGCCACGATACAATAAACGATACGATGCATTTCATTAATGTCTTAGAAGCACGCCATCTAAATAACACGTACCACGCAAATGCGATGCAGAAAGGATGGAATTTGCTTCTTCTTTTGTTTCATAGATCGGCATGCAATATCTAAAGTCATTAAAGGCCTCAACTTTTCTTTTGTGTATGTGGAACAGTTTATTCCAGTTTAAAGGCTGGTTTTCACCAGGACATAAGCACAAGCATAAACATAAGCGCAAGCGCTCAGCATAAGCACAAGAAAAACGAAACTGTTCGTTTTTTGTGTGCTTATGCTTATGTCGCTGCTGTTTTCACTTGCACTTTTGCTAATGCTTATGCTTGTGCTTATGCGCTGGTGAAAACCAGCCTTAATACTACGGTAGGATGTTCAAATTTCGATATTCGTATCGTGACAAGAAATATCGCGGTGTACCGATGTATTGTTGCAGCCCTATCTTCGTTTGGCGGGAAAAGTATTGCGTTTCGTCAAAGGTGGCAAGTTTCATAAGAGGGTACCGCCCTTGCCGTCTGTGGACAGGGATCACGTGCGTTGATGACGTTCACAGTGAACTTGCTGATTTGGCCGGGTTTGAAAGCAATGTTGATAATTTCTTAGTTTGCAAAAATACCGTTCTCTTCACTTCCAGCGGCAAAGTAATGGAACTCGAACAACGAACTCTCTGTGAGTTCAATTTTCGAACTGATCAAACTTAATCTGACTAGAAAAAGTGCGACGAGAATTTTAAGCGTGGAAATAAACGTACTGTCACGAGCATACTCGGAAAAATTCCCAGTCTTCACAACAATGACGCTTAACCCTTTTAGCCGCATCACCATTACACAAATTCTCCCAGCTGGCCCCCACGCAGTTTGTTGTAGTTGAAAGAACTCACATTGAGCTTTAGCGACCATTTACGCTGAAATAATCAGGAGAAATTTGACGCTGATCACTGTTGGGAATTTAAAAGGGTTAAAATGCCACCTATCGAAATTAGATCGGAGCAAGGTGTAGCGTGTTTGTCACACGAACTTTACGTTCAATAAACTCAAATTCAGTTCGATTAAAATTCCATTAGAGCCCGTTCAATTTCATACTCGAGATCAAGTCTGAATATTTAAAGTTCAGATACAGTTTGCTATGAACGCCAGTCAAATAAGGTTGAAACTGACACGTGAAGGAATGACCTCGATAGCACACCCCTCCACTCCTTTTCACTCCTCCTGTCAGAAAGGGCTCCATCACCCCCTTCCCCCCCCTCCCCCAATATGACTTCAACAAGGTTTGAAGCAATGCGCATTTCTACATCAAGTTGTTATTTCCGCCTGCTTGTGGGTGGCAGTTAATTTCAGCTCTCACTTTAACGTGCATGTATAAATTGTCTCGACAAATTTTAAATGAAGTCTTTTTGTGTGCTCTCTAGATTCATATTTTTCATCCTGAACAAACTTATAATCCTCGAATGTGAAAACATGAGAAATTAAGTAGTTTCGGTATCAATTACATCTACATCACAATCAAATTCAAAATCGTTTAAATTCGGAACGAACAAAAGTGTTCACCCTGTTTACGCAGACGTCTTCTTTAATGCCGTTTATTTACCCGTCAGTGAAGTCTACGTCTATTAGTGAGTTTATCCTAAAAATTATATTAATTACTTATCGATTCAAGCTCAAATTACGCCTCGTTTACCGATTAATTCTGTCCGCATGGGCTTCGAAAGTTGGCAACACGTAACCACATTGAAGGGATTTTCCGAATTTGACCAGGGAACATCTTAGTCCGTCAGGTTGTTGAAATTCACATAACATCTTTATAATAATATTAATAACAGAGATACCAATACAGCACGTTACAAAAAAGAAAAAGTAGTAATGAAATGCACACGTAACTTAACTTATTTTCCACATGTCTAGCTATATTTTGTTAACACTTCACACTCACGTGATGTTTTTTACTTCAAAGATAACTTCTCCCAGGCAGTTAATTAAGATTGACTAACTTGCTTTACCCGCCTCAAAGCTCAAGAAACCGCGAGTTGGCTTGTAAGGAAGATTTTAACTTTACAAAGTAAAGTGACTTGAGATTTTACTTAGGCCTCCACAAACATGTTTTGGTGAAGTATAAACTTAGCAGCTTTTAGTCCAACTCAACAGCTTAACCCTTTTTGAGGGAAATATTGAGGTCACGTGACCGGTGCTTCTGACACCACTAGAGGATAGCAGTGACTAAGATTAAGTGAAGGACAGGGCAAGAGTTGGGATTTAAGGGCTCCAGGGGCTTAGGATAGGGCTAGACTGAGATTTGGGGCAAGAGCATGAACAAGTCACGTGACTAACACTCCCAACACACTTTGACGACATAGACCAGGCACGGTAGGTTATTTGGCTAGATTGAGACCAATTCCATTTTGATTAAGCCTGTAATCTTCAAAATATCTACTCCCCTTACCTCCGATTGGTGCTTTGCCACAATCTTGACCTATTTGCTGCCTGTCCCAGATACCCTCTTTGTTCAACTCTTCGTCCTGTGCTCAGTATGACACAAAAATTTGCAGAGATACGTTTCTTCATGCGTTTTGCCTGTTTACAGCTTCCCCGAACTGTGAAATTACTTACAGAAAGAGTGTTTTTATTAGTAAAGACTACCAGTGACTTTGTTGATATCGAGCTAATCCTGGAAGTACTTGTTATAACCTTCAATGATTCCCTCTCGATACTGGTCAAACGTAATAGGGAATTGTCTTCGTAGGGCGAACTTCATCACTCCTTTAGGTATACACCCATTGTAATTGGTGTTACGCAACCCGAAAAGCTTACACGACTCAGCTGGATCTTTTTCGTCAGTGAAAACAACGTTGAAGTTTCCTCCAATGGTAGCCCTGTGTAAACAATAATAGAGTCAGGTGAGTTGCATGCTTCACAGTTATTTTCGTTTGACGTTAACAAACACCTCTAGTTGAAAGATCGTAGCAACTTACCGCCGGAGCTCACATCACTAAAAAATGGAATGGAGTGATTAGCAATGTTTTCAGCTGGAAATGCAAAGCGCATGTGAAACAGCTACAAGTAATTTTGCTCTACACGAGAGCGCTTTGCTTTAGGTTTGCTTTATTTAGTTCTTTGATTGGTTGATATATCTCGCGTCAGTTTCTCAACCAAAGAAACGAAAAACAAAAGACAATAGTGACTTGCTCGAGTGCATTTTCCAACGCTTGACACTGGCTACAAGGTAATTTCTTCGAATTCTAATTGGATCATTGCTTCATCTACATCCAGTGTGATTGCTCAGAGTAACTGCTTTGGTTTTCCGATACTCCATTCAAGTTCGGTCTAACTTTTTCAGTTTGCAGTTCATCGAGACACACTGAATTTTAGACAAAGCCTTTGGAAGACTGTTGGCGAATGAAAACACAGCATGGAGCTTACGTGCTGTGCGCTGAAAACCAGTGTTTTTTTTTAAGGAGGCTAGAAAGGGCTTTTAGCTGCACGTGCGCGCGCAATCTACAACGCCATAACTAATGTGTACGCGTCAGCTGAATGAATCAAAATCAAGCACACCGGAAGTAAAATGCTGCGTAAAATCGCGCGAACCGGAAATAAAATCTGCGGAAAACATTTGTTTTTAGCTCGAAATTTTGCTCGGTGACCTATATCGATCATTTGCGTGCACGTACCATTCACGATGGCACTTCAAATATAAAAGTTTCGGGGAAAATTATCCAGTAGAATTTTCTGTAAACCATAAAACGCGTTGTTTTAAATTTAGGGAGCTTTCCAACAAAGAAATAAAAACGGTAGGCCACCGAATTAGTTTTTCTGATAATTTACAAAAACTGACGTTTAGAGAGCCTTTTTGTGGACCTGGATCGTTGCCATGGTAACTGATATGACGTCACAAGCACCCTTAAAATATAACCCAACAACAGAGTTCCAAGGAGATAGATAGTTTGCCTACACCATTTAATATCCTTCTTTGCGAGGTTTACTTTACATGATAGCACATCACTTGGGTAGAAGATGTGTCAGTTCTTTGTATTAAGCAAACTAACATAAAAGAAAATATATGACCTGTTTTGGGAACGTCAGAAATACTGTGTCAATCATGCATTTTAAGCAGGTGTCCGTTGAACGGGCGTCTAGTGTAAACGAAATCAAGAAGTGAATGACCATCGTAGTTATGAGCGGTTGCAGCGAAAAGAAAGCGTGACAAAAATTCAGGCTAGTTCGGGATTTCAACACGCAACTCTGCGATACCCAGTGCATCGTCCTACCATCTGAGCTAACAAACACCGGCTGCTCCAGTATCGTAGAGGTCATGGGTTCCAAACCCGCGCACAAGCCCAAATTTTGCTCAGGCTTTCTTTCCGCGAATGTTTTCCTAGTGTTTATAACTGCGACGATCATTTACTTATTCCTTTGTGCAATTTTCATATATTCGGCACATTCACTTTTAACAAACTGTAAAGAGAGAAATTTCGAACAAACTTAATACTGAAGTTACACTTATTTTTTCGTCATTTTTCATGATCAGCTGAAGATAACCAAAGATTGAAAGATTACATAACTGGTAAATGGATAAAATTTAAAGCGTCAAACAATTAAACAGACCTTACAAACCAATCGGTTTTGAGGGGTGCCAGGCGTTCTTCTGGAGAATAAGGTACACTTTTTGCCCAAACCAATCAAACTCTTTGGTAGGTGGGAAGAAAGCAACGAAAGTGCTATCGCTGAGGGGCCAAGAAACCTTTACCCTTACTGTTGTGACTTTTTATATCTCTGACTTTTATCTATGTTTATAATATGCATTTCAGGGCGCGCGAGAGTGAATTTTGTTTTGATTGGTTTATTTTTTAACCCGCGCGCCCATTGGACGATTTAAAAGTTTAAAAATTAGTTGCGCGTCATTGGAGACGCGAGCATAAAAGAAAAATAAAAAAAGTTTTTTTTTGTTTTTATGGTGAAGTTTTGAGTTAAAAAGGTTGTTGCAGTGTTGAGATTACGAAACTTACGGATTTCGGATATGTTAGGGAATTCGCTCTAACACTTGCCGTAATAACCCAGCCACCCGCTTCCTTTTCTGGATACGTTTCAAGGATCGCACTATCCAAAAATGCTTTATTCCATTTGTTGGTGTAATTAAAATATGATGTGTCCAGGATTTGTGCCACTTTATGTGCCGGTAAGGGAATTTCATGCATAAACAGCAATTTTATCGGAAATGGGTCCTCAGGGGAATATCAGTTTCATCCAGTACTGTGACTTGCCAGGGCTTTGGTGAATGACATCCCATCCACCTACAATTCAATTAAAAAAAAAACGTCACAGTAATGATAATGATCTTGTTGATAATCGGATGTTGATATGTTGATAATAGTTATGGTACTGTGGAAACACGGTATACATGGCGAATCCCCCTGCAACGAGGTCTCCGCCGATGATGAACAATAGAGAGCTTTAGCAAAGAGGAAGGCAACGGCAACGAGAACGCCACAAAAAGCCTACCCTCCTGTATGGGAGCATGATATTGGACAGATGCAATGTCGAACATCTTCAAAGTATTTTAAAATTTCAAAAAAGAGCGGCACGCATTATACTTGATACTGAAAGATTTACACCATCAGTCGTATTATTCAATAATCTAAACTGGCTAATAATCTAAACTGGCCGTTTTACTAAACAATCTCTAATAAAGAGATGTGCACTAGTGTATAAGCGGGTCCACAATTATATTACGCCTAGAATCGAGCCACTAGGTGTTCAAACATAAATCTGATTTGCCCCAATTATAAACGGAAAAGAGAAGGAAGTCGTACAATCACTATTTGGACTATAAAGGACTGGAATTGCATGAATGCCAATATTAGAAATAATGGCTCGCTAGAAAGTTTTAAACATAATGTTTTAAAATCCTTTTTAGCTGAGTAAAAGGTTGCGATGCTCCTTAGACTGTAATTGTATATATTTTTTAACCTAGTTTTTTATTTTTTAAGTTATTAGTTGTAGAATTTATATTTGTTGTTTTTGAGGGCCACAGAGTCATCAGTGTCTTAGGACTACTGTTATATTGTAAGTGTTTTTACCCTCTTTTTTTTTCAGGCTTCTTTACGCGATTGTAAAAACTGCGATCACAACTGCGACGATCATTCTTCATTTGATTTCATATCCGCAGTTCACATATGATTTCTTTCATATGCATAATTCACCTACATATCTTTCACGGGAACATATGAACCCAAAATTGACCTGCTCCCAACGTCAGTGGCTTCAGAGCTCAGTTGGTAGAGCATCGCACCAGAATCGCGAGGTCACGGGTTCAAGCCCCGTTGAAGTCCTGATTTTTTTTTCAGGCTTCTTTACGCAATTGCAAAAATTGCGATCACAACTGCGACGATCATTCTTCATTTGATTTCATATCCTCAGTTCACATATGATTTCTTTCATATGCATCATTCACATATATATAAAAGATAATAATAATAATGATAATAATAATAATAATAAGCAAAAAAGATCACTCCGCACGAACGTTTTACCTTCTGGTACATTTCTTTGACCACATTTTAGCTGTTCTCTAGAGCGTGAGCGCATGACGGCGCTTCTTTTCCTTGGCCACAGCTTGGGTGTCTGGTTTGCACAGCCGGTTGTTGTCCTTTAGTCTGAAGAGGGTCCCCTATGCCACTTTGGGAAATGCATTCACGTAAAAATATTGAGACTGTTCACGCGTTACGGATAATTCCTAAAATTCGTTGACGTTCACGATAAAGCAAATATATACAATCACGAATCACGAATGAACAAATAAACCTAAATCACGTTTCACGAGAAAAAAATATTCCCAATCACGTTTCACGAAAAAAGTATAGGGGACCCTCTCTGAAGGCATGACTTCTGTTTGTACCACCAGAAATGGAAAGTTTGTGTTTATCTGCAGTTTAGTGTCTGGCTGGGTGAGTGCAGCATATGCTGCATGGAAAGTTTCTCAGCATTTTCCTTGTTGAACAAATCCATTGGAATAATGGCGAAAGTGATGGAAAAACGAGAAGTAATATCTTGAAATGACGTTTTTGTCGCAGTCGCCGTCGCCGTTGCTGAGGCTCCATGCCATAGGGGAAGGGGGGGGGGAGGGTCTGAAGCCCCCTACACACGTAAACATGTAAACCATGATCTCCTGACATATCCGGTTTCCACATATCCGCACGTAAAAGAAAGGATAGTCGCAAACCCATAACTGAGGAATAAACGAGATCGCCTAAAAACCAGAATTTCTTTATAATTTTGACTGAGCATGCGTAAACGTTACCGTTTATAAGTTGTCCCCTCCACACGAGAGTTGATAAAAGTATGATGTTGTGCGTCTACAAATTTATCCACTCTGGCGAGCGTTTTAGAAAAAATACGTTTACAGAGATCGTTTACGTCGTTTATGTATGGACGGGAGACCTAAACGCACATAAAAATATGCGTTTACAAACGTAAACGTATATGTGTGGACGGTGCCTGAGTATCCCTTATCAAATTTTTGGGCCAAATAGCCTGTACCCTGTCAATTCCTACGGTTTGTATCTCAATAATGCAAGGCACTGCTGATGGCGTCATTGCGGGTAATATGTTTGGGTAATGACAAACTATCTAGAATGGCCGATATTGAACAATTAGACCCGTAGCCTTTGCAGGCCATGAGGCGAAGCCGAATGGGCTATTGAACCCTGGCCCTTGAGGGCGAAGGGTCTAATTGTTTTAGTATCACCCAACTAGTCGGACAGAGAAGGCAATAATAAAGTTAGCAAATGCAAGTTGAAGAAATATTTATTTGGGAATAAAACGAAAGAAAGCGTCACGCTTGATTGCTACTCGGGGACTATTACTAATAGTCCTATACTAGCGTAGCCAATCAAAATGCAAGATTTGCATTAGACCACTAGTTGGGTGATACTAATTTCATGCAAAATTCACATAATCGCATTAGAAAGTATAATTTTTTCACTTTTTGCGCCTTCAAAATTGATCAAACAACCTTTTTTAAAACATTTTATTTTTTTTAAAGTGACATCTTTGATGTTTGATATCCCAGAATTTCTTTTTAAATATCCCGTATCCCGTTAATTTCCCCCTAAAACTTCCATATCCCTACATTTTTTACCTAAATATCCCGTATCCCTATTACTTTTTACCTTAATATCCCGTATCCCAATGACCCCAAATAGGGTCTCGTTGCTAAAGTTCCCTCATATTCTTGAGCCCGGGTTAAGTTATGGTGAGGGATGGACCATAAGAAAAGTGTTGGGAGGGGTGGTGAAAAAGCTAAAAAAAAAAACAAAACAAAAAAAAACATACAAGGAAAAAAGAAAAAAAAAAGAAAAGAATTCTTGCAACGAAGAAAGAAGGGGAATGCAGAGGGTGTCCAATGTGAAAACAAAATCCTGCAGAAACAAATGGCACAAACAAATTTTCCTGCCATCTAAAATATGCCACCGCCTCTCTCAATCACTCTTATAATGTTCATTCCTAAAATGTATGGTACAGAGCCACGTTACAGTTAAAGGAATCCCCGTTATAACGAACACAACCGCCTATCCCGACTTGCTGAAGTTATAACACTGAATTCAGTTTTTATCATAGCAACAACTGTCTTGTGTTACCCATGCATGACTACCTGTTTTGAACCTGGGACTCCCAAGTGGCCAAGAATCATGCGTTGAAAAGCGCATGGCTAAAACAACGAATAGTTTAACTGTAATAATAGGAGAATCAATAGGCCATTTCCGAATTACCTTAAACCTCATTTTCAAAGCGAGTATTAGTGCTCATCCTTTCATATGTAAATCAGTTTTCATTCTCATGAAAATGAGTTTAATTTGCGTTGTAACACGTCTTGAGTACAACAGCAACGAGATGCGAAAAGAAATTAATCTACCGGTATTCGTAGGTAAGTTCTATTCACCACTCCATACTTCCACTGTACACTTTCTTTGTTCCCTAAAATGTTGCATAAGCATTAGCCCTTGTTTGTTATTTTATCCAAAAGGTGGTTTTAACAACGGAGTTGAGGATTCGCTTTGTCGAAGGGTTAATACTCGAAAAGTCAGCTTTTAGAATCCCTGTACGATGGTCAATTTACATTATAAACTCCGTTGATAAAACCAAAGGTTATGAAGCACCGCAGTTTCTTTAATTAGAAACTACCCTCTTTATTTATTTGCTATTTTATCCGTGAAGTATATTTCAATTTCTCTCGAGACGATTCCAGGTCCCGGTCAATAGAGATTGAAAACGATGCCCTGCAAAATTTTAGGGGTACACAAACTGTACTGTGGGAGATGTGTAAGGGGTGAATTGGCTTAAATAAAGAGCGATCGACTGCGGTAGAGCGAACCGTTTGAGATATATATTGCGATGGTCAAAATAGAGATTGAAACAATGAGAAATGGAGAGGGTAAGCGGGGTTCTATAAGGCATTGTATATCATAAAAAAAAAAAAAACTACCCTAATAGATGACGATAAACTTAAAGCGATAGAAAACCTCAGGGAGGCGCCCAAACTCGGTATGATATTGAATTTTTGGTCCTTATCGCCGTTGAGCATAATTTTTTCCAGTTCTAGTCTCTCAAAACAAGTGTTATTACAAACAACGAATACACACTCTCACATTGGTACTAGCATGAAAATAAAGTCCTGAGAAAGGTAAGTTAAACCTTTCTCAATGTCTTCCTTCAGCCATTTTGCCTTTTCGATCTCCTTTTCATACGAAAATTTCCTGAATTCTTCCTTGCCAGTCGCTTCAACAGACATTTTAGCTACTACCTCTTGTCACAATGGTGCTTAAAAAAGGCCGCTTGCTTCTGTGATCAATACAGAAAGGAGTGCTATTCACAGAGCTCGAAAACTTTAATATACAGGTATTTTATGTACTGCATATAGTGGTTCTTAACAAAAGGTGCCGCGAGCATGTGCTGAACATGTATTACGGGACAATCATATCAACAATGGCCATTTCAGTAAGAATTTTACGGCAGCTGTGTATACCTGTAGGACAATAGAAATGCCCAGACGAAGGTCTCTAAGGGGACAATGGAAAGCAAAAACCATTCTAACATTCGACTGATTTATGCAGATACGTTCTAATTATAATAAAATACGTTTGGAAATTTAAAGCAAAATGCACGCCACACCGTACTGTTTAATCACATTATTAAATATACAAATATTTTTACTCATTACTATATACCACACAAGTGAATAGTGCTTTTCGCGCGTTCTGATTGGTTAACTCGGAGGTGATTAGCAAAATACTATTCATCTCCGAGAATTCGAAGAGAAACAGAACGGTCTCCATTTTGGTTTCCAAAGAGGAAATTATTTGAATAAACGCTAGTTATTCAGCTTGTATATACCAAAACAATTATTCACCTCAGTGTCGGCGAAAGTGGTGGATATTTACCTTGCCGCTTCGTGGCTCGGTAAATATCCACCACTATTCGCCTCCACTTCGGTGAATAATTGCAATTGAATAGGCCATTTCCGAATTACCCCAGGCCTCTTTTTCAAAGTGAGTCTAGGTGCTCATCCTTTCATATGCAAATCAATTTTCATTCACATGAAAATGGGTTTAATTTGCGTGTGAATGAAAATTGATTTGCATGTGAAAGGATGAGCACCAAGACTCCCTTTGAAAAAGAGGCCTGAGGTAATTCGGAAATGGCCTATTCATTTCAATTCAAGTCTTTATTTACCTGACTATACAGCGAATTTGCATGGAATTTATTTTATAAAAATAAGAAGAGAAGAAAGTATTCTTAGGCCATGAAGTGCCTGGCTGCGCGGCTTTGCTCCTTCGAACACCGCGCACCTATGTACTTAGTGGGAACACTAGCAAATATTTTATTGTGGCTATACACGTTAGATACTGGGATCCGGTCATCAGAGAAGATAAAAGCAATGCTATGCGTTCTATTCATAATCGTATGTGTAAGACAGCATATATATTATCATTATGATATTTTCAAATTTGAAAATTCCTAAAAGTTCGGTTCTAATAAGGACTAGCGCTCTCCATAGTATATATATGCAAAGAATATTCTCCGGCGGCATTTATCTAGCCTGCTCATGCGTAGCAAGCGTTTCCGCTGGTAATGGGGCGAGAGCAAAACAGAGATGCGAGGAGGGAGGGAAGGAGGGACGAATTTTGCAGGAAAAGTCATCCATAGTACAATTCTAACGATGCCTTTTTGGGCTATTTTTTTCAAAATCCAAACCATTTCCATCCTTGCCATCCGTAAGAGAAGAGGACAGTATTTAGTCTCAGTGCAGTAAGACAGCCTTGAGTAAATAAACTGCCCATTTTTTCTGATTTAAAGACACTTTTTAGCAATTTACAGCGGACCGAAATACCATGACAGAGCTCCCTTAGCTTTATGATTCACTGCGACAATGACTAAACGGTTTAGTCATTGCTGCAGTGAATTATAATTTTTCCACTTCTCTTCTCTCAAAAAACAGATTTGAACGTTATAACAACGAAAATATGTAATCTCAGAATGTTCCTTGCATGAAAATAAAGTCCCGGAAAGTGGCAAGTTAAAACCAGAAATTTCCGTATAAATGTTGTAGCCGCTGTATAGGAACTCAGCACTCTACAGTTTATTTTGACACCTTAAAACTCGTCCTGTACGGTACAAACCTCCGTCCCAGAACGGTTCTATGAAAGGAAAATTACAAAAAAATATATTAAGAATAAGACGACAGAAAACTTGCAACAAAACAGGAAACATACGACCAAAAGACAAACGTACCTTATCGGTGACTCTACGTACGACACATAAAAAACTACCAGCAGCGAAGACAACTAAACAACCTAACACACACTATAAGCAACGAGACGAAAATGAAAACTTGCACAAAAAAGACTGGCTTTTAAAAACTAAGACAAACAAAAGAGGTGTGAGCGTACATAGACATGAAAAAGTTACGTAATGAAACAAAAGGAAAAAACAAATGAAAGTATTAAAACGGTTACGCAACTGCGGTAACAAATGTTGTCAATTAAGCATTTTGCTAGCCCGGTATCATGATCATGATCATCATCTTCATCTCCAAAACCAATTACTCAAGGCAATCGATCACTAGAAGCGTAAACTAGCGCAGCGAACCAATTCGAACTCTAGAATACCTACGTGCAAGACACGATTGACTTTGGTTTTGCTTCTCGCCAACTAATCACTGAGTTAAAGAAATACCAAAGCAACTATAATTACTTTCGACAATCTATTTAGAACTACTTGTTCTTTCTTATCATTTTTAAGCCATCCAATGACCGCGTCTTAATTTTTAGCCGATATCTGTGGGTGAATACCTGCTCTCCTCCTTCTTTTGCACACCAACAGTATCTTGCAGAGTTCCTGCCTAAGCTGTTGGTTAAGGGGGGAGATTCTTAACTACAAAGCTGTTGCTATGAAAAACTTTTACACGTCATATCTTTGATGTCAGAATATCAAAAAACAATCCCCTTGGACACAGATGTTCTACAGAAGGTCCCTTGTACTTTTTCGAACGACAGCCATATTTGGCAAGTCACGTGACCTTGGCAGAAAAAGCGCTAAAACTCAAATTATTGACTTTTTACAATAATGAATACAATACCAATGTTCGGAGAGCATTGTTTTGAACGTCTTGACGTAAGGATTTGTTGAAATTGTGCTTATGACGAAAATTACCCTGCTTTGAAGGGAGTTTTTAACACACTTTGTTTGATTGCATTTGTGTTGAGAGATAAAACGGAAAATCGATACGTGGGATTGTAGAGAATGTTTTGATCTTTCGTCTTCGCCCAAAAAATATCACCGAAGAAGTTGTTCCATCGAGTTTTAGGCTTTTTTCGTTCTTTTTGACCGTTTGGGACTGGTAACTATCAGTGCATGCGTCGTAAGCTAATTTTCCGCCATCTATTTTTGCGTTCCGCTGGACAAGAGCAACGACGGCTACAGGGACAAGATTGCGATGAAATGTTCAGACAGAGTTTGGACATTGTTTTCATGGAAAACTCACACTAAAAGGAGCTGTATATGCTGGATATGGACACAAGGAAAGATGATTAACACGCAAACCCAGTTGGACCCCAACCCTCTTTTTAACCGATGGGCGAACGCGACAATCTTCCCTGACTTCACATCATGTATAGTACCTGAGGCGTTGTTTGCGTGGTACCCTCGTGTAAGATAAAAACCATCGTACATAATTTCTAGGGATTTTATGTCACCCCGCCTAGCAATTTCTCTCTTAATTTCGTCGCAAGACCATTGTGCGAGATCCTTTATGTGCGGGTGCACCCACTTCACGACACGAATCCACTGGCTCTTAGAGAGATGACTAACACCAAGAGTTCCAAGTACATGTTCGTAGTCTTTGAAATATTCACCGTTTAGCAAGAATGATAGCAGAAGGTAATTTGGCAGCCAGGCTTTTGGTCGAAACCTTGACTCAATGGTGCGGCAGTCCGACTTATGTTTACTTTTTTCGAGGCATTTCATGCACGTTAGTTCAAGTTCCACGATTCCTGATTTTACTTGCGTTTTTGTCGTCATGCAAAGTTGCCCGCTTACATTACACTTTTCGCAAATTTGTGACTCAAATGCTGCCACCAAAAAATCGATATCGCTAACAACAAGTTCTGAGTCTACAACCATTATCGTGTCAGACGTTGCCTTCCTCAAATCATGGCTGTATCTAGTCAATATTTGTTGCACCTGCTTCGTATGAACCTCTCGTCGATCGGTCATACCGGTTTCATCGCGGTCACTCATACCGATGCTGACAGGTAGGTTGGCCAGTTGCTGATTAATGTCTGCGGCGAAAGCCACAATTTCGTCCGCTGTTCCGATGTCCACACAGCTCTCTGTTTCGGTTTGCGTTCCGTGTGACTTTTTTCCGCTCTTTCGGTCTGCGTAGCAGTGTCGGCAGTGGTAAGCGTCGACAACAAATTTTCCCGATTAGCCCACCGTTTCTTCAGTGCTGAAGAAGCCAATACTGCTTTTGTCTGGTGCCTGGGCATACTTTTAACCCGCTTAGCCCATAGCTTAGCCCAGAAACCTCAAGAAAACGAAACGTTGTTGCAACAGACAAAGTTTTTTACAATTTTATTTTGTTTACAAGATTTATATTTCCCGCCATTTTGGCGGCAGTCCGACCGGCGACCCACATTGTGCGGATTACCGCTGGAGTTTACGTTTGCAGTCGGCAATGTAAGCGTCCTTAGCAACAGGTTTGTAGTTAAGAGTCTCCCCCCTTAAATATCCCGTATATTATGGGGTTTATAGAGCTGCTGTATCCAGCTAGATATGTATACGTCATGTACACCTCACGAGGCATCCAGTATTCTCCGGTGAACATGCCAATGCCATCGGTGACGATGGCTAACAAAAGTTTCGTGACCCTCATTTCATCCACTTGTATTTGACTCTGATTTACGCGATCCTTTGTTGAATTCGCAAGTTGAGTGTTATGCTGCTGGACGGCTTGAAATATGCAAATATGACACAGAATGATCGGCCCATAGCAAACGACAATTATAAATGCTCCCATTGAAAGGCAGACGGACACATTTAGCTTGTTGCAGTCATAAATGCAAATAAATTTTCCGGGATGAAAGGCAAACGCGTCATTTACCAACGAAGCTATCGGGAAAATTGTTGACAAGGAGAAAGCTACCGCCACAAATAGACAAATGTTTATTTTGGAGAAAACTTTGCGATGTACTGCCGACCGACACACTTTAAAATAACGCGCATCGCTGTTAAAGTGATAGTAAGAATAGAGAAAGTTCCAAACGCAGTCAAGGAAAATCCTTGAAAGTCACATGCAGCTTTGGTAAAAGGCCATCGACCTGTAAGAAGAACAGCCAGCGTGAAGGGAAATCCCAAAGCTGAAATTAAGACATCTGACGCAGCCAAACAAGCAATAAATATGTTCGAGGTGCTTCGAAGGCGAGAGTGTTTAAATATGGTCCAACAAACAAGTAAATTTCCACCGAGAGCTGTAAAGACGTTTATGAAGGTCATCAGTGACTCTATTGCTACCGAAATGCCATTCCTGTGAGCGAGTTCGTTCTTCAATTTGCAATGTTCTTGGGAATCCATTTCGAATAAGTAAGCAGCGACTAAATCTCACTCTAAAATGAATCAGTGTGCGATACGCATTAGGTTAGCAAATAATACCTGCGAGCTTTTATATGTGATAATTAAACTTTAAGTTTGGCCTCCCGGTTTTTCGTGAAAAACAATAAGACTGAACGTAGTGATTTAATAAGACTTGGAGTATCTTTTCTCTGCCAGCATGCGGCAGTCCGAAAGATTTTCAATTATCCGTGTTATGACATCGCTTAGTTTTTCAGCTTAAAGCTTCAAGTGCACGTATAAGATTTCACTGAGTTATAAGATAGTGTTCATTATTTACGCCTGAGCTGGCAAGAAAGGGTCATACGAAAATGAAGAAAAACTTATTAAATCAAGAAGGGGATCAGAAAGAAAAATATACGCATAGGAGGATTAGAGTGGGGGGGGGGGAGGATCAAAACATTTTTGCTGTTTTATCATCAATCTTGTCAGGCCCCCTCCCCCCCCAGACATAAATATCGAATGCTCCATAATCCTCACGTGTATTAAAAGCTTGTGAAGATTTTTACCACATTCAGTTATTGTTAGCCACGATAATTACCTAGTTTTAATTAAGGTTAGCTCAAGAAGTTTAAAAGAGCATAAGTTCGAGTTAGTTCAAGGTACTCATTGTGGATGTGCAACAAATTTTCGAAGTCCTGTTGCGAATCCGAAAACTATGACGTTTTATAAAGATACATAAACAAAAAATGTAAAACATTATAAGGGATTAAATACTTGCCAAAAATGGAATGTGACTCGGTCAATGTCTTTTTTTGGATATTTCGTTTCTCTTCAAATTAAAGTTGAAATACTTAATTACCTACGCCAGTGTAATCTAGAAAAATGCCACAGGATTATCCTTGAGTTTTCCAGTCTAAAGCGAGAACCGAGTTGCTTCGTTTAAATATAGAAATGACCAAAGAAGTGATTTTATGAGGAATGAATAGGATAATATTCGGACGCATTTTGGGTCGTGCTAAATTTCAAAAAGCATCGAAAGCGAAACCGAGGTGCGTCGTTTTCTAATATAGAAATGACCAAACAAGTGGTTTTATGAGGAATGAATTGAATAAGATAATATTAAATTCGGTCGCATTTTGGGTCATGTGCTAAATTTCAAATCAAAGTGCCTTTCAGTATCTCAAAAAGTGCTTCTCGAAGATCTTTTAACACTTAAATGAAAACATTACTTCTAACACATTGTCCGAGACACGCGTTGGTTTATAAGAGCTGTTGCAGAATTCCAAATGAGACTGAACTGCTATTTTTAGATTTCTTTTGATTCTGAATAAAGACGCCAGCAACGAACGTATTCATCTGAAAATTCCGCCTAGGAGGGAAAGAGGTGACCCTTTTTGTGAAGTTTATATGGAGGCTCTTTACCAGGCACGGCCGAGTGCTGCCAAGTTGTTGAAAGGCCGCCATCTTTGATGTTGACGTCTTGCTGAGGTTACTGTTTGCTACGAACCTTTCTATTCAGATGCGGGGTGGTTTAAACCTTCTATCGGGAAATTCACTCACTGTAGGTACGTGGGCAGCTGGTTGTCTTTTTTCCCTGATCCATTCTTGACTCGTGCATGCATAATTTGCGAACAAACTCATTGTAGACATACTCGATCAGCTACTAAGGCTATTTTGCAAAGATATCCAGCGCACAATGGCTTCGGCCCGAGTTATACATGTACAGTTTTCACAGTTTGTGAATTTTACTGAAGTCTGAATTCTCACCTAGGAAAAATACATTTTTCTTGTCGTCGTTGGAGCTATCGGAGGCTTAGCTACTATATACAAAGAATCAGACGTCACGGTAAGGTATACATTATTATCCTCAAGAATTTATCATTATTGACACGACTTTGAGTATAAGTTGAACGAGTGATTTTGAAAATTCTCAAAATTGAGAACTTTCAAAATCACGAGTACTTATTAACCACAAAAAGGTGTGCGATTTATTAAATCTTTAATTCGCTGAACAAACCTACGAAAAGTTTGAGGTCGCGCAACTTGTAAATTATCGTGTATTCTGATTAGTCCAACAAATTATTCCAGAGAAAGGTAACTTCAGTTTATGTGCCTTTTCGTCCAGTTTTCACCCGTCAAAACGTTCAAATTTTCAACGTTTGACTGTTCTCACGCGCTGCGGTTGTGATAATATAATCAGGGTTCTCCAACTGAGTACATTTTGGGGTTAATTGTTCTGCTCTCGACCAATCAGAATTGAGTAATTTTATTGAGCGTACCATAATGTAGATAACTTTTTGGTAATATTTCCAAGGAAGTACGGTATAAAGTGATTGCGTTTTGCAGCTTTTGCGGACACTAACTCGGATGATCTCGTCATCATCATCATTATTAGCAAGAGGTTTCGCCAGAATGTCCCTGCAGTTGAATGGTTGGCCTTGTCTTTCGCTTACACACCAGTATCTTGCAAAGTTCCTGTCTGAGTTGACGGTTAAATATCCCGTATAATATGGGATTTATAGAGCTGCTGTATCCAGCAAGATATGCATATGTCATGTATACCTCACGAGGCATCCAATATTTTCCCGTGAATAACCCGATGCCGTCAATGATAAGTATAGGCAACCAACAACAGGTAAATGCAATGATTATTGCCAACAGAAGCTTCGTTACTCTCATTTCATCTGCCTGTATTTGAGCTCTTTTAGCGTATCCTATGGAA
Organism: Galaxea fascicularis; assembly: GCA_948470475.1. Classification (NCBI taxonomy): domain Eukaryota; kingdom Metazoa; phylum Cnidaria; class Anthozoa; order Scleractinia; family Euphylliidae; genus Galaxea; species Galaxea fascicularis. The sequence goes on from OX419344.1 coordinate 19,948,879, forward strand.
TTCGCACGCTTTATGTTGTGCTGCCGAACAGTGCGAAAAATACCAACGTGGCAGAACACGATCGGTCCGTAGCAAGTGACGAGTACAAAAATAACCATTGTCAGACAAACAGGAACGCTTAGCTTGTCGCAATCGTAGATACAAATGAATTTTCCAGGATGAAAAGCAAACGCGTCGTTTACAATCAGCGCCATCGGGAATATCATTGACAAGAGGAATGCCGAAGCCAGAATTAAGCAAATATTTCTTTTGGAGTAAACTCTACGATGCATTGCCGGTCGTGTGACTTTGAAATATCGCGCAATCGCAGTTAATGTCATTGTCAGGAGGGAGAAAGTTCCAAACACTGTAAAAGTGAATCCTTGGTAATCACACGTGGTTTTGTTAAAAGGCCACCGACCAGTTAACAGGACGGCCAGAGTAACCGGAAATCCAAGTAATGCGATGGTGACATCTGATAGAGCTAAACTAGCGATAAAAATGTTTGAGGTGCTTCGAAGGCGAGAATGCCTATAGATTGTCCAACAGACAAGCAAATTTCCTGCGACAGCTGTAAAGAGGTTTACAAAGGTCATCAGTGATTCTATCGTCACGGAGAGGGAGCCTCTGTCTGCTAGTTTCTTCTCCAGGTTGATTTTTTGCTGGAAATCCATCGCTCATAAGTAAATATCGCTTAGCTCTCCCAATGAAATGATACGTGATTTAGACAATTGCAGCAATTTCTGCGTGTATACCTGTTCATTAAAATATGACTTGCACTGTGACTTCTCCTTTCGTTTTAACTGGTTAGAACCGTGGTGTTATCGAAAATGAAGACTAGAAACGATAAGAACACCCTGTGACTCGAAAACACAGAGCAATGAGTGCGAAAACAAAGCGTGATTGTTCGAAAACGAAGCACTCGAGATCACCTTGAAAATACAGAACCCTAAATTCGGAAACGAAAAAAGTCAATCTCCAACACAAAGCTCCCTGCCTGTTGGAAACCGAAAGGAACTCCCTATAACTGCGAAAACAGTTAAGTACCCGTCTAGTTCGCGTTGGGTGAACGTAACAACTTGTACGTTCGCTGAAGTACTTTTAAACTGAGCCTTGAATATATTCAATCTTATTGGTCTTTTAAAGTGCAAACGCATACAAAAGGAAGCACGATTTTTGTATTTTTAAGGGTGCTTAAGGCTTTTAGTTCCAGATGCTTATAATTATAATTATTAATCTTCTCTTCTCCTCATAATTAATTCCAGTGTCCAGCAGACAGGCGATGACAGTAGACAAATTTATCTTAACTGATGTACAAGGAACTGTATGGCAGCTAGACGTTTGATAGGCACCTCGAGAAAAAAGAAAAATGAGCTTTGGTTACGTTACTAGGTAGTTACTCACAAAATTTAGCTTGATTAAATTTTGATATTCAATCACGGTTGTCTCGTAAGAGAGGTGGCATCAGCCGTTGCAACTGAGGTTTGATAGGGTCCTCGACAAGAAGGAAAATGAACTTTGGTTACTTTAGTTCTAAAGGTTACTGAGAAAATTTCAGCAGGAAATTATCGAAGTATGGTTCAATCGAGATGATTTCTCAGAAACTGAAAAAATTGAAACTGGCAGATTCACAATGGCAGTGATACAATAAAGTGACGCCAATGTTAAACTTGTTAAAATGTGTAAAGTGTGTGTTAAGTAGTATGAAGAAGATGAGGTATCTTATATCTATGAAATCTTTCTGATAGACTTAGGCAAGAGCGGTCACTGAGATGATTTAGGGTCGTCCACTTTCAGTCTAGGTTTATGAAACCATTAGGGTGTCTCCCCGTTCTGGTTGTATCGCTATCAGAGGTACTTAAGACACAGTTGTGTTTTATTTCTCGTTTATAAGTTTTCAGACATCTTCTACAACCTCAGACGAGGAAATTCACTTGCTCAAAAATGGGTGATAACGTAATATGGAAATTGGTTAGAAGTATTTGTATGCAGTACACGACGGCGTATTTTTGCATATGTGGTTCATGTTTTAAAGTCTTTGCAGTTCAGTGAAGCGAACTCTTTGAACTAAACTAAACTATAATATAAGTACATAACACACATTCTGACATTCAAAGAACTCACTGACACGAGGTTTCCCCAGGCATAGGTTTTGGTATAATTCATGGGAATCACTGGTCTGAGGTTACTTGTCGCATACGTTTTGATATTCAGGAGATGAAGTGGTCTCAGGTTTCTTGTCGCATGCGTTTTGATATTCAGGAGAATCGCTGGTCTGAGGTTACTTGTCGCATACGTTTTGATATTCAGGAGATGAAGTGGTCTCAGGTTTCTTGTCGCACACGTTTTGATATTCAGAAGAATCACTGGTATGAGGCTTCTTGTCGCACACGTTTTGATATACTGGATAATTTTTGGTACGAGGATCGCACACGTGTTGATATTCTGGAGAATTACTGGTATAAGGTCTCCGCTCGCCTACGTTTGAATAGTCAGGAGAGGCACTGGTATAATGCACTTCTTGATAAAGAGAAAGTTGATCTTGTGGAGCTCTTGGACGAAGTTCGAAGTACCAGGGTTCTTGTTCTCTAGCAGTAGTACTGCTGGTGGTACTGGCAACTTTGCGTTCTTGAATGTCTTGGAGTGTCTCTACATAGATATGATTGTCCTTACTGTTCAAGTTTTGTCGCAGCTTCCAAATTAAAAAACAAATGCCTGTTATTGCAAGAGTAAGAAGAACGCCTAAAACAATTACTGAAGGGAGGACAGAAGGCGGTTTTCTGCTGCCTGACAACAAAGAAAAGAACACAAAAAAAGTGTTAATAAATCCAGAAAGCACTATTTTCAAGCTAAATTTTATTTCTAGTCTTACAACGTTACTGAATATTGATAAACAAACTGACAATACCAGTGTAGAATACCTAGTGTGTTCAGTTGGTTCCGCTTTGGTGGTCACAGTTACAGAATTTGCAGAATCTTGAATGTTGTGAAGGAGATGAAACAGATGTTGTTGTGTGCTATAATCGTCAACATTTGAATTATCTGAAATTGAGGAAGACGATTTTTCTATTCATTCTGTATGTTTGTATCTGTATTTGGTTCTGCTGTAAGAGGGTAAGCCAGTTGATCGTGTCTACCCGCGCAAAGCGATCGATGATGATGATAATGGGCGAAAAGAGAACACTACACTTTGTCCGGTACGGCCGTTCCTGTAAAAGTGAAGATGATGATGGGCGAAAAGAGAACACTACACTGTCTAATACAGCCATGTTTTGTCAAAGCGGTGATGATGATGGTGATGATGATGATGGGCGAAAAGAGAACACTACATTGTGTGTGGTACAGCGGCGCCGTTTCATTTAAAGTGAAGATGATAATGATGGGGAATGATAAGTTGATGATTTTCGATGGCTCTATACAACAGGTTATGATAAACAGACCAAAGATTATTAACCTGTTACTTCCGATGCTGTTGGTTTTGGTGCTGTTACTATTCGAGGCTTGGTCGATAGTTCACCACGAGGAGCTGAAGACATAAATTCAGGTTTGTAAGGGGCACAAATTTCAGCGATGTAAAAGTAACTATATGTGGTCTATAGAAATTTCTGACTCTTAATTCTATTACTGCTAGGTCCTTAAAGCTTGACTTTTTAAAATTGTTGGTTAAGTGAAGTGAGGTGAAGTTAATAATGATAATGGTCGATAATGTAGCTAATATTAAAAGGATGCTGAAGCACATCATTTCGTTAATGGCTGCATATATGCTATAATAAATAGATCAATGTGACCTGTGCACTTCAAACGGATTATTTAATTGATCTCCTGTGACTTGAAGCATCACCAATTATTAACCTGTTGCTTCTGATGCTGGTATCGTCTGAGGTTTGATAGATTGTTCGTCACGAGGATCTGAAAGCAAAACGTCCATTTGTAAGGAAAAAATGGTTAAGCACTGTAAAAGCATGGTGTCAAGTACTGAATAAAGTCGGTCTTGCTTTTGCACGAAGTCATAAATAATATATGGTAGGATAAACATTAAAGCCTGGTTTACACATGGAACGCAAATGCTAATGCAAGCGACGTTTACACGTTGAACGCAAACGCAAGGTAAGATAAGCAAGCGCAGTCAAAGTCTTTTTCCAAGATGGCGGACGAGTCTAGCTATAGCATATTTACTTAGCGTTTGCATTTGCGCCTGCGTTGCCCCGTTTCACACGTGTGAAACGCGTCCGCTTCCATTGCGTATGCATTTGCGTCCCACGTGTAGTCCAGACTTAACGTTTACAGCATGAAACAATAACCTCTCCTTTCTTATTCGGAATCAATTCTAATGTATCATTCTGTTATAAGTATCGGTTAATCTTGATCCATCGTAGCTCTCCAAATTTACCTTGCATATGCTGTATTTCAAAGCAAGCACCGTATCTCCTACCCTGACCAAAGTGTGAATGACAAACGTTCCCGAGCAAACGTAAGTAAGGTTTACAACTTCTATGACTCACATGTTCCGTTGTTCACTCATAGTTTAACGTACAAGTTTTAATTCCAATTGGTGTGACGGGAGTTTTCCAGTGATAAGGGTCATATCAAACGAGTTCAAACAGCCATTGTCGTCCGGCGTCAACTGTAGCGAAATAAAACTGGCGATTCCCTGAAAATCTCTCAGTGTACCGCTTGACTGTGTAATTAAAACCGCAATAGCCCATTATAAACGTAACGGGTGTATTAGTAAAATATCTGAAAGTACGGCTCTACCTGCAATGCACACGGCGATGGCACTGAACTCGTAACCTTGCCCCCATCCCATGCAACGGTGGCTCCATCGCCATCCACTGTGGTCGCACTCCGTTATCGAAATCTCACTTCCAACACATTTTACGATACTGAACCATCTTGTTTCGTTAACTCTCGTGAGGTCCGAGTTTGCCACCAGAACTCCTTCGAACCCAAGCTGACGGCAAACAACTCTGGCATCCTGTAAGTCCCATGGAAAACCACATACTCCTCCCCAGACTCCATTATAAAACATCTCTACTCGTCCTTTAGATGCTGTATCACCCCAACCAACTAATCGCACTGCCACATAAAAAGGACAAGGTGGTTAATATAAAGTTCCTGTATCGTGACTCAAAGCTAGGAAACCGTTTTTGTTGAATTCCCTGGCATCTTGTTTAACTCCCTTGGAATGTAAGATTGCCCAGGAGTACCTTTGAACCCAAGATTCCATTGCAAAACACCTCTATTCTGCCCACCTCAACCACACAACCTCACTGCCACATAAACAGAACAACGTGATAACATGGTTGCTATTTGCTGACTTAAGAGTTACCTGTCCATACATTTCTCCATGAACGCTTCAAGTGAAAATTTTTTCTTTTTTCCATTGTCTTATTGGAAGTTTCAAGGGGCGGGGGGTACAGAGTCAAAATTGCCTTCGTTCATATATGTTTCCGTCAACTGAAGGTCCCTAGTTCACTAAATATAAAGAGTAAGCCAAAATCATAGCAGACGTACACATATTCATAATATAGGCTGTCAACCGATGCTCCCTAGTTCACTAAATATAAATAGGTAGCGAAAATCATAGCAGACGTCTTGTTAAAAAGAGTAACTGAAGGTATGATTATACCCATATTCTTTCTTTAACTTATCTCTACTGCTAAGAAAAATGTAAATGGAATTTATTAGCCCACGGACGGTCAAGAGCTCCAGAGAACTCGTTCATACGTCTCCGTGCGTTCCAGATAGAGTTGGAATTTGGAAATGTTGGTTTTTGAGGAGATTGGTAAACCGGAGTACCCGGAGAAAAACCGTTCGGTGGAGAGAAGAGAACCAAGGACTTCAACTGATGGAGGGTATATGTCACATTATTGATCTTCTGAAGGCATCACATTCCTCAGAAAATAAATGTCGTTCCAAAATGAAAGGCTGCGGTGAACTGTACTTACATCACGTCTTGAAAATTATTTATATTTGAGATTTATGGACCTTGTGGCAGTTGTATCTGCTGGTTTTCAATGGATTTTCTTGACCTTTTTTTCACGGGATGTGCAGTTTTGGCTTTATCGTACTATGCACGGACTAGTTGTAGAATGTTGTGAAGTTTTATCTGGTTGCTATGGAAACATGTCTGTTTGTGCCAGTGCGACATTCACTTGTTGTGACTAGCCATGTAAATAATGTCTCTAGAAAAGTTCCATTGATTTATTGTTTACACTTGTTCAGAGTCGAAGAAGTAGACGTTTTCCGGAGTTAACAGGTGGGCACTGTCTTACAGATGCGATGTCAATCTTATAAACTCATTAAGATCTGTCCAAAGTTCATGGGTTTTGATAAATTCCTTAAAGCCCGGCGCACACTTGAGCTATCAGCTGAGCTGAGCGTCACTCGTGACTGTTGGCGTAAGCTGTTTCCTCAAGTGTGCGGTGTCGTGTTCTGCGATTTTCGTCACTCGTGTCATCAGCGCCGGATATTCAACATGTTGAATAATTTTGTGCACGAGTGAACATTTCCTCACAGTGTGCGCCCTTTCTGAACTATCAGCTCAGTAATCGATGCAAATGCGCATGCTTCAGCAACTATCAAGCTGTTTTCCGCCATCTTGAGTTGTGTAAATACGAAAATGACTATTTTTTTTTACCTTTTGATTTGCATACAGCACCAGCTATTCTTTTTCCTTCACAGCCATCGCATCCCAAACCGTCATGAGTGCAGGCAAAAAGAGAAGTTTCGTTGCCAGTGCATTGCAGGTTATTTAGCCAAACTCTGGCATTTATCCCTGTGCGTTTTTCATAATCAAACTCTGCTGATATTGATCCATCAAAGCCCAACACTCGGCAAGCCACATGAGCATCTTGTTTGTCCCACTGATCAGCACACACCCAGCCCCAGGTCTTGTTGTAGTAAACTTGTACCAGACCCTCTCTGGGAGATTTACCTTCTTGGAAACGAACTGTTGATGGAAAGGACAGAAACAAGTCTGATTTAAAGCTTTGCGTTAGAAACGCTCATTAATGACAGGCTTTTCTCTGATCATTGTAAAATGAACGCAAGACTAGGCAGTACAAGTATGAAAACCATTCTTCAAAGGTCCTTGCATCTCGGTTTCAATATGAAAAGTGACGCTAATCCAAAGAATATGGTTGAAACTGTACCTGGGGCACACGTGACACCAGCATCATCACCGTGGTCACAATAGGAAGTTTTTCCCCAACCTCTGTGACCACACTCTGTCAATGAACTCTCCCGTCCTGTACATTGTACGTTGTCCATCCATATCATTCCTTGTCCTCCCCCGAAAGCTGCACTCTTGTTTGCTGTTAACGCACTTGGAAATCCAAGCTGACGGCAAACTACGTTAGCGTCTCTTAAATCCCAGTTGTAATCACAAACTGTTCCCCAAGTGCCACTGTGAAACACTTCGACTCGGCCGTGCGATTCTCCCGTCTCCCCACCAACTAATCGAACTATCAGGAAAACAGATTATCAGCTAGCGCCGTGCTTTACGCTAGGCTTTGTTTTGATTCAGTAAATCTCAGTGGTGTCGGTTTGCGTTTGTCAGTTGTTTTCATCAGGTTATGTATAAGTATTTGATTCGTTTTAACTTGGTACCAATTTTTTTTAGAACAAACGTCTCGCCCAATTCAGTATATGACCACTTCAGCGGGAGGACCTTCGGATATTTATTTACCTTTTGAATTGCATACGACACCAGCTGTTATTTTTTCTTTGCAGTCAACAGATACCAAACCATCATGCCTGTACGTATGCCAAAAGAGACTTTTCGTTGCCAGTGCAGTGCACGTTGTTAAGGTATTTTCTGGCCTGTTAGCTACTAATGATACATGTTCAGCCACTCAATGACCTTGTCGTGGCCTATTGATGATGTGTTAAATCTCATGTGTTCGTGGCACAAACGATTTACTATACACCGTATATTTCAGCAGTTATGTTTTTTACCTTTTGATTTGCATACAGCACCAGCTATTCTTTTTCCTTCACAGCCATCGCACCCCAAACCATCATGAACGCAGGCAAAAAGAGAACTTTCGTTGCCAGTGCATTGCAGGTTATTTAGCCAAACTGTGGCATTTATCCCTGTGCGTTTTTCATAATCAAACTCTGCTGATATTGATCCATCAAAGTCCAACACTCGGCAAGCCACATGAGCATCTTGTTTGTCCCACTGATCAGCACACACCCAGCCCCAGGTCTTGTTGTAGTAAACTTGTACCAGACCCTCTCTGGGAGATTTACCTTCTTGGAAACGAACTGTTGATGGAAAGGACAGAAACAAGTCTGATTTAAATCTTTGCGTTAGAAACGCTTATTAACGACTGGCTTTTCCCTGATGATTGCAAAATGAACCCAAGACTAGGGAGCACAAGTATCAAAACAATTCCTCAAAGTTCCTTGCATCTCGGTTTCAATATGAAAAGTGACGCTAATCCAAAGAATATGGTTGAAAAAGTACCTGGGGCACACGTGACACCAGCATCATCACCGTGGTCACAATAGGAAGTTTTTCCCCAACCTCTGTGACCACACTCTGTCAATGAACTCTCCCGTCCTGTACATTGTACGTTGTCCATCCATATCATTCCTTGTCCTCTTCCGGAAGCTGCATTCTTGGTTGCTGTTAACGCACTTGGAAATCCAAGCTGACGGCAAACTACGTTAGCGTCTCTTAAATCCCAGTTGTAATCACAAACTGTTCCCCAAGTGCCACTGTGAAACACTTCGACTCGGCCGTGCGATTCTCCCGTCTCCCCACCAACTAATCGAACTATCAGGAAAACAGATTATCAGCTAGCGCCGTGCTTTACGCTAGGCTTTGTTTTGATTCAGTAAATCTCAGTGGTGTCGGTTTGCGTTTGTCAGTTGTTTTCATCAGGTTATGTATAAGTATTTGATTCGTTTTAACTTGGTACCAATTTTTTTTAGAACAAACGTCTCGCCCAATTCAGTATATGACCACTTCAGCGGGAGGACCTTCGGATATTTATTTACCTTTTGAATTGCATACGACACCAGCTGTTATTTTTTCTTTGCAGTCAACAGATACCAAACCATCATGCCTGTACGTATGCCAAAAGAGACTTTTCGTTGCCAGTGCAGTGCACGTTGTTAAGGTATTTTCTAGCCTGTTAGCTACTAATGATACATGTTCAGCCATTCAACGACCTTATCGTGGCCTATCGATGATGTGTTAAATCTCTTGTGTTTGTGGCACAAACGATTTACCATACACCGTATATGTCAGCAGTTATAGCTATGTTTTTACCTTTTGATTTGCATACAGCACCAGCTATTCTTTTTCCTTCACAGCCATCGCACCCCAAACCATCATGAACGCAGGCGAAAAGAGAACTTTCGTTGCCAGCGCATTGCAGGGTATTAAGCCAAACGGTGGCATTTATCCCTGCGCGTTTTTCATAATCAATCTCGGCTGATATTGATCCATCAAAGTCCATCAGTCGGCAAGCCACATCAGCATCTTGTTTGTCCCACTGATCAGCACACACCCAGCCCCATGTCTTGTTGTAGGAAACTTGTACCAGACCTTCTCTGAGAGATTTACCTTCTAGGAAACGAACCACTCCTGGAATGGACAGAAACAAGTCTGATTTAATTCTTTGCGTTAGAAACGTTCTTTAATGACTTTAATGGCTTTTCCCTGATCATTGTAAACTGAACGCAAGACTAGGGAGTACAAGTATCAAAACAATTCCTTCAATGTTCCTGGCCTGTCGGTATTAATATGAAAAGTGACACTAATCCAAAGAATATGGTTCGAAAAGTACCTGTAGCACACGTGACACCAGCATCCTCACCGTGGTCACAATCGTTTTTTCCCCAGCCTCTGTGATCACACACTGCCAATGAACTCTCCCGTCCTGTACATTGTACGTTGTCCATCCATATCATTCCTTGTCCTCTCCCGAAAGCTGCATTCTTGGTTGCTGCTAACGCATTTGGAAATCCAAGCTGACGGCAAACTACGTTAGCGTCTCGTAAATCCCAATCGTCATCACAAACTGTTCCCCATCTTCCATTATAGAACACTTCCACCCGTCCCTCGTGGCTTCTTTTCCCACCGATCAAGCGGATATCTAAGAGGTTATAACATTTATTTGTTACGTCTTCTGCTTGCTTGTAAAGTGAGAAAAGGAAGTTAAACAGTAAAATACAGTTGATTTTATGGCATAATGTGAAGAGTAAAAGGAAATGCTGTACTGAGAGTAGAGGAGGCTTCTACTAAATAATGCAGTTGTTACATCATTTTCTGATTTTCTTCAAATTTTTGAAGCGTGTTCGCGTAACACCTGACTGGCAAAATTTTGAGCTTTGATTTTTATCCAAAGGCTGTTTATTTCGAGTGTAAGGTTTGGATTTCACGGTCCGGCATTACTCACGTTGAAAACTGACCCGATTGGACCTCAGAGGCTTGGATCAAGGGTAAAGTGACGTCATTTACTCACTTCAGCGTGTAAACAACAACAGAATTTAACTACACGTTTCGGCGCCAGAGTTTAGAATTCAGCCGCGTACACACGCATTGCATCCTTAAACGAGTGAGTCTTTGACGTCATTTTCTCCTCGACCCAGCTCTCTCAAGATTTTAAACGTAGGAAAAAGAATATTTGAGGGTCATTTCCAGTTGGGCATGAGTACAGTTTGATGGAGCTGACATGTTGGTCAATAGGATTTTATGTTTGACTGGTTCAATTATTAAAAAGATAGGCTGACATATGCCATTAAGCCTGATTAAAACAACTTTATAACATAGTTGGCGACAATACAATATATTCTTTTAATTTCAATACATTTTGTAATCGTAGTTGGTACACGACCCCCAAGCATGTATTTGCTTTAGCACTGATCGTGTCCAAATGAAGTTGGCTTGACTTGACTTTAAGCATTACTCACGTCATAGGCGTAACTTATTGCACGTCTGTCAATGCTGCTTAAAGGAAGAATATTTACGCTTTTTTGTGTTGTTAGTAAGCCTGTACCATTCGATCGTGGGTAAAATAACCGCTTACAGGCAGGTAAGGTACAAGAAGCTATTACAAACATGACAGTTTTTGTCCAAGAGCACTCAATAAAGGAATGAACCGTTTCCCTGATTGACTCACTGGCTCTTTTTCTCAATGCTGTATCAGGTATTTACTAATTACCTAAGGCCGTCCGTAATACTCAGTATTGAGTGTGTAAATTAAATAAAATTAAAAAAAAAGTTAGTCTCTCCAATCGTAAGCCGCTTTGGAACATCTGTTTAAACACGAGGCAATGGCTTTCAAACCACGCCTGAATAAGAGCTATCGGACAAATATATCCAGAGTAGCAAACACACACATACACACGAAACTTGGATTATTCCCGAAATAATGCTTTTCTGTTCAAAGGAACTGCATTTTTCCTTTTTTAAACTGTTTCAGGCCAAACGGCAGCCATTCACAAGTAACTTCTGCTGTATGGCGTCGCGGTCGACAACAGCGAAACGTTCTGACCAAACAAGGAAATAGAAAGATTCGCCATTTAGTAAAAACAACCCTCCGCAGCGATGAGGAACGATCGTGTGATTGCCCAAGTTAACTTTCCAAATCTTGCCCTGACTTTGCAATCTAATTTAACTTTGTTTAACTGATTGTACTCTTTTGTACCAACTTACCACTATCCTCTGCTTGTACGTTCTGCACGATAAGACCTGTAAAAGTGAACACGTTACCGGCTCAGCACTTATCTCACTCCCAAAGACGGCTGTGATTGCTTGGCGCAATTAAAAGCAAGGCCAATTTTGCTCTGTAAAGCCAAATTACTCTTTTATCATGCATGTTCATCTAAATGGTCTAATTTAGGATTTTATTTAAACGCTACACAGAAGCACTTAAAAATGGTCACACAGTAGGCTTTTATGCAAAAGGGGTTCCAATCGCCGGAACAACCTGCACGTACAACATAATAAACAGTTCGACAAGACTGAAGTACTCGGCATGATTTCATTGAAATGGCCGAAATTTGGGCTTTTATCCATAAACTGAAAACTGCATCATAGCATAATAAACAAATCACTTCGAAAAATGTACTCAGAATTGCACAGTGTAGTGTTTCTGATCACGTTTTGTTTTATATCTTTATTCATTATTATGGCCAAACCATCTTGCATTTGGACCCGTCAGTTAATATCACCACTTTTCATGCATGATTGAACTGGCGATGTCTCTATGAATGTAGGCGAAATGAAATATGATCCATGTACTTGGCAGGCGTTTTTTTTTTCTTGCAAAGGCGAAAATTCTCAAAAATGGTATTGCTTAAGTGAAAGTGTTCTCTGGCACCAGAGCTGAAACTTTTGTAGAATCTGAACCTTATGATGCGTACCTGTTAGGAGAAGGAATGAAACCACAGTCCTGTTGCCAAACAAGAATTGAAGTTTTACGTACATGAATCCCACTTGAGCTAATGAAGTTGGTGTTAAGATTGTTTATCTTTTCATGTCTACACCCTTTAGTCCTTTTAGGTTTTCATCACTGTATTTTTTTGGGTAAAATCTTTCGGTTTTTCTCTTCCTTCATTTCTCCGAAGGGCAAAATATTTCAATTTCCATGTTTCTTTTTTTAAGTAATGACGATCTGGACTATCCACGTGTAACATATAGAAAGTATTGCTGACGTCAGTGAGCGAGTGTCTGTGACTATTAGTTTATTATCTTGTAGCTAAAAAAGACACCGACGAGTACTAGTCGTAACCATAGCGTTCGTTGACGGAACTTCCACTGCACGAATTAATGGCAAAATGCCGGACTCTTCCTCAAGTTGCATACCGTTAGTTTGCATGAAATATGAGTGACTATTGCCTTCACAAGTCTGTCCAGTGCACATGTTTTGGGGATTTTTTTTCATAGTTGGGCTCTCACCAGTATATCTTTCAGTGGACGGTAGTTACGAGGCTGATGTGATGTTTGAAAACTGATCGCTTCAAGTAATGAGTAATTTACATTAAAAGCGAGCCTATCAACTCTGAGTTTTCTTTATTTCTTGTTAAATTCGCCGGTAACAGCTCCTTTATTCCCTGAGCAATTGTTTTGCTTGCTTGAAAAGAAAAAAGAATGTTATCTTTCGTGACGTATTTGTAGATAATACTTACCAAGCACCTCCTGATTCCAGGTCCGTTATCTTTGATGTATGTAGACCTATGGTTTATTGTGTTGGCACTTTTCTGAGAATCTAGAAACGACCGGTTTTCCTGTTTTCTCCGGAAATTCGCTTGTCATGTGTAAGTTTTCCATCTACAACTTCCGGTCGGTGCATTCTTCGGATACGAGCGCTGGATTTTGTCTTGATGTATAGAAATGGAAGATGGCAAAGATGAAATGTTGGGCTGAAAGGTCGGCAAAAGAATAATAGTGATGGTGATGATAATAATAATAATAATAATAATAATAATAATAATAATAATAATAATAATAATAATAATAATAACGAGCTCCGAAAAATTACTCTTCTTGGAACAGCTGACATCCTCAGAAAGGTTCTGTCAATCAAGTGAACTCTTTGCTACCTATGGCCCAGTGCTTGGACCTGGTGCTTCAGAGACTAGACAAGCAAGCCAAGGATTACAAGTGACAATAACAATAATTTTTTATTAACAATACAGCAAACTTTATTTACAATTATTCTTCGGAAACAAATACAGAACTGTTGCAGATAAAATTCAATAAACGCTTTCAAATTCTGCACTTCATGTTATTCATGGATGATACTTTTTAAAAGCGTCGTTAATATATGCAAAATTACAAGTCATGTTTAAGATGGAATGTGTCCCTTTGTTTCTTGGAGTTCGATTATTTAGATTTTATTCTCGAGACACAAAACTAGAAAAGCGAAAGGCGAATGGGAAAACTAAAACCTATACAAGACTGCTAAAAAAAGAAAACAAACACTAAACAACGTCAATGGCTCCTTCGGGAGCTGCGATTTCAATATCACAATTGTAGTCAAACGCAGTGCGGTGCTTCACCCGCGATCCTCGAAGGCAAACCAGGGCTGACCGAAGCAATAATAATAATAATAATAATAATAATAATAATAATAATAATAATAATAATAATAATAATAATAATAAGTAGTAAATCAAGTCAGCTGTTAAGTTATACGGAAATGACCACGGGCCCAGTGCACGCTTTTAAAGAACAAGCTGCTGTTAAAGGGCACAGGTCTCTCGTGAAAGAGGCAGGGAAATTTGCTGAAGAGCTGGGTGTCTCTCTGAATCTGTCATACCCCAACCCGAAGTTGTATGATGAGGAAGGTAAAGAAGTGTCGAAGGAGAAGATCAAGGATAAGCTAAAGCAGAGAGTTAGAGGTCAGTACGTCGAAAAAACCCGAGGAGAGAGGTGGCAAGGACAGCTTATAACTTCCAGATGGGATGATGAAGACTTGAGTAGACAAGAATGTTTCGCGTGGATGACGACCTGGCAACGCACGCCGACTCATACGATCGCGGGTATGATGGAGCTATATGAGCAGATGTTACCAACCAAGGTATACTCCTGTCTTAAGATCAGTACCACCCCTGCAAATGACACCACCTGTAGGTTGTGTGGGAAAGGAGCAGAGAGTATGGCACACGTGATCGCAGGATGTTCAGCGCTGGCCCAAAGTAAGTACCTTGAGAGGCATAATGCGGTCTTAAAGGTGTTGTACTTTGAGCTTTTACGAGATCTTAAGCTGGTTGATGAGGTCCCCCCGTGGTACTCCAAGATACAACGCAAGCCACTGTATGAATCTCAAGATATGCAAGCATTCTGGGACATTTTCGTCTATGCAGAGCACAACGTGGTAAGGGCAAACCGGGTGGATCTGAAGATAGTCAACCATCGGGAGAAGACAGTGAGTACCATCGAGGTGAGCTGCCCGTGGGTCGAGAATCGTGGCAAGAAAGATGAAGAGCAAACACTCAAGTATGGACCGCTTCGATTGGAGCTAAAAGCACAGTACAAGGGTTATAAGATCAACCAGTACAATGTGATCATAGATGTCTTGGAAGGCTGGAGTGTGGACATGGAAAGATCCCTCAGGGTGCTCCTAGGTTCTAGGTGCAGAGAAATCTTAAGGCTAATGCAGAGATCGGTCATTTCAAGTACGCTCCACATCGCTCGGACATTCAAGGTTGCTGCCTAATAGACTTTAAGACGGACTGTAAATAGTTAGCGAAATCGATAGTAACCAGTTGCAAGCGCTTTCTAGTAAATTTTAGGACGTTGTTTTTAAATTAGTTTTTTATAGACACGAGTAGGTTTTAATTAATGTTATTAGGTTTCCATTTTGTACTTAGTATATTATAGAAAGTTATAATTCCTGAAGGAACATAGGTTACGTTATGACGCCCTACGTTCGTTAGCAAGTTCAGCATCTAGAAGTACAATAATGCTATAATAATAATAATAATCGATAGGCAGGCACGGAAGATCGTGTGCGAGAGTGCTGGCAAGCATCCTCTAGGGCTGAAAGCGACTGTCTATATGCCGAGGGCTCTGGGAGGACGTGGAATGAGATCAGTAGAGGAAGAGTACAAGATGACTAAGATCAAGTCAGCCATTAAGCTGTATAGTGGTGAGGACTCCACCATGAGCCTGTTGTGGGCGTTTGAAGAGAATGCGGCACATCAAGGTCATCGGTCGCTCGTCAAAGAGGTTAGAACGTTCGCAGAGGAATTGGGGATCACCCTTGACCTGACTTTTTCGCACCCCAAGTGTAGTGACAACATAGATGGAGCAGATGTACCTAGAGATGAGATCAAGAGGCACCTCAAGAAGGCTGCACTGGGACAGCGGAAAACTGAAGTCAAGGAAAAGAGATGGCAAGGAAAGCTTCTCGCTGCCAGAGGGGAGGAGGACCAGCTGAACTAGCGGGGATGCTTTACGTGGCTGAAGAATTGGGATACGGAACCTAAACACACCATCGCAGGGATGCTCGAACTTTATGAACAGCTAACACCTACAAAGGTCTATCACGCACATAAGACCCATACCAATCAACCTAATGACACCCTATGTAGACTCTGGCAAAACTGCCTAAAGTATCCCTTACGTGCGAGCTGTTCTGTGCCTCGCGCGTCATGATGCGGCCCTCAAGGTACTGTTCTGGGAAATGCTTAGAGAGCTTCAGCTTTCTGATATAGTGCCACCGTGGTATTCTCCGGTCGTTCCCAAACCCATCTACGAGTCTCCCGAGGCCCAAGCATATTGGGAAATCCCAGTATTTGCAGTAAGTGAGCAAGTGAAGCAGAACGGAGTGGATGCGAGATTTATAGATCCGGAGAAGAAGAGAGTCCTGGCGGTAGAAACGAGCTGCCCGTGGATGGAGAACAGAGAAAAGAACAAGATAAGAAGACCACCAAGTATGCCCCCCTCGGCTAGGAACCCAAGCTGCAGTTCCCAGGATATGACATTCTGCAGAATAACATCATCATAGATGTCCTAGGAGGGTGGTCCAGTGAGGTAGACGAGGCCATGACGGAACTGTTCGGTGCTCGAGGAGGAGAGATTCTACTCCGGATGCAGAGAGCCGTCATCTCGCACACCCTGAACATTACCCGCACACTGAAAGTGATGTCTTGAGGATAGCAGAAGAGTGAACAGAGACATTTTTAGTAATTTTGTTGTTTTTTTTTAAAAAACAACAAATATATATTATATATTATTCTAGTTACAGAGTTGTTGGCCTCCTGGGTTACGTTCGACGCCCCAGGTTGGCTGGATAGGGATCCATATGGCATCCATACGTTTTCACTGTCATAATAATAATAATGATGATAATGATAATAACTTTATTTCCTTGTCAGTGTATTTAGCTATACAGTGAGCTAATTGGGGGCACCGAACTCACCTATATATTCCAAATGTGTGAATATGAAAGTGAACTAATGTAAATCTCTTCGTTGTTGACAATGGATCATTTCAATCTGTTTGTAGATTGATTTGCAGAGATTTCAGAGAACAAAGAGTAGAAGATTTCCTCTCAGTCTCGTGTATCAGTTCAGTGTAAATGAGTCACTGTCTTAAAAAATCCTGTCCCAAATACGACGCGAAATAGATATCCATGATTAATGGCTGAAGCTGTGCGGAAAATTTGCCACTAAAAAATTCTTAACAAACGATTGACGACCTTCTCAGTTTAGTTAGTTCCAAGGTGAAGGGTTTTGAAGACGTTTTGTGTGAAGTTTCAGTGGCTATTCACTGGTTCTTCTTATGATTTAAGAAGGAGTAACAGGATTACTGTACCACGCTTCAATTCGTACTTCCTTAAAAACTCTATCAGCGATAGAGGTGCCATCTTATGGAACGCTGTCTGCGCGCACTATACGGGCTCCCAATTTATGGCTTTATCGTAACGGGAAGAAGGGCAGGTATATCAAGGATCTAGATTTTAGTGCCCAATCAGTTCACTCGCTTCCTAGATTTTATCAAGATTTCAAGTGTTTTTCAGATTTTATGATTCTTACTGCCATAGTTATTTATTTAATATTGAGTCTGTATTTTTTCTAATTTAAATCCTATTATCACATTATTCTTACTATTCTTGTTAATATTATTTTTAGATGAAATTCGTTTTAACATGTTTTTAACTGATTTTTAATATGTATCCGCATCCTATATACACGACCTCACAAGCATATGCTTTAAACTTTCATCGTGTTTAAATAAAGGATATGTATGTTTATGTATGTATGACACATGTTGATGTGCAGTGTTGTTTCATATGAGAGGTGCATAGCACACTCGCCGTTACTGCGGAGGTTCCTAAAAAACAGATTTGTTTACTTTACTTCTCGGGTTTATTTTTTGCAATTTTCCATTAATTTCAGGACGTTAACTTAAAGGCGTATTCAGGTGACATATGAGAAAGTGGAAAGATCCAAAATGGCAGGTTTACTTTTGCAGTACTCTGGTGATACAAAGCAGACGAGATATGACATCACCATCAGCAGTTGGCAAACTCATTTTGTACAAGGCTGCAGTGAATGAAAACAGGTGAGAATATTTTAACACTAAAACCCCAAAGAATGTAATAGATTGTTCATTTTTGCTCCATGCCAGATGTTTGAGATATGGCATACAAACGGTTTATAAAAATGCCAAGTGCATGGTCGATTCAATAATATAAAAACATTCTTTCGTGATATTATCCAAAACGTAATCCGCTGTGTACCATGAGATAAGATATTATGAGATAAAATAACTTTATTTATACACGGCGTTTCCATCAGCTTAATTAATTATTACAACGAACTCACTATCAATCACAAAAGAAAAAACAATAAAGGCAGCTTTTCTTGGAGGCCGTGTTAACAAGAATTAAACGAG
>OX419344.1:19972224-19977224 GCA_948470475.1 Galaxea fascicularis
TTCAGGAGAATGGCTGGTTTGAGGTTTCTTGTCGCCCACGTTTTGATATTCAGGAGAATGGCTGGTTTGAGGTTTCTTGTCGCCCACGTTTTGATATTCAGGAGAATCGCTGGTTTGAGGTGTCTTGTTGCCCATGTTTTGATATTCAGGAGAATCGCTGGTTTGAGGTTTCTTGTCGCCCACGTTTTGATATTCAGGAGAATCGCTGGTTTGAGGTTTCTCGTCGCCCACGTTTTGATATTCAGGAGAATCGCTGGTTTGAGGTGTCTTGTTGCCCACGTTTTGATATTCAGGAGAATCGCTTGTTTGAGGTTTCTCGTCGCACACATTTTGATATTCCAGAAAATCGCTGGTTTGAGGTTTCAAGTCGCCCACGTTTTGATATTCTAAAGAATCACTGGTATGAGGGATCTTGTCGCAGTCGTTTTGATATACTGGATAATTTTTGGTATGAGGATCACACATGTTTTGAGAATTACTGGTATGAGGGCTCCCCTCGCCTACGTTTTGATATTCAGGAGAATTACCAGTATAATGTAGTTCTTGATAAAGAATAAGTTGATCTTGTGGGGCTCTTGGACGAAGTTCGAAATACCAGGGTTCTGTTTCTCTAGCAGTAGGACTGCTAGGGGTACTGGCAACTTCGCATCCTTGAGTGTCTTGGTGTGTCTCTACATAGGTATGATTGTCCTTACTGTGTAAATTTTGTCGTAGCTTCCAAATCAGGAAACAAATGCCTGTTATTGCGAGAGTAAGAAGAACACCCAAAACAATTATTGAAGGGAGGACAGAAGGCGGTTTTCTGCTGCCTGACAAAAAGGAAAAGAACAAAAAAGTGCAAGTGTGTTAATAAATCCAGAAAGCATTATTTTCAAGCTAAATTTTATTTCTAGTCTGACGTCACTGAATATTGATGAACAAACTGACAACACCAGTCCATAATAGCCAGTGTGTTCAGTTGGTTCCGCTTTGGTGGTCACAGTTGCAGAATTTGCAGAATCTTGAATGTTGTGAAGGAGATGAAACAGATGTGGTTGCGTGCTATAGTCTTCAACACTTGGATGAACTGAAATTGAGGAAGATGTTTTTTTTCTCTGTTCATTCTGTATGTTTGGATATGTAGTTAGCATTACTACTGCAGGGAAGCTATGGTATTTGGCTCTGCTGTAAGAGGGTAAGCCAGTTGGTCGTCTCTACCCACGTAAAGCGATCGATGATGATGATGATGATGATGATGATGATGATAATGGGCGAAAAGAGAACACTACACTGTCTAATACAGCCATGTCTGTCAAAGTGATGATGATGATGGTGGCGAAAAAAGAGAGCACTAAACTGTGTGTGGTACCGCCGTTTCTGTCACAGTAATGATGATGATGATCATGATGATGATGATGCTGGGCGAAAAGAGAACACTAAAATGTGTTTGGTACAGACGTTACTGTTAAAATGAAGATGATAATGATCTATACAGTAGGTTATAATAAACAGACCAAACATTATTAACCTGTTACTTCCGATGCTGTTGGTTTTGGTGCTGTTACTATTTGAGACTTGATAGGTAGTTCACCACGTGGAGCTGAAGACATAAATTCAGTTTGTAAGGGGCACGAATTTCAGCGCTGTAACAGTAACTATATGTGGTCTATAAAAATTTCTGTCTTTTAATTCCATTATTGCTAAGTCCTTAAAGCTGAACTTTAATTGTTGGTTAAGTGAAGGGAGGTGAAGTTAATAATTATTCATAATAATAATGGTCGAAAATGGTCGATAATGTAGCTAATATTAAAAGAATGCTGAAGCACAACATTTCGTTAATGGCTGCATATATGCTATAATAAATAGATCAATGTGTCCTGTGCACTACAAAAGGATTATTTTTTTGATCCTGTGACTTGATGCATCACCAATTATTAACCTGTTGCATCTGATGCTGGTATCGTCTGAGGTTTGATAGATGGTTCGTCGCGAGGATCTGAAAGCAAAAAGTCCATTTGTAAGGAAGTAATGGTTGCGCTGTGAAAACATAGTGTGAAGTACTGAATAAAGTCGGTCTTGCCGTTGCACGGAGTCATAAATAAGATATAAAAGGATAAACATTAAAGCCGGGTTCACATATGCAACGGAAATGCAAGCGCAATGGTTTAATGTATGCGGTAATAAATACAACAATGTGACCTGTGCACTTCAAATGGATTATTTTATTGATCTCCTGTGACTTGATTCATCACTAAATTATTAACCTGTTGCTTCTAATGCTGGGATAGTGTGATGTTTGATAGATGGTTCATCACGAGAATCTGAAAGGAAAAAGTCCATTTGTAAGGGAAAAATGTTTTAGCACTGTAAAACATGGTGTCAAGTACTGTACTAAATAAAGTCGATCTTGCCGTTGCACAAAGTCTTAAGTAATATATGACAGGATAAACATTAGAGCCTGCTTCACAATGACATGCAACGCAAATGCTGGCGCAATGGTTGCATATATGCTATAATAAATCGTCGGTTTTGCCGTTGCACGAAGTCATAAATAATATATGACAGGATAAACATTAAAGCCTGGTTCACACATGCACCGCAAAATTAATGCAAGCACAAGCGCAAGCGCAAGAGCAAGTGCAAGTGCAAATTCAAGCGACGTTCACACGTCGAACGCTAACGCAAGGAAGGTAAGATAAGCAAACGCAGTCAAAGTCTTTTTCCAAGATGGCGGACGAGGCTGGCGTATTTACCTAGCGTTTGCATTTGCGTTTGTGTTGCCCCGCTTCACGCATGTGAAATGCGTCCGCGCTTGCATTGCGTATACATCTGCGATACGGAAGTTCACACGTCTATTTCATTGCGTTTGGATTTGCGTCCCACGTGTAATCCAGACTTAAATTGTTAAAGCATGAAACAGCAGCCTCTCCTCTCTTCTTCGGAATTAATACTAACATATCATTTATAAGTATTGGTTAATCTTGATTGATCGTAGCTCTCCAAATTTACCTTGTATATGCTGTATTTCAAAGCGATCACCCTATCTCCTACCCTGAGCATGGTGTGAGTGTCGTTATGACGTACGGAGGAGTCTAACATTGGTCTGATCACAGGCAAAGTTCCCGTGCAAACGTGAAGTAAAGTTTACAACTTCGATGAGTGACTCACATCTTCCGTTTTTCACCCATCAGTTCAACTTACGAGTTTTAAATACTTTATTCACGATAGATATAGTTTACTGGTCACTTTAGCGTTGATAATTGGTAATTGGTGTGAAGGCAGTTTTCCAGTGATAAGGGTCATATCAAACGAGTTGAAACAGCCATCGTTATCGCGTCAACTGTAGCGAAATAAAACTGGCGATTCGCTGGAAATCCGTTATTGTACTGCTTGACTGTGTGATTTAAACCGCAATCGCCCATCAAAAAGGTGCCGAGTGTATTTAGTAAAATAGCTAAAAGTTCGGGTCTACCTGCAATGCACACTACGATGGCGCTGAGCTCGTAACCTCGCACCCTTCTGATGCGGTATATCCTTAGCTCCCCGGTGTCATGACAATAGTCACTCCACCCTCCGTGGTCGCACTCTGTTATCGAATTCTCACTTCCAACACATCTTACGGCAATGAACCAACTTGTTTCGTTAACTATCATGACCTCCAAGGCTGCCGCCAGAGCTCCTTTGAACCCAAGCTGACGGCAAACAACTCTGGCATCCTGTAAGTCCCATGGAAAACCACATACTGTTCCCCAGACTCCATTATAAAACATTTGTACCCGGCCTTGAGATGCTGTATCACCCCAACCAAATAATCGCACTGTCACATAAACAGAACAAGGTGGTTAATATATAGTTCCTGTATCGTGACTCATAGCTAGGAAGCCGTTTTTGTTGAATTCCCCGGCATCTTGTTGGTTAACTCCCTGGGAATGTAAGATTGCCAAGAGATACCTTTGAACCCAACCTAACAACAAAAAACTTCGGCGCCTTGTTGACCAGATTCCATTGCAAAACACCTCTACTCTACCCACCTCAACCAGTGCATCTAATCTTACTGCCACATAAACAGAACAACGTGATAATGTAGTTGCTATTTGGTGACCTAAATTTTACCTGTCCATACATATTCTCGATGAACGCTTAACGTGAAAAAAATTTCTGTTCACGTGGGCTCCGTTATCTCATTGGAAGATTCAAAGTGAGGCGGTGGGAGTACAGAGTCAAAAACATCTTCGTTCATATATGTTTCCGTCAACTGAAACCCCCTAGTTCCCTAAACATAAAGAGGAAGCCCAAATCATAGCAGCGTACACGTGTTCATAATATAAACTGTCTTGTTAAAACGAGTAACTGAAGGTATGAGTATACCCTTATTCTTTCTTCAACTTATCTCTACTGCTAAGAAAAATGTAAATGTTATCTATTTACGCACGGACGGTCAAGAGCTCCAGGGAACTCGTTCATACGTCTCTGTGCGTTCCAGATAGAATTGGAATTTGGAAATGTTGGTTTTTGAAGAGAACAGAAAACCGGAGTAGTCGGAGAAGAACCTCTCGCAGCAGAGAAGAGAATGAACTACTTTAACTGTAATGTTTGGTGTGTAGCCAGGCATGTTAAAAATAAAATATCTTTAAAAGTTGACACTGGCTAAAATATAAAATTAGCCAAAGGTTACTTACCTGTAGGATAATTGTGATTCTCTGAGTATAATGCGTAGCACCAGGGATTCAGATTGCATTCTTTCACGGCTAGTCACCAGGTCATCACGGTTTAAAGATCTTTGTCATGCAAATCAGATCCGTATATAAAGGCACCATGTGGTCTTCACAAGTCGTCTTTTTCAGCGGGCAATACCTGAAACCAACGATGCGCGAGGGGTACTCCCAGAGGGAGGGCTGTTAATAAATGGGAGGGATCTGAATCCCTGGTGCTACGCATTATACTCAGAGAATCACAATTATCCTACAGGTAAGTAACCTTTGGCTAATTTTATATTCTCTTTCGCATAATGCTCCGCTCTG
>OX419344.1:19979724-19984724 GCA_948470475.1 Galaxea fascicularis
TACTTGTAATGGTCCGGATGTATCGGAATCGTAAAGTAGGCATCTTTGAGATCAATTGTAGTAAAGAACTCGGAACCCGATAAAAGGTCCAATATAGTGTTCAACCCCTCCATCTTAAAATGATGGTATTGCACAAATTCGTTAAGAGGTTTCAAGTTGATAACAGGCCTTAGATCGCCACTCTTCTTTGGAATAATAAATAAATTAGAAACGAATTGTTTGGAGTTAAACGAGGCGTGTCTAATAGCACCTTTTTGTAACATCTTCCGAACTTCAAGTTCAATTATTTTCTTATCATCGTCAGAGAAAACAATCCCACGAGGTTTCATAACCTGAAAGGGTTCACAAATAAATTCAATCTTATAGCCACTCACGGCTTGTAGAACCCAACTATCAGAAGTAAAATTACTCCAAGAACAATAAAATTGTGCCAAACGGCCACCTACCTGAGGATAGGCGTTTGGAACTTGCAAATTCATTGTTGTTTCGACGTTGTACTGGAACTCTTCGGAGGCTGACGTGTTGGCGACTGGCTTCTTTGAAAAGGAGGCTTGCGGTACTCGTAATGGCGCTTGAAGTTTAAATTACTCCTGCCATAATTACCAAATCGGCGATAATTACTCGAATTGATACGAGGTTTCTTGAAATTAGTGTAGGCAGACGACGAAGAGCTCGCTTTACGCCGTTCATGGCCTATACTTTTAGCCGCCATTCGCTTAACTTGCGAAATGTTGCGAATACTCTGAGGCAACTCATCGCCAAACAACATCGTGGTAATTGGCTGTGACTCGTGACACAACGATTTGTATGCCAGAGCAACTTCAGACTTCAACATTTCCCTTCGCTTCATAGAGAATTCGTAAACAGAATTGCCCAGCAAAGTAAGGGCATCGACAGTTAGATCGTAAACATCATTTAGGGAAATGGAGTCTTCCTTACGTTTCTTGGCGTCGACTACTTTACTTGCTAACTGCACCACCGGCGTGACACCTTTGATCAAATTCTTCTGGAACGATTGAAAAGAACACTCACGGCTTTTCGTCTTGTCTTGCAAGTCGTCCCATAACTCGGGATTCACGCGAGGAGCTTTGAGAAACTCGCAATTCTCTGGACGGAGGTACTTCTTCTGAATTGAAGAAAACTGCTCTTTGGCAGGCCTCTTGGTACAGGCACAATTTACGCGCTTGGCGACACCTTCATTGACCTTCGGTCCACAGTCCTCCGTGTCTTTAAACAGGTCTTCGTAAGGAAGTTCGCCCAATTCGAGGTCAATTGGAGCTTCTTCCGAAAGGATACGTTCGGTGGGGTCAAATTCACTCTGTCCACCTTCCTCGAGGAGAGCATCTTCTTCCTCGGAATTTAAGAGACCCCCATGCGGTCGAGTAAGACGCGCTAAGGAATCCGACATCTTTAACATGGAGTCGGTCAAAGAGTCGAGTTTAGACTCAAACGCATAAGCCTGAAACCCGGTCGCAACCGGAGTTTGCTCTATTTCATGTCCGTTAGTCACATCCCGGACAGAAAGAATAGATAAATCGTCATTCCTCTCTGACAAAGGAAGATCCTTTCCTGCGGAAGCTGGTAAAGGCATGATGACCTGGCTTGCACGCGAAAAAAAGACGACTTGTGAAGACCACATGGTGCCTTTATATACGGATCTGATTTGCATGACAAAGATCTTTAAACCGTGATGACCTGGTGACTAGCCGTGAAAGAATGCAATCTGAATCCCGCAGAGCGGAGCATTATGCGAAAGAGAATGTTGTGTTGGACGTTTCGGCAACTGCTGTTGCCTTCTTCAGCAAAAGATAAAAATGCAAATGTCTAACGGCGTCCTGATGGTACACGATGTATTTTAATATTAAATCGCACCTCGAAAGAATATTTTAAAGGTTAAACCAAGTCTTTAGAGCTTTGTTAATTACTTCTACAAATTCTTTATGCTATTGTAAACGTTTGCAAGCGCTATGTGTTCGTTTATAGCGTTCATCTCTCGCACGGAATGCCAAGCCTCAAGAAGAAGTCTTTGTCGCCATGCCGATAACCTGTCAACAATTTCGACGTTTTATTTGGTGACTGTGACGCATGTGGTGTTTGGCCAACAAAGAATTTTCGTCTAATGTTGCTATGGCCTTTGCGTGCTGTTCGACGCGTGTTTTTAGCGCGCGCGATGTCTGACCGATGTAAACACAATCACAATCTTTAAAAAAACACCACGAACACCAAACACCACATGCGTCACAGTCACCAAATAGATTTGGCAAACGTCGAAATTGTTGACAGGTCATCGGCATGGCGACAAAGACTTATTCTTGAGGCTTGACACTCCGTGCGAGATATGAACGCTATAAACGAACACATAGCGCTTCCAAACGTTAACAATTGTAGAATTTGTGGAATTTGTAGAAGTAATTAAGAATCCTCTAGAGACTTGGCTTAACCTTTAAAATATTCTTTCGAGGTGCGATTTAATATTAACATACATCGTGTACCATCAGGACGCCGTTAGACATTTGCATTTTTATCTTTTGCTGAAGAAGGCAACAGCAGTTGCCGAAACGTCCAACACAACATTTTAACCAATGTCAACCTTTAAACATATTTTTACTTTAACTGTTGTATAATACATATTGAAACTCTTAGGTATCACATTAATTCCTAAGAAAATAAATGTCGTGCCAAAATGAAAGGCTGCTGTGAACTTTAGGCTCATCCTCGGTGTAAAAACCTGTAAAGCTCACAAGTGACGTAAAACAAAGACAACAAAACATTATAAACAATAGCGTACAGGAAAACAATACCTCATAAAACAACGATAACCTCGTCAAGTTTTTACATCGAGGCTGACCCGAACTTTACTCACATCAGATCTTCCACTTAAAAAGTCTTAACTTAAAATTTATATTTGAGATTTATCGACCTTGTGGCAGTTATATCTGCCGGTTTTCAATGGATTTTTATGACTTTTTATCACGGTATGTGCAGTTTGGCTTTATCGTACAGTGCATAAACTAGCTCTGGAATGTTGTGAAGTTTTATTTTGTTGAGTTTCCACGGTAACGGGTGGGCGCTATCTTACACATACCATGTCAATCTTATAAACTCATTAAATTGAATTTTCTGCCTAAATTTCGTGGGGTTGGTCAAATCCTTACGGTAGTATGCCAGATTTTCATTTCTTCGCAAATAGTGATATACTATTCAGTGTGAATGGTGGCATATCATTTTCCCCACACATGGTTTTTCCAATGTGGGTACTGTAGCAGCTCCCATAAGCTCTAAATTTCATTGGCAGGCATAGTCTAGCACCTCTATTGTTTTAGGGTTAGGGTCCATTGTTTGTGTTTTTTTGTTCTTTTGTTCGCCAGAAGGGTTGCAAGGCAATGTCGTGAGACCTTAAGAGAGCTGCTACATGCCCCTTCCAATGACTGTCGCTTTCTTAGTAAAGGTATTTCTAAGAACGTCCCCCCACCCCCACCCCCCAAAAAAAATGCACAAAAAGCTTTTTTTCAGTTCCATTTTGTGAGGCACATCTAAAAGGGGATATGGAAAATTTAATCAAATTAGTAAAACCGACGCAACAAACCAAGATTTAACAACGCGGTCATTCAGAAAGTCAGCAAAGTTGATTGTCTGTTTACTAATTAAGTAATTTCTGGTCTGTTGGCTACTAATGTTACATCTTCAGCCATTCAAGGAACTTATCCTAGGCTATCGGTGATGTGTTAAAAGCTCTTGTGTTCGTGGCACAAACGATTTACCATACACCGTGTATGTCATCAGTTATAGCTATTTTTTTTACCTTTTGATTTGCATACAACTTCAGCTATTCTTTTTCCTTCACAGCCATCGCACCCCAAACCATCATGAGTGCAGGCAAAAAGAGAACTTTCGTTGCCAGTGCATTGCAGGTTATTAAGCCAAACGGTGGCATTTATCCCTGTGGAATTTTCATAATCAAACTCTGCTGATATTGATCCATCAAAGTCCATCATTCGGCAAGCCACATCAGCATCTCGTTTGTCCCACTGATCACTACCCACCCAGCCCCAGGTCTTGTTGTAGTAAACTTGTACCAGACCTTCTCTTGGAGATTTACCTTCTAAGAAACGAACTGTTGATGGAAAGAAGAGAAACAAGTCTGATTTGAATCTCAGTTGCGTTAGAAACGCTCATTAACGACAGGCTTTTCCCTGATCATTGCAAAATGAACGCAGGACTAGGGAGTAAAAGTATGAAAACAATCGCTCAAAGCTCCTTACATCTCAGTTTCAATATGAAAAGTAAGGCTAATCAAAAGAATATGGTTTGAAAAAGTACCTGAAACACATCTGACACCAGCATCGTCACCGTGGTCACAATAGTAAGGTTTTCCCCAACCCCCGTGATAACACTCTGTCAATGAACTCTCCCGCCCTGTACATCGTACGTAGGTCATCCATATCGTTCCTTGTCCTCTCCCGAAAGCTGCCCTCTTGGTTGCTGTTAATGCACTTGGAAATCCAAGCTGACGGCAAACTACGTTAGCGTCTCTTAAATCCCAGCTGTTATCACACACTGTTCCCCAAGTGCCATTGTAAAACACTTCCACTCGACCCTGCGATTCCACCTTCTCCCCACCAACCAATCGAACTATCAGGAAAACAGATTATCAGCGCCGTGCTTTACGCTAGGGTTTGTTTTGATTGTATAAATCTCAGGGGTGTCGTTTTTCGTTTGTCAGTTGTTTGCATCAGATTATGTATAAGTATTTTGAGTCGTTCTAACTTGGTACCATTTTTTTTTCACAAACGTTTAGCCCAATTCAGTATATGACCACTTCAGCTGAGGGACCTTTTGATATTCTTTTTACCTTTTGAATTACATAAGAGCCCAGCTGTTATTTTTTCTTTGTATGCAACAGATACCAAACCATCATGCGCGCATGCCAAAAGATACTTATACTTGTCAGTGCAATGCACGTTGTTGAGGTAATTTCATGTCTGTTAGCTACTTATGAT
>OX419344.1:19994724-19999724 GCA_948470475.1 Galaxea fascicularis
TGAAAATAGAGTTCAGTCCGGCCCAGAGGGTTAGCCTTGTGCACCGATACGGCCGCCATTCCTTTGTTTTTTTGCACCAACATGGCCGTCGATAAGTGCTAAAGCAAATACATTCTTGGGGTTCGTGTACTAACTACGATTAAAAAATGTATTGAAATTAAAAGAATATATTGTATTGTCGCCAACTCTGTTATAAAATTGTTTTAATCAGGATTAATTTGTACAAGATCGTTTTCACATGGCATCACGTGTCCAAATAAAGTTGGCTTGACTTTACTTTAAGCATTACTCACGTCAGATGGCACGTCTGTTAATGCTGCTTAAAGAAAGAATATTTAAGCTTTTTTGTGTTGATAGTAAGCCTGTAGCATTCGATCGTGGGTAAAATAACCGCTTACAGGCAGGTAAGGTACAAGAAGCTATTACAAACATGACGCTTTTTGTCCAAGAGCACTCAATAAAGGAATGAACCGCTTCCCTGATTGACTCACTGGCTTTTTTTCAGAATGCTGTATCAGGTATTTACTAATTACCTAAGGTCGTCCGTAATACTCAGTATTGAGTGTATAAATTAAATAAAATTAAAAAAAAATAGTCTCACCAATCGGAAGCCGCTTTGGAACATCTGTTTACGCACGAGGCAAAGACTTTCAAACCACGCCTGATTAAGAGCTATCCGACAAATATATCCAGAGTAGCACACACACACAGAAACTTAGATTATTCCCAAAATAATGCCTTTCTGTTCAAAGGAACTTCATTTTTCCTTTTTACACTTTTTTTTCTTTTTTACATTTTTCCTCATGGATGACGTAGTCATGCCATGAGGTTTTGTTGTGGGTCTGAATTTCCCTCACTCATTCAGGGATCACTCATTCGTTCACTCACTCATTCTGTCGTGTTTTTTCCCGCTAATGATAATTATTTTAATGTATTTCTTTGTTTTCTCGGTCACGTGATCTTTTAGTTTTGGGTTTTGGGTTGCTTTCTTTCTCGTCCTTTGTGGATTTGTCTTGAAGCATTAACTCTTGCGGTTGCACGGTTGTTGGTGTATCGAGTAAAATAGGCCGAAGTATTCCGCTTGTGGAGCGCTGAATGTGCGGTCGACGATAATAAAGAACGACAAAGAACTACAAAGTTTTGTGGCTGTTCATGTGTTGGATTTCCGTACATCACGCACTCACTCACTCACTCACTCACTCACTCACTCGATTCTGGCGGATTAATTTATTCATTAAACTTTCCCCCGGTCCTTCCCTTGGTAAGTGTTGCTTTTGTCTCCATAGTCTTCTTGGTCCAACGTTTGCAAATTTCAGGGTGTAGTACAAAGGCGGAGAATTTTGTTCTGCAAATATTTTTTACGTGGTTAATGTTCATGGCGTCGGTTTTCGTTTCGATTTTCCAACTCAACAAAGGTCTATTTTGTTCAAGGATAAGTGATCAGATAAAGTTAATAAGATGAAGAACACAAGGTGCGAGAATTGAACTTTTAAATCTTCAGAGCAGCGAAAATGAACTTCGAGATATCGCAAAAGCAACTAGAAAGCTTATCACTGTGCGGTACCTGGGGCAGTAGTAATCAAGAATTTTTGCCACAATATGATGGAAGAAGGAAGAATGAAGAATATCGGCAAAAAAAGGAAACAGGAGAAAGACTTTCTAGCCAAAAAACTGAATTCTGGCAAGCAATGCATTTGATTTATGAGCAACATATGATCGATTTAAGTAGGTACGTAAAGAAGTATTTTTGAAGACGCTCTTTTCATGGTGAACGCTCGATTGCAAATATGATCTTGTTTAGAAAGGCTATATCCCTTGGCTTAAAAGATCAGTATAACAATTTGTCAACATTTGACAAAAACACAAGGACCATTAGCATACAAATATTTTTCTCTGTGAGGATATAATTTGGTCTGACAAGCAGCTATAACAGCTAATCTGTTCGAACAACAAAATATTTGGAAAGTCAAGTTAATTGTAGCACAAAGCATAAATAGATGAATTGAATATCTCACCTGACAAAGCAAACGTTTTGTGCCGGACCCGAAATCGCTCAAAAATATTGTGACTGTAAAGCGTGACTAATTTCCCTCAGGACTTTCACAAAATATTGCGATGCTATCTCGCATTCAGAATAGTCGGAAATTTTATTACGACTAAGACGTTTATAAAACTAACTTGAAATGACCCGTCGACCAGTAAGAAACTTTAACTTGCCTGTTACACTTCTTAACAAAGCGATTACATTTTAATATTATTTTTATAGTCCGTGTAGAAATTTGCATATTTGTGCTCCATCGCCGGTTCAGATTACTTACGTCTGTCAATTTCGTCTAATGTAATGCTTCTGGTGCCTGTCAATCAACTGCGTAATTTTACGGAAAATCTTAGGGGGTAAACGGTTCTTTTACCAAGAGGTGTGTCTGAAAAGGATGTGCTCCCACAAAACACAAACGAATGTACAGGTTTCTTGCACATATCTTTTTAGAAAATAAAGTTGTAGTAAATTCAAAGTATTGTTATGTTCCTCATTCATGAGCTGGCTCGTAGGAGCCTTTGATTTAAACTGTTTCAGGCCAAACGCCTGCCATTCACAAGTAACTTCTGCTGTATGGCTTCGCGGTCGACAACAGCGAAACGTTTACCAAACAAGGAAATAGAAAGATTCGCCATTTACAACCCTCCGAAGCGATGAGGAACGATCGTGTGATTGCCCAAGTTAGCTTTCCAAATCTTGCCCTGACTTTGCAATCTAATTTAACTTTGTTTTAACTGATTGTGCTCTTTTGTACCAACTTACCACCATCCTTTGCTTGTACATTCTGCACGATAAGACCTGAAAAAGTGAACACGTTGCTCAGTACCCATCTCACTTTCAAAGACGGCTGTGATTGCTTGGCGCAATTAAAATCAAAGCCCTTTTTGCTCCATAAAGTCAAATTACTCTCCTATCATGCATGTTCATCTAAATGGTCTAATTTAGGATTTTATTTAAACGCTACACAGAAGCACTTAAAAATGGTCACACAGTAGGATTTATGCAAAAAGGGTTCCAATCGCCGGAACCACCTGCACGAACAACATAATAAACAGTTCGACAAGACTGAAGTACTCGGCATGATTTCATTTAAATGGCCGCAATTTGGGCTTTTATCCATAAAATGAAAACTGCATCATAGCATAATAAACAAATTACTTTGAAAAAAGGTACTCAGAATTGCATAGTGTAGTGTTTCTGATCACTTTTCGTTTTATATCTTTATTAATTATTATGGCCAAACGATCTTGCATTTGGACCCGTCAGTTAATATCAGCACTTTTGATGATTGAAATGGCGGATGTCTCTATGAATGTAGGCGAAATGAAATATGATCCATGTACTTGGCAGGCGTCGAAGATCCAGGGCGTCTTATGAGTCAATCACGAAGTTTCTTGTTTTGTTCAGTGTTTCTTTTTCTTTTCTTGCAAAGGCGAAAATTGTCAAAAATGGTATTGCTTAAGTGAAAGTGCTCACTGGCACTAGAGCTGATACCTTTGTAGAATGTGAACCTTACGATACGTACCTGTTAGGAGAAGGAATGGAACCACAATCATGTTGCCAAACAAGAATTGAAATTTTGACAGAATGGATCCCTCTTGAGCTAGTGAGGTTGGTGTTAAGATTGTTTATCTTTTCATACCTACACGCTTTAGTCTTTTTCGGTTTTTATCACTGCATTTTCTTCGGGCAAATCTTTCGGTTTTTTCTACCTTCATTCCTCCGAAGGGCAAAATATTTCAATTTCCATGTTTCTTTTTTAATCAATGACCATCTGAACTATCCACGTGTAACATACAGAAAGTACTGCTGACGTCAAGTTTGTTTGACGATTAGTTCATTTTCTTTTGTAGCTAAAAACGACACCGACGAGTACCTGTCATAATCATAGCGTTCGTTGACAGCACTTCTACTGCAAGAATTTATAGCAAAATGCCGGACTCGTCCTCAAGTTGCATACCGTTAGTTTGCATGAAATGTGAGTGACTATTGCCTTCACAAGTCTGTCCAGTGCACGTGTTTTGGGGATTTTTTCATAGTTTGGCTCTCGCCAGTATACCTTTCAGTGAACGCTCGTCACGGGGGTTGATGTGATGTTTGACAATATCATCGCTTTAAGTAATGAGTTATTTAATAAAAGTGAGCCTATTAACTCTGAGTTTTCTTTAATTCTTGTTAGGCGCCAGTAACAACTCCTTTATCCCTGAATAATTGTTTTGCTTGCTTGAGAAGAAAAAAGAATGTTACCTTTCGTGACGTATTTTTAGATAATCCTTACCAGGCCTGGCCGAGCCACCCCCTGCTCGAGTTCCCAGGGGGCCGTTTCTCAAAGCTCCCGGTAATAATCGGGCCCGTTCAGCAGTTTTGTTTTCGATTCCAGATGGGAGTTTCAAAAGTTTTGAGAATTACATAGTTAAGTTATCAGCTAAAGAAACGAAATGGACTTCATTACAGGTCAGAACACAACCTACTTTCATAGAGATTTTGAGTTCAAAATATGGTTTGTGGGCCCGTTGAGTTACCGGAACTTTCAAGCAATGGGCCGCAGATCTGCCATCTTTAATGTATCGTTTATTGTGTTGGCACTTTTCTGAGAATCTTGATGCAACCGGTTTTTTTCTTTTGCCCGGAAATTCGAATGTTATGGGTTAATGTTGTAGCGCGCGGAATAAAACGACACAGTCAAATAGAAATGGAAGATATGGCGAACATGAAATTTTGGGTTGAAAGGTCTTCAAATGAATGAATGAATGAATGAATGAATGAATGAATGAATGAATGAATGAATAATAATAATAATAATAATAATAATAATAATAATAATAATAATAACTTTATTTTCGTGTCACTGTATTTAGCTATACAGCGAACGAATTGGAGCACCTACATACTCTAAATGCGTGACTATAAAAGTGAACTAATTAATGTAAAACATGACTAGTTCCCATCTCTTTATTATTGA
>OX419344.1:20004724-20072224 GCA_948470475.1 Galaxea fascicularis
GGTAGTAACGGAATCTTTTGTTGCCCTCTGTGCATTTGCAGAATCCATTTGCCTCTCCATTTCTGAGAATTTCATGTGCTTTCACCACATATTGATCACATGCTGTGCGGGACACGACTCAGAAATTGTTGCCGCGCAGAACGTTCAATTTGCTCAAGGCCACGCGACCTCTAAACAGTGAGCCAATTGACAGTCAGCTTTGTATCTATACGGAAACCAGAGCCATCATACCATGCTCTACCATTATGCTTTACACGTTAGGTTTTACACATAATTTATAAGTGTTCTTAATTGATAAAACATGGATATGATATGATTGTAGTGAACTTGGCACCCGACGCTCGCTTGTGGAACAATTGTTAAATAATTTATGGATGCCGTCTGAGTCAATTAAAATTCTCTTATTGCATCTTTGTGATTATTTAGCACCATAAAGATTCAATCAAAATATTCACTATCACACAAACGACCAGTACTTCGCACTAGAGGGAAACGTTTACGAAATGCACCCAATACATGTAGAGGGAAAGTATCTGAGGGCATACTAAGAACCGTCCACTTTAATTTAAGGCGCATTTTCTGGGTCTATTCTGTTTATTCGGAATATTCCGAGCATTCTAATGCGCCCTTAGCCTGAAGTCCGCCTCTTTTGACTTTGAGGTTGTGTTTTAATGTTTTACATTTTTTATTTTCTTGATCATGATCAACAAATTGTCGTCCTGGAATATGGTCAACGAATAGGTACTATTTGAAATGCAGTTACTGGCATGGTGGGCATGATGTCAATGCAAAGGAGAAAAAGACATAATAAAAATTGTGCAAACGATCGTACATTTCGAGTCTCCGCGTAAAGCCCAAGATGTTTCCCTTTGTTGGTGTTTTCGTATTCCACAGGATCACCGGTGTGTTGCAAGTCTTTATAGTGACTTTCTGTAGTCACTAGATCTTGTGGAGCTCGGGAACGATGTTCGAAAGACGGGTGATCTGTTTCTTTAAAAGTAGTCATGCTGCGGCCATTGTCCAGGTCACAGTGTTGGTTAGTTTGTTCTTTCTCTTTCGCTGTATCATCTATTGGTGAGATTCGACGCTGCCTCCATATTAGGAAACATATGGCGGTTATTGAGATGAAAAGAAGAAGGCCCAAAATGATCACTAATTGAGGAGAAACGAAGAAAATTAGATTCGCTGCCTGGCAAATGATGATGTTGGTGGTGACGATAACGGTAAAAACGTTGATAAAGATGATGGTGATGGTGATGATGATGATGATGATGATGATGATGATGATAGTGGTGATAATGGTGATGATGATGATGATGATGATGATGTCAAGGAGCGAAAAAGAGGGAAGATGACAGTCGTAATAAAGATTCCTTTTTGGATGTCATACAATGCAAATCACTTAAAACCGAATTCTCTGTTGAATGCTAGTATCACTGAGTGGTTCATCGGGGCTGTGGATACGTTATAATAAAGTGTGACGTGAATCAAATACTGACTACTTATTAACCTGTTATTTTTAGTGCTGTTTCTTTTGATGCTGCTGTTATCTGAAACACGGTAGACAGTTCATCACCCGAGTCTAAAGACAAAAAGAAATAAAAATATTTCCAACGCTATAAATGTAAAAATACGGTGTTAAGAGGGTTGGTTGCACCATTCAAAGAAGCTAAAATAATTTATAAAGAATTAAGTATTTTAAGAACAAACGGACTATAGAATGAATCAGTGTCTCGCTTTTTACAATCAAGTTCAAAATATAGTCCAACTGATGTTACTCCCAACAAATCTATTCTGATCACATCAGTTCTGCGCATCTTCGTCTTCGTCCTTCAAAGATACCTTAATGGATGATTAGAATCAATTGTGTTATATTTTTGAAGCCGTGTCATGTTTTGAATCATAACCTTCCCACTCTCCACAGACACAACTTCTCATCCCTTTGAGCATGCCAGTTCACGTTTTGAAATAATTCCTTTTCAGTTTAAAAAAGAAAGAAAAAAGAATTTGACGATCTTCTAGCTATTCTATGGCTAATCGCCGAGTGATTGGCGGCTGATGGGTGTACAAAGTCACCTAAAGTAAGGTAACGCTGGCTTTACCTGTAATGCACACCACAGCGGCACTCCAAGGTTTCAGCATGTAGTGACAGTGTTCACTCCACCCGCTGTGGTCGCACTCTGTTATCGAAATCTCACTTCCAACACAGCTTGCGTTACTGAACCATCTTGTTGCATTAACTCTATCGGAATCCAAGGCTGCCGCCAGAGCGCCTTTGAACCCAAGCTGACGGCAAACAACTTTGGCATCCTGTAAGTCCCAGTGTAAACCACACACTGCTCCCCAGGTTCCATTGTAAAACACCTCTACTCGGCCATGAGAATTAAGGTTACCCCAGCCAACCAGTCGAACTGCCGCATTAAAAAGACTGATTTGGCATAACTTTTAACTTCATTAGAAATACTCTTTGCCTTTTTTAAAACGCGTTTCACTGTATAAATTGAAATTTTGAGGTGTATTTATAGTTCTGTGGAAGAAATGTACTCCAAGATTCTCTTTTGTCCCAAATGCTTCGTTATAAAGTTCACAAAAGAATTTCAGTAAAGTGGCAATCAAAAATCTATAAAACGTTGCCACAATATGCATGAGAATACCCTTCATTTTCAGTTCTTTGGTTAACTCCTCGCTACTACTTTACCTCTTGGTCTGCATTTCACATCAGCTTTTCTTTTTTCGTCACACTCGTAGGATCCTAAACCGCTCTGAACGCAGGAAAACAGGGAACGTTCGTTGCCGGTGCATTGTGTTTTGGTTAGCCAAACGGGAGTGTTTATAACTGTATGGTTTTCATTTTCCAAACCTACTGATAGCGATCCATCAAAGTCCATCATTCGGCAAGCCACATCAGCATCTTGTTTGTCCCACTGATCAGCGCACATCCAGCTCCAGGTTTTGTTGTGGAAGACTTGGACAAGACCTTCTCTGGTAGATCGTCCTCCTACTAAACGAGCTGATGGAAAAGAAAGGAGAAATAAGTTCTGCTTGAAAAAATTGTTTTCCTGCACTCATTTCGCCAAAAGAATTAAGTCTATGCACCGGGGTGTGTCGTCTGTGGAGAGGTTTAGTATGTTCTTGGTACATGTAGTCGGTCTTTTTTTATTTTTTATTTTTTGTATTAAGACCGGAAACGTCTTATTAAGAAGTATAAGCAACGTTTACCTGTGGTACACACTGCGCCAGCAACCTCAGAACAGTGACTTTTCCCGTATATCATGTCGTTGCGACACGCCGTTAATGAAGTCTCATTTCCTACGCAACCTACTCCATTCAGCCATCTTGTTTGGATCCCTCGCACAAAATCGGAGGACTTAAATAGGCTTAAGGCTCCACTGAATCCGAGCTGACGGCAAAGAACGTTTGCGTCTTTTCTATCCCAATCATTTGCACACACTGCTATCCAATTCCCATGGTCAAAAACTTCCACCAAGCCGCTAGGTGCTATACTGGTCCCGCTAGAGAATCTGGCTAAAATAAACAAGCGGACGGCATGTCAACATATCTTCCGTGAATTTGACTTTTTCTTGGTTCAGTAAGCTTAAATTTAACCTTAAGTACGCTAGAAATCGTAGCTTATCGATGTTACCCTGATATGGTTTTCCAATGACCGTCGCACAGAAACCCTTCAGATGCATTTGCGAGAAAGGAATAAGAGCTGGTATAAGAAAATTAATCAAATTATATTTGTAAAAGAGATGCAATAATTGGAATTAATGGCCCTGTCAGTTGTAGGGGTTTAAGTTAATATAAGGATGAGAACAAATTTTTTTTAGTTACGTAATTCTTACTAATTTTAGCTCTTACTTACATCGCGAAAAGGCGTGTTTCTCGCTTGTTTATAGGAGAAAAAGGAGAACCGCCCTATTTAATTTCGTCTTAAGCTCGAGTTAACTCGGAATACGTTTTCATTAACTGCAGCCTGCCTTTTACCATTCGGCTACCTTGTTTGATAATGTTTTATTTTGTTTTTCGTTGAATGGTTGAGGGAGCTCAAATGTTATCCAAAATGGTCAAACACAATAAAACATGATGATCGTGTTTTATTGTGTTTGACCTTGTTTGATAACATTTGAGTTCCCTCAAACATTCACTGAAAAACAACACTTAAACAATTTCTTTTGTTCTCATGCTTGATGGGTGTTTGGCTAGCTATAGCAAACATGCGCATGCATGCTGCGCTACCTAATTCGTTTGTATTGGTGGACACCACGTTTTGTGGCCCATAACTCCTTGCGTCTGGATGGTTGATCAGATATGTTTCAACCATAAAGCATAGGCTTTGAATCTCAACATGTTTAGTCACCAAGCAATGCTTGATGATGTTTGGTCACCGGACAAAAATTTCCCGTTTGGTCAGGACTTAACAGAGGAAAAGTAAACCGGCACTTCACGCTTCATCCTTTCATTTGTGCATATTTTCATGACGCACGCCATAAACCACACGCAACCAGATGTATGGATTTGCTAACGCTCGAAAAGTCATCACTCAAATCTCTTTAAGGTAGCCGATATATCTTAAGGTATCAATGCAACTCTGTTTTTATATCCAAATTCGTTTTCAACAGGAGTACGAATCTAAAATGACCAACCGTTTCGAGACTTCAATACAAGAACTGTAATATTTGTTTTGTACAACACAGTATTGAATTATACATGGTTTATTGTTAGCGAGTGTTGAATTTTGCGATTGTTTTTGAAATCGCGAAATTCGCGAAAATTAGTGAGGATAAAAAGTCGAAAATAAATTAACTATTCATGTCGAGCGTTATGGCCATTTTACCTTTTGATTTGCACACGGTACCAGCTATTCTTTGGCCTTCACAGCCGTCAGATCCCAAACTATCGTGAACACATGCAAAGAGAGACCTTTCATCTCCAGTGCATTGCATGTTGTTGAGCCACGAAGGGACTATTGTTCCTGTGCGTTTTTCATGTTCAACACTTGCTGATAGCGATCCATCAAAGTCCATCATTCGGCAAGCCACATCAGCATCGTGTTTGTCCCACTGATCAGCACACACCCAGCCCCAGGTTTTGTTGTAATAAACTTGAACTAGACCTTCTTCGCGAGATTTTCCTCCTACCAAACGAATAACTGATGGAGGAAACAGAAACATGCCCGGCCTTAATTTCAATAGTCCTAATTTCTGGTTTGATATGGCTATGGAAAGGCAAGCTACGTTTCAACGCCGTAGGAAAGGTGACTGAGGTGTGCAAGCACCTGAGGTCCGCCCACGCCAACTGCAAGCGACGCTCTCTGTTCAAGCCATTTTATCAGAGCGTGGTTGATGTTGAACACAGTCGTCAAAGTTATTTCATTCCAGTTCGTAATGTCAACAATGATGCAACTTGAAACAATTTTGGTTTTAAAAGTTACCTGGGATGCATGTAACACCCGCATCTTCACTGTGGTCACAATTGTGTTGTCTCCAGCCTCCGTGCTTACAATCTGTCAATATACGCTCGCTTCCGTTACATTGTACGTTGTCCATCCATATTTTTCCTTGTCCTCTGCCGAAAGCCGCAGACTTGTTTGCTGCTACAGCACTTTCAAATCCAAGCTGACGGCAAACTACGTTAGCGTCCTGTAAGCTCCAATAGTGATGGCATACTGTTCCCCATGTTTCATTGTAGAACACTTCCACTCGTCCCTCATGGTGTTCATTTCCACCAATCAGTCGAACATCTAAGAGATGAAGAGGCATTATTAGTTACTGAATTTTTTCACTCTCAGGTTTGTAATCTGTTTTGTTTACATTTATACCAGTGACTGCATGGAAACGAAAATACAACAAAAGTTTGCGTTCAGGGCATCACTAAGAAGATGAAAATTAATAGTGAACTATTTGGTAAACAGAAAGGCTTGACTAGAGAAAATGTTGGGTGCTTCTTACTTACCAATGATCGAACAGGACAGCAGACCACGTTACCTTGAATATGACATGCAGTTTTAACACAAATACGAACAGTCCTTGTCTATATGCGACACAGCTGATCGTAGTTCACAACATTCCTGTATTTTAGAGTATGTGTTGGATATTAAATGGCACCTTCTTTTGGAAAATTAACGCCTCGGAGCACGAAAGGAATAAGTTAAAGTAAGTTTAGAAAAGTACCGTATTATTATTTTGTGTTTTGAGTTGATCAGTTTGAATTTGATCCCTCATTCTTTGCACTGTACATTGAGTCGTAGTCTGTGAATACTGGACTTCGAAAAGATTTGAGGCTCTTAAACTTTCTTTGGCGGCAAATAAGTGGCAGAAAGAGCCTAAAATGAAGAAATTTAGTACCAGTGGAGAGAAAACGGAATTTTTAGTGCAGATCCCTTGAGTGTTTCGTAGTTTTGGAATATTGAAGTTCATATGTACACACAATGACACTACATGGAGGGTACTCAGTGTTATGTGACAGTGTTACGCCAGTTGATAAATTTGTCAAAAATGCACTTACAGTCAAACCTCCACTAGCGACCACAGCAGCCACTTTTTTCTGTCCGAGGGGACGGTCCACACTCTTATTGCCTCTTTACAATGGCCACCTCTCCGCAACGGAAACGGCCTCTAAAAGCGCGTCCCATGGCCAACTGCCAAAGTAACCTCTCCATAACTGCCAGTTACATGATCAATGACGGTGTATACAAAACCGCATTTTTTTTTTTTGGAAAAAAAGGTCATGAAACTTAATCCGTACCGCGCGGTTTTGGTCTCTTCAATGGATCACGGCATTCAGTCAAAAGGAAAATTAATCATGTTCTCTTTAACATCTTGGAAAATGAAAATGATTACATTGAAACGCCTTTTATAGTGCAAAAATTAAGACTGTCTATATAAATAGCTAAAAATCTCATTTTTCCTTTTCTCATACTTGTACTATTAGCGTTTTTCTTTTCCCCGTATTTCCTCACTTCTTTTTACTCGACCTTAACGTTCTCGATTTTGAATGTCTTTCCTCTCATCGTTTATCCTTTAATTAATTGCAAGTCTGGCCCGCCTTGATTAGCCTTAGCTATCAGCGGGCCGGTTCATTTTTCTGTGTGTTTTGTAATGTGTGAAAATAAAATGAGCAAAATTGGTACACCTCTACCTTCCCATAACGGCCACCTCTTTACACCTCTACACTCTCTACAACCTCTGTCCCCAAGGTGGCCGTTGTGGAGAGGTTCGATTAATATAAGGACATAGAACTTACCACCATCCCTTGCGTTTTTATTCATTACGTTTTGACCTGAAAAGTAAATATATTTATTAACCCTTTTACTCAAAATTGTGCTCAACATCTGAGCAATCAACAGCCAGGAAAGCAAATATCCGCGTTGTAGAGGGTCTAGAGAGAGACTTTTTAATATTGGCAAGGTTTCAGTGTGGAATAATCGAGCCCTTCCTTTTTACCGCACTCGGACGTGGGAATACCCGCTGTCATCATTGTCGCATGTCGTTGCAATGGTCATCGATCATCATTGTAGCATAACATTTTATTGATATTTATTTGATTTTTCCTTGCAAAATTTTACATGTTTTATTATTAAGTTAGTAGCAAGGAAACCTTAAGGCCGCCGCACAGAAGCCGGTTTTTTGTCCTAGGACTGCAGAATTTTTGTCGGGGTCAAATCGGGTTAAAATTTGTCGCGCCATTAGCTTGCCGCACACTAGCCGATTTTTTGTCGCATTGCTCAATCTCCGCGCTGATCTCAGCCTCGATGTCGATGTCCACCATGTTGGAAAAGACGTTTGTTCATGTGACTCATGACATTTCCTAATTTGAGGCGTGCGCGAGCCCCGACAAATTGACTTGGTCCACCGCACACTAGCCGACAAGGCCCGACAAGACGTTTTGAGATCTAGCACCATCAGATATCGCCCGACAAGCCCCGATCTTGTACGTTGCAGACTTGTCTGAATTCACCGCACACTACCCGACAAGTGAAGATTTCTCGTGGGCCGACAAAAAATCGGCTAGTATGCGGCAGCCTTTAGGAAACCACCAGGCTTATCAGAGAGGCCCCCTCGAATCCCAATATTTTTGGTTCACCAGCTACCTATCTGAAAGAAGATAACTTGTGCGTATAAGCTCACTTTTTTAATCGTCCTTTTCCTCGATTATGCCGCTGTCGTATTTATTATTTTATTCTAACTAAAAGTTTCATGCTTGTATTTTAGCTGTTATTGCGTGTTATTGCTTTAATCTCAGTCATGAGTTGTATTTTAAATAGTTTTTAATTTTGGGTCAAATATCACTGAAAAGCCCGCTCCAAGGAGTGTTAACAAACTTTTAATTGTATTGTATAATTGTAACTGCCACCAGATTTACGATGGAGTGTTGGCCCCCTACGCAGGGAAGGACAAACAGGCTTGTCTCTTGAAGGGACATGACGCCTGCGATAGACGAAGGTTGAATGCCGTCTCACTCTTAACCCGAATAGGAGTATTGGCCACGAAGTTTCCATTGGGATGCTAAGCTGTTGAGTGGCCGGTTGCTTTTCTTACTCATAATTTCATAATTTGACGTGGAATGTTTTCTGGTGTGGGACGCAACGTTAACATTACAGCGGCGGTGGCATTGCAGCTGAGGTTTGATGGGAATGTCCAGAAAAAAAAATGAGATTTGTTCAGTTTACTTCTCAAGTTTATTTCGCAATTCTCCACTGGAGATGATCAGTTCCAGCGGTTAAGTTCTATTGGGGTGATTTCTCAGACACTTGAAAAATGGCAGATAATCATAGATTACGCCTAATGTAACCGCTTCTGCCACCTCTCATTGTACAAGGGTACAGTGAGCCACGTCTTGAAGAAAAAAAATATGTGAGCTTGATATTGTAACACTATCAAGGAGAGTGATAGGGTTGTTTGCCCCTCCTCCTTGTACCATGTCATGTTCTGGTGAACTTGTACCAGACATATTTTCTGAACCAAATGAACAACTGGCGGAGGGAACAGAAACATGCTTGACCCTATAATTAATTTGAATGTTTCCTCTCAA
The DNA here is from genome assembly GCA_948470475.1 of Galaxea fascicularis. NCBI lineage: Eukaryota > Metazoa > Cnidaria > Anthozoa > Scleractinia > Euphylliidae > Galaxea > Galaxea fascicularis. Next base: position 20,013,758 of record OX419344.1, read on the forward strand.
AAGCTCTGAAAAGACAAACCACTTCAAAAACAACTCTGATCTGTGCAAAATGAAACCAAATTGGGGCCACACTGCCAACGGGGGAAGAAGAGGTGAAGTGTGCTAGCAGCTGAGATCCGTTTACGCCTAACTGTAAGAGTCAATCCCTGCAGGTACTACAATCTTGGACAGAATAAAATGAGAAATAAACCCCCCCTCCCCCCCATATCAATGTTGAGTTCGCGCGCAAACCAAACTGCGCCTTTTTTTCATCATTGAAATGGGGGGGAGGGGGGACTTAAATTTTTCATTTGTTTTGACCGAGATTGTATCCAGAGAAACAACGTGACAACAAAGGAGGCTACAGTAATCAAGAGGTCATCTGTCAACACAATTAACGGGATAAATCAACGGTCCCTGACGCAGTCACGCGCGTCACAACATGACGGAAGAACCTGAGTTTAGGTATTACAGGTGGGTTAGGCTACCTGGCTATCTGGCTGCAAGATGGTGATCCGTCTCAAAATAGCAAAACAGCCCGCGACGCGATGGCCCGTTGTAATTCCGAACTGTTAAAAATACCGCCACGCAGTCCTGACTTAAATCCTATAGAGAACATTTTTAACATTGTGTCGAAGAAATTAGAGAAAGATGCCCTTGAGGGAGGTATTACACGTGGGTCATATAAAGAGTTCGGTCACAGAGTGCAGAGAACAATCTATAATATTTCTCAGGAGCTGATTAATAAAACTATCGAGTCTATGAATGGTCGCATTGCCGAGATAATACGAAACAATAGTGAAAGACTAAAGTATTAAACTGTTCTCCATGTCTCCCACTCGCACCATATATATTAAAATTATACTCGTACGTTTTATTTACGGTTTACAATAAATTTCGTGTGGTTTAAGGTTGTATTGCAACGATTTCAAACGATTTTGTACGATTAAGGGAATCATCGAAATAAAGACTTACCTATGCCTGTGTTTTTACTGTCACTGCTACAAAACCGTGGTAAATCGCCCAAAATCGTCCCGAGCAACTTGTAAATCGTCCCATTTTTTATTTTCCAAACATTAAACCGTGTTTTGTTATTTTGTAGAGAGAAAACGAAGCCACAAGAATACAGTAAAATGTCGTTGAACAAAGACCAGAGTAAAACACATAGGTGGTTTAAATTTGTCAACCAAGCCGTGCACTGACGAATTGGCGCTGCGCAGCGGAAACAGGGTGTGTAGCCACCCTAGTAAACGCGGGTTCGGACCCGCTCCTATCGTTTTTTGTTTTTTTGTTTTTTTTTTAAGGATTGAGAATTAGCTCGGCGAAGCGTCGCGCACATGAAGGTACTCTGATCTGGTCGCAGTGTGGTATTTGTCTGCTAAACTGGAAAGAATACCCGCGCACGGCCATCATTTCTGTCTCCGTTTCGTCAATCACTCCTTTCACGTACACCAAATCGCGCTTGGTTGTGCAAAAAATCGGGCAGAAGACTGAAGAAAGTTTTGGTCTTCTTTCGTTGTGTACAACCAAGCACTGTAGTAGTTAACATGACAGTTTGAGAAATGAACATCAACATTCCACTTGCTTTTTAGGAAGTGGCGAATAGGTAACCACCGCTTAATCTTGTTGAGCTTTACAGCTATGTGCTAGTGCTCTCCACCCTTTTTATGACTCTCTTGGCAGCGGGTCCACTGAATGATTTTCACTTTCGGGCCCTCACATTTTGAAACGGCTTCGCACACGGCAGAACCGAACGATTCCCTGTCTGGGGATATGCTGAGATCGGTTTTGCTATGGGTTAACAGATATACGCTTCTCACTTGTTGCGGCGTAAGGTGCATTTTCTCTCCACAGCACTCAAATTGGCTGTCTTAAGAATTATCTGAACTGCTACAGTACTGCGAGAGAAACTCCATTAGTATGTTCTACGGAACTAAGTTTGTGAGCTGAAGCACAGTGCAACGGCTATATAGCATGCAAATTTCCCGCGCAATGCCAAATGTTGAAATGCATGCGACTGCGTTCAAGCTTTTCTTTCACCTTTGCACAATTCTCACGAAGGTGCCATTCTGCGTATTGATTAGAAACCTCCGTCGTGAACAAAACAAACAATCAAACATATTTTCGTTTGTCTTTTTCAAAACGTTTTTCTTCCCTTACATAGTTTATCCCTTCCACCTGCGAACGTTCGTTCTGTATTTTTCACGTTCCCCTCTCGCTTTCACCTTTGGAATTCAATCTATTTTGCTCCTGAATACCTCTTGGTAACGTCAGTATGGACCTCGGACAATCTTGGACAGAATAAAATGAGAAATAAACCCCCCCTCCCCCCCATATCAATGTTGAGTTCGCGCGCAAACCAAACTGCGCCTTTTTTTCATCATTGAAATGGGGGGGGAGGGGGGACTTAAATTTTTCATTTGTTTTGACCGAGATTGTATCCAGAGAAACAACGTGACAACAAAGGAGGCTACAGTAATCAAGAGGTCATCTGTCAACACAATTAACGGGATAAATCAACGGTCCCTGACGCAGTCACGCGCGTCACAACATGACGGAAGAACCTGAGTTTAGGTATTACAGGTGGGTTAGGCTACCTGGCTATCTGGCTGCAAGATGGTGATCCGTCTCAAAATAGCAAAACAGCCCGCGACGCGATGGCCCGTTGTAATTCCGAACTGTTAAAAATACCGCCACGCAGTCCTGACTTAAATCCTATAGAGAACATTTTTAACATTGTGTCGAAGAAATTAGAGAAAGATGCCCTTGAGGGAGGTATTACACGTGGGTCATATAAAGAGTTCGGTCACAGAGTGCAGAGAACAATCTATAATATTTCTCAGGAGCTGATTAATAAAACTATCGAGTCTATGAATGGTCGCATTGCCGAGATAATACGAAACAATAGTGAAAGACTAAAGTATTAAACTGTTCTCCATGTCTCCCACTCGCACCATATATATTAAAATTATACTCGTACGTTTTATTTACGGTTTACAATAAATTTCGTGTGGTTTAAGGTTGTATTGCAACGATTTCAAACGATTTTGTACGATTAAGGGAATCATCGAAATAAAGACTTACCTATGCCTGTGTTTTTACTGTCACTGCTACAAAACCGTGGTAAATCGCCCAAAATCGTCCCGAGCAACTTGTAAATCGTCCCATTTTTTATTTTCCAAACATTAAACCGTGTTTTGTTATTTTGTAGAGAGAAAACGAATCCACAAGAATACAGTAAAATGTCGTTGAACAAAGACCAGAGTAAAACACATAGGTGGTTTAAATTTGTCAACCAAGCCGTGCACTGACGAATTGGCGCTGCGCAGCGGAAACAGGGTGTGTAGCCACCCTAGTAAACGCGGGTTCGGACCCGCTCCTATCGTTTTTTGTTTTTTTGTTTTTTTTTTAAGGATTGAGAATTAGCTCGGCGAAGCGTCGCGCACATGAAGGTACTCTGATCTGGTCGCAGTGTGGTATTTGTCTGCTAAACTGGAAAGAATACCCGCGCACGGCCATCATTTCTGTCTCCGTTTCGTCAATCACTCCTTTCACGTACACCAAATCGCGCTTGGTTGTGCAAAAAATCGGGCAGAAGACTGAAGAAAGTTTTGGTCTTCTTTCGTTGTGTACAACCAAGCACTGTAGTAGTTAACATGACAGTTTGAGAAATGAACATCAACATTCCACTTGCTTTTTAGGAAGTGGCGAATAGGTAACCACCGCTTAATCTTGTTGAGCTTTACAGCTATGTGCTAGTGCTCTCCACCCTTTTTATGACTCTCTTGGCAGCGGGTCCACTGAATGATTTTCACTTTCGGGCCCTCACATTTTGAAACGGCTTCGCACACGGCAGAACCGAACGATTCCCTGTCTGGGGATATGCTGAGATCGGTTTTGCTATGGGTTAACAGATATACGCTTCTCACTTGTTGCGGCGTAAGGTGCATTTTCTCTCCACAGCACTCAAATTGGCTGTCTTAAGAATTATCTGAACTGCTACAGTACTGCGAGAGAAACTCCATTAGTATGTTCTACGGAACTAAGTTTGTGAGCTGAAGCACAGTGCAACGGCTATATAGCATGCAAATTTCCCGCGCAATGCCAAATGTTGAAATGCATGCGACTGCGTTCAAGCTTTTCTTTCACCTTTGCACAATTCTCACGAAGGTGCCATTCTGCGTATTGATTAGAAACCTCCGTCGTGAACAAAACAAACAATCAAACATATTTTCGTTTGTCTTTTTCAAAACGTTTTTCTTCCCTTACATAGTTTATCCCTTCCACCTGCGAACGTTCGTTCTGTATTTTTCACGTTCCCCTCTCGCTTTCACCTTTGGAATTCAATCTATTTTGCTCCTGAATACCTCTTGGTAACGTCAGTATGGACCTCGGACAATCTTGGACAGAATAAAATGAGAAATAAACCCCCCCTCCCCCCCATATCAATGTTGAGTTCGCGCGCAAACCAAACTGCGCCTTTTTTTCATCATTGAAATGGGGGGGAGGGGGGACTTAAATTTTTCATTTGTTTTGACCGAGATTGTAGAATTGAGGAGGAGGAGGGAAAACAATATAATTGAGACTAGAGACTGGAGCGAAATTGGAATTACTGTATTTACTTTTCATATGTCATTGCAACTTATCGTTTCTAGAAAAATGCTTTTGACAAACAGGATAGGACCAACTCATGTCAACTCATTGAAAGCTTAACGTGAACTGACGAAATGTGTACAATTGCCTGATTTCATACCGTGAAGGACTAGGTACGAGTCTGTAAATTATGGGATTAGCAACTATTGATCCACGTAGTCAGAAAGAGCACACCGAGATTCACAAAATCCCCAAGTTTGGTGTTAATCGGGCTAGTTTTGACTGAGATACAGGCATTTAAAAACGTAAAAAATTACAAAGAAATGTATGGAAATCCGGACAAATCCGTACATTTCTTTGTAATTTTTTACGTTTTTAAATGCCTGTATCTCAGTCAAAACTAGCCCGATTAACACCAAACTTGGGGATTTTGTGAATCTCGGCGTGCTCTTTCTGACTATGTGGATCAATAGTTGCTAATCCCATAATTTACAGACTCGTACCTAGTCCTTCACGGCATGAAATCAGGCAATGTTCCACATTTATTGTAAATGCGTGACTTTAAGATTGCGTTACAGTTGGCCATTGTGCCATTTGATTCCTTTGGATGGTCTTTCTCGCCCGCTGATTTTTAGTTGTTGTATCGTACGCCCTGTTACTTTTCGTTGTTCATCGTTCACGTCGTTCGTCCGAAGTTTATTTCGTAGTTGTTTGGTTTTCAAGCCACCGGCGTATAGGGACCGATATGTAAGTTGTATTTGTTTGTTTTCACTGTTGTAGCTTGCCCCATTTATGCAAAGTATCGTTTCCTTTGTTATGAACTTATGCTTTTGTGTGTGTTATGTAGTCACCGCCCTCGTATCATCGAGCGGTTATTTCTAGTTATAATTTTCCTTTATTTCGTTTCGGGCAAGCTCTTTCGTCTTTGCTTCGTGTTTATATTTGGTATATATTTTTGTGTTTGCCGTAGCACTTAGTTTATTTATCAGTTCCTTTTATTGTTAGATTCATTTACGCTGTTATGTCGCCACATGTTTAATTGAATACAATTGTTTATAAGTCCCCATTTTTAATTCGCCTACAGTTTACGAGATTGATTAAAGCTATGTCTCCGTAACATATCCCCTGGTTTTGGCTTGGTATTTTCTCCGGTCGCGATTTTCTTGGCGCTTCATTCGGCCTTGACGCTCGCTTGCCGCTACATTTATATAGGCTTCAGCCACCTTAATTGCATTGTTTTCCCTCCTAGTTCGATTTCAGTTCCTAATGTCAACACTGAGGCAATTCAAATGAATGAATTTGGTTTTAGGAATTACCTGGGATGCATGTAACACCCGCATCATCACTGTGGTCACAGTTGTGTTGTCCCCAGCCTCCGTGCTTACAATCTCTCAATAAAGGCTCATTTCCATTACACTGTACGCTGTCCATCCATATTTTTCCTTGTCCTCTCCCGAAAGCTGCAGACTTGTTTGCTGCTACAGCACTTTCAAATCCAAGCTGACGGCAAACTACGTTAGCGTCCTTTAAGCTCCAATAGTGATGGCATACTGTTCCCCATGTTTCATTGTAGAACACTTCCACTCGTCCCTCATGGTGTTCATTTCCACCAATCAGTCGAACATCTAAGAAATCATGAAACACATTTCGTTATTGCAGCTTTTCGCTATAAGAATTTAATAAATTATTCTGTTTAATATTTATGTTAGTTAGGCCGTGTTCTTTTGGGACCAACTGTTTTTGTCTGCGTACGTTATTTGGGGATTGGGAACAAACTGCGGTGCCAGTTATTGGACTGGTTGATCAACGTTTTCAACCAGCACAGAATGCGGTTGAAATGGTTGAAAACAATGGGTAACGCCCGTTTACATCTCGGTAAGCGTCATTTTTGTTGGTTACTTGATTATGTATCAAGAAACAAAGATGGCGGACCCAAAGGAGGTCTTTTTTAGTCAATGACTTGCAAACGATTGATACTGATAACATCTCAGGAGAAGCTTTAAACGTTTCCGTCAGCCACAAGAACGCATTTCTTAAAATTTACTCCACATTTTGTTTTGAAAATGTGAGTCCAGTAAATTCGCCTCAACATTTTCAAAAACTATAAACCAGTACCTCGAGTGGCAGGTGTCTTCTTTGTTTCCAAGGACATTTCCATGGAACATTTTCCATGAACGATGTTTTACTGGCTTCACTATCGAGCGGAACGGCTTCTTCTAAGACCCTTTGAATGGCGACCGTGAAAGCAACAGTCGGCTTCCATTCAGGGGCGGATCCAGGAATTTCTGAAAGGGGGGTTGTACACTACCGAATTAACCTTGAAGTGAAATAACTTCGTAAAAAACATTTTATTCTATTATTATTTTACGACGAATCAAGCAAAATAACAAAAACAAATTCTCAAAGGGGGGGGGGGTTGCAACCCCCTCAACCCCTCCCCTGGATCCCCCTCTGCCATTATAATTATCTTGAACTCACTACAACATTGTTGAAGGGAGAGACAGTTTATTATCCATAAAAGGGCGAGGTATGTAATTACTACACGCTGTACCTTTCTTGTAGAGCAAATAAGGATAAAAATAGAGCTACGTTAGTAAATTAATAACCGTGAATAGGCTACCGTTTTTTTTCCTATGGAACAATTTTAACTAGTAATTAAAAATGGTTTTTTAATGCAAATTCTCACAGGCCAGCCCGAGTATTCTGAGTTTTGGTAATATCCAGCTTATTGCATGCACAACAAATCTTGGTGTAAGCTACCACTACGTAACGAAATTATACTCTTTAGTTACATGCTTCATCAAATAATCGATTTTTTCAAAAATGAAATAATTAGAAGGCTGCTTATGATACAGGTGCCTTCTGTTCAGCAGGATATGATTGTTGACATGACAACTTGTTTACGATCGTACGCTTAGAACTGAACTTACCACCATCTCTTGCCTTTGCATTCGTTGCAATTAAACCTGAAAAATAAACATATTTCGTCATGATTCCACTTGCAATGCTAACTGTGCTCAACATCGGAACAAGCAATCGCCAGACCAGCAAATTTCGTTTTACAAACACTGACACTGTCAAATTGAAGCTATCCACAGTCAGTTTCGTTCGACAGAATGGTTATAGCATTTTATCCACGAATTGAAAATGAGAACCGCTTTGTAGAGAGTGGGAAAGAAAGAGAGCGGGACAGAGCCGCAAGATTTCGTTTGCAAATTACAAAATTAGCACGACTCAGTACAACATATTGCAATCAATGGGCAATGAGCAGTGAAAAGATAACTAGAATAATTATATAGTGAACGTTTTCGCGGAGGTGCGAAACTGGTGCCTCAGCTTTTGAATAATTCAGTGAAAGGCTACATCGACTTTTTTTTTTACTCGGTAATGCTTCACTCGCGGAAGCCATTTTATTTTACCTTATTTTACCTGTTCCTGTTTTTATTTGCAAATGCTTGTCTAAATGGGACAGCTAAACCCCCACAGCTCTCGCTAACAGGCGGAAATAATTCGGCAGAGGCCGCTCAGGATTCATGTTAGAAAACCCGCAATCATGTCGTCAAACAAAAAAAAAGGGATATTTGTTGGCGTGTGTTTCTTAACCATCAATTCAACTGCAATTGAAGCTGTAGAATACTTCTCACGGTATCAAAGTGGTTGAAGTTTTTGAAATTTTCCTTTTTACGGTATAGAATCTTTACCATAAAGTTCCATCGACAGCTAGCTAGACTCCAAATGATAGATAAGCTGATTGGGTTGTAATTCTTGCACCGTATATCATTGGAAGGAGAATGTATGGTTTCCCTTTCATGAAATATTACTCGTCTAATACTGCTCTGTTTGTTGTCCTAGCTTGAAAAAAATGTACATTGAAACATCACTGATTGAGCCATTTCTTCTATAATTTTATCATACACTCGAAAATAGGCTTCTCATTCTGAAAGAAAGGTCATATTTCGTGACGTTTATATGGAAACACTTGATGCGTCGTGCTTTGAAGGACCGCCATCTTTGGCGACTGTTATTCCACAATTATATTAGTTAATCCTTTCGCTCGCTCTACCTCGTTGAATATTTATAGTTATTGCCAATACTTAGTTTTTAATTGATTTAGATGGACAGTTTTTGTAAACCACTCTAATATGTGTTGGAACTTTGTTTATCATCTGTTAATCTGGTAGGAATACGTAAACTTACTTTTGTTTTCATTATTCCAATGCACGTTATTTAGCACGATATATGTTAAAACTGCTGGTGATACTCAAATTTCGCTTTCAGGTGTACAACATTCTTCAGTCTGATGTCACAGAAGCTCTACTTATGCATTTTTGCTTGGCGACTGGACAAAATGAAAAGGTAAGTGTATTTATCGATAAATAAATTAATGCAGGCAGCTATAATTAACGCAAAGTTGAATGTCATCGTATTTTTCTTAATGCACCAGAGGATCTCACTTCTAGTGCTTATCCGCCCCAAAAAGGTTGACAAATTGTTTCCTGGTTTCTTAAAATTCAAACTGTCACAAATTAAAACAACATCGTAACCGAGGTAGATTTAACTTTCAGTACCAATTCGAACGGCCATGTACAGCAAAATAAACAGCGTGACAACTGAGAACTGCTCGTATACTTCATTTGAAGGGTAATACGTTACGCTTTTATACGTAAACTGCACTATAGCGATGTTTCTTGTTTACAAACATTGATGTCAAATTTCTTTTGATATTCAAATTTGCCAGTCACCGAACAATAGCATGTATTGTTTCAACAGCCAATAAACCTCTGGTTGGCACATTAATAACAATAGGTGACGTAACGAGAAACATCGCTATATTAAAGAAAGAAATGTTAAAAAAGTAGCGGAAGGTAACGCGAATTGCACAACTGAAAGACAATAGTCAGTTGATACCGGAGTCCTGAAACAGCTCTCTGTTCCACCTATTTTGCCGTGGTTGAAGCTGAAGCCTTTTTTATTTAAAACAGCTAAAATACTTTGGACCCGTTTGATATTACTAAGTCAGATTCTTAGCGCCAGCACGCACTTGGCGAATTTTTGTTTATTTGCAAAATTATTTGTCATCCGTTACGTTCTGCAAGTGCTAACGGTGTTTTTCGTCGCTTTTTAGAATCTATACATTTAGCAGAAGCCTGCACCTGAGGTTATCAAATATTTTGGCTTTTTTAAGTGCGTACGCGATTAGCAAATTCAAACTTTGGTGGAGACAAAATTTATCGAGAATTTTGTCACAAAAAAACAAACCTAGTGCTATTGTGTGCCAAATATGAATCGAGACAAATTGATATATGATCAGCAAGTGTTCGGCAGCGTCTAGAATCCAAGTGTTTTTTTTTTTCTTTCTTAGGAGGTATGTTTGCTTTTTCGTTTGTGTAAACAGAGCTTTTCTTCATTGGCACTTAAAGAACGATTGTATCACATAATAAGACGTAAGATAATTGAATTAATACGCACCTGCTAGGAAAAGAAGAAAAACCACGAACATGTCGCTAAGCAAGAGTTAAATTGTTGTCCAGGGATCGCACTTGAGCATGGAAGTGGTGTTTAATTTAGATTTCGGTCACTTATCACCACATAATTACCTTTCTCATGGCGAAAACGAAACCTATCGGCTTTTCCCTGTAGTCTTTTCCTTTTAAGGAAAAACTGTAAAAGGGTTAACCGCTAACACGTGTACAACAGCTTTCACTTTTCATGGGCTTTTTTGGATAAATGACCAACTAAAACAAGAGTATATACTGACGTCAGCGAGGGAGCTTATGTGGCGACTTTCTTATCAGTTAAGAAAGCGTACCGGCTTGTAGCTATAATCATATGGGGTGCCGTTTGTAAATTTATTATTTCTCGTAAATTTCGCCACTTCTTTCATTATTTAATATGGTTTTATGATACAACCAATTCTGGGCACTGGTTATTTGATATAACCAATTTACCTGACCCTGGTTATTTGATATAACCAGTTTCGCAAAAGTGGTTATTTGATATAACCAAATTCTCGACATTTGCCCCAAAGTTGTTATTACATATAACCAATTTCCCAATGTCTTTGATTATTCAATTTATTTGTTCCTCCAAACCCTAGCTGATACATAATTATGTAAGTATTGCGTGGGAAAGTGATATAGTGGCAGTAAAATTTACAATGGAAAAACCCACGATACAAAATTACAACACTTAAATTAATTTACATTGTATATTGGAGGGAGAGGAGAGGGGCATGTCTAGGTAAACTAATATTGTGCCCCTTAAAATTACGTATATCAAAAGACTTGAGATTCTTAATAAAAAATGAAGGAAAGGATGGCTTTCATGGCCACGAGTGTATCTTACAGTGAACGGACCTTCTGTATGATATAACATAGGTTAATAAGCTTCTGCTCTATCAAATGACAGTTTTTCATACAGAACTGCTTTACGTTTGCCACTCCTGCTGGGTGGTATTTTAAGTACTCGTGGAACCATTAGTTCTGAGTTTCCCGCCGCTTTGATTCCAATTTAAGACACTGGTAAAATACTGGATAATTATAAAAACTACATGTCTCTATAATATTCTCTCAAAGGACTATTTTTAAATGGTTAGCTTAGATTTCTTTACATTCTCCAGAGCTGTCTAAAAACTTTACCACGAATTTTCTACCGTCTTCCTAACGACATTTCCGTTCACTGCCAACCTTTGTTTCCAGTTAAGCTGTTCGAGGAGTTATCTCCGCATAGGTGTCACCGGAGGCCTGCAACAACGAAAATAACAAACCTCTTTGGCTTTACTTGTATGTAAACATAATTTAAAGATAATCGCTTCTTTCGTAATTCACCACGAGCTTGCATTGGATTACCAATCAGGGCGATTACTTGAAATTGCACAAGAAGTTCGTGGGACACGATTTGAATCCCTTGCGATTATTAAGGCAGAAACAGACTATTTTAAGGGACCTTTTCGCGATTTCGCGTGTTGTCGGCATACGTCGAAATTCGTATGTGCATACTAATGCACTATTATGTTCCCCGCGACCTTAATAATTGTACTTTACATATTTTTCAATTCAATGTTCAGTACGGAGCATATCCTTCCTGGTCGAAAAAAAAGCGCAATTTGCAAGTGCAAGCAACTGCAAGCATCGGTAATGAAATGATCGAATTGCAACAGTAGGGAGTTTACGCAACTACGACGGCGACGGCAGCGAGAACGCCACACAACAATGCATGGCCTTGCACGTGCGTTTTACATTTTGGTACATTTCTTTGCTGTCATCTGCAAAACGACGACGTGAAATGACTAAATTTTCGGTTTTTACCGGAACCTGACCGCATGACAGCAGTTTTTCTTTCTTTTTCTTTACTTTAACACCGTTCACAGTAATTCAGTCCCTTGACAGTTCGCCAGCATTTTTTCAGTAAACAAGTTGGACTGAATAATCACGAAAGAGTTACAAAAACGGGAAGTTTCATTTTCAAATGACGTTTTCGTTGCCGTCGTCGTCCTAGTTGCGTAAACTCCCTAGTATTTCTGGAAGGGCGACGTTGTGTTCTTTTTAAATACAAGTGGTGGAACAGAGAGTTAACTCTGAAGTGTAAATTCAAGTGCTAAGAGAAACCCATGAAAAACCCACTGGGTGACCTCGTAGCTTAGTCGGCAGAGCAACGGTAGATCTAATCCGGAGGTCGTGGGTTCGATTCCCACCGAGGTCATAATAATTTTTTCTTTGCCTCGTGTGGTTCCCTGATACCCTTTACTAGGGCTAAAGCCCAGTGGGTTTATCATGGGTTTCGGTTAGCACTTGAATTTACACTTCAGAGTTAATTCTCTGTTCCACCACTTGTATGTGTTTATAGTGCTACGCGGCACAACATATATATGTACCCTTACTTTCTCTTCGCCGCGATTCACCACCTTAATCGTCCCCGACTTTCTCTGTTTGACCTCGTAGCTTAGTCGGCAGAGCAACGGTAGATCTAATCCGGAGGTCGTGTGTTCGATTCCCACCGAGGTCATAATAATTTTTTCTTGGCCTCGTGTGGTTCCCTGATACCCTTTACTAGGGCTAACGCCCAGTGGGTTTATCATGGGTTTCGGTTAGCACTTGAATTTACACTTCAGAGTTAATTCTCTGTTCCACCACTTGTATGTGTTTATAGTGTTACGCGGCACAACATATATATGTTCTTTTTAAAGTTATTTTTAATCTTCGAGAAATAGAGATCAAATATTCACCTCTTGAAATATATTCAATAACTAAAATTCAAACCAGAGAAACACTACTACTGAACTGTCGTACATTTTTTATCTCTTCGTAAACCCCCTGTCGTTTCTCGTCGTTTGCGCTTCCATACGCAGTAGAATCACTAGTATGCTTCAATTCTTGATAATGACGTTCTGTATTAACTTGACCTTGTGGAGCTCTCATTGAACGAAGTTCGAAATAGGTGTGTTCGGATTCTCTTGCAGTAGCACTGCTGGTTGCCATGTCGGCTTCACGTTCTAGAGTGATTTTGTGTTTTTCTTCGTCATTATCTTCGCTCTCTCTTTGTAAGTATGACCGCTGTTTGTAACGTAGAAGATAAACGCCGATCATTGCGAAAGAAAGGAGAATGCCTAAAACGATTACCGCTGGGAGAAGAGGAAGGGAAGCTCTGGTGTCTGCCAAACAAGAAAAGGGCATATTAAGTACACTACGTCCAAAGTATAACGATGACTTCTATGTGCACGTTTCAACCTACAGGGGAAACAGATTGTGAATGTCCCTTTGTATTTGTTGATTTAGAGAGTAGTATTTAAAATCGCTTCTGTTAATGATTCCCTCATTAAGGGTAATTTAACAACTTAACAACAACAATCAATATAAATAGAATAACGACACCATTTCACGAATCTTCAGTTAAATGTTGGAGCTGGATTGATGCTTGGTGCATTATTGATGCCATTTAGAAATACTTTATGTTGTGAAGATAAACATTTGTTATCTCCGCCGTACAGGGAGTGGTGGGGAAGAATAATGATGGTTACAATAAACCTAATAAAAAAAATGCATAAAATTGAGCAAACCGCGCTCAACCAAGTTTTCATTTGATTGATTGCACATTGGTTAGTTGATGGCGGTATTCAATATGTTGTAACAGTGAAGTGGAACAAACACTGATTATTAACCTGTTATTTCTGTTGATAGTTCATTTCGCGAGTCTAGAAAAAAAAAAGGAAATAAATCTTTTTAGCGCTGTATATGTATAAATACGGTGTCTACAAATTATCAAGGTTGTTTTCTCCATGGGAGTAAGTTATAAATAAAGGGGAAGGAGTTAAAAACTTTAAGCATGAAAGGGTTACAGAATGAAAAACTGGTCTCTTTAGACTTTGTCGCTCCCATAAATCGACTTGGCAGCAAGTCTATAGTCTGTGGTTTTACGTATATTTGCATACACAAACTAGATAAAACTAATCAGCTGAATGCTTCTTATTTTGACTATGATCGGCCCGTTGACTGAAAGAAGAATTGGCCAGACTGTTTCGCTTGGTTGCCGCAGCAATCGGCGATTAGACAGCAAACTTAGCGAGCGAGAACGATTCTGCAAGACGTGTTCATGCAGCCACATAGCCAACATTTAGTATAACGAAATTCACCGGCGACTCCCACGGAATTGAAAGTCGGTAACAAATCGCAAACAAAGGGTGTGTAAAGTAACACTAACTACCTGTAGTGCACACTACGAAGGCAATGTAGCGTGACTCCGACCAAGAACAATAGTAACTCCACCCACTGTGGTCACACTTTGTTATCGAAGTCTCACTTCCAACACATGTTACGTTAATGAACCATCTTGATACATTAACACTCGCAGATTCCATGGCTGCACCCAGAGCTCCTTTGAAACCAAGCTGACGGCAAACAACTCTGGCATCCTGTAAGTCCCAGTGATGACCACAGACTGGTCCCCAGATGCCATCGTAGAACACTTCTACTCGGCCTTGAGATGGCACATCACCCCATCCAGCGAGTCGCACTGCCTCATAAACAAAAAGGGTGATTACATAGTTATTGTATCGTGGCTTAATATCAGAGCAATACCTTAACGTTTCGTTCGACCGCCGCACGTGCGTTTTATTTCCTCACTTCAAGTTTTAATTCATGCTTCATTGCCGTCAAACTTTACGTAAGGAGAAGGTGAGTTGAAGAACAATTCTACGGGTTCATCAAATCAAAAGACACTAGCAGCAACACAGAGTTTCCGGCAACAACGAGTAAGATTAAGTTTGTCGATAGTACCTACTGTGTCTCTTGGTCTGCATATCACACCAGCTTTTCTTTTTTCTCGGCAATCATGGGATCTCAAACCGCTATGAACGCAAGAAAAGAGGGAAGTTTCGTTGCCCATACATTGTAGGTTGTTTAGCCAGAACGGAGCTTTTATTCCTGTAGGATTTTTGTTTTCAAAACCTGCCGACAGTGATCCATCAAAGTCCATCATTCGGCAAGCCACATCAGCATCTTGTTTGTCCCACTGATCAGCACACACCCAGCCCCAGGTGTTGTTGTAATAAAGTTGTACAAGAAGTTCTTCGGGAAATTGTCCCTCGACCAAACGAATATCTGATGGAGAAAGACAAACGTGTTTGACTTCAAATTCAACTTCAATTTTCCACTAGAAATCTCTGAAGGCTGGCCAATTTTCTTTTGCGTTTCCTGTTAAGTGGACACTGAGGAAGGCGGACACCGGACACCCCTGCAATCGTCAAAT
Source organism: Galaxea fascicularis (assembly GCA_948470475.1). Classification (NCBI taxonomy): domain Eukaryota; kingdom Metazoa; phylum Cnidaria; class Anthozoa; order Scleractinia; family Euphylliidae; genus Galaxea; species Galaxea fascicularis. The sequence goes on from OX419344.1 coordinate 20,029,073, forward strand.
CCTAGCGCCGATTTCTCAAAGCCCTCGAAAGCCTTTCGCGCCAAGAAAACTATCTACTTGCACTTGGTTCATTATACCAGAAATTCGATTTGTTATAATTTTAAGTAAACAAGCTATAAAACTGAAACAGATTGGACTAGTTTACCTAAATAGTATAGAAGTATGCTTAATGACTGTTACTGCTTGAAACGGTAAAGTATGCACTATTAAATCCAAGTGAGATTTAATTTTAATAAATACATTACATGCCACAAGTGGTATTTTTAGCGACGGAAATTGTGTGTGATTTCCGAAATGTTGTGTAAAGCTGTGTACATAAACAAAATATGTTTGTCATGTTCGAGACTTCACGAAGCTATTGCAACCTAAATCTGTGACTTTTTAAATAATAGTGACTTCAACAGACAAACAGATGTTTGGTTAACAGCAACTATAAACGTTCTAAAATCAACATTAAGCAGATTAAGGATATAACACAAGCGTTAAAAAACAGCAAGAAACATAAAAAAAAGAAAAAAAGAAAAACAGAGCAATTTACACAGCGGAAAATTGACCTCCGAACAGTTTAACATCGACGGTGCGAGCCTGATATTGCAAAAGAGAGACAGAGAGAGAGGACACAGAAGACCGCGCATCTTAATTCTTCCATTCGCGCATAACCACAATTCCTTGCGCCTTTTTACTTATCGCCGACCACAGTTCCTTGCGTTTTGTAAGAAGGTTGAATAACCCTATATTGTGATTGTTTAACGGTTCAAGCTTCCTCGTTCGTTCGCTTCGAACTCACTCACTATGGCAGCAACTAGTTCGCCCGAAAATTTATTCCCGAATCGCAGAAAAACGATTTGAAAAAAATGCTTCTTGGGTCCGAAATCTTTTCCGGCGTTTTGCAACGTACGCCTGATAAATACATGGTAATGAAGCTTGATGAAAGTATATTCTCCAATTAAGCTACCTGCATTCCAATCCTCAGTGTCAAAACTGACTTAAGAGCGGCCGTCCGTAAATATCGCCTGGGGGCGTGCAAAATGAAAAAATCGAAAATCCCCAAACTTTGTCAGAATATAGCTCTAGGTAAACTATTTCTAGAAAAATAACTTTTAGTTCGATTAGATTTTTCTTTTACGCGTGCGGCGACCGAGTCGGTTCCGGGGCTCACAGGTTGGGTTTCACCGGCTAAAGACAGTGCATTACTTAAAAATCGTTTAAAAATTAAAGAAGAAACAAACTCTGCTTCTGAAAACCTCAGTAGTAAGAGTGCAAATTAAATAATATTTTCAATGTGAAATTTTCCTATTCGACAACAAACTGGATATTTTTCAGATTTTTAATTATTTTACCTAATTTGCTGATTTTTGACAGACAAAATATTGACAAAATTCGGACTCAAAAATAACTTCTTGGTATACGGCTTTGAGGCATAACGTTCCTACAGATAGAAAGAGCAAGGTGTCTTCCTTAAATTAATGCAATAAAATTTTTGGGCAATCCAACGGGGAAAATATTCCAGCGCCAAATGAAAGTTGCCTTTGAGGTCAAATTCACGCCACTTTTGTCACGGTATGCCAAGGTGTTAAATCAACAAAAATGCTCTTTGGGGCAAAGAATGGCCAAAATCCCCCAAATCTCTTTGCAAAGGAACAATACTTATTATTTTCGACTTATTTGCATCTGTTTCGCCAGTTTTTTACTTAAATGAACCTGTTAACAGTCAAAATCCGTTTGCTGTTCAATGAATTAACAGCCGTGAACGGCACAGATCAACACGTTTCAATACTATCCATTGCTCATTTAAAAAGAACAGTTTAGCCCACGTCAGCTTACATAAGGATATATGACTAAATATATTACTTATCTGTCATAAACTGAAGAGGTATTGGAAATAAAACCGCTAAATACACGTTCTCTTCACATCTGTTGCGGAGCAATAGGACAATGCGTTACACACAGCTGTGGGGACTGGGGAGAGGAATGTCAGTTGTATGGGTGTGGGGTAAGTCAGATTTGTGCTGCACAGTGCAATAAACCCTCCCTGAAACTAAACAATGATCAAAGTGAAAATGATAAATCAGGGGGCTGATCGAAAGTATAAGGGACTGATTGCGAAACTTTAGAACCCAAAAAATATATAGCACCAGGACCAGATACCACATGTGCTGTCTGCTCGAAGAGTAGGAGAGAGAACCTGGGAACGAGGTTGTTGTCTGCTATCTTGGGTTATCTCGTCTGCTGATCTTGAAATATTTACTTTAAGTCTAAAAGTGCTTTCAGATAAATCAGATAAGAAAAACTCCACCCTGAAAAATTTTTTCAAAGTAAACGTGTGATAGTTGAGTAATTCTTAGAGCCAGTACCAAAGCCACCTTGCTTCCGAGTTGAAGCCAACACTCGTTGACGTATGGCATCGTGTGGATATTCCACGTTTGTTGGAGGGCCCTGTGGAGCTAGCCCTTCTAATCCTGCAGATGCAACGTGTGTAGCACTAGACAAATGCACAAAAGACGTCAAGTCTCACTTAAACCAATATGACTGCTTTGATTCGTCCTTGAAAACGGAAGCAGATCTTCTTCTCGCAAGAGCAGGTAACTGATTTGCACTGTAAATAAATAAAGCCTTTCCGATGAGTTGATCAAGTTGATGCACTTTTTATTCATTAATATTAATTTGTTTATGCGTGGCACCGCAACTCGAAAGACCTCTCAAAGGCAGCAACGTAGTTCCGGAATTTGACTTACTAACTGTTGATACTAACAGCAAACACATTTTGCGATTACCACAGGATTGCTTCATGAATTCACTGCGGCTTCTTTGTACATTTTGTTTCAGGGATTTTCGAAGTCGATGATAATCATATTAAAATGTCGGTTTGTCCACGACATCGAGACGCCTTTGGTATACGATGGCGTAGCGGCAAAAGAACATGTTCCGCTCCAAAAGACTGGGCGGCGCATAAGAGTAAACAAGTCAAGGGAGATCGGGGTATCACCCTACCACAATGTAAAAGGATCTTTAGGCTCACTTCAGTGCTTGTTCCAGTTGCGTCTCGTAAGTAATAAAGATAATGCTAAGAATTGCACAATCCTCTAGTCCCTGGGAGCTGCGTATGCAGCCGAAAGAAACCCGGCTAGATGTTAAGTCTGGTCTGTGGCGTAGGCTGGGGACTGGTACTTAAAATATAGAAACAATTAGCTTCCATGAACAAAAAGCTTTATGACCAAATCCTAACTCGATGGGGGTCAAATGCATGTCTAAATCAGTGATTAAAACCACATTCGCTGTGTTACAGACACCAACCAAATTTGCAGTGATTATGGAGATTCCACTACATTATTTCACGAAGGCTGAAATGGATATTCCGCAGATTTTATCGCTGAATAAAGAAGATGGGAAATGTACTCATGAGTTGTTATTTTTCTGTTTTAATTTTAGCCATTTGTAAAAAATGTCGGCTGGTGCTTGCATCAGGGGCACCTTCATCCCCGTGTGAAACAAAAGAAGATGTCCCCCCTCCAATCGCAAAAGAGAAACGAGACGTCTGCACATCATTTGCTTCATCACCGTCCATTTCAAAAGAGGATGTTTCTTTCAAAGTCCAACAAGCAAAGGCAAAGGTCCTGTCAGTTGTTGACACTGACGAAACTGACTCGGTAATATATTATAATCATCAGAATCAGAGACAGGATTTGGAATTGAAACAGTTTTCAAATGGCTCCTTCTTGGGGCCTCAACTAAAAAAAACCACATGCACACAAAGAAACAGATGGAGGAAGGAGGATTGTTTTAAATTAGATCTGCAATTTGTTTTGCAGTTCAAAACATGTAGAATTAAATCGATGACTAAATTTTTTTTTTAAAATAAAAGCTACAGTTTTCATCATCTTCATCATTATCATCGGCCCAATCAACGTCATTGTCATTATTTTGTATTACTGTGATAGTCGCTTATAGCTTCTTAACTCCTTATATCATTTTATTATTCTCTTTCTTAATTTGGCTTTCTCTTTTCTTCTTTTCTCTTTTATATTTCAGGACAATGAAAGTACCTCTGGTTTAAGTCAAGCCATGAAAAACCTCGAACTTGTTTCGTTCGACAGTAGCCCTTACGCTACAGAAAGTACCGGCAGCAGCAGCGGTAGTGCGAATGATTCATCAATCGAAAACCAAACGCTTCGTCGCTTAAAGCTGAATGAATTTTTAAGTGTATGTGGCAGGGAAACTGTGAATCAACCGAAAAAAAGTTGGGAGCAACTAAGCACGCGAACTAAAAATGTTCGCGTATCTAAAGCAAAAGATGCTGTCGTTGCGTCGTTAGAGGTCATTTCTCCTGGAAACCCGGCAGCCCTATGGGAAGCAATGAAAAGCTCACAGTCTGTAGAAAAAGCCTTGGGCACAGAAAATCAATCTCCGTTGGATAAGAAGTACCTGGAAGCGTTAGCAGAGACCTATCAGAATGCAAGTAGTTGGGACACCCGCCGACAGGTGTTGTCAATAATGGCTGATTTGACACCGTACTCTGTTTTGCAGCAATTTATTCCTGGCATCACCGACTACAGAATCAAAGTAGCTCGCCAACATTCCATCGAGCATGGACGCGGTGTTCCCTTGCCTGCCGCCAAGAGCCCTAGACTCAGGGTAGACGAAATCCAGCTCGATCATTTTTTAAACTTCATTACCAGTCCCCACGTGGTCCAAGATCTACCGTTTGGCCAACGCTACCTGTACCTATCAAACGGCAAGGTACTCGAAACACCTAATGTGATAAGGTCCATGATACCACAGCGCATAATTGATCAGTATAACCAGTTCTGCTTGGAGACGAATTTTTCTCCGTTCAGCCCGTCCACAATGTTACGAATATTGTCATCGTGTACCGCTACAGTAAGAAAGTCACTTCAAGGACTAGACTACTTTGCCGCTGAAGGAGCAAAAGCCTTTAACGATTTGCTAAAATTAGTTGCAAGGACTGGAGACAGACAGTGGGTCGTTAGATGCGAGCAAGCTCTGAAAGAGGGAAAACAGTATTTGAAAACGGACTACAAGGTAGATATTTTAGAACCATTTATAATATAAACACTGAAAGGGTAATCACATAAAAGAAATAAATATGCAAAGGCGATCAGTTGAACCCTTAAAAATTATTGTAGCTATGCCTACCTTTTATGCTTAGTTACCCCTTTTATACTATTAAATAAATTTAATTGTATGACCGCAGTAAAAGATGTGTGATAAATCGTGTCTAGTTTTTTGGCCAATCATAGGTTGATGATTTCTTTTTTAAGATGTTGAATTCAAAATTTACCCAGAAATTTCAAAAACACAATGAAGAAATTCTTCTTTGTAGATATAGCTTATTATTTTTGTTCTGACTACTTTCTCGCAGGTTCATATCACCAGAGCATCCAGTATCCCCGACCACTGTAGTGCGTACGCCCTAACTGATACAAAAGAAGAGTGTCTTCGAGAAATGTGTGACCACGCCCACGACAAGAGTTGTCCCTTTTGTGATCGGCTGAAAGACACTTTAAAAGAAATTGAGTTGAATTTGATCGAAGCGAACCTGGATGAAGAAGACCGGGATGACGTCATGTACTCGTTTCAGCAAGCTTATACAGCGATAGAAGCTTGGAAGGCTCATCAACTGAGATCTATTCAACAGGATAAGGCCCGCTTAAACATCATAGATACCCTGGCAGAAAGTTCAGTGTTAATCACTCAAGACTGGGCGATGAAATTCTTGCCCCGAAAGTACCGGGAAACCCAAGCCGACTGGTTTGCTAAGAGAGGAATCTCTTGGCATATCAGTACCGTCGTACGTCGAAAGGGAAACCTGCAACACCAAGCATTTGTCCACATTGTGAAGAATTGTAATCAAGACAGTGACGCGGTGGTAAGCGTTTTACGCCACACCTTGCAGCAGCTCAAAATGGACCATCCTGAAACAACAACTGCCTTTCTCCGCCAGGACAACGCTGGATGTTATCACAGTGTAACCATGTTAGCTGCCTGTGGACTTATGGAGAAAGCAACGGGAATTAAAGTAGAAAGAGTTGATTTTAGCGACCCGCAAGGCGGTAAGGGGCCCTGTGACAGAAAGGCGGCCACAATTAAAGCTCACGTTTTAAGGTATCTCAACGAAGGTCACGATGTGGTCACTGCAGAAGACTTCCGAGATGCAATGCTCTCTCATGGTGGTGTTAGAGGTGTTCGGGTGGCTTTGATCGACATGTCCATCGTGCGTCCAACGTCTCTGCGTGGGAAATTAGAGGGAGTTAGCACCCTTAACAACTTCCATCTTGGAGACCGAGAGCTCACAGCGTGGAAAGCATTTGACGTGGGTAAAGGAAAGAAAGTATCATGGACACAACTGGAAGGTCAGACATCTTAGAAGCTATAGATAACTAACTCATAATTTGGGCACTAGTTTTGTTATAACGTAGCGTAACTGAATAGACATCAATGCGAACTACAAGAGATAGCTGCAACGCTGTTAATTTTAAAGTAGGTTGAGAACTGTTGTAATTTCAGCATGACCATTCACTAGGCTTAAAAAGATAAGTACACAATACTTTTGAAGTAACGTTTGTTTTAGCGAGATTGAGCATCCATAATCCGCTTCTGAAGTGTTTTGATAAAAAATTCTGAAGGCCTTTCTCTTTTAATATTTTTTTCTTTCGTCATTTAGTTGAAATAGGCCCGCTAGAGGAACCAGTTTTCACGCATTGTTCATTTTCCCAAGGAGACTTTCAAGATGTATCTTCATGTGACAACGCCCAGGCCTCTAATAATAGAAAGGAAGAGTCGCCGACAAAAGAGGAAAGTGTTGTTTCCGCTGACCACGAAAGCCCGCTCTTTTATTGTCCAGTGGAGGGATGCGTAAGCACCTTTCAGCGCCACTATAATCTTGAGCGCCACTTGCATTATGAAAAATGCCAGTTTCTCGAGGAGAAACACAGCCTCTTAGACAAGGCGAAGATGATGTACTTCGAAAAACTCGAAGAAGGTGCCAGTGCACAGCCTTTTGTAGCGGGCTCAGTTGTGGTAGAAAAGAGGGCGGGGCATCTGCTATCACCGGGTTGGGCCCTACGTTCAACTAAAAAAAGTTCTAGATTCAATTTCAAGCAGAAGAATTACTTAAACGAAAAGTTTAAGATCGGAGAACAAACTGGACATAAAACAGACCCAGAAGACGTGGCTAGAGATATGAGGCACGCCAAAGAAGAAGATGGCAGCCGCATGTTCACACCAGCTGAATTCCTTTCACCTCAGCAAATTAAATCCTATTTTTCAAGAGCTGCAGCGAAGTTACGTCAGTCCGAAAGTTGCGATGATGCTGATGAGTGCGATGTTCAAGCCGTTGAAGAGGAAGATGTATACTCTTCTGTGCGCACTCATATAATCCAGGAATGCCAGGTTGTTCATCCAGTCATGTATGACACGTACAATCTGTGTGAAATGTGCGAACAAAGGAAACTGACCAAGCTCAGCGTGTCAATGTTGCGTTTAATATGCTGTTATTTTGATCTGAAGTGCGAAGGTGTTTCACTGAAACGTAAAGCACCTTACGTAAAATTGATTGAGGACCTTGTAAAATCGTGCTCCTGCAACTAATATTATTATTGAAACTTGGGTGTCTGGACTAATACGGAATCATTCACAGCTCCTACTCCTTCCACCTACTCACTCAAATTTCCCACTACAGTATTATCCCAGTTTAATTGCATAATAACAGATATTTTGCATGTCGATACAAAAATAAAATTAATTAATTACAAAAGTACCCTCTTAAATTAGTCCACTAAAACGCAGGATTGTCTCTCGGCTTGTGCGCCTGCGGAGGTAGGGTCGGAGCAGTGAGTAGGGATACGGAATTGGGATTATGGATGTTTTCACGTCTTTGATTACTCGCCAGAAAAGGTATAGGGGGAACAAAAGTTTCAGCTAATTAAGAATACGACATATGCCTGGTATCCTTACCTGTGCAAGTCGTTTAAACCTTAAATTCCGGTTTGACGTGCATTACCTGCGCCCCTGTGTCACGCAATTGTGACATTCCGTGAAGTACAAGTACTCGATCGGTAACTCGGCATTGCATAGGATGGAAGCCTGTTTGTTTATATTGAATCAGCTTTAAAATGGGTAGGTGTATAACTAGTTAGTCTCATATAATGAAAGGAACAATTATTGTTTAATCGTGCGTGAAATATTTTAAGTTCTGGAAAACTATGAAGTTTGAAACGTTTCTCAGTAGGGAGCAATAACAAAGAATTTAGATATTGCAAGTCGATCGCAAATGTCACTTGTTAGCAAACGGTTTCCAACAGAATGAACAAGAGAAATCATACAGCTTCTTAAAAAGCAAACCTTCTTGGCAAATACAAGGCGTTCTGTGCTACAAAGCGCAAAAATATTTTAAATAACGAGAGTATTGTTGTTTTTGCCCTTTGAATGTCGTGACAAAATGGCGTGTTTTGACCTCAACGGTCGCTTTTGTTCGGCGCTCAAAACATCTTGCCTTTTGGTTTGCCCAAGAATTTTATTGCATTTATGTGAAGAAGACACCTTTCTCTTTCTATTGGTAGGAAAGCTATGGTCCAAAGCTGTATACCAAGGAGTGATTTTCGAGTCTGAAGTTTTGCTATTTTTTGTCCGTGAAAAATGGGCAAAATAAGTAAAATAATTAAAAATCTAAAAAATATTTAATTTGCCGTCGAATAGGAAAATTTTAGATCAAAACAATTGTTTAAGTTGAGCTCTTTTTGGTACGATTCCCAGAAGCAGAATTTGTTTCCTCTTTAATTTTTAAACGATTTTTAAGTAATATATGGTCATTAGCCCCTGAGAACTGCCGTGTGAGCTTCCGAACCGACTCGGTCGCGGCACGCGTAAAAGAAAAATCTAATCGAACTAAAAGTTATTTTTCTAGAAATAGTTCACCTAGGGCTATATTCTGACAAAGTTTGGGGATTTTCGATTTTTTCATTTTGCACGCCCCCAGGCGATATTTACGGACGGCCGCTCTTAAAGTGGAAGTATTTTCACTTTGACAAGTACCTGGAGTGCACAGAACGCCAGCATCCTTCCCATGATCACAATCGTTTCTTCCCCATCCTCTATGGCGACACTCTGTCAATGAAGTCTCGTGTCCCGTACATTGTACATCATCCATCCATATTCTTCCCTTTCCTCTCCCGAAAGCTGCAGTATTGTTTATTGCCAACGCACTTGGAAATCCAAGCTCACGGCAAACAACGTTAGCGTCTCTTAAATCCCAGTCATCGTCACAAACTGTTCCCCAGGTTCCAAAGTGAAACACTTCCACTCGGCCCTGGGATCTAACAATGTCTCCACCTACTAATCGAACTGACAGGAAAACAGATTGTTAGGGTCTTTCTTTAGGCAAATAAGATCTGTCTTGGTTGTGTTATATCTAAATGGTGTCATTGGGTTTTATTGCTATTTGCATCACCTTGAGGTGTGACTGTGTTGTATGATCGTGGCCCAAAATGTTTATTATTATTCAGGTATACTAAACCATGCACCTCTGACAAGCTATGGCTATTTTCACCTCTTGGTTTGCATATGACACTGGCTATTCTTTCTCCTTCACAATCATCAGACCCTCCACCATCATGGGAGCACTCAAAAAGAGAACTTTCGTGACCAGTACATTCCATGCTTTTGAAGCAAACGGGTGCTTTTATTCCTGTGCGTCTTTCATGTTTAAAACCTGCCGACAATGATCCATCGAAGTCCATCATTCGGCAAGCGACATCTGCATCTTGTTTGTCCCACTGATCAGCACACACCCAGCCCCAGGTGTCTTCGTAATAAACTTGTACAACAGCTTCTTCGAGAAATTGTCCCCCAACTAAGCGAATAGCTGATAAAGAAAGGCAAACATATCCGACTTAAATGTGAATTTTTTTTCACTTGAGATTCTAAAAAGACAGACTAGTTACGACTTTTATTTGTACCCAAGCTGGCCGAATTTTCTCTGAGTCTTCTACTACAGGGGCAAGGAAGGATGAAGGGCGACGAACAGTTGATATCCGGTCTCTCCTTACCGCACTTTTGTTTATCCTGGTCAATTCATGGTGTTTGAAACTGGTTGGTGGATTGTACGTATCAAATTACGCTCTCAAGGTAACCTGCATAAGTACCTGGAGTGCATGAAAGGCCAACGTCCTCACTGTGACCACAATTATGTCTTCCCCATCCTCTGTGGCGACACTCTGTCAATTGAATTTCGTATCCTGTACATTGTACGTCATCTATCCATATTCTTCCCTGTCCTCTCCCGAAAGCTGCAATATTCTTTGTTGCCAGCGGACTTGGAAATCCAAGCTGACGGCAAACAACGTTAGCGTCTCTTAAGTCCCAGTCATCATCACAGACTGTTCCCCAGGTTCTAGAGTGAAACACTTCCACTCGGCCCTGGGATCCTACACTGTCTCCACCTACCAATCGGACTGCCAGGAAAACAGATTGTTAGCGTCTTGCATTAGGCAAATAGAATCTGACTGTCCTGGTTCTGTTATATCTAATTGGTGTTATTTGGTTTGTTCTTGCTATTTCTATGCATCACCTGAAGGTACGATTGTGTTTTAATTTACACACCAAGTCGGCATTACGCTTTTTTGCCTCAAACTTTGGCCAAATTCAGACCAGTGCTCCGCCAAAGGAGATTTGGAGGTATTTACCTTTTGCTCTGCATACGACACCAGCCTTTCTTTTTATTTTGCAGTCGTGATGTCCCAAACCATCATGGGCGCACACAAAAAGAGAAGATTCGTTACCAGTGCATCGCATGTTGTTGACCAATACAGGGATTTCTGGTCCTTTAAAATTGTCGTTTTCAAAAGCTGCTGATAACGATCCATCAAAGCCCATCATTCGACAAGCCACATCAGCATCTTTTCTGTCCCACTGATGGACACACACCCAGCTCCAGGTCTTGTTGTAGTAGACTTGTACAAGACCCTACCTGGGAGATCGCCCTCCTATGAAACGAGCTGATGGAACAGAAAATAAAAGATCGTCTTTTTTTTTTTCTTCTTTGGAAAATTGTCTCCCATGCAAGCGAATAGTGACGGAAGACGACAAACATGTCTGACTTGAACTTCAATATTTGGACTGTAAATCTGTGAAAAGACAGGTTACTTTGATCGTAAGAAAATGAATTATCCAAGCTGGCCAAATGTTCTCGGCTCTGATTCTTTGAATTCTGCTAACGGGTCAAGGAAGAATTAGAGCCGACGGGCAAGCAGTTAATATCCGTTCTTCCCTTCCCGAAATTGTTATTTTTGGTCAGTTCATGGTATTGAAACTGTTTGGTGCAGTAGTACATTCTCAAAGTTACCTGGATTTCAATCCTCAAATTTAGAACTGACGCAAATCGAAAAAGGTTTTGTTTTGACAAGTACCTGGGGTGCACGAAACGCCAGCATCCTCACTGTGATGGCAATTGTGCCTTCCCCAACCTCTGTGGCGACACTCTTTCAATGAACTCTCGTGTCCTGTACATTGAACGTCATCCATCCATATTCTTCCCTGTCCTCTCCCGAAGGCTGCAGAATTGTTTGTTTCCAACGCACTTGGAAATCCAAGCTGACGGCAAACAACGATACTGTTTCGAAAATCCCAGTAATCATCACAAACCGTTCCCCAGGTTCCATTGTGAAAAACTTCCACTCGTCCCTCGTAGTTTGTATCTCCACCCACCAATCGAACATCTATGAGATCTTGAAGCATTATCAGTTCACAGTTTTTCAACGCATTTTGTTTTATAATTATATCAATTTAAGTAAACGAAACCACAGATTTGCAGTGGAAATTTAGTTATTGCTGAGGCGATCTAGATGAAAATTAAGAATTAAATAAGGGAAAAGGGCCGACTACATTCAATTGCTTTCATTGAGCATTTAGCAGAAACAAATCTGCATGGATGACGCGACGACGTGATTTTAGATTGGTGACTTAATTAAGACCTACCACCATCTCTTCCTTTGGCATAGTTCCCTGCCGTTAAACCTGAAAAGTAAGCATATTTCTTTACTGTTCCTTCCCGGGTGGGAATTCTCTTCGGAATTCTTGGTAGGGGTGCAATAGTACGTGTTCAATATCGGAACAATCTTAACGACATTCTATTGTTTTGCCGCAGCGAACTGAAAATGAATCCCCGTTGTACCGAACAGGAACGAACAGAGCACAACCGAGATTTGTACAAAATTGACGCTCTGCCCGCTCAAACGTTATTTCATTTTTCCAAATCGGAGGACATGTCAATTTGCATGTTTAATTTCATGGCAAATAACTATTATCAGTAGTATTATAGATCATTTGCATAACTCTAGATGCTTTCTGAAGACAACTATTCGGCTATGAGGATCCCTAGTGCAGCTTCTATGAAAGAAAGTCTGTTGCAACTGATTCATTCTATATTGAAAAAAAAAATGTCTCTGTCAGAATAAGATTTCTATGAAATTTCTGAAATTGCATTTCGCAGCACCAATGAGGGTAGCGTGTGTACCATATAACATATAAAAACCAGATTCCTACCTGTCATGAGAAGAAGAAACGCTGCGAACATGTTATCGGGCAAGAACTGGGGTGTTTGCCAAGGCCTTCGTTGGAGCAAACAAAGCATGCATGCGATGAACAAATTCACTTGGCAAAGGTTCCTTCTCCTATACATATTCACAATATCATGAAAGAGTTGTCTTTCTTTCCATGTTAGCACGTTCAATTTCTTTTTCAGTTTCCTTAAAGGCGAGAAAACAATTCCACTGGTCCGTTTGCTGAAAACAAATTAACTGGTTTCAGTGTTTGTCTTCAATTGTACTGAGTTCCCTTCATTGTTCTTACAACACGGTCTTCACATTTGTACTCTTAAATTTATGCATCTCGTTTATGAATTGCTCGAAAACAAAACAAAAAAAAACCTGAAAAAGAATATATCCAGTCAGTTCACCTGTGGAAAATTTTCATTCAGCACATTATATATGTTGCTTCTAACTTACATATCACATCTTTTCTTTTCAAGCTACACACACCTTTCCTTGTGGTCATTTTTTTTAAAGAGGATTTACTACCACTTTCTTTTTAAGAGTGAAACTTTTCTCCATGAATCATGAATATTTCAGTTGTTGCTTAGGGACGGCATTATTTTTATATAAGGTAACATCTTAAGGAACTTTACACGAAATTGAAGTTAAAAACAGAAAGTGGTGTCAGTCGACATTGCTTTTATTCAAGATGATAACTAATCAAACTTAAATGCCTCTTTTTACTCCAGAAATATTCTCAATAGAAAAGTCACTTTTCGTGACGTTTATATAAGTGCTCCTCCCAGGGTGGCCGAAAGAACCGCGCCATCTGTGACGACTGTTTGATTAGCAATTTGTCAAATATTCCAGCATATGTAAAATAAGTATGGATTTAGATTGATGGTATTTGTAAATAAGGTACAATCATATATAATGGAACATTCGGTAATCGTAGGTATAATTTTAAATGAGGTTTCAGTTGTTTTGTTGTCCACGTTTTTGCAAAAAAGATGTATCATTTGACACATTCATATACATTTAAATATTTCACCATGCATGTTCCTTTCAGGTGCGCCAATTCGTCAGTCTGGTGTCATTGAAGCATTGGTGATGCATTTATACTTGGCAAAGATCGGCCAAATGCAAAGGTAAATTAGTGCATTTAATAATAAGAACAGACTGCTTTAACCCTATGACTCCGGAAGCGCACATATGCGCTCATGTGGAACCAATTCCTTTGTACCCCTTGTGGCGGCATCATTTTCAACGGTCCTAGACAACATTGACAACCAACTTGAGCGGAGGATGAGATCATTCAAACCATACCCAAATGAGTGCCACTCAGTGAAACAGGCCTGAGAAAAATAACTTCACGATCTGGCTTCTCGCAAAAACCTTTGGCCCCCGAAATGAAAGCGAATACCTTTTGACAGTTATTTGAAAACCGCTGTATACTATACTGAAGTTCTGAAGTGCACCTTGCACCAGATGTTTTAATGTGCATTAGAAAGAAGAAGGTACAGTTGAACTTCCAATCAAAATGTAGAGCAGAAATGTTCCCTTTTTTTGCGAGAGGTGGTCGCTTACGAGAGACTAGACGCGTTTGTCTAAACTCGTATAAAAACGTCTAGCTGCAATCTTGGACAAAACTGTTGAGAAAATTAACCTCCAAAGCCTCTTTTTGTGAGAACACTAACAACCGAGTTTCACCATCCCCCATCCCCCCAATTCAATGTTGTTTGTGGCTCCTAAACGTTTGTCTAAGAATTGCGGCTTCCTAAATTCAACATTGTATAGGGGGAGGGGGAGGGGGAAGTTATCAGTAGTAATACTGTTGAGCCAGAGGTTTTCGTGAACGATTTTTGGGCCCGAAGAGGCCAGTTTTCTCAAGTAGTTTTGTCCAAGATTGTGGTTTGCTTAACTGATAGTGTGTCCTTTTGATCACCTATCAAGTGCGACAGAAGGATAAACTAAAATTGCACTCCGTTCTCTTAGAGGCGGTGAGTGTCGGGGGACGGTACGGTTGTGAGCCAGCATCAGGTGGTCGCCATCGCCTACAACTGTTGAAAAGTGGTCACTTAAGGCAGACGGTCAAGTAAGAAATGTGGTTCCATTGTATTCACTAGTTAAAAGAGATGAAACATGAAACCCTTTGCTTCGGTTAATTTCTAGCACGTCGAAATGAGCCGAAGTCGTCATTTGTTACCGAGCATATGCCTAAGCCTTTTTGAGTAATAGTGACATTCAGTATAACAAAACTTACGCGCGCACGAGAGGTGGCATGCACGAGCGCCAGTTACCACTAAGTAAACTGAGGCAGACTGAAGCAGAAGTTGAAACATCTATTTATTTGATATTATGCACTGCAGTCAGAGTCAAACGAAAAATTTGCCAGAATGTCGTCACCGAAGAGCGCTGAATTAAATTCATTTTAATCGTACTCGCCCGTATTTTCTCCTCGTTTCAAATGAGTACCACATGGGTATTAACTGGGGAAAAAATGGCTTCAAATTGTGTATCCACATACATACACACAAGTTTACAAATGTTTGTACACTTATATAGTAGAGAGAACAAAATGTTCTGAACTACAAAACTCTTTCCGAGACAAGTCACTAAGCCCTTCGAGTAGAAACCTCCTCGTAGGTGCCAACGGTAGCCTGCAAAAAAGAAAATGATAAACACATTAAGGCTCTATTTTTGTCACTTAACTAATTAGTATCGTCCACTGTTAGACCGGGACGGTATGAGATTCGGAATTCTATCGCCAGATTCTCTCTATTGTAAAGTCATTTAACTCCATTTTTGGTGGGAATTTTCAGTCAAAATCCGCTTCTGAGCCTTCGTTAGTAAATAAGACAGTTTTAAGTCTCGTAATGAAACTTAGCGCAGCCAAAATGTCTTCTTTGAAGTTCACAAAGTCAGTTGATGACGCCACATTCAATCGCTTAACATTAGTATTTCTGGAACGCCATGGTTGCGTTCTTTTATGAGTTTTTAATGTTCTAAAAATGCGTTCTTTTATGAGTTTTTAATGTTCTAAAAATGTGGATCAAAAAAATTCACCTCGCTCCGCTTCAAATACGGTCGATAAATAAAATCAAACTGTCATGCAAGTATGTGTGTGTTATGAAAGTACAAACAGAGACTAGTACAAATATCGTACATTTTTTATCTCTTCGTAAACTCCCTTCCGGCTTTCGTCGTTTGCGTTTTCACACTCAGTAGAGTCACAAGCATGCTTCAATTCTTGATACTGACGTTCCGTATTAACCTGATCTTGTGGAGCTCGCAATGGATGAAGTTCGAAATAGGTGTGTTCGGATTCTCTTGCAGTAGAACTGCTGGTTGACGTGTGCACTTCACATTCTAGAGTGATTTTGTGGTTCTCTTCGTCATTATTTTCGCTCTGTCTTTGTAAGTGTGGCCGCTGTTCGCAACGCAGAAAATAAACGCCGATCATCGCGAAAGAAAGGAGAACGCCTAATACGATTACCGCTGGGAGAAGAGGATGGAAAACTCTGGTGCCTGCCAAACAAGAAAAGGGCATATTAAGTACACTACGTCCAAAGTATAACGATGACTTCTACAGGTATGTGCACGTTTCAACCCACAGGGGAAACAGATTGTGAATGTCCCTTTGTATTTGTTGAGTTAGAGAGCAGTATTTAAAATCGCTACTGTTAATGATTCCCTCATTAAGTGTCACGCTTAATTTAACAACTTAACAATAACAATCAATATGAATAGAATAACGACACCATTTCACGAATCTTTGGTTAAATGTAGGAGCTGGATTGACGCTTTTTACATTATTGCGATTTAGAAATACTGTATGTTGTGAAGACAAACATTGTCATCTCCGTCGTAAAGGGAGTGGTGAAGAAATAGAATAGTGATGGTTACAATAAATATAATATACTGAAAAAAATACATAACACTGAGCAAACCACGCGCAAACACGTTCTCATTAATTTTGATTGTACAAATATGGTTAGTTGATGGCTGTATTTAATATGTAGTAATAAACAGTGAAGTAGAACAAACATTCATTATTAACCTGTTATTTCTGTTGATGGTTCATTTCGCGAGTCTAGAACAAAAAAGGAAAGAAATTATTTTTAGCGCTGTATATGTAGAAATACGGTGGGAATAAATTATAAATAAAGGGGAGGGGTTATCGATTTTAAGCATGAAAGGGTTACAGAATAACAGCTGGTCTCTTTAAACTTTGTTGCTCCCATAAGTCGACTTGGCATCAAGTCTATGGTCTGATCTGAATCTAAAGAACGTTCACAACTGCGATATTGCTTATCTTGGTTTATCTTGGCTCCAGGTCTTGTTGTAGTATACTTGTACAAGACCCTCCCTGGGAGATCGTCTTCCTGTGAAACAAGCTGATGGAACAGAAAATAAGAGATCGTCTTTTTTTTGTTTTCTTCTTTGGAAAATTGTCGCCCATGCAAACGAATAGTGACGGAAGACGACAAACACGTCTGACTTCAATTTTTGGACTGTAAATCTGTGAAAAGACACGGTTACTTACATTTTTGATCTCAACAAAATGAATTATCCAACTGGCCGAATGTTCTCTGCTCTGATTCTTCGAATTCTGCTCAGGGGTCAAGAAAGGATTAGGGCCGACGGGCACGCAGTTACATATCCGTTCTTCCCTTCCCGAAATTGTTATTTTCGGTTAGGTCATGGTATTGAAACTATTTGGTGCAGTAGCACATTCTCAAAGTTACCTGGATTTCAATCCTCAAATTCAGAACTGACGCAAATCGAAAAAGGTTTTGTTTTGACAAGTACCTGGGGTGCACGAAACGCCAGCATCCTCACTGTGATGGCAATTGTGCCTTCCCCAACCTCTGTGGCGACACTCTTTCAATGAACTCTCGTGTCCTGTACATTGAACGTCATCCATCCATATTCTTCCCTGTCCTCTCCCGAAGGCTGCAGAATTGTTTGTTGCCAACGCACTTGGAAATCCAAGCTGACGGCAAACAACGATACTGTTTCGAAAATCCCAGTAATCATCACAAACCGTTCCCCAGGTTCCATTGTGAAAAACTTCCACTCGTCCCTCGTAGTTTGTATCTCCACCCACCAATCGAACATCCATGAGATCTTGAAGTATTATCAGTTCACAGTTTTTCAACGCATTTTGTTTTATAATTATATCAATTTAAGTAAACGAAACCACAAATTTGCAGTGGAAATTTAGTTATTACTGAGGCGATCTAGATGAAAATTAAGAATTAAATAAGGGAAAAGGCCGACTGCATTCAATTGCTTTCATTGAGCATTTAGCAGAAACAAATCTGCATGGATGACGCGACGACGTGATTTTAGATTGGTGACTTAATTAAGACCTACCACCATCTCTTCCTTTGGCATAGTTCCCTGCCGTTAAACCTGAAAAGTAAGCATATTTCTTTACTGTTCCTTCCCGGGTGGGAATTCTCTTCGGAATTCTTGGTAGGGGTGCAATAGTACGTGTTCAATATCGGAACAATCTTAACGACATTCTATTGTTTTGCCGCAGCGAACTGAAAATGAATCCCCGTTGTACCGAACAGGAACAAACAGAGCACAACCGAGATTTGTACAAAATTGACGCTCTGCCCGCTCAAACGTTATTTCATTTTTCCAAATCGGAGGACATGTCAATTTGCATGTTTAATTTCATGGCAAATAACTATTATCAGGGGTAATATAGATCATTTGCATAACTCTAGATGCTTTCTGAAGACAACTATTCGGCTATGAGGATCCCTAGTGCAGCTTCTATGAAAGAAAGTCTGTTGCAACTGATTCATTCTATATTGAAAAAAAAAATGTCTCTGTCAGAATAAGATTTCTATGAAATTTCTGAAATTGCATTTTGCAGCACCAATGAGGGTAGCGTGTGTACCATATAACATATAAAAACCAGATTCCTACCTGTAATGAGAAGAAGAAACACTGCGAACATGTTATCGGGCAAGAACTGGGGTGTTTGCCAAGGCCTTCGTTGGAGCAAACAAAGCATGCATGCGATGAACAAATTCACTTGGCAAAGGTTCCTTCTCCTATACATATTCACAATATCATGAAAGAGTTGTCTTTCTTTCCATGTTAGCACGTTCAATTTCTTTTTCAGTTTCCTTAAAGGCGAGAAAACAATTCCACTGGTCCGTTTGCTGAAAACAAATTAACTGGTTTCAGTGTTTGTCTTCAATTGTATTAAGTTCCCTTCATTGTTCTTACAACATGGTCTTCACATTTGTACTCTTAAATTTATGCATCTCGTTTATGAATAGCTCGAAAACGAAAAAAAAAACAACAACAACAATCTGAAAAAGAACATACCCAGTCAGTTCAACTGTGGACAATTTTCATTCAGTACATTATATATGTTGCTTCGTAACTTACATATCACATCTTTTCTTCTCAAGCTACACACACCTTTCCTTGTGGTCATTTTTTTTTAAAGAGGATTTACTACCACTTTCTTTTTAAGAATGAGACTTTTTTTTCCATGAATCATGAATATTTCAGTTGTTGCTTAGGGACGGCATTATTTTTATATAAGGTATCATCTTAAGGAACTTTACACGAACTTGAAGTTAAAAACAGAAAGTGGTGTCAGCCGACTTTCCTTTTATTCCAGATGATAACTAATCAAACTTATTATTATATTATTATTATGTATTAACACGACTTGAGTAATCCTTTCGTCTCTGCACAACTGTATCCCACTTTGCATTTTTACACGGGCCGTAGGGCCACGAGTCTAGGAATGGACTCCATGACTTTCTTAAACACTGATTAAGCCATTTCCTCTACAAGATTCATCTGGGGACTCGAAAATATGCCTCTTTTTACTCCAGAAATATTCTTAAAAGAAAAGTCACTTTTCATGACCTTTATATAAATGCTCCTCCCAGGGTGGCCGAAAGAACCGCGCCATCTGTGACGACTGTGTCATTAGCAATTTGTCAAATATTCCAGCATGTCCAAAATAAGTATGCATTTAGATTGATGGTATTTGTAAATAAGGTACAATCATGTATAATGGAACATTCGGTAATCGTAGGTATAATTTTAAGTAGGTTTCAGTTGTTTCGTTGTCCACGTTTTTGACAAAAAGATGTATCATTTGACACATTGATATACATTTAAATATTTCACCATGCATGTTCCTTTCAGGTGCGCCAATTCGTCAGTCTGGTGTCATTGAAGCATTGGTGATGCATTTATACTTGGCAAAGATCGGCCAAATGCAAAGGTAAATTAGTGCATTTAATAATAAGAACAGACTGCTTTAACCCTATGACTCCGGAAGCGCACATATGCGCTCGTGTGGAACCAATTCCTTTGTACCCCTTGTGGCGGCATCATTTTCAACGGTCCTAGACAACATTGACAACCAACTTGAGTGGAGGATGAGATCATTCAAACCATACCCAAATGAGTGCCACTCAGTGAAACAGGCCTGAGAAAAATAACTTCACGATCCGGCTTCTCGCAAAAACCTTTGCCCCCCGAAATGAAAGCGAATAGCTTTTGACAGTTATTTGAAAACCGCTGTATACTATACTGAAGTTCTGAAGTGCACCTTGCACCAGATGTTTCAATGTGCATTAGAAAGGAGAAGGTACAGTTGAACTTCCAATCAAAATGTACTGCAGAGATGTTCCCTTTTTTGCGAGAGGTGGTCGCTTACGAGAGACCAGACGCGTTTGTCTAAACTCGTATAGAAACGTTTAGCTGGTTTGGCAAACTGATAGTGTGTCCTTTTGATCACCTATCGAGTGCGACAGAAGAATAAACTAAAATTGCACTCCTTTCTTTTAGAGGCGGTGAGTGTCGGGGGACGGTACGGTTGTGAGCCAGCATCAGCTCTGCAGGTGGTCGCGGTCGCCTACAACTGTTGAAAAGTGGTCACTTAAGGCAGACGGTCAAGTAAGAAATGTGGTTCCATTGTATTCACTAGTTAAAAGAGATGAAACACGAAACCTTTTGCTTCGGTTAATTTCTAGCACGTCGAAATGAGCCGAAGTCGTCATTTGTTATCAGGCATATGCCTTTTAAGCCTTTTTGAGTTATAATATAATGACATTCAGTATAACGCAACCCAAAACTTACGCGCGCACGAGAGGTTTGTACATCTCTGGTATCACGATGCACGAGCGCCAGTTAACACTGAGTAAACTGAGGCAGACTGAAGCAGAAGTCGAAACGTCGTTTTATTCGATATTACACACTGCAGTCAGAATCAAACGAAAACGCTGAATTTAAGCTCATTTTAATGATCGAGCGATACGGGCTGTTGAAAGTTACATGTAAAATCGATATCGTCCTCGCCCGTATTTCCTCCTCGTTTCAAATGCGATTGATTACCACATAGGTAATAACTGGAGAAAAAATGGTTTCAAATTGTGTGTCCACATACAAATAAACAATTATAAAGTTAAGTGTACAAATGTTTGTACACTTACAAAATGGTAGACAGAGAACAAAATGTTTTGAACTGGGAAACTGTTTCCGTGACAAGTCACTAAAGCCCTGTGTTGAAACCTCCTTCGTAGGTGCCAACGGTAGCCTGCAAAAAGGAAAATGATAAACACATTAAGGCCCTATTTTGGTCACTTAGCTTTAGCATCTTCCACTTTGAGACCGGGATGGTATGAGATTCGGAATTCTATCGCCAGATTCTCTCTATTGTAAAGTCATTTACGTCCGTTTTTTGGTGGGAATTTTTCAGAATCCGCTTCTGAGCCTTCGTTAGTAAATATAAGACTGTTTTAAGTCTGGTAATTAAACGTAGCGCAGCCAAAATGTCTTGTTTGAAGTTTACAAAGTCGGTTCGGTTGATGATGCCACATTCAATCGCTTAACGTTAGTATTTCTGGAACGCCGCCGTTGCGTTCTTTTATGAGTTTGTAATGTTCTAAAAATGTAGATCAAAAAAAGTCACCTCGCTCCGCTTCAAATACGGTCGATAAATAAAATCAAACTGTCATGCAAGTATGTTTGTGTTATGAAAGTACAAACAAACAAAGACTAGTACAAATATCGTACATTTTTTATCTCTTCGTAAACTCCCTTCCGTTTCTCGTCGTTTGCGTTTTCACATTCAGTAGAATCACTAGCATGCTTCAATTCTTGATACTGACGTTCCGTATTAACTTGATCTTGTGGAGCTGTCATTGAACGAAGTTCGAAATAGGTGTGTTCGGATTCTCTCCCAGTAGAACTGCTGATGGTCATGGCGACTTCTTGTTCTGGAGTGTTTTTGTGTTTCTCGTGATCTGTATCTTCGCTCTCTCTTTGTAAGTATCGCTGCTGTCTCCAAAGCAGACAATAAACGCCTATCATTGCGAAAGAAAGGAGAACGCCCAGAACGATTACCGCTGGGAGAAGAGGAAGGGAAGCTCTGGTTCCTGCAAAAAAGGAGAAGACCGCATCAAATAAATTACGATCAAAGTATAACGATGAATGACCTCAATGTGCACGTTGCAACCTTGAGAGGAAACAGATTGTGAATAACCCTTTGAGTTTATTGATTTAGAGAGCAGCATTTAAAATATTTTCTGAATTGACCCTTTAATATAACCAGCAAGAGTAGTGACCAATGTTCAATTTGCCCCCTAGTAACACTACTCAATAAAACTTGTGTTGTGGGAGGTGATCAAAGGTCTTCATTTTTTAACAAATTCTCCACATCATTACCATAGAAAATGCATGGAGAACAGTGTGGAGATTATTCATGTTGATATTAGGATTTAAGGGGTTAATGATTCCTTCATAAAGTGCCACGCCAAAAGCAGCAACAAGAAGCAATATAAATAAAATAACATCATTTCGCGAATCTTCAGTTAAACAATGATGCAATTTTTATTTTTATTTTTAAAAACTTTATTTGCAGACGGAATATTGATTATAAAAAGCAGTGGAAAATAGTTCTGGTCACTGAGCCTAGTTTTGACTTAAGTGGTGACACCATAATGGTGAAACGGCAGACAAGACTGTTATGGTCTTCAACGTTAAATTTGGATGAAATTGAAGAATGTTTCTTTTTTTTCATTCTATATAATGGCAACATATTTCTCAGGGAGGATCTTGTGTTTGATCAATCTGGGCTGTAAAACAAAAGAAACACAAGATTAACAATGCTAAAAGAAAAAAAAAAGAATGGCAGTGCTACTGGCGATGACGATTTTGCCATCTGATAAAGCTAGGTAAATTGTAGTAGTAGTAGTAGTAGTAGTAGTAGTAGTAGTTTATTATTTATGGTAACTCATTAATATTTATTAAATGCATGGCTTAAAGGAACTAATAGTTGGCTGAATCTTAGTGCTCAAAGGCAAGCTGTTCCAGAGAACAGAGCCACGATATTCGTTTGCCTGCTTCAGCACTCGGTCTAGGAACGAAAAGGTTGTATTTCGAATTTCTTAGATTATGTGAGTGAACTCTGGATGTAGTTTTTAAAAGACTGTTTACACGAGTCAGAGCGAGATTATGGAGAATCTTAAACAAAATGGTTGCTAGTTGCTTAGAACGCCTTCGCTCCAAGGAATCCCAAGCTAGGTCACTGAGTAAAGTGGACGATCTAATATTTAAATCCGAGAAAGTGATTAAGCGTGCAGCCCTATTTTCTAGTTTTTGGAGTCTCTCAGATTGACACACCTATGCTGCCTCATACGGGGCTACAGTAATCAAAGTAAGGTTGGATGAGAGCTTTATAAATCATAATAAGAGTCTCACGGAGAACCAAGTTTCTAACGCGTCTGATAGCCCCGAGGCCGGCGGATACTTTTTTAACAATGTTGTCAATGTAGGAGTCCTCAGATAAGTTCTCATGCAAATCAATACCAAGATAGTTGTAGGTTTTAGCTCTTTCTTAGCCATGTTCATCGATTTTGGCATCAAACTGGTAGTTCAAGTTAGCCAATTTATTATGGCTACCAATATTTAATAGAATATAGTAGCCTCTAGAAGGGCAGTTTGAGTGGAATGTCCGGGTCTAAATCCAGACTGAGTGTCAGCTAAGGGGTCGTACATTATCAGATACTCATAGAACTGGTCGAAAACTACTTTTTTTCAATTGTTTAAAGAGTTTTAAAGACATTGTCATCTGGACTGTTAAGTGGAGAAAATATTGAAATCATTTAATCGAGGTTGCACTAGGCAATGTTAAAGGTAATGAGTTTCATTCTGATATGTTTCTTGGGGACAAAAAAAGAGGGTCTATATAACTGTTTTTATCGGATTGTATCATTGTAAGTGGTTGTGATTGTGACTAAAGTTTCCATTTAAATATCCTGTCACAGAATGATTTATTGATGGCCATATATAATTATGTCTTGATACATAGTGATTTCAATGATACATTAATTAATTAACCTGCTTTTTCTGCTGCTGGTTCTTTTGATGCTGTTGTTGTCTGAGCGTCGGCAGGTAGTTCACCAAGTGAATCTGAAGGAAAAAGGTAAGAAAACTATTATCAGAGCTATATAGATACGTGAAAAAGGGTGACATCTAGTTGTTAAGCCGCCGTTACACGTTGAAACTTGTAGCTGAAACGTGTGTGCAACGGCGCTGGGAAATAAGTTTCAGCATGCGTTGCATAAGGTCTAAACTTGTTCGGGAATGTTGAAACTGCTCTGGAAATGTTGTTGTTGCGGTTTCTGATAGGCTTACGCAGAGTAGCGTAACAAGACCAAGCGAGACCAGTTTCACGAAATGGTGTTACACGGTGAAACTCTTGTTTTTATCATCACTGCGATCGTAGCGGCCGTTGCATAAGTAGAAAGCGGTTCTACTTTTGAATTCGTGAACGGAACGGAAGTTCGAAAAAGTTTCGGGAAACCGACCATGTTACACGGTGCAACACCTGCTAAAACGTGTTTCGCCAAAAGTTTCAGTTTCAGCCGAGCCAAAGTTGTATGCATGAAACGGTTACAAAATTGATAAAATTGATTGACAAAATAACATCGTTTCGCGAATCTTCAGTTAAACAATGATGCAATTTTTATTTTTATTTTTAAAAACTTTATTTGCAGACGGAATATTGATTATAAAAAGCAGTGAAAAATAGTTCTGGTCACTGAGCCTAGTTTTGACTTAAGTGGTGACACCCAAATGGTGAAACGGCAGACAAGACTGTTATGGTCTTCAACGTTAAATTTGGATGAAATTGAAGATTGTTTCTTTTGTTCATTCTATATAATGGCAATATATTTCTCAGGGAGGATCTTGTATTTGATCAATCTGGGCTGTAAAACAAAAGAAACACAAGATTAACAATGCTAAAAGAAAAAAAAAGAATGGCAATACTACTGGCGATGACGATTTCGCCATCTGATAAAGCTAGGTAAATTGTCTAAAAAGTTTTAAAGACATTGTCATCTGGACCGTTAAGTGGAGAAAATATTGAAATCATTTAATCAAGGTTGCACTAGGCAATGTTAGGCACTTCAACATTAGGCCATATTCGTATTCTTGGTATTGAACTCGATCTAGCATGAAGTGGGGGCTCTTGCGGGGGAATCTTTTCATATGTAAATGTATTCCCCCGCAAGAGCCTCCACTTCATGCTAGATCCAGTTCAATACCGAAAATACCAATATGGCCTATTGGGCACGCGGCGCGTTAATCTTTTCATCGCTTTAATTATCATAGGAATGTCCAAACGCAACAGTAAGTCAATGTGTTCCATTCTGATACGGTCTGTGGGGAAACAGAATGTCTATAACTGTTCTTGTTAGATTGTAGGTTATTGTGATAACCAAGTAATCCTCTGTCACAGAATGATTTATTGATGGCTGAATATAATTATGTTATGATAATCAGTGACGTGAATAATACATTTACTAATTAACCTGTTTTTGCTGCTTCTGTTGTTGTCTGAGGCTCGGAAGGTCTGGAAGGTAGCTCACCACGTGGGTCTGAAGGAAAAAGGAAAGACTATTTTCACCTCTCTCTTCGGAATCCATTGTCATCAGATGTATTCTAATCGTATGTTGTGAGTATCTCGAAAAACTTAAACATGGCAAATGGAACGCTCTAGATCTGTGCTGTGGGGGCTTGAAGCTAAAACAGTATTAAAGCCGTGTTACGTTTGTGTTTTCAATCAACAACCGGCCTCCAACTTCTCAATGAGCTTTATGGCGATCTTTGGACTTGAGTCTTGGGTACCGCTGACTTTGATCCAAAGTTAAATTCCCCGTACAAGCTTGATTTTTGTCAAGCCCCTTCTGGTTACTGTTAAATTAAGCCCATGCACAACTGCGATGATCTCTGAAATTTGGAGAGTGATAAGGATTCCTTTAAACGTGTTGGGATAATCACATCGCCAATAACTAGTATTGCGAAATCGACCAGCGACTCCATCCCCTGTAATCCCTTACTTTTACCGGCGCTTGTGCGAAAAATCCGAGAATCATTTACGATATACCTTTACCTGTAATGCACACCACAGCGGCACTCCAAGGTTTCAGCATGTAGTGACAGTAGTCCCTCCACCCACTGTGGTAGCACTCTGTTATCGAAATCTCATTTCCAACGCATCTTACGTTACTGAACCATCTTGTTGCACTAACTGTAGATCTATCGAAATCCGTAGCTGCAGTCAGAGCGCCTTTGAATCCAAGCTGACGGCAAGCAACTCTGGCGTTCTGTAAGTCCCATCGTAAACCACACACTGTTCCCCAGATTCCATTGTAAAACACTTCTACTCGGCCTTGAGAAGTCACATTACCCCAACTGGCTAGTCTAACTGATGGATAAACAAAAGAGGCTGGTTACGTAGTTATTTCAGTTAGAGTAACGATTTCTCTTGAATAATCTCAATATGAATAAGCATTGTCTTACTTCAAGTTTAAGGAGTCTAAGGTGGAGGAATTCTACTGTAAACGTTTCTTTGGTCCTGAACTTTCTTCGAAGTTGTCTATTTCAGCTAAGTGGACGGCAAAATAATAGAAGACGCTCATCGTTCAAAAGTGTTGTAATTGTCTCGATAACCCATCGTTATTACAGTACCTTTTGGAGTGCATATCACACCAGTGTTTCTTGTTTTTCTACAATTGTTGGATTCCAAAGGGTCATGAACGCAGGAAAAAAGGGACTTCTCGTTGCCAGTACATTGCGTGTTGTTAAGCCATGCCGGGGCATTTATTCCTGTAAGGTTTTCGCTTTTAAAAGCTGCTGATAGCGATCCATCAAAGTCCATCATTCGGCAAGCCACATCAGCATCTTGTTTGACCCATTGTTCAGCACACACCCAGCCCCAGGTCTTGTTGTAGTAAACTTGTACCAGACCTTCTCTGGGAGATCGTCCTCCAACTAAACGAGCTGATGGAACAGAAATTAAAGAAGAATCGTGTCTTTCTTCCTAACTTTCCTGATCTTGGGAACGTTTTGTAGAACATAGCCAGAAATTCTATACAACATGGCTGCCTCCTAAGCTGCAAGCATGCGCAAAGGACACATATACGGATTAAATTTGGCGGCAGATCATAAAGAGAATGAGGGGGAAATTATAAACTATTGCATATTATGTCCTTGTCGCCGAAAATGCAACTTTCCCCAACTTCAAAATCGATAAAGCATCGATCGAACAGCACTTCAATCGAAGGAAACGTCAGGATAAAATTATTCTAGGCAGTGCCTTTTTTGATCGAAGTAGAGTCATAAATGAACACAATATCCTCTTACTAACCTCTTAAAGTAGTGTTGACCTCCATGCCTTCCTTCGTCTGCAGAGAGAAAATAGTTTCTCCGATACGTTTCCCCAACATCCCATTCAAAAGATGTGATGTTAAGCTACCAAAAGGAATATTTTTCTCCCCAAAAAACGTCCACTGAGGCAGTGCCTTTTTTGACCGAAAAGTAGGATTTTTTGAATGAGCCATACGCCAGGTTGGAGCCATTAGTGAAGCAAAAATGCTCTGAAAACCGGTTTGTTTTCGTTCCACTTTGGAAGCCATTTTGTTTTTAGCTCGTTTTTTTGGTCGGTTGTATTCCCTGTTACAATAGAAACGCCGCTGAACATAAGAACTGACCAAATTTCGAAAAAAAGAGGGAAGAAGCCTTCGAATCGCCCTCGAGGACCCCTCGAGTGCATCAAGAGAACGATAAAGAGAGTATTTACCTTTCCCCTTAACTTGCGCTGACTCAGAACCCTTTCCACTTGATAAAAAGGGCCTGTCTTCGTCGCTGGTCGAGTCTTGCGAAAAATCTGCAGTGCTGACATCGTTTAAAGCCTTGTAAAATCCCTTATTTACTCTTTTACTCGATCTGGCCGCCATTTTGAATCCGCGCCCGCGAGGCAAGCCGCTTACTGTCTAGGATTTCTGGTTATGCTTTACGTGAAAGTGACTCTACGATCTTTTAGTATAATTTGAAGTCTGTTCTCAACCAAGTTTACAAACTGCCATTCTTGAGTTGTCTAGTATTAAGACTGTAAACGTCTTGTTAGAAAATGAAAGAAACTTTCATAATTAAGTGGAGTACGATCGTCCGGGTGAGTGTAGTCCTGAGAAGGACTGTTTGTGGTGACATTGATTGACGTTTCGACAACCTGGGCGGAAGTCATCATCAGAGTCACGTGATTTGTGTAACGTCAGTAGATGGTATAAATACTCTGGTCGTTGATGTGATTGCTCAACGAAGTAGTGATGTTATTGGTTAAGCCAGTTAAGCCTAGTTTTCATTGGCTATGAAGACTGTACACGGCGATTGGTGTTTTCGATCCGCCTGTTGTTAGTAAAATGTCGGTCTGTTGTTTGTCTGTTGTAGACAGTGATTGGTGCGTTTCGTCTTTTGTTAGGCTAATGTCTGCACGTGTATTGTTGTCGGTCAGTCTGTTGTTTGTCCGTTGTTTATGTCGTTGACAAGTCGTTTGTAACGTGCGGGAAGTTGTTGGCAACGGTTTAGTGGTGTCTCCAGTACTATCCGTTGATAGTAATTAGTATTGTATGTAACGCATTCAGCAGAGTCCCAGTCGATTCTGTGATTTGTCTGTAAATGGTGTTCAGCAATGTTATTGTTGAGGTTACCATTTCTCGTCGCTCGTTTGTGTTCAGTCAGTCTTACGTTCAAGTTTCTGCCGGTCTCACCGATATAGGTGGCCTGGCAGTCGTAGCATTTGATCATGTAAACTGCTCCTTGTCTGTCTTTTGGTTCGTCTTTGTCCTTAACGTTCGTCAGTAGCAGTAGTTGCCGTAAAGTGGTAATGAGTTTGTGAGCAACACGGATGTAGTAGGGCTGTAGGATGCGTGTAATGGCTTCAGATGTGCCTTTGATGTAAGGTATCGTAGGTGTAGTGACAGGTGTCGTGTTGGTGTTCGTAACGTTAGGTTCTGCACGGTAGGTGTTACGTCTAACGAAGTCGCGGTTTTAGTTGTCCAGCTATCTTGTTTGGATTCCACGCCAAACACGGGATAATACAAATAAACTTAATGCCCCCGTGAATCCAACCTCACGGCAAAGAACGTTTGAGTCTTTGAAATCCCAATCACCAGCACACACTGTTCCCCAGATTCCATTGTGAAACACTTCCACTAAGCCCTTTTATTCTATACTATCCCTCGTAGACCACCTGACTCAAATAACACAAGCCGATGTCATCTAAGCGGCATTCTTTCCGTGAATCTGAATTTTTTCAATGAACTCAAAAATATCATTCATTCACACTGAAATACTCTAAGGCCATGTCCACACTGATGCGTTTTTGTTTGAAAACGCATTAATATATATGCGTTTTGGCCTCCCGTCCACACTGATACGCTCGAAAACGCTGAGTGTTTTCATCGAAAACGGATCCTTTTGAAAACGCTGTTGAAAGTGAATCGTATTGAAAACGCTACGGCATCCGTATCAGTGTGGACGCAGATCAATCGATGCGTTTTTACACCTATCGAAAACGCATTCAAACAAAAACCCATCAGTGTGGACATGGCCTAAAAATCGTGGTTTATCAATTTCCTTACAAATGGTTTTCCAGTGACCGCTGCCTTGGTGCCAAGGATCTTTGAAAAAAACGCTCCAACGAAAAGTACAGAAACTCATCACATTTTCTTAAGAGACAAGCTAAAGAGAATATTGGGAAATGAAGTAAATTTAACAGCGCAACGCATCAGTGCTAGATTTAATAGCCCGATAAATCACTACGAAAATCAATTATAACTGGATAAACTATCGCTTATAAGCTGCAGATGATGCATCAAAGCTCATTGCTATTTCGGAAATCGTAAGTTCGTAATTTTCGTGGGAAAACGAGAACGTGTTAAAATGATCTTTTGTAAACAGTAAAACCTACGTAGTGCATGTTATTACATGACCATACAAGTCAGGGGTTATAGCTATATATATATTTTTTTTACCTTTTGATTTGCATACGACACCAGCTATTCTTTTTCCTTCACAACCATCGCATCCCAAACCATCATGAACGCAGGCAAAAAGAGAGCTTTCGTTGCCAGTGCATTGCAGGTTATTAAGCCAAACGGTGGCATTTATCCTTGTGCGTTTTTCATAATCAAACTCTACTGATAGCGATCCATCAAAGTCCATCATTCGGCAAGCCACATCAGCATCTTGTTTGTCCCACTGATCATCACACACCCAGGCCAAGGTCTTGTTGTAGTAAACTTGTACCAGCCCTTCTCTGGGAGATTTACCTGCTAGGAAACGAATTGCTCCTGGAAAGGACAGAAACAAGTCTGATTTAATTTTTTGCTTTGGAAACGCTCTTTAAGGTCGCAGGGGACAGGGTACACATCAGTATGCATTTATGTGAAGAATATGAACGAAGTGCGACGACTAGTAGACAACACGCGAGAGATTTTTAAAAAAATGCCGTCAAAATATTCGGTTCCTGCCTCGATGTTTGCACGGACTGATTCGTGAAGCTGACCTACGAACCGGAAAATGCCGTTCTATTCGCCACATGAACTTTCAGTGTTTCAAACTGGATTTTTTGCTCGAATGGAAAGCACCCAAACTGACTTGCTTTTCAGTCTCTATTTTTAACACTGACAAAAATTTTAAGAATATTTTCTAGAAGTACCTGGGGTGCATGTAACGCCAGCATCTTCATCGTGACCACAATTGTGCCTTCCCCATCCACTGTGGAGACACTCTGTCAGGGAGTTCTCATGCCCGGCACAGTGTATGTCATCCATCCATATTTTTCCTTGTCCTCTACCAAACGCCGCAGACCGGTTTGCTGCCAGAGCTCCTCCAAATCCAAGCTGACGGCAAACTACTCTGGCATCTATTAAGTCCCAGGCGTCATCACATACTGTTCCCCAGGTTCCATTGTAAAACACTTCCACTCGCCCCTCGTAGTATGTGTTTCCAGCCATCATTCGAAGATCTATGAGATCATAATTAAGGAGTATTACGTTTTATATTTATAGCAGTTTTTTTTATGCGTAAACGATTTTTTTTACAAAATAATAAAAGTTGTCAGTGATGCCATGACTAAAAGATGAATAAATCAGGAATAATTTTAAGTAATACGAAACTGAAGATAAATTTTTACTAGAAATCTACTAATAAGTTTGGATTTATGTAATATTCAGGATATTGTACACACCAATTAATTATCTACAAAGTAACAAAAAAGTTATATTTTTGTGTTTCAAGGTTTGATCCGAGTGCCTCCCTTTCAGCGCCAGAGTCATCTCATCTTTTTCAAGAGATTACCTACCACCATTTCGTAACGCTGTATTCGTCGCAATTAGACCTGAAAATTAAACAGATCTATTAACTTTTTTTAAGTTGTAATGGTGCTCGACAGTGGAACAACTAGCCTCTAGAGAAGGAAAGTTGTTTTCACAGTCAAAGTGAAGTACTTTGGTCCTCGGTATCGTAGCTTTCGATGGAATGGTCTCACTCTAGTGTTTTTTCCGCGAAGTAAAATGAAACCGCGTTGTTGAGAAAAGGAGTAATAGATAAATAGCTAATCATCTTTATTGTTTAGATGCGCAAGTATCTAGTGGATATAATCAAATATGCAAGCAACACAACCACAGTAAGAAACACCCAGTCACATTCATTTGAATGCTCTCATTTCAGGATTTCTCCCACAACTTACGAAATTAATTTGCAAGACTTCCAACAACATTTTACGATAAACAGTTTAACAGATACCAAGTGTGACAAACATTTCAGTCTTGGTGTATCTCTAAACCCCTTAAATAATTTAGTAAAATTGTATGGAGCTAATTAATAACTGAACCTGCGCTCGGCTTAAGGTGGTTGTTGAGAGCGAGAGGTTATGAGAAAGGCTTCATGTTGGCAGCAACGTTTCACTTATTGGAGCCACTTTATTTTCAACATTAATCACTTTTTCGAAGTCTTAAATTGGCGCTTAAGCTTACATGTTTGATTTTGTGCCTCTTAAAACCGATACCTACCTGTCAGAAGAAGGAGAAAAACACCAAACATGTTACGAGCGGGAATCAAGGTGCCGTTGCTGAAGCTTCTCTTTAGAGCAAGTGAAGGTGAAACTCACTTGGCAAAGATTCTCCATTCAATTTTTATTTACATTGTTAACTTGTTTTTCTTTTCGCGTTAACACGCTGAATTTCTTTTTCAGTTTCCTTTAAGGTGAGAAAAAAATTCAATGGTCTGTCAGCTTAAAACTGATTAACCGGTTTCAGTATGTCACTTCATTTATACGAATTACGTCCTCTTCATTTGTTTTAAGAACACGGTCTTCACATTTGTACTACCTCATTTTTGAAAAGCCCAGTTTGAAAACAAATGTTCAATCAGTTCATCATGTGTTTTGTTCCTCAGAGAGTCAGCACATTGTTTCTTCTAAAACTAAGCACACCTTTTCTAAATTGATAAAAGGCAGATAAACAGGTCTTATTGATATGGCTTAACCTCTACTTTTTTAATGTCGTAACCAGATGTCACCTGCGGGTGTAAAAAATGTGAAAATGTGAGATATGGTAAAGTTCGATACAAGGCAATTTGCGATTGGTCACGAGAAGAAAGAATGTATCATTCTAATTTGTCCTGTAATTGGCTCTTTTCTTCACGGTTCGGCTATTGTACACTTCGTTTATGATTAGCTCGGACAAAGTGCAAAGGTAATAAAGTTCATTTATCAATGAATAGATTACTTTAAGCAGCCATAACGGGAAAGATTTCCTTGCTCAGTTACTGCTCCATACATTAATTTTTTGTAAAAGAAAAAAAAAGCCCCATAGAACAGAGCGAGAAAAATTAAAACGCGATACAAATAATTGTTTTATGTTAAGAGTATATGCAGTACAGTTGGAATAAACCGGCGACACACGAGGCGATTTCATACGCCTATGGCGGCGATTTTAATTGC
The DNA here is from genome assembly GCA_948470475.1 of Galaxea fascicularis. Taxonomy (NCBI): domain Eukaryota; kingdom Metazoa; phylum Cnidaria; class Anthozoa; order Scleractinia; family Euphylliidae; genus Galaxea; species Galaxea fascicularis. The sequence continues at coordinate 20,061,965 of OX419344.1, forward strand.
CAGCGAAAATCGGGAGTGCATCTCGCCGTTGATTGCGGGCACACTTGGCGATTTTCTTCACCGATCGCGGCGATTTATGTCTTAGGCTCCAAGCATCGTTGCTGTCCGCCATATTGAAAAGTCATGAGATAAAAATCGCCCAACCTCATTCGCAGCGATGAGCGTACAAAACCGCAGGAACGGGCACGCTAGGGGAATGCCGGCAAATTTAATCGCCGATGTCTGACATGCCAGATACTGATAATTTTATACGCCGATCGCCGCGATCGGCGAACATCGCAATCGCTGCACCGGGCACACTGGGCGATTCTCGCCGATCGCGGCGATCGGCGTATACAATCGCCTAGTGTGTCACCCCCTTAAGTACTCATGTGATCCTCAAGATTCTTATGGTCGAGGATGGGTCATGGATGTGTTGGTTGAATCGCCTGGCGCGGGGTGATTGTAGCGAGGGCACTACACAGGGAAACTCTGATTTTATCCTTTGTATGGAGAGGGCCTGGAGCCCATTGTCATGTCACGGAAATGTCACAGTGGACTAGATCATGGAACTTTGTGATGAGTATAACAACTGTAAAAAGTTTCAGTTCTTCACGGAAAAAGTCTTCAGAGATATTCCATTTTTGTGATTCTTCATCATTTTTTTCCATCTTGGTGACGACACAAGTCCCCTAATTTGCATAAATCAAAATCTTGAATAACTCGGCAACCAAGAGTGCTATCACAATAAAATGAAAGCCATTCTTCATCATTTTGAAAGGTTTTTCGAGCAAGCAAATAAAAACTTTTGTGTCATATGTACTTTAAAAGGCATCCTGGGATCAGAGAAGACTCCTTGAATAATTTTTTAGCTTCTTCCCAGCATCACTTTGCTCTTTCAGGCGGTATTTAGTGTCCAGTGCGTCAGGCTTTCCGAGGCAAAACCTCCTCGTAGTTGCCATAGGTAGTCTGCAAAAACAAAAATAATAGAAACCACTGGGGCTTTAATTTGGTGACTACACTGAATCCAAGATTGGACGCGCTGGACATGAGAAAATAGATAGTCACCAAGGCAAAACGGCGATTGGATTATAATCGAAAAATGGTAGACACTTTCTCTTCCCTTCACCCTCTCGCCTAATTCCCTTCCCCGTCCCCGCCCAGGAAGAACAGGGTTAACCCTTCAACTCTCAAGATCTGATTATCAATTCTCCTTTCTAGCTGCTATACAGTTCCTTGCACATTAGTTAAGAGAATTTGGAGTTATATTAAGACAACACCCTCTAGCTGATAAGTTCGTCTATTCTCATTACCGGCCTCCAGGACAATGTCTTGATGTTATAAAGAGAAGTTACATGCTAATCACTTTTGGAAGTTGAAGGGTTAAAAGGCAGACGTGTTTAAGATTTAAATTAAATCTAGTGGGGAGTAACTTTCGTTTGCAAGTTTTGTTAAGAGTAGAATATTTCTAAAAACTTAATGACTGGGTATTTTCGTTGTATTAAAAACGAAATATGGTCGGTACAACAAAATTCAAATTGTAAACCATATTCATGCATTATGGAAGTACAAACATAGAAGAACAAAACAACTATCGTACATTTTCTACATCAGAGTAATCTTGTTGCTGTTTCTCCTTTTTCATGTCAGTTTTATACTCAGTAAAATCCCTGGTTTTCTGCAGTTCTTGATAATGAAGTTCTGCAGTAACTTGATCTTGTGGAGCTCGGGGACAAGGCTCGAAATAAGTATGTTCGGATTCTCTAGCAGTCACACAGGTGCTCATGCCGACTCCACGTTTTTGAGTGTGTTGGCGCTTCTCTACATCAGCATCTTCGCCTTTACTTTGTAAGTGGCGCCGTTGCTTCCAAAGCATAAAACAAACGCTGATTGTTGCAAATGAAAAAAGAACACCTAAAACGATTACTGCGGGGAGAAGAGGTGAAATAGAGGCTCTGCTGCCTGCCAAGAAAAAAAAAGAGAGCATAAAGCAAATTACGATCAAAGCTTTTATGTCGATGGTTTTGCAATGCACACGCTGCAACTTAGAAAGGAAAGAGATCGTGGCGGAATGTTCGTATGTACTTGGTTTAGAGAGCAATATTTAGCACTTAATGACTGGTCCTGAGGGGAATAGTAAATTTTGTTTCCGAGAATATCAATGTTGAGATTCGAGGGTGGGAAACAAAAACAAAAGCAAATTTTGAAAAACGCCACCTTCAACTGCATGCTCTGATCACGTGCAACAGTGTTCAACATTTTGCGGGTAACAATGAACTGTTTCCCGTTTGACGTCATAGTTTTCGCAGTGTTGTTTGTTCAAGGCATTTGGCAGTAGACAGTTTCATTGTCAGATATGTGACCATGAACTAGCCAATGAATGGGCGCGCTATAGCGGGAAAAATGTCAGCCATATAACGATAATCATTTCTCGAGTAAACTGATTCACTCATAATGCGTTACACCCTAAAACAACAACAAACAAACAGTAACAAAATAACAATGCTCCGACTTCAGTTACATATAGGCGCTGGATTTTATTTGTAGAGTAATATTGATTTTAGAACCAGGCCATACTAGCTGTGCTCAGTGGGCCTCACTTGCAAGGCCACACTTCGAAAATTGGCAAGATCTTGAATGAGATGAAGAGAGTGGAACAGCAGACAGGAAAGCTACAGCCTTCCCCATCAAATTAACTGAAATTGAAGAGGATGTTGACTTCTTGCTATTCATTCTGTTTAACAATTAGTTTAAGAGCTTAAGCCTTCTATTCCGTGATAGCTGATGAGGGCGCCGCCCCAATCTACCGCGCATAGAAATCGAGAGTGAATAATCTAATTGTTTTAGTATAATCTGCTAGTCGTTCAAAATTTATAAACAAGTAAATTATCTAAATTCTCCCCGCAGACACTTTAAAAACGCAAAGAAGCGGCCGCCATTTTTTGATAAACGCTACTTGCTGTGTCTATCACAGAATAGCCAATCAGAGACCAGCATTCGTAATAGAACGCTAGTAGATTTATACTAAATTTAGGTAACATATCTCTCCGAGGGACTCTTGTTTTAGGTTCTACTTTTGAAGGAATTTTCAGCTGGTCTGGACCGTAAAACAAAAGGATAGGAATTAAGAATGACGTTTTAAAAGGAAATTTAACGAGAAAAACTTACTTGACGTCTCGACGACCTCATGTCATCATTGTCCGGCGAATGTGGGGAAATTAACGTAAATGACATTCGACAATGATGACAATGACGATGATGATCGTTAATTTTCCTTTTAAAATGTTGTTCAGAATTAATCTTTATCAGAAGAATAACATTGATAACGAATACGATAATGAGGACAATTAATGATATAATAATTCTTATATCAGTAATAGTATATTTGCAATGTAGCTCTTTATATATAAGTACTGTCTCAAGTGATTCTCAATATTCTTATGATTGCGGTTGGGTCATGTGTTGGTCGATTCGAGAAAGAAATAAATCAGAATGAAAGAAAATGCAATTCCAACAAACTAAGTTCGGAAAAAGAATGTTATTCGGTATACAAGATACATAACTAAGTTTTGCCAACTGTGATATAAAACTAATTTGAATTCCTATGGAAATGTTTCCGATGTCGATTTGACTAATTACAATCGACCAAAACAAATTCTGAAAGAAATTTGAGCAAATATTTCTTTATTTGACAGAATAGTTTCAGTAACTAAAAGAATTTAAGGCAGAATTTAAAAGCAATTGGCATTAAAGGCGGGGGGGGGGGGGGTGAATGTCTCGAATTTTTGCGTCTAAGTGCTTAGGAAAGATGATGGCCGGTGTCCATAACAAAACCGGCGATCTTTGTGTGTTGTCATTCACTCGTGTCTCCTGGCCGCCGTCTTAAATCCATCGGTAAAACAACCGATTTTCTATTTTCTGTAGCCTTATGGAAATTCAGTCGACAATTGCTCATTAACTTACAGCGTAAATGTGAAGAAAGATGTTAAACATTTCTGGTCGAACTGCAACGAGTTGCAAAATACTTGACACACTTTACGTCATGTTTCTATGATCTTCCACTTTCACTCCCCTTCCCCCTCTTATCAAAGTTGCTAACAGTGCAACACCATGCTCGAAACTTTGAGGAACAACATTGAAAGGGGAAGAGGGGGGGGGGGGGGTGGGGGTGTCCATTGTATCTCACAGATTTCTCACATGGGCGTTTTAGAGAAAGAAAAGATGTTTTTGATTATGAATGTCTCAACAATTTGGCCTCTGATTGTCTGAGCGTTATTGCACTATACGGCCACTTTATTAGTTTGCTTCAAAACAAATAGGCTTTCATTGTCTTAGATCACGTGAATTAAAAATGGCTAGCGAATAAAGCTCATTTTGTGTTGTTTTTCGTATGAAGTACTCGGATCACATTTCATTGATTTTAGGGAACAAGCCCAAAAACATCTTTAAGTTTCAATTTAAACTAGTAATATAACTTCGTTTTAGCTCGTACGGTCTGTAAGCTATTTACTGTGAATCTGCGCAACGCATGTAGATTTACCTCTTGAAATGACGCAAAACTGACACTAGATTGAGGAGATAAACTGTTGTTGATGTACGTGAATTAGCCACATAAACAGACATTCTATTGTAATCGCGTGCCATTAAATCCAGCTGCTCAGAGATCAGAGGCAGAATGCATAAAATGAAATCCCAAAGTGCTGTCAATGCTTTGCATCGTTTATGTTACACTGATTAAAAACGTTTTTATTAATTTCCACAAACAACTGTTAAGAAATTCAACGGTCTACCATTTTAGCACGGTCTACCATTGCGATTCTCTTAAAGTACATAAGATATCATATGTCTTACTCAAGTGATGGTAGACCGTGCTAAAAATGGTAGACCGTCCGAAAATCAAAGGGAATGTATTTTAGACATATCCTTTTACCACATTTCTCTTTTCCGAATGTCTCAACAATTTTGCAACTGGTTGTGGCTGCTTGTTAGAGGCATTAATATATTTTTTTTTCCTGAATAGTTTTGTTCACAAAAACCAAGAAAAGAAACGTTTTCACTTCTTTTTACTTCAGGCATGCGCAGTCAATCAATCCACGATGTGATCCTTGTCACCGTTTATTGACGCGCTGAAGAAACAATATTGACATTTTGTGGTCGCGTCTTTCCCTGGGTCTGAAAAATCAACCGAGTAATTATACTAAAACAGATATTCGCCTCTAGCTCCACACTGAAATATCTTAATTAACAATTATCCTGCGAAATCGCACGGAAGATCGGCTGATTCCTCACCAATAAAGGGAGTAGTTTCTAAAGAAACTGTGGTGCCGCGTCGATGGGGGAAATGTACACAAAAATTTGGTTTTATCAACGGAGTTGATAATGTAAATTGACCACCGAATACAGAGAGCGCCATGACTGGACATTGTCATGGCATGATACTGTAGAATATTCCCGTCGACTTTGTGACAGCCAGGAAAGACTCACCAACATTTAATTCGTCTTGAAATAATTGTTAAATATGGAAACAGTTACCTATTATTTCGGATGCTCTTGTTTTAAAGGCTGCAGTTGTTGTCTGAGGATTTGAATAAAGGTCATGACGAGGATCTAAAAATAAAATCAGCATTGGTAAAGAAAGCTATTTTAAGAGCTGCATAAATATTGTTTCTCAGAATAATCTGAAAATTGAAGGTCGGTTTTACCATTTGAAAAAGTTATGAATATTATATTAGGAGTTAACCATGCGGTCACCTGGACCGTATAATTAAGTTACCATTTGCATAAGAGTACCACGGTGAAAATCAGAGATTGTAGAGACCAACAATACACTTATCCATGATTTCATTTGTTCACATTCAACCACCTGTTATTTCTGGTGCTGTTCTTTTTGATGACGTTGTTGTCTCATGCTCAGTAGATAGTTCATCGCGCAGATCTAGAGAAAAAAGGGAAGAAACATTTTTCAGCCCAGTATATGTAAAAGTACTGTGTCTAGCAATAAAAAAGGCTGGGTTCGCCATGCAAACTAGTTGAAATAATTTGCGAGCAGTTAGCAAAGGAAATCGCACGACCTCGAGTACAATTCGGGATTAATAGGTACGAGTGATCAAAATCACGAGTATCTATTAATCCCGAATTGTACGAGAAGGTCGAGCGATTTTTTACTTATAGTACATTCAACAAAATTACCAACTTACGCACCGTTGTCATGTAAACTTAAAAGGTACTCCTACGGAGTACTATTTGGGATTAATTGTACTGCTCTCGACCAATCAGAATCGAGTAATTTTGTTGAGTGTACCATATAAGATGGAATATCGCTCTTCGGAATTGAATGCGAACTGACGATTTAAGTCATCATCGCAGTTATGAACACTACTGAGCGGGATTGAAAATAAAGCTTGAAAAAAAAAAAAGATTCAGGCTTGTGTGAGTCGCAACCTTGAACTCTACCACATCGGTAGAGCATACAGCCTCTACTCATCAGTTGTGCGTTACTTCATCTAGGTCCTTAAAATTTACCTTAAAAGATGAAGTATAGACCGTTTTTAATGTCTTGAGGGTCTTAAAGGTTGAGCTAAATCATAGCCATGTCCTAGTTGATGTTTTGAATCAGTATGACTCACCCCTCTCCCTGTTCCTCAACCTCGTCACTCGCTGCAGACCGAACTTGAGCTGATAATCGCTTCCAGTAGACTAGAAGACTAAGATTCTCGTACAATCCTGATGTTACTAAGATTCTCGTACAATCCTGATTTTACTTTTACGCTCAGTCTCAATTTCGGTAATCTTCGGTCTTTTTCACCTGCAGTGTGCAGTGTTCCCATGAATTCAGATTTATGAATCACTTGTGTTCTGATCGTCTAAGGGCTTCTTAATTTTAATATAAAATAATTGTCGTTGACTGTAAGACTACGAAGAATTGGACGATTTTCTTCCCTTCCTTACGTTAGTTTGGCGTGTTAGGTCTGACAGGAGTCAATAGCCGATCGAAGTAGCCAAATCGCCAAGATGGTATAGAGGACTAGCAACGAGCTCTTAGTATTACCTTTGCGATTAAAATCGGCAATCGCTACTTTGCAACTACGAATGTACAGTATCGCTGACTTTACCTGTAATGCAGACTACGACTGCACTCACAGGAGGCAGAAAGTAGAAATAGTGGCGGCTTCTCCACCCACTGTGGTCGCACTCTGTTATCGAAATCTCATTTCCAACACATCTTACGTTACGGAGGTATCTTGCGTTATTTCTCTCTGCATCCATTCCTGCTCCAAAAGCACCTTTGAACCCAAGCTGGCGGCAAACAACTCCGGCATCCTTTAAGTCCCAGTTATAACCAGATACTGGCCCCCACATTCCGTCGTAAAACACTTCTACTCGGCCCTGAGATGACACATTCCCCCAACCAACAAGGCGAACTGCGGCATAAACAAAAGAGTGCTATTATATAGTTGCTGTGTAGTTAGTATAAGGTTTCCGTTGAACACTCCCAAAATAAACTTTGTTTCTTTTTCACATGAGTTCCACAGTCCAACCTTACGTTTAAGGTGTATACAAAGATCTGTTGAGGAAAATTACTGCAAATCTGTTTGGTCATAAAGTCAATGTTTCTTTATCTTTGCCTATTTCAGTGAAGTCAAGCCAACAACGTATAAGATGCACATTGGTTGGACAAATGGGTACACTTTTAGTAAAAAAAAGTGAGTACTAAATATGAGTGCAACTTTCTCTCTTAATTCTTTCTATAACTTATCTTATTTAATTTACCTCTTGGAGTGCATTTCACACCAGCCTTTCTTGTTTCTCGGCAATCGTTGGATACCAAACGGTCATGAACGCAGGAAAATAGGTTACTTTCGTTGCCGGTACATTCCACGTTATCTAGCCATGCAGGAGCTTTTATTCCTGTACTGTTTTCATGTTCAAAACCTACTGATAGCGATTTATCAAAGTCCACCATTCGGCAAGCCACATCAGCATCTTGTTTGTCCCACTTATCAGCACACACCCAGCCCCAGGTCTTGTTGTGGTAAACTTGAACCAGACCCTCTGTTGGAGATCGTCCTCCAACTAAACGAGCTGATAGAACAGAAATTAAAGAAGAAACGTGTCTTTCTTCCTAACTTTCCTTCTCTTGGGAATGTTTTGCAGAACTTTCCGTGTATGTGACTCTCCGATCGTTTAGTATAATTTTAAGTCTCTTCTCAACATGGATTAAAAAACTGCCATTCTTCGGTTTTCTAGCATTAAGTCTGTAAACATTTTGTTAGAAAATGGAAGAAACTTTGTTACCTGTGGTGCACACTACGCCAGCAGCCGCTGAACAGTACGAACTCCACCTAATGTTGTGATAACACTCCATTAATGAAGTCTCATTTCCTACGCACTTTACGCCATACAGCGATCTTGTTCCGATTGCAGGTTGAAAACGCGAGGACACAAATAAATTTAATGCCCCCGTGAATCCAAGCTCACGGCAAACAACGTCTGCGTCTTTTAAATCCCAATCACCAGCACACACTGTTCCCCAGCTTCCATTGTGAAACACTTCCACTAAGCCTTTAGATTCTATACTATCCCTCGTAGACAACCTGACTGAAATAAAACCAGCAGCATTCTTTCCGTGAATCTGAATGTTTTCAATTAGCTAAAAAAGATATCATTACTGAATTCACACTGAAAAACTCTAAAATCGTGGTTTATCAATTTCCTCACAAATAGTTTTTTCAGTGGCCACTGCCTTGGTGCCAAGGGTCTTTGAAAAAACGCTCCAACGAAAAGTACAAAAATTCTTCACATTTTCTTAAGAGACAAGCTAAAGAGAATATTGGGAAATGAAGTAAATTTAACAGCGCGACGTATCAAGGCTAGATTCAATAGCCCGGTAAATCACTGCGAAAATCAACATAACTTGATAAACTCTCGCTTATAAGCTGCAGATGATGCATGACAGCTCATTGCTATTTCGGAAATCTTTAGTTAGTAATTTTCGTGGGCAAACGAGAACGTGTGAAAGCTTTTGTAAACAGTAAAACCTACGTATTGCATGTTATTACATGACCATACATGTCGGGGGTTATGGCTATTTTTTACCTTTTGATTTGCATACGACACCAGCTATTCTTTTTCCTTCACAGCTATCGCATCCCAAACCATCATGAACGCAGGCAAAAAGAGAGCTTTCGTTGCCAGTGCATTGCAGGTTATTTAGCCAAACGGTGGCATTTATCCCTGTGCGTTTTCCATAACCAAACTCTGCTGATATTGAGCCATCAAAGTCCAACATTCGGCAAGCCACATCAGCATCCTTTTTGTGCCACTGATCAGCACACACCCAGCCCCAGGTCTTGTTGTAGTAAACTTGTAACAGACCTTCTCTGGGAGATTTACCTTCTAGAAAACGAACTGCTGATGGAAAGGACAGAAACAAGTCTGATTTAATTTTTTCCTTTGGAAACGCTCTTTAAGGTCGTAGGGAACAGGGTACACATCAGTATTTATTTATAGACAACACGTGAGAGATTTATTAAAAAACCGTCAAAATATTCGGTTCCTGCTTCAATATTTGCACGGACTGATTCGTGAATGCTGACCTACGAACTGGTAAATGCCGTTCTATTCGCCTCATGAATTTTTAGTGTTTCAAACTGGATTTTTTGCTCGAATGGAAAACACCCAAACTGACTTGCTTTTCACTCTCTATTTTCAACACTGACAAAAATTTTAAGAATATTTTCTAGAAGTACCTGGGGTGCATGTAACGCCAGCATCTTCACTGTGACCACAATCGTGTCTTCCCCATCCTCTGTGGCGACACTCTGTCAGGGAATTCTCATACCCGGCACAGTGTATGTCATCCATCCATATTTTTCCTTGTCCTCTACCAAACGCCGCAGACCCTTTTGCTGCCAGAGCTGTTCTAAATCCAAGCTGACGGCAAACTACTCTGGCGTCTATAAAGTCCCAGGCGTCATCACATACTGTTCCCCAGGTTCCATTGTAAAACACTTCCACTCGCCCCTCGTAGTGTGTGTCTCCAGCCATCAATCGGACATCTATGAGATTATAATTAAGGTTTTATTCGAAAATTTAAGGCTATTTGGGTCACAACTAGTTGAGTTATTACGTTTTATATTTATAGCAGTTTTTTATGCGTAAACGATTTTTTTTACAAAATAATAAAAGTTCTCAGTGATGCCATGACTAAAAGATGAATAAATAAGGAATAATTTTAAGTAGTACGAAACTAAACATATATTTTTACTAGAAATCTACTAA
>OX419344.1:20077224-20112224 GCA_948470475.1 Galaxea fascicularis
GAAAAGGAAACTTGTTTTCACAGTCAAAGCGAAGTACTCTGGTCCTCAGTCTCTTAGCTTTCGATGGAATGGTCTCACTCTAGTGTTTTATCCGCGAAGTATAATGAAACTGCGTTGTTGAGGAGAGCAGTAATAAATAAATAGATAATCATCTTTATTGTTTAGATGCGCAAGTATCTAGTGGATATAATCAAATGTGCAAGCAACAGAACCACAGTAAGAAACACCCAGTCACCTTCATTTGAATGCTCTCATTTCAGGACTTCTCCCACAACTTACAAAATTAATTTGCAAGACTTTCAACAACATTTTACGATAAACAGTTTAACGGACACCAAGTATGACAAACATTTCAGTCTTGGTGTATCTCTGAACCCCTTAAATAACTCAGTAAAATTGTATGGAGCTAATTAATAACTGAACCTGCGCTCGGCTTAAGGTGGTTGTTCAGAGCGAGAGGTCATGAGGAAGGCTTCATGTTGGCAGCAACGTTTCACTTATTGGAGCCACTTTATTTTCAACATCACTTTTTCCAAGTTTAAAATTGGCGCTTAAGCTTACATTTTTGATTTTGTGCCTCTTAAAACGGATACCTACCTGTCAGAAGAAGGAGAAAAACACCAAACATGTTACGAGCAGGAGTTAAGGTGCCGTTGCTGAGGATTCTCATTGGATCAAGTGAAGATGAAACTCACTTGGCAAAGATTCTTCATTCAATTTTTGTCTTTACATTGTTAACTTGTTTTTCTTTTCGCGTTAGCACGCTGAATTTCTTTTTCAGTTTCTTTTAAGGTGAGAAAAAAATTCAATGGTCTGTCAGCTTAAAACTGATAACCGGTTTCAGTATTTCACTTCAATTATACGAATTACGTCCTCTTCATTTGCTTTAACAACACGATCTTCACATTTGTACTACCTCATTTTTGAAAAGCCCAGTTTGAAAAAAATGTTCAATCAGTTCATCATGTATTTTGTTTCTCAGAGATTCAGCACATCTTTTCTTCTAATACCAAGTACACCTCTCCTAAATTGATAAAAGGCAGATAAACAGGTGCTATTGACATGCCTTAACCTCTTCATTTTTAATCTCGTACCCAGATTTCACCTGCGGGTTTAAACCATACAAGGCAATTTCGGGTTGGTCACGAGTAGAAACAATGCCTCATTCTAATTTGTCCTGTGATTGGGTCTTCACAGTTCGGCTATTGTACACTTCGCTTAATATTAGCTGGGACAAAGTGCAAAGGTAATAAAGTACATTTATCAAGGAATAGATTACCTTAAACAGCCATATCGGGAAAGATAAAGATTTCCTTGCTCAGTTACTGCCCCATACATCAATAGATGTATACATTAATTTTTTTGTAAAAACAAAAAAGCCCCATAGAATAGAGCGAGAAAAATTAAACGCGATACAATAATTGTTTTATGTTAAGGGTATATGCAGTGCAGTTCGAATAAACCGGCGACACACTAGGCGATTTCATACGCTGATCGCGGCGATTTTAATCGCCAGCGAAAATCATGAGTGTATCTCGCCGTTGATTGTTGCGGGCACACTTAGCGATTTTCTTCGCCGATCGCGGCGATTTTGTTCCCAGGCTCCAAGCATCGTTGCTGTCCGCCATTTTCAAAAGGCATGTGATATAAATCGTCCAACCTGATTGGTTGACTCATCTGCCGATTAGCAGAGATGAGCGTACAAAATCGCAGGAACGGGCACGCTAGGCAAATGCCGGCGAGTTTAATCGCCGATATCTGACATGCCAGATACGGACAATTTTATACGCCGATCGCGGCGATCGGTAGTCTCCTTCGCAGCCGTTTTTAGGCTCGTCACGCAACGCTCCTCCCCACTAACGGCTGCTTTCTTTCAAACTACATTCCTTTCCCTTTGTTTGTCGGTACAGGCGATTGACCAATCATATCACAATTATTGTTTGAAATTGAACTAATCATATTGCAGCAAAAATTTTATTGACGTCATCGATTGACCTTTGGGAGATCATGAAAATCACGACTCCCGGTTTGCGTGTTTGCCGCTTCTGTCTCGATTCTGTTGACCGATTTAGCCTTTGTGCTTGTTTGAAGTGGGGCAACACGGTGGTTTAGAGGATAACATGATGATGATTGTGATTGAAACAGCCATGTGCTTAAATGTCGCATGTTATGTATTTTGATACCAAAGGTCATTTCCGCCTGGGTTTAAATTCTGCACTGATTTATCGCCTGTTTGCTTTGACCCTTGTTGTTTCTGTTTAGCGACTGTGGTACTTTATATACCATCTGAAGCATTTTGTCTAGCTTTGGTTTGGCTCGTTTCAATGCGTTCAGTGACAGTACAGCCTCTCTCTTGTTATCTTTGAAAGGATAGGAATTTAAGCCGCGTAATAATCTTTATCTTGCAATGGTTGTACATTACCGGGCCCGGCTATTTGTTTTTGTAGCAAGATATTGCGTTTCTTTTGCGACTATTTGGCTCTTTATCCTTTCTTTAGTATTGTAGCTTCTTAGAGAGCTATAAAACACTTGGAATTTCTTCATTGAGTGCTAAAATCCGCTCTCAGAATTATGGCTGTGTCTTCGCTCCGCTCTGTAACTGCGGTTATAGTATTTTCCTCCTTTTGTTTATGCCAGTGTGTTTGGCTGTGTTTGATTTCCCGTAGCCAGTTGGTAAGTTTACGAAGACATCTTTTCCTGCTTTTGCAACTTCACTTATAGCTCTCTTCTGGTGCGTGTTTAAAGACAATAAATTAAACTTAAAAGCCGCGAGGGAAAAGACTCGTTCATTGTCGAGAGAAGGCATTTTGATTGTACATGTAAGACACGCGCTATGATTGGCTGTTTCCCAATAGCGCGAACAGTTTCTGGATATGAGAACCAAATTCTGATTGGTGACATAAGGGAAAGGAATGTGGTTCGAAAAGAAGCAGCCGTTTGTGGGGAGGAGCGTTGCGTGACGAGCCTAAAAACAGCTGCGAAGGAGACTAGGCGATCGGTGAACATCGCAATGGCTGCGCCGGGCACACTAGGCGATTCTCGCCGATCACGGCGATCGGTGTATAAAATCGCCTAGTGTGTCACCCTCTTAAGTGTTCATGTGATCCTCAAGATTCTAACTTATGGTCGAGGATGTGTTGGTTGAATCACCTGGCGCGGGGTGAGTGTGTTGTCATGGAAATGTCACAATAACAACTGTAAAAAGTTTGATGATCAGGCCTTCACAGAAAAAGTTTTCCACTTTTGTGATTTTACATCATTTTGTGTCCATCTTGTGACGTCACAAGTTCCCTAATTTGCATAAATCAAAATCTTAAATAACTTGGCAACCAAAAGTGCTATCACAATAAAACAAAAGCCATTCCTCATCATTTTGAAAGCTTTTTTGAACAAGCTAATGAAAACATTTGTGTCATATGCATTTAAAAGGGATCCTGGTGTACCGCAGGGATCCGTTCTTGGCCCGTTGTTTTATTCAATGTACACATCCCCTCTTGGCGAGATTGCTCGCCCTCATCAAATGTTCTATCACTTTTATGCTGATGACACTCAGCTATATATTACGTTCAGGACGTCGCCTGTTCCTGATATAAGTCTGAGTAACACCAAATTGGTAAACTGTGTTCGGGACTTGGACGCATGGATGCTTTCCAACAAGCTGAAATTAAATAAAGACAAGTCTGAAGTTCTCGTAATATCCTCTTGCTATCGACCTCGGCCATCACTATGTTTTGTTGATATATGTAATGAGACTGCATCCTGCTCCCCTAGTGCACGCAATGTTGGAGTTATCTTTGATCAGTCCCTGTGTATGGTACCTCATTTCAATGCAGTCTGTCAATCGTCCTTTTTCCATCTTCGTAACATCGGTTTCATATGCAAATATCTTACTTATGATGTTGCAAAGATCATTATTCGTGCCTTCGTAGTTTCTAAACTTGATTATTGTAATTCTTTATTGTACGGCCTACCATCCTATCTTATTCGGAAGCTTCAACATGTTCAAGATTCTGCCTCTGTCAACCACAGTGTCCAAGATTTTGCCATATTACTCCTGTCCTGAGGGATCTTGACTGGCTCCCTGTCTCCTTTCGTATTGAATTTAGAATTATGTTAATTACTTACAAAGTACTACATGATCGAGCTCCAATCTATATACAGGAACTCCTTCAGTTGTATTCACCTAGCCGCAATCTCAGATCCTCTAATAGAAATTTATTTGTTAAACCCTATTTTAATCTCAATTAGTATGGTAAACGAGCCTTTTCTGTTGCTGCTCCGGAACTTTGGAATAACTTACCGGAGGATATTAAATCTGCAAACTCAATTGATGCTATTAAACACAAACTTAAAACAATTCTTTTTATGCGAGCTTATGAATCGTGATGTTTTTATTTGTTATGTATTGTGTACATTTATTTATTTTGTAGTTAGTGTCTGGTTTAATGTCAATTGCCTGTGATTTTTTTTTTTTTTTTACTTTTAGTTTTATCTAATTTTTTTGTAAACAGCGCCTTTGAATCTTGTAGAAAAGGCGCTATATAAATGGATTATTATCATCATCATCATTATTATTATTATTATTATTATTACTATTACTATTATTATTTGTATTATCCTGGGATCAGAGAAGACTCCTTGAATATATTTGTTAGCTTCTTCCCAACATCACTTTGCTCTTTTACGCGGTATTTAGCGTCCAGTGCGTCGTGCTTTCGGAGGCAAAACCTCCTCGTAGATGCCATAGGCAGTCTGCAAAAACAAAAATGATAGAAACCATTGACACTTTATTTTGGTGACTACACTGAATCCAAGATTCTGCGCACTGGGCGTGAGAAAATAGATAAACACCGAGGCAAAACGGCGATTGGATTATAATCGAAAAATGGTGGAAGTGGTTCAACATCGAACGTGGCAGACACTTTATCTTCCCTTCACCCTCTCGCCTAATTCCCGTCCCAGTCTCCGCCCAGGAGGAACAGGGTTAACCCTACAACCCCCAAGATCTGATTATTAATTCTCCTTTCTAGCTGCTGAACAGTTCCTTGCTCATTAGTTAAGAGAATTTAAGGTTATATTAAGACAACACCTTCTGGCTGATGTTGAAGGGTTAAAAGGCAGATGTGTTTCAAATTTAAATTAAACCCAGTGGTAAGTAACTTTAGTTTGCAAGTTTTGTTAAGAGTAGAATATTTCTAAAAACTTAATGTCTGGGTATTTTTGTTGCATTAAAAACGAAATATGGTCGGTACAACAAAATTCAAATGGTAAGCCATATTCATGCATTATGGAAGTACAAACATAGAAGAGCAAAACAACTATCGTACATTTTCTACATTAGCGTAATCTTGCTGATTTTCCTTTTTTATGTCAGTTTTATACTCAGTAAAATCCCTGTGTTTCTGCAGTTCTTGATAATGAAGTTCTGTAGTAACTTGATCTTGTGGAGCTCGGGGACGAAGTTCGAAGTAAGTATGTTCGGATTCTCTAGCAGTCACACCGGTGCTCATGCCGACTTCACGTTTTTGAGTGTGTTGGCGCTTCTCTGCATCAGCATCTTCGCCTTTACTTTGTAAGCCGTGACGCCGTTGCTTCCAAAGCATAAAACAAACGCTGACCGTTGCAAACGAAAAAAGAACACCTAAAACGATTACTGCAGGGAGAAGAGGTGAAACAGAGGCTCTGCTGCCTGCCAAGAGAAAAAAAAAACAGCGTAAAGCAAATTACGATCAAGGCTTTTATGTCGATGGTTTTGCAATGCACACGTTGCAATTTAGAAGGAAAGAAATTGTGGCGGGATGTTCGTATGCTATTGGTTTAGAGAGTAATATTTAACACTTTATGACTGGTCCTGAGGGGAACAGTAAATTTTGTTTCCGAGAATCTCAAATTTTGAAAAACGCCACCTTCAACTGCATGCTCTGATCACGTGCAACAGTGGTCAACATTTTGCGGGTAACAATGAACTGTTTCCCGTTTGACGTCATAGTTTTTGCAATGTTGCTTGTTCATGGTATTTGGCGGTCGACAGTTTCATTGTCAGATGTGATGTGACCATGAACTAGCCAATGAATTGGCGCGCTTTTGTTTTGGGTTCTACTTTTGAAGGAATTTTCAGCTGGTCATCTGGACCGTAAAACAAAAGGATAGTAATCAAGAATGACTTTTTAAAAGGAAATTTAACGATAAAAACTTACTTGACTTCTCGACGACCTCATGGCATCATTGTCCGGCGAATATGGGGAAATTAACGTAAATGACAATCGACAATGATGACAATGACGATGATGATCGTTAACTTTCCTTTTAAAATGTTGTTCAGAATTAATCTTTATCAGAAGAATAACATTGATAACGAATACGATAATGAGGACAATGAATGATATAATAATTCTTATATCGGTAACAGTATATTTGCAATGCAGCTCTTTATATATAAGTACTGTCACGAACCATGTAATACACTTGCGTTACGCACGTAATTTTATTGTGTAATTAAGTTAATTATCGCTATCTTTCACAACTCCGTAACACAATCCTTTCATAACCTTTGTAACCGGATCGATCTTAGGGAGTTTTTCAGGAGACACGCGCTCGACACTTTTACGGAGAAATTTAGGAGTTGGAGAAATCTTTTTTGTCTTTCGCACAGCCAGCAGGAATTATAACGTAAGTTAACTTAAGCTCATCTTTTGTCGCTCATATTTTGTTGATAGATTCCTATAGATTCCCCTGTTTGTAGCTATTTCGTTGCGTAACGCGTAATTTTGTAATTTTGTAGCTTTCACCGCATCCTTCAGTGGAATAAATCAGTTGTTAAATCAGATATGAAGTGTGTGGTTGAACTCGGCGAACTCCGGATCAATACTTCCCGTAAGGACTTGGTTCGGGAACGCGACACTCAATATTCCTATGATTGGGGTTGGGTCATGTGTTGGTCGATTCGAGAAAGAAATAAATCAGAATGAAAGAAAATGCAATTCCAACAAACTAAGTTCGGAAAAAGAATTTTATTCGGTATACAAGATATAAAACTAAGTTTTGCCAACTGTGATATAAAACTAATTTGAATTCCTATGGAATTGTTTCCGATGTCGATTTGACTAATCGACCAAAACAAGTTCTGAAAGAAATTTGAGCAACAATTTCTTTATTTGACAGAATAGTTTCAGTAACAAAAAGAATTTAAGGTAGAATTTAAAAGCAATTAGCATTAAAGAGGGGGGAGGAGGATAGGGGATGAATCAGTCTCTCGAATTTTTGCGTGTAAGCACTTAGCAAAGATGATGGCTGGTGTCTACAAGGAAACCGGCGATGTTTGATTGTTGTCATTCACTGGCGTCGATCGGTCAAACAACAGATTTCCTATTTTCTGTAGCCTTTTGTGCCGAGAATTCCTACCAGCAACTCACCACGAGGAAAAAATAGGTGGCGTGGTTCATGAAAATCCGTTAGCGTGAAACTTTCCGAATATGAAGCTTTTTCCCTACTATGGGAATTGAGTCGACAATTGCTCATTAACTTAAAGCGTAAATGTGAAGAACGATGTTAAACATTTCTGGTTGAACTGGCTGCTTGTTAGAAGCATTAATTGTTGTTGTTGTTTTTTTCTTGAATAGCTTTGTTCACAAAAACCCAAAAAAAACTTTTCACTTCTTTCTGCTTTAGGCATGCGCAGTCAATCAATGTACGATGTGATCCTTGTCGCCGTTTATTGACGCGCTGAAGAAACAAAATTGACATTTTGTGATGGCGTCTTTCCCTGGGTCTGAAATATCAACCGAGTAATTATACTAAAACAGATATTCGCCTCTGGCTCCGCACTGAAATACTTAACAATTATCCTGCGAAATCGCGCGGAAGATCGGTTGACACCTCACCAATAAAGGGGGTAGTTTCTAAAGAAACTGTGGTGCTGCGTCGGTGGGGGAGTTGTACACAAAAATTTGGTTTTATCAACGGAGTTGATAATGTAAATTAACCACCGAATACAGAGACCGCCGTGACCATATTTGGACATTGTCATGGCATGATAATGGCGAATCAGTTCCCATCGACTTTGTGATGGCCGGGGAATACTCACCAACATTTATTTGTCTTGGAATAATTACCTATTATTTCGGATGCTCTTGTTTTAAAGGCTGCAGTTGTTGTCTGAGGATTTGAATAAAGGTCATGAAGAGGATCTAAAAGTAAAATCAGCATTGGTAAAGAAAGCTATTTTAAGAGCTGCAAAAATATCGTTTCTCAGAATAATCTGAAAAACTGAAGGTCGGTTTCACCATTTGAAAAAGTTATGAATACCATATAAGGAGTTAATTAACATGCGCTCATCTGGACCGCCATTTGCATTAGAGTACTGCGATGAAAATCAGTGATTCTAGAGACCAAAAATACAGTTATCCATGATTTCATTTGTTCACATTCAACCACCTGTTATTTCTGGTGTTGTTCTTTTTGATGCCGTTGTTGTCTCATGCTCAGTAGATAGTTCATCGCACAGATCTAGAGAAAAAAGGAGAGACAAATTTAATCAGCCTTGTATATGTAAAAGCACTGTGTCTAGCAATTAAAAAGCCGGCTGAGTGCGCCATTCAAACAAGTTAAAATAATTTGCGAGCAGTTAAAGATGGAGTATCGCTCTTTGGAATCGAATGCGAACTGAAGACTTAAGTCATCATCGCAGTTATGAACACTACTGAGCGGTATTGAAAATAAAGCCTGAAAAAAAAAAGATTCAGGCTTGTGTGAGTGGTACCCGTGAACTCTACAACGTCGTCAGAGCATACAGCCTCCTGCGATGATATTTAACAATTAGTCGCCGAAGGCGAGGTGAATATTGTCGAATAATCCCCGAGACGAAGTCGAGGGGATTATTAGACAATATTCACCGAGCCTGAGGCGAATAATTGTTTAATATAACATTGTTTTGGCTCGTCACGCGACAATAGCACTGCACTGGTATCGTAGAGGTCCAGATGAGTTCGACTCCTGCACAAACCTAATTTCTTTAATTTTCAGACTTTATTTCATTACTACTTAACTGCGTAACTGCGATGATCATTCATTAATCTTCAATTCAAATATATGATTTCATAAGTTCGTATTCCTGGGTTGCACTGTCACGCAATTAAAAAATAATTCGAAAACCATTCAGTGAATAAGCTCAAGAAATTATAATGTTATAGGAGATTAATAATTAAGACAATTCTCCAAGTTTCAGGTCTGTACGTTTTCCCAATCTTCAAATATTTGTCGAGATATTTTGCACAAATTTACAGAGCCCAGTATGGAGCCGTCATGTTGGTGTACCTCAAGGGAACACCAACATGGCGACCGTAAAATAGTGTAAACATCTGGAACTTACTTTGGCTATCTAGGCCGCTGATTATCTGAACTGATCAAGCAAACATTTAAATAAGCCGTTTTCCTAATACTTTAAATTCTTAAAAGGCTAAATATCCCGAAATAAGTATATATTTTTCGATAAAAACGTTGATAGCTTTATGTCACGCACCGCCATAACTCTGAAATTTAAAATGTGCCTGTTTTTAGACGAAGCATGTTCTTGAGCTGAAAAGTTGTTAGACAGACATAAATTTATCCCCTCTCATGCCTGATAAAGACAACAACTTTGGTGGGTCTTTAGTTTCGGATTTTAGAAAATGATGACGTCACGTGCAACCCAAGAATTCATTTGAACTGATTCAAACTACTAACATTTCTTTCATCATCTACTCTAATCGCATCAATTGTGCGTTGCTTCATCTTGGTCCTTCAAATTTACCTTAAAAGATGAATTATAGACCGTTTTTAATGTCTTGAGGTTCTTAAATGTTGAGCTAAATCATAGCCATGTCCTGGGACGTAGCCAGGATTTTTCCACTGGTACGCACAATTTTCCAAATCTCTTCCCCCCCACCCCCAATTTTGTGTGGAAAAACATTGATTTAAAAGAAAAAAAACAGTCAGAGTTAAATGAATAAAAGCAAATGGCTATCTTTAATTTATTTGCTTTTTTATGTATTTTTTTATTTATTTATTTTTATTTCATTTGTTATTTTCGATTTTTTCAGGTACGCACGTGCGTACCGTGCGTACAGGTAGCTACGTCCCTGATGTCCTTGTTGATGTTTTTAATCAGTATGACTCATCCTCTCCCCCCGTTTCCCAACCTCCTGGCTCGCTGTAGACCTAACTTGAGCTGATAATCGCTTCTATAAATTCTCGTACAACCCTGATTTTACTTTTACGCCCAGTCTTTTTTCGTTATTGTTAAAGACAGTTCAAAATTTCGGTAATCTCGCACATCTTCGGTCTTAATCACCTGCAGTGCGCAATGTTTCCATGAATTCAGATTTATGAATCATATGTGTTCTGATCGTCTAAGGGCTTCTTAATTTTACTATAAAATAATTGTCGTTGACTGCAAGACTACGAAGAATTGGGCGATTTTCTTCCCTTCCTTACGTTAGATTGGCGTGTTAGGTCTGACAGGAGTCAATAGCCGATCGAAGTAGCCAAATCGCCAAGATGGTACAGAGGACTAGCCACAAACTCTTAGTATTACCTTTGCGATTAAAATCGACAATCGCCATTTTGCAACTACGAATGCACAGTATCGCTGACTTTACCTGTAATGCAGACTACAACTGCATTCACAGGAGGCCGACGGTAGGAATAGTCGCTGAATATGATAAGGCGGCTTCTCCACCCACTGTGGTCGCACTCTGTTATCGAAATCTCATTTCCAACACATCTTACGTTATAAAGGTATCTTGTTTCGTCATTTCTGTCTGCATCCATGCCTGCTCCAAAAGCACCTTTGAACCCAAGCTGACGGCAAACAACTCCGGCATCCTTTAAGTCCCAGTTATAACCAGATACTGGTCCCCACATTCCGTCGTAAAACACTTCTACTCGGCCCTGAGATGACACATTCCCCCAACCAACAAGGCGAACTGCGGCATAAACAAAAGAGTGCTATTATATAGTTAATGTGTAGTTAGCATAAGGTTTAAAATAAACTCTGTTTCTTTTTCACACGGGTTTCATTGTCCAACCTTAAGTTTAAGGTGTATACAGAGATCTGTTGAGGAATTTTACTGCCAATCTGTTTGGTCATAAAGTCAATGTTTCTTTATCTTTGCCTATTTTAGTGAAGTCAAGCCAACAACGTATAAGATGCACATTGGTTGCACAAACAGGTACACGTTTAGTGAAAAAGTGAGTACTAAATATGAGGGCATCTTTCTCGCTTTATTCTTTCGATAACTTGTCTTATTTAATTTACCTCTTGGAGCGCATTTCACACCAGCCTTTCTTATTTCTCGGCAATCGTTGGATACCAAACGGTCATGAACGCAGGAAAACAGGGTACTTTCGTTGCCAGTGCACTGCATGTTGTCTAGCCATGCAGGAGCTGTCATGTCTGTGCGGTTTTCATTTTCAAAACTTACTGATGCCGATCCATCAAAGTCCATCATTCGGCAAGCCACATCAGCATCTTGTTTGTCCCACTGATCAGCACACACCCAGCCCCAAATCTTGTTGTAGTAAACTTGAACCAGACCCTCTCTGGGAGATCGTCCTCCAACCAAACGAACTGCTTGAACTGAAAAGAAACATGGCTTGCCTGTTAAGTTTGGTTGTTTTTAGAATATCGGCTCACCGAACTGAATGAAGAAAACGCTTTGTCCTTTCAGTAGAAACTTTCCGTCTGTATTACTGCGTGCGCTTCTCGAAACTCCCGTATTGACCCGAAAAACTATTTTACGTGGACAAGGTTCATTACCAGAAATTCGATTTCTAATATTAGAAATAAAATGGGATAAATTGTCTAAAACCGTGCACTAGTTGCAGTTCAGCTAGAAAACCGACTTGAAAAATACTTTTCGGGCCCGAAATGTTTTCCGGAGGTTTGAGAAACGCACGCCGGTACAGTTTATACATTCAGTCATTCCACCAAATACCTGGAATTCATGTAACGCCCGCGTCTTCACTGTGACCGCAATTGTTTTGTCCCCAGCCAGAATGCTGGTCTACGAACCGGTAAATGCCGTTCTATTCGCCACATGAATTTTCAGTGTTTCAAACTGGATTTTTTGCTCGAATGGAAAACACCCAAACTGACTTGCTTTTCACTCTCTATTTTCAACACTGACAAACATTTTAAGAATATTTTCCAGACTACCTAGGGTGCATGTAACGCCAGCATCTTCACTGTGACCACAATTGTGTGTTCCCCATCCTCTGTGGCGACACCCTGTCAAGGAAGTCTCATTTCCTGTACAAGCTACATCATCCATCCATATTCTCCCACTGCCTCGTCCAAACTTCGCCATCCCTTCCGCCCTCAAAGCTTTCTCCAATCCAAGCTGACGGCAAACTACATCAGCGTCTCTTAAATCCCAGTGATCATCACAAACCGTTCCCCAGGTTCCACTGTGAAACACTTCCACTCGACCCTGAAATGCCACATCGCCATTACCCATCAGTCGAACTGCCAGGGAAAGAGATTGTAAGAAACGTGCTAATATTTCTCCTGATTCAATATTAAATCTCGAAATTCTGGTTGTTTTATCTGTTATTAGCGTCCGTCTCATCCTGGTATCGCCTAATATACAAATGTTGTGGTTTCCATTCACGTTGTCCTTGCAGCAAACAAATGTATTGTTATTTCTGTGAGAGGCGGTTGATGATGGCATTCCTTACAGCGCGGATTGTGTACTCAAAGCTAACCCGACAGCCCCTATTTCGCTTGACTTTTTGAGTTTCTATAACCAACTGCCAGAAGGTGGGCGGGTTGATATGGTTGAGAATAACTCAAAACTTTGATTAACTTCTTTTTTTTTTTTTTTTTGCATTAGCATTAGCGTTCCATTGTCGTTGTTATTATCAGTCATTCTCATTTATATCATTATTCATTATATTTATATGTGTAAGACTAAGCTTATCATATTTCTTTTTCAACGCGCTTTACAATGCGTGTCAACAAACGAAGATGGAGGGCTCAAATGTAGTCCCCCTTTAAATACTATGTATCCTTAGTTTTTTTTCAGTAGTAATTTAACAATAAATATTCTGCAGTGCTAAGCTTCTCCGTATAAGGAGTTATCAATACAATATCTGCAGTTAAAGACACCAAGGGCTCAGGTTTAGTTGTCACGTGATCCACATCGGCGGTTGATGTTTACTGAACCAGTTCATAAACTCAAATCTGGTACGTTTATTGCTTTTTAAGTGTTTTTCGAGCTATCTTCCTCAACAGAACCCTTAAGCCAGCATCATTAAGTTGGTATGAGGATGGAGGGAAGCCTCTGAAATAAAACAGAGGCGAAAGGCGGTTTCATGCAGACTGTGGCGCCAACGATGTTTTCTAATAAACATGGTGGTTCACGAGTGAAAGTAGAACCTACCCAGGTAGTTTAGGCAAGTTTTGACTAGCAAAATTTTCAATCGATGTGATATTTTACTGATAGGACTGGGTGGCCCGACACCCTAACCGAAAATTGTATGAAGTGGGAATCGGAAGAGATCTAATGCTGTTGGGGCGGATTTACCCAGAATTCAGTTTTCAGAAACAAATTTTACTTGTATTCTATTCATTCACTACCTGGCAGATCACATTACAGTTTTTGAAGGCAAATCAAATGTAGAAGCCGTGATTCGGGCGTAACGTAATCGCATCCTACAAGTTCTTAAGTACGAAGACTAAATGGTACGACTTTCAAAAAGTTTAAATTAAAATACTGGGGATTATTCATGTTTTTATACAATCAGTTAACAAGAAGTTTCCCTTTTTTAGGGGGTATTTTCATGATACCGGCGCGACTTTCTTTCCGGGACGAGATGAAAAGTTAGTGTTTACATATAGCCGTGTAGAATACCTGTGGTGCGTAAGTCTGTTCATGCTAATGAGTTGTATCCCGCAAGTACCCGTTGGATACTTTTTTTCCTTATGGAAAGATCTTGATTAATTACAGGAATTGTATTTTAAAGTATTGTCTATTTGAGGTGTTTGTAACATCAGGATAATTGTAAATGCCACGAATCTTGATGGGGAGGGGGGGGGGGGGGGGACTATTTCGTAACACTGATCGATAATTCTACTTACACCCCGCATCAGTTTGAACGTTTCTGGTATGACCCCTTGTTTTTTTTTGTTTGTTTTTTTAGATCACGAACTCAAAACTTACCAGCATGTCTTGCCTTAATTGCATTCCTTGCAATAAAACCTGAAAAGTAAACATATATATATATATCAACCTTTTCGTTTATAATAGTGCTTAAGAGCGAACATTGTAACGCCAGAAGCGCAAATTTCGTTTTGCAAAACGACTGTCAAGTTGAAGAGCTCTTCAGTCACTTTCATTTTATAGGTGACGCTCTGGAGTCTGGGCTAGCAATGACAATGAAAACCGCATTGTAGAGAAAAGCAAACAAAACAGATCGAGAACTACAGGACGGATCCACTTCGTTTACAAATTGTAAAATTAACATGACTTTTAACAAGCTGGTCTTATTTCAGTTATCATTATTTATTGAATTTGCGCGAAACGCTAGATTGTGTTCCTTATAAAAAGCACTTCTTTAAGGTAGCTTTAAGTGAACTTATGGAGTGTTTAGGTTATCTACATATTTGCAGACATTTATCTTCATTTATTTGAACTAACTGTTATCTTTTTAAATTATTCATGGAGGACACATCAACATAAACCAATCATTAGTTCTCTTTATGTGTCTCTAGACAGAACGAGAAGACGCTGAAGTATTCTTAAGAACCACAATGAAGTTACCGTTTTTGCATTGAGACATTTTCGTGTTTAGTTTGAGAGGTTTTTCTTATTTCTTTTACTGATATTTTTTTCTGGCTAAAGGCAACGAATCTTGTCTTCAAATTCTTTGTACAATGAAAGTAAACTGAAAAATGTATCTATCAGAATGAGTTTTTTACAGATCCGGCCAAAATTTCGTTTGGATGCATTGTCTCAGCCAGGTTGGTTATTAGCAATAACAAAGTGTTTGTATCATGCAACATTGAACAAATAATGCATATACCTGTTAGGAGAAGGAGAAGGACTACAAACATGTTACTGGCAAGCTGGAATCAAATTGTTTTCTAAGGATGAGAATGTGAAGCTTGTGGGGTGTGGCTTCGATCGAGTGACATGAGTACCTCACAAATTGATGTGTTTAGGTAAGCTGAAAGCCACTCATTGGGCACTGTGGCCACGTGGAAGCGGGCAGCTTACCTAAACACTGATTAATTTTTGTGGTACTCTGGTTTTCCAAGGATTTTGCTGAAGCTATTGAAGGATGTAATATTACTTACATGGCTACATTTGTTTTTCCTTTAATGTCAGCATGGTGTATTTCGGTTTTCTTAAAGGTGAGAAAACAATGGCATTACAATAGACCTAATTGAAAGTCCTTCAGTTTAGTTGTTACAAAGGAAAACAATGGTCTGTTAGCTGAAAATTATTAAAGTGACTTTACAATGATTGTAGTAAAGCCCCATTTCTCTATTGTTCTAAGAACACAGTCTTCACATTAATTAGAAAAAACGCTTGTACACCTGGTTATTTAAAGCTTGAAACGGCAAAACACACTGTGAAATAGTTCATAGTAATTTTTCTTGGACAATTCTATTCAAGGAGGGGAAGGCACAATAAAGTTAACCCTATATGAATCACCAACCCAAAGGCCGGACTACACCGGCCGGGAAATACGTCCCCTACTTTTTGCGACAAAGTTATCAAGACTTATCATGAACGAGTGTTGTGAGACGGGACCTTCGGGTTATCAACCTTACACGAGAAGGCCAGAGAGTTCACCATTTGCAGATATCATTACAAAAGAAGCACTTTCTCATCAGTTATTTTACGATCCTTGGTGTTGGTCCAGCTGGTGTTTGAACCCGCGGCCTCCCGCCCTGGAGTCCGGTACCAACTGAGCCAACCGGTCGCACAGCGTATGTTCTATTTTACCAAACAATAATCAAATAACTATCACTCCCTTCAATGAATTTTATAACGAGTACCCTTCAGGTTGAATGAACTGACATTAATTATTAACATGTTTTGCGTCAATTTATTTTCTTGGCCAACAAATAAAAACCGATATTTGGCACTTTTGTTAATTTGACCAATTCAGTAGAAGAGTTCCAGTCGAAATTTGCTACCTCTTTTCTGTTTGTTCTACTCCAAATTAAACTGATGATGCCTTTATTGAATCTTTCTGCTAACAAATTAAACCGATTTTGAGATTCGCTGCCGACATTTGAAGGAAGTGGGCCGGGTCGTACGTTGGCTCCCAGGCTTTAATCCCGTTTACTTTATTCAAACTATACTCCCTGTGTTCTATTCCCAGAGTGCCAGCGTGACCTTATGTAGTTCTATTTTGGGGGGTCGACCAAGAGTGAAGTACTCAAAGGTTAAAATTTGCATTGTTGGGGTTTCCGTCGGCTCTCAAATTAGCATAATGACTTGTTGTGTAACGATATTGAAAGCAATATATTTTTCCTTCGCTTCATAAATACAGATATTAGAAAGAAAGACGGATGGAGAACAAGATCACTTTCCCTAGCCACAGCCATATCAGTCTGTAGATTGTTTAGGGTTACATTAGCAGACCGCTTGAGAAGTTTAAACGTTTCTGCTTTTTCTCGAGACTTCCGTTTTTTCTTTCCGCTTGGTGAAGTCGATCGGATTATATCACTCGCGGAGTATGCATGGTTATAATTTTTCGAGCATTTTGTCATCGTGGAGCCATGCTTGAAGTTGGAAATTTTTCGCTCCTATTCCTCGCCTCAAATCTTTTGTTAGTAACATCAGATCGTGCAGGTAAGGAAGTCTACTTTGCAATGTGAACTTGTGGTTATTGTATAGCTTGAACAGATGATAAATATAGACTTGTAATTGAACTTCGCAGTTGACTCGAATTTCTATCGTGAAAACGGGAAGCGATTTAATCATTCACATGAAAGATGTTACGTCTGACGTTGAATCGTCTCACAGAACTAACCAGGTAGTGTGTTCAATGTCGTTGTGTACTTGTTAAATGGCGACGCGATTGTTGACTCCGTTCGTAGAGAACTCCTATAACTGGGGTATTTATGGGTAAGCAAAATGGCTCAGCGGAAATTACCGGGGAAATTTTGGTGAAAACGTGAAAGGGGAAAAATATGTCCATACCCATAGCGAAACCATTTGGGAGTTTAAAATGTTGAGGTTAAATAAGGTTCTAATTTATTGCTAAACCGGTCTTGTTATCGGTCTCATTTTACTAATAATGTTCGCTGTTTATTGATCTGTATAATAGATAACCGCAACGAACAAATATACAGTTAAAACAATCTTCCGGCTTTGCTACCGTATGATTGTCGCCCGCTTGCAGTCCTGATAAACCTGTGTCGTCAGAGGACTGTGTCAAAGTGTAGTTCTGTTCTGTCACAGTGTAATTTTTTCATGTACCATGGTCCATTTCAACAACAACTTCGACATTTTGTTTTAATTTTCACTGGTATACTAAAGAAATGAAATCTTATTCCCCCTAAAATTTTATTTAGATGAGAGTTAAACTTTATGTGAGACTTTTTTAGAGAGTTTATGTTCCAACGTGTTTAATGTTTGTGAGCTGAATCCCTTCTTTAATTAGCTTTTTGCATAGCAAAATAGAATGTTCCAGAACACCTTTATTTTTTCTTTTCATTTTAGAAAGTTGCTCAACCAATCGAAGTGTTTACTTAGCTTTCAAAACTTTCAGAACAGAATGTTCTTTTGCATTAGAAAGTAATGTCTTCCTTTGGGTGTAATATTGGTCGTCAGAGAGAGCACGTACTTGATTAGTTTAAGTATACCGTACCCAAAATTGCCAAAGAGGTGTTAAGGTCAAATCAGTGGTCATTTTTAGCTCATGGATGACGTAGTCATGCCATGAGGTTTTGTTGTGGGTCTGAATTTCCCTCACTCACTCAGGGAATCACTCATTCGCGCACTCACTCGATTCTGATTAATTTATTCATTAAACTTCCCTCCGGTCCCTCCCCTGGTAAGTATTGCTTTTGTCTCCATAGTCTTCTTGGTCCAACGTTTGCAAATTTCAGGGTGTAGTACAAAGGCGGAGAATTTTGCTCTGCAGATATTGTTTACGTGTTTAATGTTCATGGCGTCGGTTTTTCGTTTCCAACTCAACAAAGGTAAAGTTAATAAGATGAAGAACACGAGCTGCGAGAATTGAACTTTGAAATCTTCAGAGCAGCGAAAATGAACTTCGAGATATCGCAAAAGCAACTCTAAAGCTTATCACTGTGCGGTACCTGGGGCAGTAGTAATCGAGAATTTTTTGCCACAATATGATGGAAGAAGGAAGAATGAAGAAAATCGGCAAAAAAAGGAAACAGGAGAAAGACTTTCTAGCCAAAAAACAGAAATTTTGGCAAGCAACGCATTTGATTTATGAGCAACATATTATCGATTTAAGCAGGTACGTAATGAAGTATTTTTGAGGACGCTCTTTTCATGGTGAACGCTCGATTGCAAATATGATCTTGTTTAGAAAGGCTATATCGCTTGGCTTAAACGATCAGTATAACACTTTGTCAACATTTCACGAAAACACAAGGACCACAAGCATGCAAATATTTTTCTCTATTGAGGATATAATTTGGTCTGACAAGCAGCAATAACAGCTAATCTGTTCGAACAACAAAATATTTGGAAAGTCAAGTTTATTGTAGCACAAAGCATAGTTAGATGGATTAAATATCTCACCTTACGAAGCAAAAGTTTTGTGCCGGACCCCGAATCGCTCAAAAACATTGTGGCTCTAAAGCGTGACTAATTTCCCTCAGGACTTTCACAAAATATGTTATTATCTGTATGTTATCTCGCATTCAGAATAGTCGGAAATTTTATTACGACCAAAAACGTTTATAAAACTAACTTGAAATGAGCCATCGACCAGTAAGAAACTTAACTTAACTTACCTGTTACACTTCTTAACAAATGCGATCACATTTGAATATTATTTTTATAGTCCCGTGTACAAATTTGCATATTTGAGCGCCGGTTCAAATTACTAACGTCTGTCAATTTCGTCTAGTGTAATGCTTCTGGCGCCTGTCAATCAACTGCGTAATTTTACGGAAAATATTAGCGCGTAAACGGTTCTTTTACCAAGAGGTGTGTCTGAAAAGGATGTGCTCCCACAAAACACAAACGAATGTACAGGTTTCTTGCACATATCTTTTTAGAAAATAAAGTTGTTATAAATTCAAAGTATTGTTATGTTCCGCATCCATGAGCTGGCTCATAGGAGCCTTTGATTTCAGATGTTAACAACATTTTGGCGATCGAGTGCTACAGCTTGGTCAGTTTTAGTGTATCAGCTCATTAAACCATCCAGGCTTATTCACTCTCATTTCCTTTTTCGGTTGGATTTTCGGAAATGGGAGACTGAAGAAGAAATGAAACTTAAAGACTCGCTGTTTTGCCCTGCTGCCTTTTTTTGTAAGACAGGAAAACATGTTTTTCACAACCAGTCGGTGTGCCTACAGAGGAGATGTCCTGGAAATAAGTATATCGCACGATATTCACGCTTGTCATCCATGGAACATTTGGCGCTTGCACGCGACTGGTCTAAATGCATCAGGAAACAAATACTCCGAAGTTTCAGCAAGGCGGCCTTCATCAGGGGAAATCTGGGGAAATGCAGGGTCTAAACGCATCACGTGACCGAATATGACCCAATGCCCCAGCTAAAACATAGTTGCGAAAAATATTTGAAGAGTTAATAAAAACAATAGCCTTCCTTTGGCTTTAAACATTTGCTCAGATATTTTTCCTTGGAAATTATCAGTTCCTCGAAGCTCTCAGTTTTCTGAGAGCGAAACTGTTTGATTCTCGGACCAATTTATTTCCGCGGACAGATATCCGAGCATGTTTTTGCGCCAGATCAACGGAGAATATTTTTTTGTAGATTGTAATTCTCATACCAAATGCTTGGCATTTTTCTCGTGATCTATGTGATTAAGAGAACCTTCCAATATATTTAAAGACTACTGAAATTAAACATTTTTTGCTTTTTCGTAGGTGAATGGTCCCAGTGGAGTACTTGTTCTGTGTCATGTGGAGAGGGGATTCGAGTGAGAAACAGAACTTGTGACTTGATATGTAACGCAACACTGCAAACACAGAGCTGCAGTAATATTCCTTGTCATGATCAAGGTGAGCTGCAAAACGCCGTGACCTTGGCAAACTTTACATGTAGTACTAGCCTATATTATGTTTGGACCACTAAATTGCAATATTGAAAGATGGCTGGCCTATCAATTTGCCTTTCTTATTACAAAGAAGTCAGTTTTAATCTCAACCCTTTTTATATCATTAAAATTCAAAACAGGCTGGCCAGTTTCTTTCGTTCGTCACACATACGCTCGCTCAAAAGGCATTGAACAACATCTTTCAACTGCCTCCTAACAACCGCTCATTTTTTTCTCATTTACAAAAAGATATTGAAAGTCAGATTATCATGGTCGTCCTCGTCGCGATTACTGTCATCTCCATCATCACGGCTGTTCTTGTAGTTATTTTCTTTATCAAAGGAACAGAACACAGAAAACAGAGGTCAAGGTGAGTTAACATCATTAAATTGTTAACATGTGATTCTAAAGAAATGCTCCATTTACTACCCTTAATTTTTGTCGATAAAGACTTAGCACACTTTGCGTGCCTATCTGGCCCTGTTGCATCTAATTACATTAATTGCATAGCGTTACCAAGTTATCTTGTTAGTCAACTCGTTCATTATACTGGTCTTTTCTTGACTTTACAAAGTAATACATCCTCGTGGAGTAATATTTGCCCTTGGTAAGTAAACTGAAACAATTAAACCTGACTGGGAGGTCAAAATAAACTTAGAAAGCAGAGTGTAAAATCAGCTTTAACGCGGTGCTGGTGTTTTGTTTTGAATTCACTTTCCACTCTAACATTTCTCTCATCCTTGTAAATTGAGTAATTTTTTAAAGATGGAAATTTCATTTGGTGGGGGGATTGCTGTTTTCTGCAGCTCTATTGATTCAAGCAAGAGACTGAGGACGACCGTTGAAAAAGGACCTGGAAACCTGGGCAAGGGAATCAGCGTCGAGAACAGAGTCTTCCTGCTTCAGCGGCTGGCAGAGAGTAAAAGTTCATTTCAAACGAGCAGAACTACCTTAAAAGACTTCGGAGAGTCGAAATTATGATCCATTGCGTGGATGGAGGACATTTTAACATATAAATCACTAGGATATCAAATCCAGCAGGTTAAACGATTAATTGGAGCCATATTTTTGGGCAGAATATCCTTGGACATATTTGACTGAGCCTGCAATTGAGAGTTGCAACGTCTCCTTGACCGCATGCGCAGGAATATTTTCTTGTGAGCTCTCATTATTGACTGGCATTGGGCAACGCTCCAAACAAAGCTGTTTTTTTTTTTTTTGGACTTTCTGATTCCCAAACGGAAACTTTTTTAATCCGGTTAATCCTTTTTTCACATCAGCAAACGAAAACAACTGAAAGAACCACAAAATTAAACGGATACTTTTAAACAAATGCGGGGTAAGAACCTTTGACAGGGCAACGTCGTTGCAGAGTCACTACAAAGTAACATCTATGACCCTTGTCGGTTACTGTATTCAGACAGCGAAATTGAACAAAACGGAAACACAGGAGTATCCAATAAGAACGAACGTGTCTCGCTTCAACGTCTTAAAAAGTGAAAAACACATGAGTATGCCATGAGCCCACAGTTACGTTAGTTAAAAAGGCCTCCAAGCAGAATGACGCAATAATTATAACCTGACGTATTCGTGACGTCATACAGTACAGGCAACCTTTTTGTTTGTTGTTTCATTCCTACTTATTCCTCTATCTTCTGTTTAATCATTCCCTCTTCCCTTTTCTTCTCATCAAATAGACATATTTCTAAAGTGTATAAAGATGTATAGTTTTATTATCTGAATCTGTAATGAAAACACCCCAAAAGCCCACGGATCGGTGATCCGTTTTATTTAACCATTTGTTCTGAATAGAAATAAATATGCGTAATCGTTGTTATTATTGTAGTTGTTATCTTTTCTCTTGGTACAACGTCTCTATAGAGCGGTTTTACATGACGTCATGGAGGCCATGTTGGTGTATCAAAACAAAGGAACGGCCGCCATATTGGTGTACCAGACAAACTTTCTGGGAATTGAACGTTCTTTTTATGCAAATAATTTCTTTTGTTTTATTAAACCAATATCGCCGCTGGTCAAGTGAGTGAAAACGCTCTATATTAATATCTTTTAAGGACCACTCTGGAATGAGAATAGTTGAAATTTATTTCTGGTGTGTTTTTTATTGCCCATTCGAATTCCTTAATCCTTGGAATTGATTCTGCTGTGTGGTCTAGAATGGACAGAATGAGCAAGTACTTTCTCAGTTTTTTACTCGTCTCCAGCCTAACGCGAGGAGTTTTCGTTCCGCTTTTAGAATACATCTAGTCGTTTTTTTTCAAATTGTTTCAAATTCCCATCAGTCTAATAATTCTCATTCTCTCTGTCTGCATTCTGGAAGAGCCCAAAGAACGCACCCTTATCTGTTAGCTGGTCTTATTTTGGTGGCTATAATGGACCATTACTAACAATCTTTTGGTGTTGTTACCTCTTTTCGTGGTATCAAAATGCCCAATCATTGGTGAAAAAGTTTTAAATTGTTTACACTTAATAGGTAACCATAGCAACACTTTAATCTGTTTGAAGCACCCTTAATTTTGTTAGGTCGACCCAAATCAAATTCGTCATGCAATTAACTTGATTTATTCATACGACGAACTTCTCATGTACTGAATTAAATGATTAAACTAATACTACACCACCCCCCAATCGCCTTAAAGCTGCATTGTCTCTTCTCTAGTGACCTTAGCAAACAATGTTTTTGAAAGCTGAAAAGGTGGCAAGGTTTTTAATTCAGAAGAAGCTTGAAATAAAAAATCACATAGCAAGTCATGACAAGCGTTGACCACTTTTTTAAGTTTTACGTCATGAGCAACTATCAACTTCACTTTTCGGGATCATATACCAGATTTTGTACTTGGGTCGTGTCCTTGCGTAGACGGGAAAAAGTCCCGTGAATGCCTACGAAAGTGCAAAAGTGATACAATTATTCAATTTTGGCTCTAAGTTGGCAATAAATAAAATATTTTTTTAAGGAAGGCCTACTTCCTGATGCATTCAATGATTTTTCTTGCTGACTAATCAAATTCGTCATTATAAAACTAGAAACTCTAGTGCCTTTTTCTTGTAGAACAAATATTAGACAGTTGGCGTTACGCTTTCAAGGACCTAAACTGTTAATTCTTTCAATACAGAGATTCAGAATGCTGACAAACGTTTCTCCTGAACTGACTTCGCCTTACTTTGTTTTGTTTTGTGTGTGTGTGTGTTCTTGCTTTTTAACCTAAATGTACTTATCAATTGCTTAAAACACGGTAACAATTTGTAATTCCATAGTTGTATTTTTGTAGGTGCCTGTAGCCCGAATAAGCCCTAATGGTTTCTATATGGGCATCCTCGCCTTATGTTTTCTCTATTCTTGGTTATTTAATATCTCTTGTAGTTTAAATGTATTCATCTTGTAATTTTAATAACAAAGTGGCAGAAAAAAAGAACTGAAACTGAAACTGATGTACAAAGCAGGTTACATGGAAGATCAAACTATTGTTTTGTTTGTTTTTTGTTTGTTTGTTTTCCTTTATGGAGGAGGGGGGTGCTTGACTGGTTTTTGGATGTTTCTTTGCGCTGGTTTTGCTATATGAACAGACCAACTAACCAACTAATGTAGCAAACAAAATATCTGAGCGACCGAGAGAAAACATAAGAGACTGGGGAGAGACACGCCGTCGTTCCTGAAAAAAGGCTGGAAAGGATTTCACCCGAGCAAGTATTTGTTTTGAGAAATTTTTTATTCATGTATCATGTGGTTTGCAATACGTTAGGTCGTTCGCAATCTCCCTTAGTTTCTCCCTACCACACGACTTGCCTTCCCTTCTATTTACAACGGGCGCAAATTTGCATCTGAAAAGAACCAAACTGAGGAATTCGAGTTCATTGACAAGATTTGCATGTTTGAATTGCAGATTAGTACTAATTTATTCATATTTTTTCTCTGTCACCTCTAACCACGAGCAACGTTACAGCAGGCAAACGGTCTATTTAGCGTTTTCTGCGAAATAATTTCCAGCAAATTCATCAGATTTAGTGTAGTTCGTCGTTACCATTATGGCAGATGTTTGTGCGCCGCATCTGGAAAAAGTTCAAGATGAATCAAAGGATGCAAACCATGATGACGTGGCTCTGACATTCGTCGTCGAATACTTAGAGAAGTCTTGTCTAAAAGCCTCAAAGGTATGAATTCAATATTTTTGTCGTTTAATTTAATTCGTTTGAATGATATAAAAACGCAGTGGAATTATTGTTCGATATAAACGATAGGATTTTAGAATTTCGAGCAAGATTTCCGCACGGCCCCATACATTAAAAATGAAAATATTTTGTGATTTAAACTGCATTCGTTTCAAGAACAGGATTAGTGTAGCAGTGATGCACGTATAACTAATCAATGGGGCTGTACGGAAATCTGTCCGAATTTCGCCCGCAAAACTAAAAGTTTGAACCGATTTGATTGGTACAGGCGGCATAATAAACGTTATATTGGGAAGTATTGCTCGATAGTGTTTATAATAGATGGTTTGCAGACAATCTCTGGAGACACAAATAACAACAGTGAAATGGACAAATGCTGGTGGACGAACAAAACGAGCTAATGAGAGATCTATTGTTTACCGTCCACCAGCATGGTGGCGATGACGTAACGTGAAAACCACTTATACACATCACCGAGAGCCATAATGGGCTCTTCCGAAGTTATGGACCTTGAAACATAGCTCAAAATCCACTTCCCCAAACGTCTCTAAATTTGAGGCTGCGTCCCCCTAAACCATATAAACTCTTAAAAATAATATTCAGTTTTCTGACAACTGTAAAATCCCGTCATCCACCTACTATTTGGAAAAACCTGAAGTGTAAATCAATATGTTTACCAATTTTTAAGAATATCACAGAAATCTTAAAAAATAGAGAGGTTTTATGGTTTTTTGGGACGCTGTCACAAAATTGGAGACATTTATATGGATTTTGAACCATGTTCCAAGGTCTATAACTTGGTCTTTGTTCTACCAAAAAGAGTCAAACTTGGTCAAACGACCAATCTCAATGTTATCTTTTATGTGATGGTGTCAATTTATCGATTATATCAAATTTGAAACTCGCCCCAGTTCCCTGTGCAACTTCGGAACGGCCTTTTGGACAGAGGGACATTCGCGGTATAGCCTTTGGCATGTCTTAATTTTAAAAAGTCTATTTTTAGAAACTAGTGCGGATGCAACAGGAGACAAATTTCCGGTAGACCTCCGCGCGAGAAAAAAAAACATGGCGGACGGAATGCGGACGATTGTTTGGCTGTCATTCACTGTCGGTGCATTGTCCTTTTAGGTCATTCATTTGTTCGGCTTCCTAATCGCCTGGTTGCTCAGTCCTTCATTGTTTCAGTCGTCTGGTTCTCTAGCCGTTAGTTTGTTCAGTTGTTTCATCCATATTTTAGACGTTTTGTTTTGTGGTTTATTGATGATTTATCCTACCGGTCGTTGTACGATTAACGTTTATAAAGTTATCCAGAGTATTAAAAGTGGTGGAACAGAGAATTAACTCTGAAGTGTAAATTAAAGTGCTAAGAGAAACCCATGAAAAACCCACTGGGCGTTAGCCCTAGTAAAGGGTATCAGGGAACCACACGAGGCAAAGAAAAAATTCTTATGACCTCGGTGGGAATCCAACTCCCCAGAGTATTAAAAGCTGTATTTAAATATTGCAAAAAAGAAACTCTTGATGTTTAAATAACTTAAGGCCGCAGTACTATAGAGACAGACTTCATCTTTCTCTTAAGTTCTATTACATAACAAAGAAAGCTACACGGTGGACGCGCCGATACACAAACTGTGCAATACAATGACAGCAGAGGCGGAGAGAAGTGAATTGGTTGCATTTGGCACGGTGATAGATAGTTATCAGTGCCTGAGAGTTAACAAAAGCGATAGACCATGTGCATTTTATCTATGAAAGAATTATTGTTTTCGCCCACAATAATTATTATTCTGGGTATACCCATCACAGAGCAAAAACTTAAAGTGCACCTAACCTCAAAATATTTTTTTCGCTTAAATACATCTTTGCACCTGTTCGAAACACATTGAGCCATTTTGCGCCTTTTTAAACCAAATCTTGACTATTTGTAGGCTATAAAAGTTACGAGTCATCTGTCCCACGACCGATCTAGTAAGGGGCATGGGTCTATTCCTTACATGATGTCACAAACTGATTTGAATGGCATTAAGTCTTTGAAAAATGCATGCAAAGCAGTTTGTGACGTCATGTAAGGAATAGACCCATGCCCTTTCAAGCTCGGTCGTGGGACAGATGATGGTTAGATTTCGTAATTTTTACAGCCTATAAAAAGTCAATATTTGATTGAAATAGGCGCAAAACGGCGCAATATGTTCCAGACAAGTGCAAATATTTATTTAAGCGAAAAAAATATTTTGGGGTTAAGTGCACTTTAAAATTAGTAAAGATAGGAAAACACACCGTTTCCCTTTTCAAGCACATTAATCCTTCACAATAGTAGGCTCGATTTCCAGCCGTTTTGGGAGCCCGCGTTCCTCGCCCCAGGAGGATGATACCGGACTCCCAAAACGGCTGGAAATCGAGCCTATCACAATAGAAGCTGGTAGAAAACAGGTAAAAGTGTGCAAAGTCGAGTGTGCCATGTCTACGTAACACTGCATTTAAAGGTATCTTTTTAAGATAAACCTCCACAAACCTTACAGACATACAGTGTGCCAAAGTTTACACAATTATACGAAACCATAACAAAAGCTCACCCATAACTTTCACACAAAAAAGAAAATATATAATAAACAGCTATATCACAGTAATATGTGTGGCCAATTATTGCAAGTGCATTTCCATGTGCACCGAGTCTACAATAAATTTCCAATGCCAACTGATTTTCATTCATATATAATATTTCCAAAAAAGGTAATAGTGCATATTGTAGCGTTGGGCGATTTGCCACGGGGTACCCCCCTTAGTACTTGTAGTCACGTGATGTATGGGATAACCATGTGCTCAGTTGAGTTTGTATCTGGAGGATCGAGGATCAATAAAAACACCTGTGATTTATAGTGAATATGATTATTGCGGTCAAAACAGCCGGAGCATTCTATCATCAAATTAAAGAAAGCAATTACATTTTGTGAGTTTGTAGAAAAAATAAATATCTTTATTGAAAAGTCCAAGTTATATAGATTAAACTTCATCAGTAATTATTTTATACCTTGACCATGATAAAATACAAGATTTAAGATAATTCCTCTGAATTGCATTGTGCATCCTTACTGCGCATGATTTCTGGCGTCAGCTGCGTGCGCACGAGCGCGTGTATGTTCAGAACACTGCAGGTTTTCTGTAGAACTGGTTTCCTAGAAATAGGTAAATGGCCATTTTCTGCCAAACGAGTATGGGGACCTATGCTCTTTATTTCTCATATTGAAAGAAAATGCAATTCTCCATGACATCCAGATTTGACGAATTTTTTATTGTCCAGTGTTTTATTAGAAGAAGAAGAAGATCTCTTTTACGATGACGCTACTGAAACTTCAATGGCAAAGCACAGACGCAAAAAACACGACTAATCTTTCATTAGTTCATCTTTTCTTCATCTTTGAGAGGTTATACTCCGACCATGGTGTGCTTTTGACAAAATAAGACCAATATCCAATTTCTTATTATTATTATTATTATTATTATTATTATTATAAGAGTGCTGGATTTTGTCTCGATGTAGAGAAATGGAAGATGTTTCAGGCCAAACGGCAGCCACTCACAAGTAACTTCTGCTGTATGGCTTCGCAGTCGACAACAGCGAAACGTTCTGACCAAACAAGGAAATAGAAAGATTCGCCATTTAGTAAAAACAACCCTCCGCAGCGATGAGGAACGATCGCGTGATTGCCCAAGTTAACTTTCCAAATCTTGCCCTGACTTTGCAATCTAATTTAACTTTGTTTAACTGATTGTGCTCTTTTGTACCAACTTACCACTATCCTCTGCTTGTACATTCTGCACGATAAGACCTGTAAAAGTGAACACGTTGCTCAGCACTTATCTCACTCCCAAAGACGGCTGTGATTGCTTGGCGCAATTAAAAGCAAGGCCAATTTTGCTCTGTAAAGCCAAATTACTCTTCTATCATGCATGTTCATCTAAATGGTCTAATTTAGGATTTTATTTAAACGCTACACAGAAGCACTTAAAAATGGTCACACAGTAGGATTTTATGCAAAAAGGGTTCCAATCGCCGGAACAACCTGCACGTACAACATAATAAACAGTTCGACAAGACTGAAGTACTCGGAAAATTTCATTTAAATGACCGGAATTTGGGCTTTTATCCATAAACTGAAAACTGCATCATAGCATAATAAACAAATCACTTCGAAAAAAGGTACTCAGAATTGCACAGTGTAGTGTTTCTGATCACGTTTTGTTTTACATCTTTATTCATTATTATGGCCAAACCATCTTGCATTTGGACCCGTCAGTTAATATCACCACTTTTCATGCATGATTAAACTGGCGGGTGTCTCTATGAATGTAGGCGAAATGAAATATGATCCATGTACTTGGCAGGCGTCGAAGATCCAGGGCGTCTTATGAGTATCACGAAGTTTCTTGTTTTGTTCAGTGTTTCTAATTTTTCTTGCAAAGGCGAAAATTCTCAAAAATGGTATTGCTTAAGTAAAAGTGTTCTCTGGCACTAGAGCTGAAACTTTTGTAGAATCTGAACCTTATGATGCGTACCTGTTAGGAGAAGGAATGAAACCACAGTCATGTTGCCAAACAAGAATTGAAGTTTTACGTACATGAATCCTACTTGAGCTAATGAAGTTGGTGTTAAGATTGTTTATATTTTCATGTCTACACCCTTTAGTCCTTTTAGGTTTTCATCACTGTATTTTTTTGGGTAAAATCTTTCGGTTTTTCTCTTCCTTTATTTCTCCGAAGGGCAAAATATTTCAATTTCCATGTTTCTTTTTTTAATTAATGACAATCTGGACTATCCACGTGTAACATATAGAAAGTATTGCTGACGTCAGTGAGCGAGTTTCTCTGACTATTAGTTTATTATCTTGTAGCTAAAAAAGACACCGACGAGTACTAGTCATAACCATAGCGTTCGTGGACGGAACTTCCACTGTACGAATTAATGGCAAAATGCCGGATTCTTCCTCAAGTTGCATACCGTTAGTTTGCATGAAATATGAGTGACTATTTATTGCCTTCACAACTCTGTCCAGTGCACACGTTTGAAGCATTTTTTTCATAGTTTGGCTCTCACCAGTATACCTTTCAGTGAACGCAAGTTACGGGGGCTGATGTGATGTTTGAAAACTGATCGCTTTAAGTAATGAGTAATTTACATTAAAAGCGAGCTTATTAACTCTGAGTTTTCTTTAATTCTTGTTAACTTCGCCAGTGACTGCTCCTTTATTTCCTGAACAATTGTTTTGCCTGCTTGAAAAGAAAAAAGAATGTTACCTTTCGTGACGTATTTGTAGATAATACTTACCAAGCACCTCCTGATTCCAGGTCCGCCATCTTTGATGTATGTAGACTCATGGTTTATTGTGTTGGCACTTTTCTGAGAATCTAGAAACGACCGGTTTTCCTGTTTTGTCCGGAAATTCGCGTTTACTTATTGTTTCTATCTACAACTTCCGGTCGGTGCATTCTTCGGATACCGTTGCCCCGGAACTTTGGAATAACTTACCGTAGAATATTAAATCTGCAAACTCAGTTGATGATTTTAAACGCAAACTTAAAACATTTCTTTTTATGCGAGCTTATGAATCGTGATGTTTTTATTTTTATCTATTGTGTACATTTATCTATTTTGTAGTTAGTTTTACTTTTAGTTTTATCTAACTTTTGTAAACAGCGCCTTTGAATCTTGTAGAAAAGGCGCTATATAAATGGATTATTATTATTATTATTATTATTATTATTATTATTATTATTATAATAACGAGCTCCGAAAAATTACTCTTCTTGGAACAGCTCACATCCTCAGAAAGGTTCTGTCAATCAAGTGAACTCTTTGCTACCTATGGCCCAGTGTTTGGACCTGGTACTTCAGAGAGTAGACAAGCAAGCCAAGGATTACAAGTGACAATAACAATAATTTTTTATTAGCAATACAGCAAACTTTATTTACAATTATTCTTCGAAAATATATACAGAAAGGTTGCAGATAAAATTCAATAAACGCTTTCAAATTCTGCACTTCATGTTAAGAAGTATTCATGGATGATACTTTTTAAAAACGTCGTTAATATATGCAAAATTACAAGTCATAAAGTCATTATGTTTAAGATGGAATGTGTCCCTTTGTTTCTTGGAGTTCGATTATTTAGATTTTATTCTCGAGACACAAAACTAGAAAAGCGAAAGGCGAATGGCAAAACTAAATCCTATACAAGGCTGCTAAAAAAGAAAACAAACACTAAACAACGTCAATGACTCCTTCGGCAGCTGCGACTTCAATATCACAATTGTTGTAGTTAAACGCAGTGCGGTGCTTCACCCGCGATCCTCGAAGGCAAACCAGGGCTGACCGAAGCAATAATAATAATAATAATAATAATAATAATAATAATAATAATAATAATAATAATAATAACTTTGACTTTTTTGCCAGTCTGAATTATTTTTAGATAGTTTTTATTTTTTTATTAATTTTTTGATGCTTTTTATAATTGATATTAGTAGTGTTTTTGGATAGTCATTTTTCGACAATTCTCTTTCGTACACAAGAAGAATGTAAATAGGGTATATGTTTTAATATTCATATTCTTAAATCTGTAAATAGCCATTTTTTTTATATCTATGAATAAAGTTTATTTAATTAAAAAAAATAAAAAATAATGATAATAATAATAATAATAATAATAAATGCTAATGAATCAAGTCAGCTGTTAAATTATACGGAAATGAAGATCCTACCACGGGCCCAGAGCACGCTTTTGAAGAACAAGCTGCCGTTAAAGGGCACAGGTCTCGCGTGAAAGAGGCAGGGAAATTTGCTGAAGAGTTGGGTGTCTCTCTGAATCTGTCGTACCCCAACCCGAAGTTGTATGATGAGGAAGGTAAAGAAGTGCCGAAGGAGAAGATCAAGGATAAGCTAAAGCAGAGAGTTAGAGGTCAGTACGCCGAAAAAACCCGAGGAGAGAGGTGGGACTTGAGTAGACAAGAATGTTTCGTGTGGATGACGATCTGGCAACGCGCGCCGACTCATACGATCCCGGGTATGATGGAGCTATATGAGCAGATGTTACCAACCAAGGTATACTCCTGTCATAAGATCGGTACCACCCCTGCAAATGATACCACCTGTAGGTTGTGTGGGAAAGGAGCAGAGAGTATGGCACACGTGATCGCAGGATGTTCAGCGCTGGCCCAAAGTAAATACCTTGAGAGGCATAATGCGGCCTTAAAGGTGTTGTACTTTGAGCTTTTACGAGATCTTAAGCTGGTTGATGAGGTCCCTACGTGGTACTCCAAGATACAACCCAAGCCACTGTATGAATCTCAAGATGTGCAAGCGTTTTGGGACATTCCTGTCTATGCAGATCACAACGTGGTAAGGGCAAACCGGGTGGATGTGAGGATAGTCAACAATCGGGAGAAGACAGTGAGTACCATCGAGATGAGCTGGCCGTGGGTCGAGAATCGTGGCAAGAAAAATGAAAAGAAAACACTCAAGTATGGACCGCTTCGATTGGAGCTAAAAGCACAGTACAAGGGTTATAAGATCAACCAGTACAATGTGATCATAGATGTGTTGGAAGGCTGGAGTGTGGACATGGAAAGATCCCTCAGGGTGCTCCTAGGTTCTAGGTGCAGAGAAATCTTAAGACTAAAGCATAGATCGGTCATTTCAAGTACGCTCCACATCGCTCGGACATTCAAGGTTGCTGCCTAATTGACTTTAAGACGGACTGTAAATAGTTAGCGAAATCGATAGTAACCAGTTGCAAGCCTTT
Organism: Galaxea fascicularis; assembly: GCA_948470475.1. Lineage (NCBI taxonomy): Eukaryota > Metazoa > Cnidaria > Anthozoa > Scleractinia > Euphylliidae > Galaxea > Galaxea fascicularis. Next base: position 20,109,469 of record OX419344.1, read on the forward strand.
CTAGTAAATTTTAGGACGTTGTTTTTAAATTAGTTTTTTATAGGCACACGAGTAGGTTTTAATTAGGTTTCCATTTTGTACGTAGTATATTATAGAAAGTTATAATCCCCTAAGGAACATAGGTTACGTTATGACGCCCTACGTTCTTTAGCAAGTTCAGCATCTAGAAGTACAATACTGCTATAATAATAATAATAATCGATAGGCAGGCACGGAAGATCGTGTGCGAGAGTGCTGGCAAGCATCCACTAGGGCTGAAAACGACGGTCTATATGCCGAGGGCTCTGGGAGGACGTGGAATGAGATCAGTAGAGGAAGAGTACAAGATGACTAAGATCAAGTCAGCCATTAAGCTGTATAGTAATGAGGACTCCACCACGAGCCTGGCGCGGGCGTTTGAAGAGAATGCGGCACATCAAGGTCATCGGTCGCTCGTCAAAGAGGTTAGAACGTTCGCAGAGGAATTGGGGATCACCCTTGACCTGACTTTTTCGCACCCCAAGTGTAGTGACAACACAGATGGAGCAGATGTACCTAGAGATGAGATCAAGAGGCACCTCAAGAAGGCTGCACTGGGACGGCGGAAAACTGAAGTCAAGGAAAAGAGATGGCAAGGAAAGCTTCTCGCCGCTAGATGGGAGGAGGACCAGCTGAACTAGCGGGGATGCTTCACGTGGTTGAAGAATTGGGATACAGAGCCTACATACACCATCGCAGGGATGCTCGAACTTTATGAACAGCCAACACCTACAAAGGTCTTTCACGCACGTAAGACCCATACCAATCAACCTAATGCCACCCTATGTAGACTCTGGCAAAACTGCCGAAAGTATCCCTCACGTGCCGGCGAGCTGTTCTGCGCTGGCGCAGAATAAGTACCTCGCGCGTCATGATGCAGCCCTCAAGGTACTGTTCTGGGAAATGCTTAGAGAGCTTCAGCTTTCTGATATAGTGCCACCGTGGTATTCTCCGGTCGTTCCCAAACCCATCTACGAGTCTCCCGAGCCCCAAGCATATTGGGATATCCCAGTATTTGCAGTAAGTGAGCAAGTGAAGCAGAACAGAGTGGATGCGAGATTTATAGATCCGGAGAAGACGAGAGTCCTGGCGGTAGAAACGAGCTGCCCGTGGATGAAGAACAGAGAAAAGAAACAAGATAAGAAGACCACCAAGTATGGCCCTCTCCGCTGGGAACCCAAGCAGCAGTTCCCAGGATATGACATTCGGCAGTATACCATCATCATAGATGTCCTAGGAGGGTGATCCAGTGAGGTAGACGACGCTATGAGGGAACTGTTCGGGGGTCGAGGAGGAGAGATTCTACTCCGGATGCAGAGAGCCGTCATCTCGCTCACCCTGAACATCACCCGCACACTGAAAGTGATGTCTTAAGGATAGCAGAAGAGTGAACAGAGACATTTTTAGTAATTTTGTTTAATTTTTTAAATATATATTATATATTATACTCGTTACAGAGTTGTTGGCCTTAGGGCCTCCTGGGTTACGTTCGACGTCTCAGGTTGGCTGGATAAGGATCCATATGGCATCCATACGTTTTCACTGTCATAAAAATAATAATGATGATAATGATAATAACTTTATTTCCGTGTCAATGTATTTAGCTATACAGCGAGCTAATTGGGGCACCTAACTCACCTATATACTCCAAATGCGTGAATATGAAAGTGAACTAATGTAAATCTCTTCGTTGTTGACAATGGATCATTTCAATCTGTTTGTGGATTGGTTTGTAGAGACTTCAGAGAACAAAGAGGAGAAGATTTCCTTTCAGTCTCGTATATCAATTCAGTGTAAATGAGTCATTGTCTAAAAAATCCTGTCCCAAATACGACGCGAAATATATATCCATGATTAATGGCTGAAGCTGTGCGGAAATTTTGCCACTAAAAAGTTCTTAACAAACGATTGACGATCTTCTCAGTTTAGTTCTAAGGTGAAGGGTTTTGAAGACGTTTTGTGTGAAGTTTCAGTGGCTATTCACTGGTTCTTCTTATGATTTAAAAAGGAGTAACAGGATCACTGTACCACGCTTTAATTAGTACTTCCTTAAACATCATATCAGCGATAGAGGTGCCATCTTATGGAACGCGGTCTGCACGCACTATACGGGCTCCCAATTTATGGCTTTTTATCGTAACGTGAAGAAGGACAAGTATATCAAGGATCTAGATTTTAGTGCCCAGTCAGTTTACTCGATTCCTAGATTTTATCAAGATTTCAAGTGTTTTTCAGATTTTATGATTCTTACTGCCATAGTTATTTATTTAATACTGAGTTTGTATTTTTTCTAATTTAAATCCTATTATCACATTATTTTTACTATTCATTTTAATATCATTTTTAGATGAAATTCGTCTTAACTGATTTTTAATATGTATCCGCGTCCTATATACACGACCTCACAAGCATATGGTTTTAAGCTTTCATCGTGTTTAAATAAAGGATATGTATGTTTATGTATGTATTGCACATTTTGATGTGCAGTGTTGTTTCATATGAGAGGTGCATGGCACAATCGCCGTTACAGCGGAAGTTCAAAAAAGCAGATTTGTTTACTTTACTTCTCGGGTTTAGTTTTTGCAATTTTCCATTAATTTCAGGACGTTAACTTAAAGATCTATTCAGGTGATATCTGAGTGGAAACATCCAAAATGGCAGATTTACTTTTGCAGTACTCTGGTGATACATAGCAGACGTCATATAACATCACCATCAGCAGTTGGCCAACTCATTTT